>JAQPPZ010003395.1:1223059-2446119 GCA_028583015.1 Wollemia nobilis
TATTGAACGTTTTAGGTCACTCAAACCTTGATAATAGCAACAAAAGATCAAGGTTACCTATTTTCAACATTATGCATAAGCGCGAATCATCGTAAATTGGCTATATTTAGGATTTTCAAAATTTTAAATTTGCTAATTTTGGGACCTTTCACTGGGGCCCATTCGCCCAAAATTTTTGGGGTGGAAATTTTTTGGGGTCGGTTCGCCCGACGGTGATAATAATTATCCTATTTTTATTTTCATTCACCAACCACTTTCACCCAAATCCACGGACCATTCACCTTCAAATTATAAATAATTTTTTTTTCCCACCCAATTTGCCACATATACTACCTGTATAAATACTTAACAGGGTACCAATAAACATACATCTAAAACACTCTAACTCAAAAATAGATCTAAAGAAGTGAAAAACCTATTATTAGTCGACATATTTGCGAATCGGTTATAGGGGATTGTCAATCGAAAGACACCGATCAATTCCACAAACTTGACAAGGTTGCAAAGGAGTGCTTCTCAACATAAACCAATATGTTGCAGAGGTGTGTCAATCGGTATATGTTGATCGATTATAGAAACCTGAAAAGGTGAATCAATTTTAGAGGATAACCTCTCAACATAAATCGATCTATTGCAAAGGAGTGTTGATCAACATATGCCAATCGGTTGTCGAAACCTAAAAATATGAATTGGTTTCAGAGGATAACCTCTCAACATAAGTCAGTTTATTGCAAAGGAGTGTCGATCATCATATGCCAATCGATAGTAGAAACCTAAAAATATGAAACATTTTCAAAGGATAGCCTCTCGACAAAAATCGATTGGTTATAGAAACCTAAAAAGGTGAAACAATTTTAGAGGATAGCCTCTCAACATAAACCAATCTGTTACAAAATATTGCTGATCAGTCATGGCCGATCATATGCAAAGAATTATCAATCGACAGTTGCTGATAGGATGCAAATATGTTGATAGTGTGACTATCTATCATAGAGGACTGCTTTTCAACACATATCAATCGGTTGTAGAGGAATGTTAATTGATAAATACTGATCGGTTGCAGATATCTTGATAGTGTAACGATCTATTGCAAAGTATTATCAATCGGTTGTGATCGATTGATTGTAGAAACCTTAAAGTGACTATCGATGATAGAAAGTTATGATGACTATGACAATAGGTAAATTGAAAGCTTCCAAAAATATTAGTGTGCTTGTTTTGTTTTGGATAATCTCTAGCAATAAATTTGACTTAATGCCTACTTGTTGTTGTAGCCTTGTTACTTCTTTTTTAACCTTTGTTAGTTTCTTTAGAATTGCTAGGTAGAGTATTCTTCTTCCATTGTTTTGTTGTCCAAAGATCTTTTCCTTTAGTTTCATAGGTAGCATAGATGCACTATCTACAACTATGAGAGACAAGTATCCATGTCATCTTGTTGTGTGTTAGGAGCATTTTTTGTTGTTAGAGACTGCTTCTTGTCTATTAGAGTATGTTTTCTTAGTGTTGCTTTGATTTGTTGTTGTTCTTTGAGAACATAGGCAGAGGTCATTCTAGAGGAAAGCATAGGTTCATTTGAATACTCATAGATTCTTTATGGAATTATAGTTTAACCTTGGTTACTTAGAAATGCAAATTATTATTGAGGGAAGTATGCAATTTTCCTTCAATTTCATATTCATTTTCTAACATCTAAAGGTTTTTTCTTTACAGGTACAATGTCACCTACTAAAGATGGAAAGAACGGAGGCCAATATTTTGGTAAAAAGACAATTCTAAAATATTTTACACAAATATCAAAATGCAGTGAGGCATCCACATCTACACAACTTGAAGGTACAAACACCTTTTACCATCAAATCATTACTTTTTCTATTATATTATTATTAAATATAAAGCCTTTATTTATTAATAGATAAATGGTTGTCTACTTATCTACCTCTTTTTAAATGCTTTGTAAAATTGTATTCTGTTAATTCTTTAAAATAGTGCCTTTTTACATCCAAAAATGATATAGAACACCAAACATTGAATGTAGTGAACACTGTCGACCCTGATATGCCTCCACTTGAAGATATTCCAGGGGATGAGATGGGACCACATAATAATTTTCATAATAACGACATTCAACAACCACTTCACGAGATACCTCATATAGACACATCAACCAAAAAAGAAAATGAGAGTACAATTAAAATGCAGACCTCTGGAGAATCTTCTAGTAAAAAATCTAAACGTCAAAAGACAAGCGATTGGACTATTGGAAGGATTTTAAAAATGAATGGGCATGATTATACCCCTTTATTGAGTGAGTTGAGACAGAGAAACTATGTAGATGCATTATTTGTAGTTGGAAACTAGGAAAGGATCATACGTTGCAAAATAAGAAAGACACAATAGAAAAACATTGTGGGAAAGTTTATATCAAAGAAATACAAAGTGATGGAATAATTAAGAAATATCATAGGTGGAAGGATGCATCAGAAATGTGTGCATGTTATATATGCACTTGAATACAAAAAATCAATGAAACACCAACAAAATCTCGTTGAGAAGGGTGGAACAATCCAGGCCCAATTTCAAAAAATTCATAAGACCGTATTAGCCTCAAAAAATTTGTAGTTTGTTGTTGTATACAATATTCTAAAAAAGGGTTGACCCATGTTTGATTTTGTTGATTATAAGAAACTATTTCAACTAGTTGATGTACAGAACCTTTCCAGTTCCCATTGGTCAGATCAAAGTGGTTGGGAAATGGTAAAATATCTATCACTGGTTGAGAAGGAGGACCTGAGAGAGAATGTAAAACAAGTCAAATTTATTTCACTTTCCATTGATGAGGTAACGATTATTGACAACACATATTGGATTTGCATACATGTTTACACATTTTAAAATCATTTAAGACAACCTCATTTACTAGCACTACATAAGATGATGGAAAATTGTAATGCGGAAAACATTTACAATGTTGTTGTAACTAGTTTAAAGGATATTGCTAGAATGGATGAAAAAGAAATGGCCACAAAGTTAATTTGTGTTGGAGCTAATGGTGCAGCTATAATGCAAGGACAAAGGAACGGTCTTTGTGTTAGACTTTAGATATCAATTACCCCATATTTGATTCCCATTCATTGCATGGTGCATAGAATGAATCTTGCATATAAAATTGTGAGCACATTTGAAAATGTTTCCAAAGTGGAAGATCTCATCCGTGAAATACACACTTACTTTTCATGCAATCCAAAAATGTTTGCATAGTTTCAACAATTTTCTCTAGGTGTAATTGAAGGCATAAAATTGTTAAAATATGTGGACACCAGGTGGATTTCACTATTTCTTCCTGCAAAAAGGGTTTTTTTAGAATATCAATCCTTAGTGGGGTTTATGTATGCACATCGTAGGGATGTTGACAAGGCAAAATATTTGCTATATCGTATGAATGACTTGGAAACTCTTCTCACATTATGTGGTATTCTTCCATTGTTTCAAGAAATGAATACTTTGATTAAACTCACACAGGAAAGAGCAATTTATATTATCGATTTCATCAGGATGAGAAAACAAATATGTATGCTTATTGATAAGATTTACTTGTTCGAAGAAAATTTTAAGGATCCTTTGTTTGATAGTTGGAATACGTTAGTTCAGGTTAATGATCCTAACAACTTTTTAAAGTTTAACATCAATGATAATATTTGTATTGCTATCCATGGAAAGATGATTCCTTTATATCATTATGAAAAGCGGTTAGATATAGTTACAGAGGATGTTGAACAAGTGCCCATAACACAATGAATTTGATGTGGTTTTACATAGTACTAAGAATAAATTGATAAGAATTGCAAAATCATTGACAAGGGAAATAAGAGATCATTTTCACAGAGATGAGCTGCTTGAGGCAATGGTTGTGGTTAACCCCATGTTCTAGAATCCTTGTCTTGACCATAGTAGTAAAAGTGAGTTGTTTGTAAAATATATGGGCACTCTTATGAAACATTTCTCTAAATGTGTGGAAGTAAATGGCATTCAAATCAATGGTATTCTAAACAAAGAACTTTTGAGACAACAATCAACCAATTTTAGAATAACAATGGTTAATCAAATTGCACATTTCAATAACCCACATGAGCCTGGTTCCATCACGCGTTTGTGGCAAAAATTGTATCCAAGTAGTGTCTTACAAGAAATGATGAGTGAATATTTTATTTTATATGAATTATGTTAGAAAATCTAAAGTTCATAACAGGTTGGACAAAAATTTGGAGAATTGTTTGAGAATGTATGTGTCATCGTACGAGTTGGATAAGTTTCCCTATGACAGAGCTTTGGCATATTGGAAGTCCCTAGTGGACAGAAGAGGTCTCACTAATACTGTTGATAATGAGGATAATGACGCTTGCAATGATGATATTATGGAGACGTAGAATTCACAAATACTTTCTAGTTATTTTGGAGAAGTCGAGAAGACTCTGTTTCAGCTTCCAACAATGTAAAATTTCAATGAGTTAAACAAATTCATATAATCAATGATTTTTTGGATTTGATATCATTTGTAAAATTTCAATGATTTAAAAAATTCATATAATCAATGATTTTCCATATTTGATATCATTTGTAAAATTTCAATGATTTAAAAAAATTATATAATCAATGATTTTCCGTATTTGATATCATTTGTATTCGTTGATAAGACTTTATTTTCCATACCATAGCTTTTTAATGTTATTGACTATCTATGTTGAAAATTTTTATGATTTATGCTTTAGCTTTGAATAAACTAAAAATTTTAAAACCATGCATGCATGTATAATTAGTAAATATTTCTTTTAGAAAGTGTTGTATGTAGTCTAGAAAGCACAATGAAAATAGCATAAAACTCAAGCTATGGAAATAACAAAACAATATAAATGGAAATAGCATGAAATCCAAGTTATGGAAATAGCACAAGATAATCCTCATTATTATATCATACTTTTTTATTGAATTAACTGTCTATGTTGACAAAATATTATGATTTATGCTTTGGCTTTGAATAAACTGAAAATTTAAAACCATGCATGTATGTATCATTAGTAAATATTTCTTTTAGAAAGTGTTGTATGTAGTCTAGAAGGCAAAATGCAAATGGCATAATACTCAAGATATGGAAATAACAAAACAATATAGCATAATACACAAGACAATACTCATTTTTATATCATAGCAAGATTGGATTTGAATAAAATGAAAATTTAAACCCATGCATAGATGTATCCTTCGTAAACTCAAGCACAATTGAAATAACATAATACTCAAGTGATGGAAATAACACATGAATATAAATGTAAATAACATAATACTCAAGTTACGTAATAGCACAATAACATACATTGTCATTGTAATAACTCAAAAAATATACATGTAAAATATTTATGCAAATGTCTTGATTTCAAATGAAAACATATCATAAAATTATCTTTTTGATAAAATCAAATTTTTAATGGCAATAAAACATCCAGGTTGTATTTTTCATTCCTTAGATGGGGGGCTAGAGGTAGTTTCAGCTTCTTTTTCCTTTTTTGTTGCTTCTATAGTCTACATTTCAAGGGGTCGAGATCTTGCATCTAATCTCCCCACTTCCTTTGCTACAGGTCCTCCCTTAGGCTGCTTATCAGTCCTCTCCTCCATTGCTCTATATCTGACCAAGACATTCTCTACATTTTGCAAGCCTTCGAGTAGGGTATTTTCCTCTTTCATAACATCTTTGGATATTGGTGCAAGAACTTCTTTACCCTTCTCCTTAAGAAAAATATCAGGATCCAATCCATTTAGGATAATTATCCTCCTAAAAGCGTTGTTTTTTCAAACTACTTCTTGAGCCCTATTTTCATTGCCATAGAAGCCATTAAGTAATCCTTTGCCATCTGGAGATAGTCTTGCAGGTTTTGAATTTGCTTCCTTAGATTATCAAAGTTGGCCCACAAAAGGAAAAATAAGAAGTAATCAACATACAATTACATTTTAAAAAAGAGAACAAATTTTTTTAGAAGACATTAGTCTAACCTCAAAAACATTCCTTGCAGCTACAACAACAACCTTTTTCTTATCACATGCCCATTCATTAAAATAATCTCGGGCTTCAACATTTAAGTTTTCCAATATGTTCAATATAATACCTAAAATTTCATCATTATAAGATGATTCAACCTTCACCATTCCAACTTTAGCTTGATGTAGTAGAAAATCAAGCTTTTTCGGTTCATTTTTAACTAAATAAAAAAAATCCCTTTTTGAATATTTTTTGAATTAGGCATTTATTTCCTTTATCAAAAATTTTTCTCGATACTCCTATTGTTTCATTTATATTACATCTAGAATTAACGAGTCTTTAATGATGGCTAGACAATTGCTAGAAACTAAATTATTTTTAGAAAATCTTACTTTCTCATCCTCTGTTAGAGGATGAGGGGTGGAAGTTTTCTTTGGAGGAGATAAGGTCTGAGGAGATGCACAGGAATATGTTGGTTTTGCTTCATTTTTAGGTTCTCAAAGAATATTTGTAGCTTGAAACATAGAGGACATGTTGCCCTGTAAAAATTAATCCTCATCAAGTGGAGGATTAGGTAACCCAACAACAAAAGCTTCATGTACACCTGTAAAATTACCAAAAGACATATTTCCAAATCCTAAAAATTGCTTGGATGATCCTCCTTGTGGCCTGAATGGAAGAAATTGTTTTCCACCCATAAACCATTGTTGACCTCGCATTTGAGGTTGGCGTGGTGGAGGAGGGGGTGGCATCGACTGTTGTCTTCCTTGACGACATTGTTGTGAAAAAGCTTAAAAAATAAAAATAAAATTTGGTTACAAAATTTGTGAAGGCAGATTGTAAAATTTACTATTAATGTATAACACTTACCAGCCGAAGATGAGAGCTCTTGCACAACTATAGATGCAAATAGAATATTGGTGTGTTGTATATCTAAAAGTACATTATAAAAATTAATAAAAAACATAATAAATTTTTGTAACAAATTTTGTGAAGTCAAATTGTAAAACTTACTTTCTTAAGATAAAACCTCTTGCGCAACTATGCTAGTTGGCAATGGACATGTCGGTGGAGGTTATTGAGGATTAGGAGAATTAGATCTTAAGATTTTGTGGGATCTTCTTCTTAGTTGTGGCATCGTTTCCATAGGTGATTCGGAGTCTCCTGATTCCTCTAGATTACGACCTCTGATAGCAACATCCCGCTTTGAAGTGGAAGAGGATGCCCTTTTATGTATTTATGTATAAATTGTTAAAATAATAAAAATGAAAAACGTATTGAATATAAAAAATTATTAGTTTCATATTAAGTAAAATTTACTTGCACTTGTTGTACTATCATGGTTGTAGTGGCTAGGTCTAGGTGCCACGAAGTTGGTACTTCAGTATTCTACAAATTATAATATGATTCATAAAAGAAACAAAGAATGTAGTTGCATGTGCTGAGTGTTGGAGTTAGAGTAGTGGGGGTTTTCACATTTTGGATATCCATTCTGATGCGATGTGAGACATAGGTGCACCAGTCGAATTATTGGTGCACAATACAACAAACCAAATATGCCAACACCCACATCAAAATTTTTGTTAGTCTTCCTTGTAGAACAAGTCTAGCTAGGAAGAATTCGCAACATGCTCAAAGAAACTTGTTCTAAATATTTGCTATAGTCAAGCCCCTTCTGGACTTGGTAGTGATAACTACAAAAAAAAATAAACTAGTAATTGTAAAACCCTAGACTTTAAATTCAATTAAATATAAAAATATGTAGTTATACTTGTAAAATATTCTAAGGGGACATCAAAGTTGTCCTCCAGGTACTCTTTGTCTTCATCAATGAATTTTGATGTGACAGGATCACAACCAATGTGAGGCAATCCTATCAATTTGGAGACATCTGAGGTTGTGACAGAAAATATAATATTCTTGTTGTCTATAACAACATTTACCATGGCTAAATCATTATCATAACATGTAATTAACCTTTGTAGCAGTTTTATGTCTATGTCAATATACAATATCGAAACTAGACCCTAAAGACCAGAGTCTTCGACCCATGACATGTCGTAACCTGGTGTTGTTAAAATTTTAGAAATTAGGGGGCAAACAAGGTTTTTGAAATTAATTTTCAATATTACAGGGGTGGAATGGGATGCCATTGGTTTATTTCATAGGGTATGAGGGACTTTAGATTAAGGTGTAGGGTGGAAGGTATTATTAATATGTTGGAAAGCATTAGAAAAAGGTTAAAATGGAAGGCGTGTGATGTGCTTTGCGTTAGAAAAAAAAAGACTATTTATACCTTTATATAGAATTTTTGAATGCTAGTATTCAATAAATGATTGAAACGTGGCATCTACATGCAACTATTTGATGTATGGTTGATAGATCGCATAGTTGCACTAGATCAACATTGCTACTTCCTATCGATATTACTACATCTGATTGGTATTCCTGCACCACATCAACATTGTTGCATTTTATTGATATTCATGCACCACATCAACATTGTTGCATCTGATTGACATTATTGCATCCAATCAACATTCTTGCACCACATAGGCATTGTTGCATATGATTGACATTCCTGCACCACATCGACATTGTTGCATCCGATCAACATTACTTACTCCAACACATCAACATTGTTGCACCACATCGATATTGTTGCATTCGATCAGCATTCTTGCACCACATCGATATTGCTACATCCGATCATTATTATTGCAACACATTGGCATAGTTGCAACCGATCAACATTTTTGCATCTGATGAACATAGCTACAACACATTAGCATAGCTATAATCGATCGATATTACTACATTCGATCATCATTGTTGCATTTAATCAACATAGCTACAGTCGATTGGCATAATATGATTGACATAACTATAACACATCGATATGGTTACAACCTATTATTATAGACCAATCGGTATGGCTACAACCTATCGATATGGCTACACCACATTGGCATGGTTGCAACCTATCAACATAGCTACAACACATCGATATGGCTGCACCACATCAACATAGCTACAATTGATCAACATAGCTTGATCAGCATAACTGCAACACATTGACATATCTGCAACACATCAGTATATCTAAAACACATCGATATATCTACAACCGATCAGTGTAGTGTGATTGAAATTGCTGTAACAGATCAAAATTGTTGCATCCAATTGGTATAATGACTCTATCTTAGGGTTTATTGGCCTTTGATTTTGTCTTACAGACCTAGAATTTGGGTTGAAATTTATGGTGTTTTGGCATTGATGCATCTGATTTGCATTTTTGTATTCCATTAGCATTACTACAATAGATCGACATTGTTGCAACTAGTCAAAAATCCTTCAACAGATCGAAATTGCTACAAGCGATAGGCATAGTCCCCAACACAAAAAAATTTACCATAATTTTATAATTTTTTGTGAAATATAAATGCAATTCGCCATTTCTCCTTGGACATGATTCGCTAGGATTTTGAGACTAATTCACCTGATTTTTATAAATAGATTTTGAGGCTCACACCTTATGCATAACCCTACCTATTTTGAAGAGCTATTCAGAATAGAGACAATCTAAGAGAAGAACATGTATCGAAGAGAGACCTTCTTGACGAAGAAAATAAGGCTGAGATAGACAAAAGTGTTTTGAATATAAGGAAGCAACCAGACGTAGTCTAAGAGATCACCTGAGGAGTGACTAAGCAGCAACATAAAGGGCTAAGGTTTAAGAATTCAAAGAAGTAATGAAAGGACTAAGTATACAAAATAAGCAACAAAATATTCAGAGGTCATTCAAGGTACACGCATACAATGTAGGAGTTTAAGATATTGTGAGATAACAAAAGAGATATTGGCATTGGTAATGAAAAGCAACACTCACTATGAATATGTACAAGTTTTTGAGTTAGACGAGGTGCAAGGGAGGAGTAAGATAAGTCTAAAGCCTAAGGTTTGAGCTAAGTTGAGCAACTCAGGCCATAGAACATAACATAGAGCATAACACCGAAGACATAAAGCAATATGAAGCACAATGTAGAATGCATCATTGAGCAGTATAGAGCATAATGACGAGAGATGCACCATAAGAACTATCCAGATCAAAGAAGAATATCATATAGAATCTCCCTGAGAGTAGTGTATGATCAATTCCAAACTTGTTGCTTTTAGATGTCTAACACTCAATAGAATACCAAGTGATTGGAAGACAAAGAGAAGGAATGTTGATTGCAAGGATGAAGGTAACATTGGAGAAAGAAATTTCTATCACCAGGTTTAGGAGTAACGTTTCTAGTAACGTCTACAATACGAATGAGATTCATTTAAGTGTAAAGGTTCACTATTGTGCCTAAGTGAAACATTCCATGCCAAAGTAAAAAATTTCCTTCCAAGAATATTGAAGTAAAACATCTCTTGACGAGAGTGTTGAAGTGCTAAAATTGAACGTTACAATGGTCTAATGTCTCTTTAATGCATTATCCTAGATAGAAATATCTAATACAAAAGACATCTTCAAAATGGCATCGAGTGTGTAGACCTAAGCAAGGATCATGAAGAACGAAGTTCAAATCTGAGCACACATTAAGTATAAACCCTAATAACCTAAGCATGATATTCGAAGCGCAGGCGTAAGAGACATAAATAGAAGGTATTACTTTTTCTAAGGTTTTAATTTTTTAAGGAGCCATAAGGTTAGATGAAAAAATAAGTTTTTTTTAATGGGTTATATGGGATTGAAACAGACCCCACCCATATTACATCATCACCACATATTGGTGTTACAACAAAGCTTAGATATTATCCATGTATCATTTGGTAAGATTTAAACCTGGGTCTCCTCCTTGAAATGTTGAGAAATTTAACTAGTTGAGCTAATGCCACTTGATGATGGAGAAATAAGGTTTACTTATAGTTTGTTATATGATTTATGGAGTGATAAGTAGAGTTAATAAATATTATTGATTTATTCAAGAATATAATTTATTTGGAGTGATAAGGTTTGATTAGAATAGTTTAATTTCTTGATAAATTAAAGTTATTCTTTATGATTGAAGTTTAATTTAATTTTAAGAATGGAGTGATAAGGAATAAAAGTAGTTTATTTGTTTTTAAAATATTTCAAGTTTTTTGGCATATCTTTGGTTTTCTATTTTTGAAAATATTTGAATTTTTTTTTTGAATATTTATAAATTTAGTTATTTGGGAGTCAAAAGGATTTCAAAATTGATTTGTTTTTTGTTTGTGGAAAACACCCTAATTGGAATGCCACTTTTAAGTAAGTCCTAAAGACGCATGGGTATCTATTTCACCAAAAATACCCAAGGCTCGCACTTGGCCTGCCCCCTTTGGAAAACTCAAAGAGCATGCCTAAAACAACAAAAACACAAACAAACACAAAAAAACAACAAAAAAAAATACAAAAACAACAAAAGACAACTTAATACATAAAACAAACACAAAAACAAAAAAAAAACAACAAACAACAAGATACAAAACACACACAAAAAAACCACAAAAATAATAAAACAACACACAAACACAACAAAAAAAACACACAAAAAATAAAAGCACAAAAAACAAAAAAATACAAAAACATAAGAAACACCAAAAACAACACAAAATTAAAATAGAACAAAAACATTATAAAACAACACAAACCTTGAAAAACTAAAAATAAATAAAAATTAGATTACAACTTTGGTCTTTCTAGACCAAAAGGCTATCCAAGCAAAGATTCATCAGAGAAAATATAAGAATGATTAGTCTGAGCAAGGAAACTAAAATATCTTGACCAAACCAAAGAGAAGCAAAAACAAAGAAAAAATGAACTAGGTACCTCTAGTACTAGAGCCATATAGAGAAAGGAAAGAAAAAATATCTTCCCTTATTTGCAAATCCCACCATCTGGGAGGGTGGTCGTAGTAAGATCACCTTTGTCCAATTTCCAATTAGCTAAAACATCAATACTCTTGCTATATTCTCTGACCACATGATTGTATTCAACTTTCAAAAAACCCATATGGATTAATTGAATCTTCTCAATAATTCTTTTTATTCTCCAATCAGCCTTATGATTCTTAGGAGTCTTCAATAATTAATCATGACTTGAGAGTCAGATTCAACCAACACCTTTTTCCATCCAACCTTAGCAGCCTCTCGAAGACCTCTATGAATACAATACCCCTCAGCAAGGTTATTGTAAAGGATACCCAAGTTCTCAACAAAAGTGAAAACTAGGGAACCATATAAAAGTCTACCAATTTCTCCCACACTAGCTTTTCTAGGGTTCCCTCTAGAGGCTCCATCGGTATTTAATTTTCCAATATCCTTATGAGGAGGCTACTAATTCCTTCTTCTATCCATATTTTGATTACTCACATTTACTTTAAGCTAGTTTCCCTTCAAATAGTTAATCTTCAATCTTTGCATCACTTGATCCCATATTTGATGGGAGTTCTAGGGGTGTTTAAGGAGTTGTTATACTAATTCAACTAAGTTGGAAATGGTATTTTTCCAAATATAGTGAATGCACTTCCTTTCTTGATTGAAAATCCAGTTGTTTCTTTCCTTTCAAATATTCCAAGGTAGAATGGTAGAAGCCATTCAAACTAACTACCTAATAAAATGATCAACACCGTCTTGATTAGACCCATCCCTCCAAAACTATTTAAAAGTAAAAAAATTGGACCATTGTAAGCCAAGTAAGATGGCAATTCTCCTCCATAGCTTAGAGGCTAAGGTACACTCAATAAAAATATGGCTAAGAGTTTTCACATTCTCTCCACATATTTTGCATCTAAATGGGCCATGAAAACTATGTTTCATAAGTTGCTCACTAGTAAGCACCCTATGATGCAATAAAAGCTAAGTAAAGGACATCACATTAGTCCAAATATTTTGAGACCAAAATTGAGTAAAAATATCATATGATTGGTTGGGATTATTATGGCATAAGGCCAAATAACCTTGAGAAACTGAATACTCACCCTTAGTAGTGTTGTTCCATCCAAGACACTTTTTTATCATGGGACCAAGAGAGAGATCTCATATGAAGGATACTTTGGATATCTTTTATTTGAATTTTTGGTTTTTGAATAGGCCAGTCCTTAATAGGGATTCAATATCTACCAACCTCTTAATTACCAGTATGGTATCGACAATAATTAGCAATATTTATCCAGGTAGATCAATGAAGCTCCTCCATACAAGGCCTCCAATCAGGAAACAAAGTTATCAAAGGCTAGTGACCATACCAAGAATATATCTTATTTTTTTCCTATTAACCATTATGAATGATCCAAAATAACTTTTGCTTAATCAAATATTCACCAATATTAAGAACTGTTAAAATAGGAGAACCTTTGGTAGGCAATTGATAGCGAACAAGGTCTTTAGGACTTTTGTTCTTAGCATATTTAGCATGAATATTCTTGACCCAAAGATCATTAGGGTTATACAAAATCCTCCAATAAAGTTTAGTAGCTTAAGCCTTATTGTTATTAATAGCATACCAGAAACCTAACCTCCCTTTACTAGAAACCTAACCTCCCTTCATTCTTGGGAAGGCATAAAGTATCCCATTTTACCAAGGCCTATTTTATTTTCTCCTTAGTACCACTCCAGAGGAACCGATGATTGATTTGATCCATTTCTTGAAGAACTACCTTTGGGATATTCAACTCGATAGAAACATAAATAGGTATAGCTTGAAGGACTTATTTTACCAAGGTAATTCTATCCCTAAATAAAAGACACCTATTGGTTCACTTTCCAATTTTCTTCTTAACTTTATCCAACAACCAATTCCAGTATTTTTTTGTCTTTGAATATTGATAGGAATGTCTAAATAAGTGATCAAAAGGGAGGTCTTATTATATCTTAAATTATCCAAGACCATGGATTCCTTTCTGGAGAACAGTGAAAGAAATTAACTTTAGACTTGTCTTCATTGATCAATTGCCCGGTAGCATTAGAAAAATAGCTAATGATTTGCTTAATTTTAGAATATTCCTTAATTGTAGCTTTACCTAATAGAGTAGATTCATCAAAAAATTAAATATGAGAAATAGACCTAGCTCCACGAGCAATGGTAAATTCCTCAGCGTTCTATTTTATCTTTTGGTTATAGTCCTACCCAAGCATTCAACAAGAATGATGAATAAATAAGGGGAGAGGGGATCACCTTGCCTAATACATCTAGAAATAGGGAACAACTAAGAAGGCATGCCATTTATAAGAATAGAGTAGGACACTGAAGAGATACATCCCATAATCCAGTCCATCCAATCCTGAGAGAAGCCAAATTACCTTAAAAATTTGACAAGAAAATGCCAATCCACTCTGTCATAAGCTTTAGATAAGTATAAATGAATGAACATAGATGGACATTTTTACATTTCCATGGAATGGATGGCTCCTTAAGCGAGAACTATCTCATCCACTATTTTAAACCCTTCCACATAACCCCCTTGTTTAGGGGAAATAATCTTATGTAAAAGAGGATTCAGCATTTTTACAATGATCTTTGTAATGATTTTGAGAAAAATATTACATAAAGTTATAGGTCTAAAAGTTGAGATATGATTTGCCTCTTGAGATTTTTGGACAAGAGCTATATAAGTTTTATTGATAACCTTAAAAATTTCTTTGGCTTTCCTGGATTTTTCCACCACCTCTAATAAATCAGCATGAAGGATATCCCAAAAATCTTGATAGAACTCTATGATAAAATCATCAGGACCTAGGGTTTTTCCTTTTTACATTTTAATAACCACCTATTGAAGCTCATTGATAATAACTGGAGTAGTCAAAACAAATTTCTCCTCAAAAGTAATAATAGGGGTCACTTGAAGAATACTCTATTGAGAAACCGAGTCAAGAGGTGCAACAAAAATTATATTGGAAAAGTATTTGACAAAAATAGAGTTCATGCCATCCCAAGTGTAGAAAACATCTCTAATTCAGGGAAGAAATAAAGTTGTGAGATTTTCGAGCTAGAAGAGATTTGTGGAAGAAATCTATGTTTTGATCTCCTTCTTTAAGCCATTGGATCCTAGATTTTTGCTTCCATAAGAGTTATTTTTTTTCCCATTCCTTTAATTGAGTCATGAGTCTAATTTAATTTGTACTTCTACTCATTATGAGGCCATCTAAATTGATTTTTAAGTTGAGCAATAACTTATATTTTTTTTGCCGAACATCTCCAAACTCCTAGTTCAAAATATTGATTTTGGATTTACTGTATTGCAACCTTTTAGAAAAACAAAACATCTTAGTATCATACCTTGGTTTACCTTCCTTCCACCATTGTTGCACTCAAGATCTGAAGGAATTGTCTTTAAGCCACATTAAATTAAATAAAAAGATGATAAATTCACATTGGTTTTCCAAATTTCCACCATGATCGACCAGTGATTCGAAACAACATTGTTAAGAGTCTTCACCTTAGGAATATGACCATGGATTAAGAAATTATTAAAGAACAAAAACCTATCCAATATCTCCATGATACAAGCTAAGCCTTGCCTTTTGTTATACCAATTCCATTATCTAATTGGATGCCCACAAGATGAAGGTTTGCATTATATTCACTCAAGAGGTCAGTGATTTTTTCCAAATTTCTATTTTCCCTCATTTTATCATCTAGAGAGAGGATGGTATTGATATCTCCTCTAATAAAGATACAATATTCAGGAAAATGAGAGATAATATAAGTTATATCCTTCCACTATCTTCTCTTTTCCTCCAAAGTAGTCTAAGCATAAATATTTATGCAAAGCATAATTTGGTCGAAATGTCTACTTTGAATAGTTATAGCCAAAAGACCCCAACTACCAACCACATGATGAATACCTACCTCTTTTGGGTCCCAAAGGAAAGCAATGCCACCAGAAGTCCCTTGGGAACTAAGGGAACTAACTTTTCTAGCTGGATAGATTTTACTAGTAATTGAATCCATTTCCTCTATTGACATATTCATTTCCTAAAGGAAATCAAGATGTGGATGGTTTGTATGAATCATTATTCTAGTTTTATTTTGTTTTGAAAGACTCCCTTTAAGTCATTTAATATTCCAAGTGATGATATTTATTAATACCAAGGCTAAAAAATTAGTAAGGATATTAATATTACCTTCCTCTACAAGCTTTTCACTTTCTTTTACCATATGATGTTGATAAGTCTTGTGACCTGCCTTTTGGTTTGAATCCATATTTAGTTTTTTTTCCTATTTCTTGACTTACCAAATCTGGGATGGCTTCTAACTTAAAAGAATAAGTATGCAAATCCAAAGTGTTATTGGAAGGTTCAACAAAGTCTATCTTAGGATCTGTATTATTTGAAGTATCAAAATTTAAAAGATTGTTTTTCTTGTGTATATTTCCTCCTTTATTTTCTTGTTGAAAACCTTTAATTTGTTGGTTTGTTTTTTAGTCCTTCCTTGCGTACTTAAATTGCATTTCTAAGATTTTTATCTCCATTATTTCCTCTTCCTCACCTAGGACATCATTTATGGAAATAATTTTAAACATATTAGTTGATAACTTCTATTGATCCTTCATAACTGGGTTTTTCTAAGTGTTCTTCTTCTTAGGCATTTGGAAACCTACTAAGTCTATATCCTCTTTCATTTGATTTATAATTTTATTTGGGTAAACCCTAGCCAAATGACCATATTCATGGTAAATTCGACAACAAAATGAATGTTATCATAGTCCACCACTTGCTCCCAAGTATCCTCCCTAAATTGTAATGAGATCTTTTCAGGTAGGGGTTTGTCAAAATCCATTAATACACAAATTTGAGCATAAATAATATGTTCAAATTTTTTAGTACAATCAACAATCATCATAAAAGTTCCCAAAGAGTTTCCAATTGAAGAAAAAATAACCATATTCTAGAATTCAACTAGGAGGTCAAAGAGTCTAACCCACATAGGACCTATAGAAGGCATCTCTTCTTCAAATTTAAATTTAGTATACCAAGGCTTCATGAAAAGCCCCACCCTTCTAAAGAACCAGGGACCCCCTAGAAATATTTTCTCTCTATCTTCATTATTAGAAAATAAAACAAGAAAATAACCATTTGGATAAATAGAGATTTGTAACTCACCTTTTGTTTTCTAGTTTTTTGCAGCCCAAAATTTGAAAGCATATAGGCTTGGACGAAAACCCAAGAAATAAAAAATTAGTCCTTTTTTTCTAGATCTTCTATGCTAGTCTGAATGATGCCCATATCTAGCTTAACAATCAAAGTTCCATCAGCTACCCTAAGACATCCTAACTTAGTTTTTCTAGGTTCAATCTTAGGCATTCTCAGAGGTTTATGGGAAACCCTAAGATTAATGTTAGCATTAGGTTGAGGCTATTCACCATGGAGGGCATCCCTAAAATTTATTTTTTGGGCTGAGTATTTGAAATACTTACCTTTGAAAGGGGTTTCCATAGTGGATTTATTTTGGGCATGCTCCTTAGCACTAAATTTTCTTGAGATTTGAACCATTTTTGATCAACTGCTTGAAACTTGTTTCAAGGTTTTTTTTTTATTTATGCTTTGGATACCGAGAAAAGGTATGATTTTCGCTCTTTTAGTGCAGTAAATTGGAAGCCATTGTCAATCAATTTCATGGCATGAAGATCTATTGAAAGACATATTTCTAACCCATCTTGGATCCCCTACAACATATGTCATTAAGATCTTGAGTGAAAACCATAAAAATATTGGTCGTTAGGGCTCGAAGGTCCCAAAAAACAACCTTTGGAGCCGTTTGCACTCAACACAGATGAAACCCTTGCATAGTCGCTCGCTTTCCTTCTATCTTCTCTTGTGAACTCTTATTAATAAACTTATCAAAACCAAACTTAGCAAAGCAAAATTTGTAAAGTATTTATGCTTAGTTTCTAATATTAGAGAGACAAGGATTTGTACTTCATAGGATTTAAATTTAGAAACTTTAAAATTAAACCTAGGAGTTATAAGTATAAAAATGGATAAGTTCTCAAGATGAACTTTTCAACGTAGAAGAAACTATAAAAATATAAAACCGTATTTAAAAAAAGAAAAATTCAAGAACAAGGTTCATTTAATGAGCAACATTATAGTCTTCAAAACTCTTGTCAACAATGCAAAATAGTCTCAAGTAAATCCAATCAAGCGATACAAACAAAAATGATCTTTGGTATATATACTTGTTGAGTGTGCAAATGAAACATTGTCAAGGGTATGTCAAGGTACTTGAAACAAATATTTGTTCCCTCTTGAAAGGAAAATTTCTCTCCTAAGGTTTGGGTATGCCAGGTCTTGGCTAATGCAGATAGACTTAGAGGTCATTGATAAATATTCCTTAAAGGGGTCTTTTCTGGTTATGAGTCAAAAAGAAAATTTCCTAGGCACAATGCTTTGGAACCCAGACACTTAACTGTCTAAAATAATTCCACTACACTGATATTGCAACATATGTAAGCTAAGTAGAATTAAAATGGGTAAATAAAGTTGAATTTTAAGTTGTGCAAACTATGATTGCTAGATCTATATCAATTGTTGTAATTAAAATATATCACATATATAACAACAATGATTCTTTTGAAGTATGAAATTTAAAAATTGCACTATAGAAAAATAGCTTCAATGCTTTGAATGAAAACTAATCTACTCATAATCTAAATAATTTTCAAAGAAAATTCAAAGGTTGAAGTGTAAGAAGAAATAAAATAAAACAATCTAATACTACCCTAAACTCTAGCTCCAATCCAATAAAGCAACAAATCCAATTTAAACCAATCCTAATCGAACCAGTATTCACAAAGCCTAAGGTTAGAGATGGTGCAAGATTGGAGCAACAAACTCTGAAATATATTGAGTGCAACCCCATCAGCATGTGTAGATTGAACATAGCAAATTTTGAAAGCCTTTATATTAAAAATATAGTCATTGAGTACATTGTTTCAAATTTGTCCACTTCGGTGGATTACAAGAATAGAGCTCAAAAAACAATAGCAACTTGGTTCAGAAATACCATTCGACTACAAAGAGAATGAAGAAAACTAAAGGAGACCAGCTAATAGATGGTTTCCAACCTATGTAACCAATTAGTGAGCCACTATTTATATAATTTTTTAGCCTTCATATAGCATTAAATTTTGCAATTAATTGCTATCTAATTCCAAGACATGCCTCTTGAGATTACCTTTCAACCATACCGCAACCATGCCTTATTAATGTAACAAGGAAAAAGCAACACCATACAATTGATACAGATAAAATATTTTTATTGCACAAATTTAGATTTTACAATGTGCCCACCAAAGGGGCTTATAATCAAAATATCCTTTAAATAAAGTTAAACATGGAGTTCATGGTGTTTCTCAAGCTTCCTCCTGCTACAAGCAGGGTTGGTGGGTTTGTAGTGACCATCGGATTGAATTGATTTGAGCCTTCAGCAACCTATGCACAAGCAAACACACAACTAATTAATAACACCTGCCAATAAACTAAAAGTAACAATAACAAAAGTGAAATTTAAAATGTGCATACTCAAGCCTATGGAAATTTTAGTAGCATCATCGTAGCTTCACCTAAGTCTCTCATTTTTTTCAACAGCATAAGGGTAGTCTCTCCTTTTCTCTTCTAACATAATTTGAACAACATAAGGGTAGTTGGATTTTCATTCTCCCCTCATGATAGAAAAGGAGAAGGATTTTATATAATTTGAGGTGAAATAAAGAAGGGGGTGAGGTGGCATGGAAGGATGATTAGTGGAATGCTAGGTGGCAAGTGGGGAGGGTTAATGGAATGTAAGGTGGCCAATGGGGAGGGTTAGTGGAATGTTAGGTGGTGAGTGGGGAGAGTTAGTGGAGTGCTAGGTGGCATGGAGAGATGCTTAGTTATTATCTAAGTAGCATGCTTGGTGTTATGGAAATATGGTGTTTAGATTTCCTACATGAGTGATTAGGTGGCATGAGAATGAGGGATAAGGATGTATGGGGAGAAAATTTAAAATTCCCTAGTGTGAAGGGGGCTAGGTGGAATGAGGAGGAGGGACAAGGGTTATGGGAAGGAATTAAAAATTCCCTAGTGGAGGGCTAGGTGGCATGAGAAGGAATATGGAGGTAATTTTATATTACGAAGAAAAAAAAAAGATAGTGGGGTGTTAGGTAGATTTGGAGGAAAATTGAGGGAGGGACTAGATAAAATAAAGGGGAACTAAAAAAAGGGGGATTAGGGGAGTTAGAGGAAGAAGGGAATTTAGAGGAAATTTTTGGGAAAATTTAGAGGGAAATTTAGGGGGAAACTTAGAGGGGAATTTTGGAGGAAAAGTTAGAGGGGAATTTTGGAGGAAAAGTTAGAGGGGAATTTTGGGGAAAAATTAGAGGAGAATTTTGGAAGAAAATTTAGAGGGTAAATTAGGAGAATTAGGTGGAGAATTGATAAGGAATTAGAGAAGTTAGGAAATTAGAGGAAAATAAGGCAATTAGAGGAAAATATAAGAGTTGGGGGGAAATTTAGGAGAATTAAGAAGAATTGGGCGGGGAATTAGGCGGAGAATTGAGTCAATTGAGGTGGATTAGAAGAATTTGAGAGGAATTGGGAGGATTTTATCAAGAAATGATGGTGGCCTTAGGTGGATTTAATGGATTAGCAGTGGTTTTGGGGATGAATTTATGCTTTTGGAGGATTTTGGAGTGGATTTGGGGTAAATTTGTGATAATTTTATGGATTTGATGAAATGATGAGAACGAGCTTGCATAGTGACAAAATTGACTAATTTTTGGTGTCTACAATTAAATGTACACTACTTTGACCATGCCTCATAAAATATTACTTGCACGATTCTTGGGAGCTCTAGAATGACCATACTTCATTAAATTTTAAGTTGCATAATGCTCAAGTATTTTGGAATGGCCATGCCTCATTAACTCTTCATTACTCTGCAAAATTTGGTTTGATCATTGATTTCCCATATATTCCATCTTGCACGATTGTACTTGCTCGGTTCATATTGAAATATCATTTCTGCCATTGTGTTTGCCATATTTAATGTAGCCACTAGCAAATATTCTACAAAAGAACAAAATAAAAGGTTAGAACTTTAATATTATTATTAATTTAAATTTTTTATTTTTTATTTTTATATTTCCCTAAGTTTTTTTTTCATTTTTAATTATTATTTAAATAAAAAACTTGGCATTACATCATATTATTTTCTAGGTTTTTAATAATGATTTCCTGCATTATAACATCACTCATTTTTAAGGCATAAATCGGGGTAGCTTTCAATTGCTAGGCTCAATTTCTAAGTGTTAGGTAAAATTTCTAATTTATAATTATACTTTCAATAGAAAAGTACTGATTTCATAATCAGGACTCATGCCTTAGCCAAATTTTGAATGTTGGGTTCATTTTTTATTATTAGGTTTCATGTCTTAGGAAAATTTTGAGTGTTGGGTTCATTTCCACTTGTCAAGTTTTTTAGGTCTTTTTGCTAATGTCATTGTCCCTCAAAGTCTAACACTTTTTTTTAATACATAGAGGAATCGACAACTACATTTCCTTTTTGAACAACTGATCACAGGTCAAGTCGCATTGCCTCCGATCATAGCATCAAATCATGGTGCTACCACTATAACCCCTATCTCACCTCTGTAAACATGACCCGAAGTGAGAGAGACCCCCAATGGCTCGGGGTTGGTACCATCGTCATTAAGCTGGTGCACACTTAGTAGACTCAAGTCAGACTACTAACTTTTCCCTAGATTGGGCATACCTACAAAGTTTGAACCTAAGTCTCCTCCTGGTAAGTGCCCAACTTCTTACCAATCCACCTAGCCCTCACGAACTAAAACTTTGGTTTGTGGTGAAAATGGTACCAAAAAATCCTTATAGCCCAGGCCACAACAAGCAAGGAATAGGTTTGTCCCCCTTTGCATCATAGAGGTTCAAAATGTGGACCTCCCATACAATGGAGCCAAGCTCACCTTCTCCAACTATTCTAAAAAAACACTTTGTATACTTAGCTAATTTTAAGCCATTCTGAAGTGTCGGGTGCTAGGATTTTAGCACCCCTTTGTTGATGTCACCAACGACATCCATACTTAGTTGAATTTGCTCCTTCTCATAGTTGTCATACGATGAGATTTTGGTACCCCATTTGTTGATGCCATCAATACAAGATCTCTGGTGGCCTCCATACTTAGCCAAATTTTGGATCCGACATTGTGCATTGGCTTCATACATTATGACTTCGTGCATTTTACATTTTAATGGCTTGTGAATGATTTTGGACATTTCCAATGACCTTGAAAAGATTTCTAATTGCCTGTAAAAATAGCTCAGAATTGAATTTTTATTATCTGAATATAATTTCTCAAAGCCTAGAAATAAATTCTTGTTGTTCGAAAATGAATCCAATTGCCCAAAAATAATTTCTAAATGCCTGAAATTAATTTTTGATAGCTCAAAAATGAATTCCAAGTGCCCAAAAGTGATTTCTAAATGATCAGAATTAATTTTCAAATGCCCAAAATAATTTTCATAAGTCCATAAATAATTTTTTTGATTATCCAAAAATGAAATTTTTATTTCATTTGAGTTCTAGTGTTTCAAAATCTACACATTAATTTTTTTGAGTTAATAGCAGATTTAAATGCACATGCTTTTAACTTCCTTTTAAATGGCCAAACATAAATTTAGGGCTACTTTCGAACTTAAATTATGAACACACAATAATTTTCTAATAACTTCTCGGGTGATCTTGGTAGCGGTATCCTGGACAAATAATTGAAGGTAAATGATTTCGAGCATTAATTCTCCTTAAAGACCACACAAGATCATACTTTTTGAAAAGATTTTTTAAATAGCATCTATTGGGAGAAAACTTACAAATACAATCATGGCAATAATTATCACAACAAGCTCAAGGCACAACAAAATTTAAATATATAAAAAGCTTTCAACTAAGAAACTAAGCTTGGCATCCAATAAAAACAAGAGAATACCTACCAAGATTTCAAAAAGTGGGTTCTCCATCCATGCAGACTAGGGTGTGTTGTGCAAGCGCAAAAACAAATGGTGACTCTACTAAAAATTGCTCCTGAGCATTTTGGGAATAGAAAGAATCCTCTCTAAAAAAAATGAACTTCAAAACCAGCAAAAAATAAAAATTTGGCATCCACCCAAGGCTGGGGTTAGGCAATTTATTTGAAAGCAATACTCCATTTTATTTTAGCAAAAGTGTGTGCACATGAATTTTTTCTTATTATAGGATCAATTAAAATTTGCCACCATAGTTTGGAAATTAGGTTAGTTCACCCTTGAGCGAACATTGGTCTACTAATGATGAGCTTTGTCACATAGGTAGACATGTCATCAATTTTCAGACATTGCTCCACTACCATATAGGCATTTATAGGCCCGATCGAGTTATATTTTATCTCACTATAGACCTTATTCTACTGCCAACCAGACGTTCATAGCCCTGATAGAGGTTGTTTGAATCACCCATGCACTTAAGCCTTTTCTCTTATTTTTTTTCAAAGCAAATTTCAAAAGCACTAGGTTGTACTTTTGGGTTGGGGATCACTATTACAAATAAGAGGGTAAATGCTTGAATGGCTTTCACTTAAAAACAAAATAATAATGGCTTCATTCCTCCTAATATAGAACTTCCTTAAGTGTTTTTAGTGTGAAATATCAACATCATTTTGTAGTACTTTCAAATTCATCTACTTTGTCCCAAATAATGAATAAACATCAAATAGTTGATTAAGCTAATTTCAACTTCATTGAGCTCAATGTGTGACTTTTAGTCCTCCAAATTATGTAGAAGACCTTTCTAACTGAGAGCAACTAGAAATTGGTTGCATTTGGAAGATCTAAACCAAACAAAAGAAAAAGCATAGGATAGAGCAAAATTAAAAACAAGAACAAAGCAAAAATAAACAAAACCAACACACTAAAAAAATTTAAAACAAAAATTATGTAGAGTGATTTATAGGGTAGGACTTGGAATCTAACATTTGAAAGGGTCCTTAGCCAAAGGGGGAAAATTTTCTATGATTAAATTTTCTAGGGTCCCAAACGTGGTTACGATAATTTGAGAATGCATGTCATGACAAACATGTCAATTTTTATGGGCCTCACCCCAAAGTAACACCAAATATGAAATCCTAAAGGACTTAATTTTTCCTCTCACCCCACTAGCTCAATTTAATCCCATCACTACTACCATACTTAGACTCTGATCCATTAAACTCAAAGGTCCACAACTAGTTATGAATTATTTTTTGTTTACTATGTGGGGTATCTAATATCGGATAATTACCTTCAGTTATATTTTTCATCACCATAGTGTAAACTCCCCATTATGACTTAGTGCACAAAACCTCATTGATGTTGTTGCACTGAGTTATGAGCTTCTTCAAAATTTGCTCTCTTTCTAAAAAAATAGTTTCCATATATCCATTCAGTATTTTTAGCCAATAATGACTTAGCAACATCCCATAGACATCTAGGATATCCACAACATGAATATCAACATATTTTTGTATCCTAGGTCCAGTAGCCAATTGTATACGAGTTTGATGTAATAATCCAACCATATTTACCTCTATCTTGTCTAATATAATAACCTTATTGTTTAAGAAAGTAGGGGTAAACCCTACCAACAACATATGGCATTGCATTACCATAAGCACTTGAATCCACAAGGCAGTTATGTAAACTTTTATCAACAATTCTATTAGTCAACAATGAAGGTGGAGATTCTACCTTTTCTTTGTATATAGCCACCAAAGCATGAGTAGCCCTTTTCATCCCTTCTATCTTTCAATCAGGGGATGTATTAAGCAACAAATCCTCTTGGTTATCCACCCGAGTTATCTCAAATAGAGAAATTTTTACCTTGGTTTCCTTGAGGTCTTCAAGGATATCATATCCAAACTTATTTTGTTCTAGAGTTTTCTCTATCTATGGTAATGTCATATTGACCTCTAGTTGCATAGGCATTGCAGGATCCTTTGGTGGTACAAGGTGTTCATTTTCCTACACATAAAGTGGGATGGAAGTTTCTTTGGGATGTGTGAAAGAAGTTAACGATTCTTTCTCTTTACTTTGAAGAATATAATTATTCCCTTCGAAATTGTTGGTGAGTTTGCACCTCTTTTTTCCAAGCACTATTTAGGTTCATCTTCATCCACTTCTGAGGGTTCATATGTTTCTAAAACTAAGGTTGTCCCTACATTTTGATTAACTTGATTCCTATAATCCTCATTGGTGGGTTTTAACTCCAAAACTTTCATATATTTATGGATAATAGCTAAAGTATTTTTAAAATTTGGATAGTTAGTTTCACCATGTTGAGTAGTGGAATGGACCTTGCACCACTTGGGTAGAGCAAGGTCAACCAAATTTATGGAAGTTCCTAGGTTGTCATCTAATTGATTTATCATAAGCTTTGGAACTTCTCCATTATCTGGGTAAGTATATCGTTGGTGGTTAGTCCTTTGGAAGTCAAAGTTCCTATTTTGAATATCATTTATAGGTGAGTTTTGAGGAACTTGCCTTTGCAATTGAAGCATATTGTTGCTTAATTTTTGAACCATCAATTCTAAGCTATCTAAATTGAGACTTAGGTTATTAAGTTGACTTGGTTCCAATTGAGCTATTACATTATTTGTGGATGCATATATGTTCAAAAGTGTAGATAAACTTAGTTGATAATTTTATGGAAGTGTATGATTGAGAACGTTATTCATGGTCACTTAATTGTCCAAATGTATTGGGATGATGGGTTGATTTCTCATATTAGGTATCATCAAATTCTAGGGTACCAGAATGAAAGTTTGGTACTAGTTGGGATATATAACTCCTAGAAATAGATTCACCATGGGAATATGTTGTATAGGGGCCTGATTTAACAATTGTGTCTGATTATAAACCCTTATTTGTCTTAGATATGGTAATTGACCCAGAAAAAATCCCTAAGGAATTAATTATTGTTCAACTATTACAACATCACTATATGCTTTGGGAAAGGATGTAATTTGAGGAACTCTCCTAAAAAACATGGAAGTTAATGGGTCCAGGGATCTAAAGTATATCTAGATGGTTGCTTCCTCTGTAAGGATGTAATATGTCACCTATATAGTATATTAGTTATGGAACCTAGTATTGAATAGTCTCAAGGATTCATTAGGTTCTCTATGAGTAGAGGCAAATAGATGATATATCATAGCAGGTCAACAGGTATTCTAAAATGGCTAATAAATGATGCTTCTAGTTAAGCCCAAGAAGTGATAGAGCTTGAAGGTAAGCTAATATACCAATCATATGCAAACTCATCCAATGTGTATGGAAATATTCTACAGACAACATCTTCATGTATAAATAGATTAAGGTGTCTCTATATGCCTCAATATGTTCTTTAACTAACCTCATTCATCATGCCTATATTGAGGAAGATATATTTCAACATATTAAGACATATCATGTGCAGGCCCAGGTATGTTTAGAGGACTACTCCCTACTAACCATGGAGTAAGGGTTTCCATTGATGGACCTTACAGATAGTGACCTTTGGTACTAGCTTTGATAGTCAATATTTATAATACAAACACTATGCCAAGAAAAACTTAAGTCTTAGAGTCTAGGCCCTCCTAGTGCTAGTTTTTTTGAGTGTGCAAATGACACATTTTCAAGGGTATGTCAATGTACTTGGAACAAAGATTTATTTCCTCTGGAAAGATAAATCTCTTTCCCCCAAGGTTCGGGTATGCCAGGTCTTGGCCAGTGTGAATATAATCAAAGGTCATTGATAATTGTTCCTTCAAGGGGCTTTTGCTAGTTATGAATCCAAAAGAAACTTTTCTAGGTACAATGCTTTGGAACCCAAACACTTAACTATCTAAAATGACTCCACTATACTGATATTGCAACATATGTGAGCTAAGCAAAATTAAAATGGGTAAATAAAGATAAATTTTAAGTTGTACAAACTATGATTACCCAATCTAATCATTCATTGTAATTAAAATATATCGCATATATAACAACAATGATTATTTTGAAGCTATATGAAATTTTAAAATGCACTATAGA
The DNA here is from genome assembly GCA_028583015.1 of Wollemia nobilis. Lineage (NCBI taxonomy): Eukaryota > Viridiplantae > Streptophyta > Pinopsida > Araucariales > Araucariaceae > Wollemia > Wollemia nobilis. Next base: position 1,250,184 of record JAQPPZ010003395.1, read on the forward strand.
AAAATAACTTCAATGCTTTAAATAAAAATTAATCTACTCCTAATCTAAATAAGTTTCAAAGAAAATTCAAAGGTTGAAGGGTAGGAGGAAATATAAAAAAAACTAATACTGCCCTGAACTCCAACTCCAATCTGGTAAAGCAACAAATCCAATTTAAACCAATCTCGACCCGACCAATATTCACACAGCCTGAGGTTCGAGATGGTGCAATCTTTAAAACAACAACAAACTATGAAATGGATTGAGTGCAACCACCATCAACATGCGTAGATTAAACACAAATTTTTTTGAAAGCCTTTATATTAAAAATGATAGTCATTGAGTACATTGTTTTAGATTTGTCCACTTCGATGGATTATAAGAACAAAGCTAAAAAATAATAGTAACTTGGTTTAGAAATGCCATCTGACTACAAAGGGAAAGAAGAAAACTAAAGGATGCCAACTAACAATGGTTTTCAATCTTTGTAACCAGTTAATGAGCCACTATTTATACAATTTTTTGGCCTTCACCTAGCGTTACATTTTGTAATTAATTGTAATCTAATTTCGAGATGTGTCCCCTGAGATTACCTTTCAACCATATTGTGACCATGCCTTATTAAATGCACACTACTTTGGCCATGCCTCATAAAATATTCACTTACATTGATGCTTCATACTTCATTAAATGGCCATACTTCATTAAATTTTAAGTTGTATGATGCTCAAGAATTTTGGAATAACCATACCTCATTAACTCTTCATTACTCTTCAAAATTTGGGTCCATCATTGACTTTCTATATCTTTTGTCTTACATGATTGTACTTGCCTAGTTCGTATTGAAATTTCATGTATACCATTATGTTTGCCATATTTAATGTAGCCACCAGTCAATATTCTACAAAATAACAAAAACAAAGGTTAGAACTTTAATATTATTACGAATTTTAATTTTTAATTTTTAATTTTTACATTTCCCTAAGGTTTAAAAAAATTAGTTAATTTTTCTTTTTAATTTTTTGGCATTACATCACATTATTTTCTAGGTTTTTGATCATATTTTCCCACATTAGTCAATTGATCAGGGTCTGTTGAGTGGAAATTTTTCCCAATTGCTCATTAGTCAATTGATCATATTTCCCAATTGCAAAATCATATTTCCCAAATAAACATAAATTTTGCTGATGTGATGTGATGTAAACGGGCTCTATTGAGTGGAAATTTTGCCCAATTGCAAAATTACCATCACGATCAGGGTCTTGATTAGAAAACTCTCTCTTGCAAAGAAATAGAAATTTCTCCAAGGTTTATTTTATTTAATGTGTGCTTGTAATATTGTGAATATGTATCAAATAAGTGCTAGGAATACCTTATTGATTTACAAATAACTGCTAACAAGAGGCCCGTGTTGGTGTTATTTTATTGCTATACTAGTGATTGCTCATGAAACTTTTAAAAGAAAAGGAAAATGTGATTGGCCCTCATATGACCACGATGTAAAGCCTTAGTTAATTTTATCTTGAAATATTTTAGATAGATTTTATCTTCTTTTGGTTAAGCATATTTTAAACAAGTTTTATCTTCCTTAAATCCTGCTTTGAAAGTGAAACAAAAGATTAAAATATATTTCTACATGTGAATCTTAAATGATAATTGGATCCATTTTATGTTTCTTTGAACATGAAAGTAAATATAATCTACATGAATAACTTGGTAAATGAAGTAGCCTGTGACATATCATATAAATTACCCCTCTTTGATGAAATTATGATTTTCATAAAGAGAAGTCAATTTATTGCTTTAAATGTAATAGCTTTGAAATGCCCCATAAATTACCTTTAATGAAATTATGATTTTCACAAAGGAAAGTTAATTTATTGCTTGCAAAATGAAATGCAAAGCTTAAAATTTGATTTACCTTCAAAATGTGCAATTATGTCAAATTTTGAAATTATAAAATTCCTGATAAAACAACTTTAAATAATTTTTATAATTTTGAAATGGCTTCAAACTGAAATCAAAATTGCATAAGATGAAATGTTAAAGCTTATTATAGGGTTCTGTGCATTTTTTTTTGGAGTTTTAATTTATTTTATTTTTATTTGCTAAAGTTAAAAAAAAAACTGCAAATAGGTAAGGGTTAGAAAAATAAAAAAATAAACAGTCTGGAAAATGGACCAAAATGCTGAAAATGTTAGAAACAAAATATTAAAAGTATAATGCTATCCTATCCTACAAAATAGAGATAACAAGAATTTCTGAATGTAACCCAATTCACCCGAAGTTGCATTTGCACAGTCCAAAGTGAATTAGGTGCAAGCTTCTAAGGAAAAATAAAATAAATCCATGCATTCAAACATTCAACAATGCTATCATTTAACTGCATAAAACACTATCTATAAGCCTAAAAACATGGAGAGAAAGATAAAGAAATTAGTCCAAGACATTCAGAAAAAAATATCCTCCACTTTTGTTTTCAAGGTGCAAATTTTTACAATATTCTACATTAAAAACAGAAATATAACAGTCCCTGCATTTCTGAAAATTTCTAGCCTTGGCCTCCAAAAAGGTCTAGCCCCTATTTTTCTTTACAACTATATTTTAAGGTTTTCTAAAAGCTCTTCATTTTCCTGTCCCATTTCACTTCCCTTCATTTGATTCATTTCTAACTTTTCATCTCTCTTTCAAACCGTTTTTCCAACTTGGGTTTTCAAAATACCTCCAATGGGTGTCCCTTGTGATACGTTTGGTAACGTCTTCCTCAATGATATTTTCATTACGCTTTCATCCTTTTGGTTCGAAGCCAATACAAATTATTACCTCCATCCCCTTTCTTTTTTATTAATGAGTCATTTACCTTGATTCACGTATTTTACTTACACCTGCGTACAATGTCGTGAACATTTAAGAATATGACCACATACATCTCCAACTCATTTGAACTCTCTTTAACCTTATAACACCTTTTCCATAGGAAACTTCATCTGCACCTTATTTCCTTCTTTTCAACAGGTAACAACTATATCTTAATAAATTGTTACCTCAAAATCCTACTCAGTGTGCATGGTCCTGGCACCCAACTTTCTTTTCTATATGTTGCTCAGGTCACATTGCCAGGCAGTCATGATGCATGGCCAACCTAATTCACATCATGGTAAAATGAATGGGCTACGAATATTTCCCTTGTACCCACTAGGTACCCAATTTTGGTCGAAGGAGAAGCCTGTTACCAGGCCTCAATATCATTAAGTAAACTAAATGTTAGGGGACTATGTCTAAGTACCATAGGGTGTCCATTAAACCACATCCACATCATATTTTCACTCATTTTTGAATGTACTGTCGTCATCCTATAACCAATCACGTTTGGTTGTTTCATCACTATGCAGCGCTAGGTGAGCAAACATCCAAAATTTATCGCTTTTGCTATACCCATGCCACGCAACCCGTGCCACGTGCTCACGTCCATAGTTAGCTTTGGTCCTCTATCCTCATCATTATCATCTATGTCTTCAATAGTTAGGGTATCCACTGCACTGTTCATACTATGTATGATATGATTTCATCCCATTTTCAACCTTTGTTCTAGACACCTGTCTCCTTTACCTCTACGACACACCACCATATCTTCTGCAACATCGTTAACATTTTGATGATATTTTTTATCATGTATTTGCTTAAATTCCATTTCAAATCCCCAAATGTGATTCTCTACATATTTACATGCTACACCAGTTGATCAATAACGATGTCTATTTTTGATCTTATTGAGCTCATGCGGTAGTACGTCTGCTACTGTAATGTTGTAGAAGCAATTGTTTTATGACCATAAATTGGGAGTATGGGATGGATATAATCTTCCAATTCAACCCAAGGATCGACGAAATATTTTTATGAGCTTTGCGTAGTGTGTGTTGATGAAAACCATGTTGCCAACCCTAAATCTATAGTCTTGGCATCGCTGTTTAGACTAGTATCCTACTAGATATCCGGTATGCTCCATTAGTCTTGCATCATTAGATTTCTTTTACATGTGGAGAACATAAAAAAATAAAACTATCAGTCTCAACAACTATAAACTCAAAATCCTCATACACTGTGCTACGAAGTCCAAGTCATCCTCCCACGGTCTTGAAAGTTGCATTCAAGTTTAAATTCATCCATCCTATGTCATACTCGGATCACCCACTGTCATCAACTACCACATAGGTGTAGGTTCACCATGCAATTTTTTTATTTGTCCACATCAATATGTTCAGGCCATTGCCACTTCAAAACTCTGGGTCCACATTGGTAGCTTCATCAAGCTATAGTTTTTCATAAACTAACAGTGTCCACTGTATGTATTATCTTAATAGCCATGAATCTTCCCTGTTGGTCTTCTTTCGCATCAACATTTACGTATGTTGCTGCAACCATGCTTGAACAACTTGTCGATCGGTTGACTACTAAAAACACCTTCGAAATGTGATCTCCCTTTCCTCTTATCATCCTCATTATCATCACGATCATATCTATCTTTATTTCATCACAATGATATTGGTGCCCTATCCATGTCATTTGTATCCATGTATACTTCACCATATGGGCCCACATCATCTTCGGTATCTAAGTCATGTTCTTTACCTACATACTGGTCTAGGGGTCCAAGTCCGCTGATCACCTATGTCCATGATTGATGTCCATGTCAGCCACTAATGCCAAGTTATAATGTGTCATCACATCACCTTCGGTACCTACGGATAGTGACACACCAAATCAAAAAACTATTAGTATAATAAACACACTTTTTTTAAGACATCCTCAAACCATTATAAAATTAAAAATAAAATAAAAACTTAAACTAGAACAATTAAGCTTTATAACTATAACAAAGGTCACAATTCTAAAATTAAAACATAGATAATTAAAACTATACGTACTTTATTTTTTCTTTATATTTTATTTATATATATTTTTATTATTATATATATATATATATACATATATAAATAGATTTTTTATATTTTTATTCATTTCAAATCAATAAAATTTAAATAACTAACACTTAAAAATCTGAATAAAAGGGAAACATTAACCCAAACATTTAAAGTTTAAAATAAAAAAAATTAAACCCTTCACCTTAATGAAAATAAGAAGGAAACACGAACACACACAAGCCTATCAACAATTTAAAGAAGACAAAAGAAGACAAAGGATACTACTCAACAAGGAACCTTGGAAACTGAAATACAAATATCAAGGATGGGACCTATCAAAATTATCGCTCCAAGGATACCCAAAAATTTCCAAAAATAAAAAATTTAAGGTGAATATCCAATTTTGGGGCATGTTGTGGAATGGCCACAACAAATGGTGACTCTGTTAGAAAATGCTCCTGAGCATTTCAGATGAAGAATCCAATTTTGCGAACAAACAAACCAAAGATAAAAAATATACATCATCTAGCAACATCCAAATAATATGGAGGTAGACAAATTTAGTCGAAAACACCTAAATCATTTGCATTTGCTCAAGTGTGTGTGAAAGTGATTTTATTTTGCCTGCTTGAAAAACATCCGGAATCCATCACCTGATTTGCATTAGGCTATGAATTATTTCTCCCAAAATAATTTTATAGACAGAGCCCTACTGCCAATCAGGCGTCCATAGCCTCGATAGAGTTTATCTACATTACCCATGGTTTAATTGATATTTTGCAATACCTTTTTTTTTTAACAAGCTTTGTCTAGACAGAGCCCTACTGCCAGTCAAGAATCCATAGCCTTGGTAGAGTTTATCTAGATCTGGTGATTTATTTTAGCATGTTTTACTCTGATTGATTTTTTTTTACAAGGCCTTGCAAAAATTTATGCACCACATGGTTAGAGAGTATTTGAAGTTAATGAAGCATATTAGAATTTTGCCTTAATTTGCAAACCAAAATAACTTCATCCTTCAAGATCTCAAAGCATGCCCTTAAATATGATGTGTTCATGTGTAGCTTTAGCAACATGATTCAGTATTCCCAAATATCCTAGTCCCAAAATCTAGGAGTGGTTACTAAACAATTTCATCTCATTTTCCTTTATCCACGTGATAGGCAATTCACCCTTCATGACAAAGGAACACAAAAAAATAGTCTAGAGGCCATTAGTAGCAACCATGAAATTTCACCTCAAACAGAGGGACCAACCCAAAACACAAAAATCAAAACTCAAAATTGGAAATAAATCAATGCTTGACAAGAAAGCAAAAAATAAAACTCGCCAAACCAAAACTAGATACAAAAACAATAAAACTATATACAATAATGTACAAGGGCAATGCAAAAAATTTAGACTATCACTTCCCTGGATTCCAAACATGATTAGCACACTTTAAAATACATATATCATGATATGCATGCCAAGGTCTACAGAGCTCAAACCAAAGTAAGATTAGGCCAAACAATATAACAACCCTCGTTTTGCCTCTCTCGCCCCACAAATTTGATTTAGTTCCATTAGAAATCCCATAGTGGAGTTTCAAATCATCAAATTGATAAGAAAATAATTGATCTTCAATTCTTTCTTGTCCATTTCCTTAAGATGTAAATTTCACAATTCAAATTATGATGTAGAATTAGGCTTTCCTTTTCAAAAATGAGGTTTTGCAAGTAGGAGCCTATTTCTAAAAATTTCAAAGTCAAGCCATTTTCCATGTTTTTAGGCCAATCAAACTTATGCAACAATTTGCAAGCATCTAGGATATCTACTAAATGAGGATCATTATAAGTTTTTATCCTAGATTCAATAATTAATTGATTATGAACCTGATTTAACACTTCAAGCACATCAACTTCTTTTTCATTCAACAAAGCATTCTCATTAGAGGTGTGAGTAGAAATCAACTCTAGTTATTCATTAACCTCCAATGGCATTTCATCATTACTAGCATTTGAATCCAATAAATGACTATGCAAACTTTTACCTAGAATTTGGATGGTGGAACACAAAAGGTGAGATTTTACCTTTGATGCATTTCCATTTACCAATATTTGGAGAGGATTTGTAACTTCTTATTTTTTTATCACGATCTTTATCATCATCATCATGTAGCCCTTCATCTTCATCCATGACCTATTTATTAAAAACACCAAAATTAGACACCCAATTAAAAAAAATATCCATCCTTTTCAAACCATAAGTCTTGTCTATCTAGGGATGTGTTAAGTAACACATCTTCCTGATCAACCACTTGAGTTGTTTCGAATAAAACCACATTTTCATTTGGATCATCAATGATATCAAACCCAAACCATTCAGATTCTAGAATTTTATCTATCTGAGGTGGCATAGATATTATAGGATCCTTAGGTGAAACTAGGTTTTCAATTTCTTACCCCTCAAATGAAACCAAAGTGAGATATTACCCTTTTTCATCCATAACAAATGGATCATAGAAAAAATTTATCATTTTGACATTTTCTCTTTTTGCAAGGTGTTCAATAAAATCATCTTCAAAATAATTGAGTCTTGGAACCTTCTCTATTTCTACAAATGGTTTGTCATTTTGAGGATGTTGAAGGTTTTGATCATCAATTTTAATCTCATCCAAATTGGTGGAAGGTCCTGATTCATCACATGTTTCAAAACCAATCCACTCTAGGACCCTTCCACTTTCTAAAAGAATATCACTTTTAGTATCTTCGACCTTTGTCTCATGAGGATGATTCATAGAATTATCAAGATATACATCTTGAGGCATTTGTTCCTATAATTAAGCGATGTTTCCTTTGAGATGTAGAACTAGCCTTTGCAACTTGTCCTGCATATCAAGTGAAGCGAGTGCTAAATTAGAAAGAGCAGAAAATTCCTTCCATTTATTCCACCAACAATAATCGTCTTCTAAAAATAAAGTGTGGTGCTCAACCACTTCTTCACAATCTTTAAATTCAACAATATATTGCTTTTCAAACTCACCTTCATCCAATTTTGAGGATTCAATTGTTTCTAAGAGTGGATCATTTGGTCTTCTATGATTATCCCAATCTTCACTTGTAAATAAGGAATCTAAGCCCTCTAGCTTGTCACAACTTGACTCATGTTGGATTTTTTGGTCATCATAATAATTGTCCTCTAAAAACAAATGATGAGATTCTATCATACCTTCTAGCCAATCCTGAGATTCATCTCTTGACTCCTCAAATTCACTTTCAACCACCTTTGGTGAGTCAAGGGTTTCTTCAATAAGATCAACTCTTGTATTTTGCTTTCTAATATTATCCCAATCCTCCTTTGTGAATAATGACTCTAATACTTTTATTTCTAGCTTGCCATAACTTGGCTCATGTTGGATTTCTTGACCATCCATTTTAATGATTTTATCTAAGTTACTGGAGAATCCTGAATTGGCATATATTTTAATGCAATCATTATCTAGGCCTTCTCCATTACCTAAGAGAGAATCAAATGGAATATCATTAAAATTCGTATCATGAACTTGATTTGTAGGATGATTTGGAAGTGTACTTTGAGGTGCTTGCTCTTGTAATGGAACCATATCTCTACTTAAATTTTGGACCAACCTCTTTAGGTCTTTTACTTCTGACTCAAGCTTATTGGGTTGGGTAGTAGAAGTGGTAGGATTAGTTGGATTGACACAAGTAGGTAAAGCCTAAGCACTTGTTGCTATGGCTCCATGAGTGGCCAAATGGTTCTCTAATCGTAATGGAGTGGTTGGATGGATAGATATATTCATATAAGCGCATGTGGAAGGATAAGTGGGTATGGTAGGATAAAACTGATTGTACGGTAAAGTGTTCAACATTGAATTCTATTATGCCCATGCTTGGTTTAACATTGGGGTTTGATTGTAAGACCATAGTTGTCCTACCATAAGTAATTGCTCCATCCCAATACTTTGTGGCCTTAGTTGTTGCTACATTCATGGCTTTCATGTAGGCCAAGGTAAGATTAGTGACCAAAGGATTTGTCCTAGTGAACATAGCGAGAAAGGGATCCAATACCCCAAGGCATATCTGAAGAGTAGTATTTTTCAAAATAACAAAGGGAGCAGTCAATCTCGCATAAATATTTTAAATTCTCACGTTGAACGTTCTCAATGGCTCATTAGGTTTCCTCTCGCAAGAAGCAAATTGATGATAGATCATGGTAGGATCTATGGGCAACCTAAACTGATTGATAAAAGTAGTTTTTAACTGGACCCAGGATGTAGTAGAGCCAGTGGGTAGATTGATGTACCAATCATATGTCATGTCATATAGGATCAAAGGAAAAAATCTACAAGCCACATCCTCATGTTCGAATTTTGATCTAATTAAGGTATCCACATAGGACTGAATGTGATCCTCTACTAATTTTGTGCCATCATGTTTAAACTTGGGTAAAAATTTCTCTATATTCTTGGGTGGGTCATGAACATCTCCAACAATGTTTAAAGGACTGTTGTGCACCCCATACCACTTTCCAGCATTTGCAGCCATTGGATTAGGTTGTGGTGTGATTAACAATGACAACAACAAATGCTTGTTAACAATACATTAATTTAACCATCATGCTAAAAAAATTTCTCAATCTGAAGATTCTCTTAATCAAGCCTTGACAGCTTATCAGAGTTTCTATCCAAAAATCAGAATCACTCCAACTATCTCTCGAGTTTCTGTGGACCTTTTGGACATCACTTTCTTCAAAGGGTCAGATTTTAGCACTGCGGGTATTCTTTCCACCAAGTGTTATCAGAAACCGCTCAATGCCTATCAGTACATTCCATTCTGTTCGTGGCACCCTCTTCATCAAAAGCATTCATTTGTGATAAATGAGCTTAAGAGATACTTGGTTCATGAATCTGATCCTGCTGGGTTTACTCAGTTACGAAGGCTTCTCTATTTCAGACTTCGGGCTCGTGGCTATCCAAGGAACTTTTTGCTCCAATGCTTTCGTCAAGTCTCTCAGAAGGATAAATCAACGCTACTTCATCAATTGCATTCTGCAGTTCGAAAGAGTAAGAGGACCCCCCTTGTTTTCAAATTAAACTTTAGTCGCTCGGCTAAAGCATTAAACTTGGGGGCGACCCTAAACCCTACACTTCATCGGCTCTGCCAAGAAGTTCCCGCACTGCACCATATTCCACTTTCGAGAGTCTGTTGGCGAAATCCAAGGAAACTTGGATCTTTTATCATGAGAAGCAGATTTCCTTGATTTTTAGATGCTATGTAACGGTTCATTTTTTAGACGTTATGTAACGGTCCATTTTTGTAAACGTTATGTAACGGTTAAAAATTAATACACCCGCTAAAAAAAAATTTAACTGCTAATTAAGTCATAATTAGTGGTTGAAAGGGTGTGACCGTTGAGATTCATACCCTCTCATCCCTATATATTCTAGAAAAGAATTTCATTTTGTAACATCTTTCTCAAGTTCAACTGATGAGCGGTAGTTTTCGCGAAACCGGTTTTGAACAAAGAATGAGAAACTTGTAATCTTTCATTTTCTATAATGAAATTTTCTTGTTACTTGATATGAAATTCGTCTCGCTATGGTTTGGTTTATTTTCAGAAGCTGTCAGTGATGCTTTCAAAAAAAAATTTAACTCAAATTTTTTTTTAACTCTAAATTTTTTTTTTTTTTAACTCTAAATTTTTTTTTTAACTCTCAAAATATCGTTAGTCCAAACCAATGCCTTCAAATATCCTTTAAAGTGGCAATGAGCATTTTAGAATTTAAGTAGCAATAAAGTAAACCAATTCAAACCCTTCTTCTAGCGCCAGTTCTATTGAGTGAAAATTTTTCCCAATTGCAAAATCACCATCACAGTCAGGGTCTTGCTTAGAAAACCCTCTCTTGCAAAGAAATATAAATTTCTCTAAGGTTCCTTTTACTTAATGTGTGCTTGTAATCTTGTGAATATTAATCAAATAAGTTCTAGGAATACCTTAGTGATTTGCAAATAACTGTTAACAAGGGGCTCATGTTGGTATTATTTTATTGCTATACCTGTGATTGTTCATGAAACTTTTAAAAGAAAAGGAAAATGTGATTGGCCCTCATATAACCACTATGTAAAGCCTTAGTTTGTTTTATCTTGAAATATTTTATATAGATTTTATCTTCTTTTAGTTAAGCATATTTTAAACAAGTTTTATCTTCCTTAAATCCTACTTTGAAAGTGAAACAAAAGATTAAAATCTATTTCTACATGTGAATCTTAAATGATGATTGGATTTATTTTATGTTTCTTTGAACATGAAAGTAAAATAATCTACATGAATAACTTGGTAAATGAAATAGCCTGTGACATATCATATAAATTACCCCTCTTTGATGAAATTATGATTTTCATAAAGAGAAGTCAATTTATTGCTTTAAATGTAATAGCTTTGAAATGCCCCATAAATTACCTCCCTTTAATGAAATTATGATTTTCACAAAGGAAAGTTAATTTATTGCTTGCAAAATGAAATGCAAAGCTTAAAATTTGATTTGACTTCAAAATGTGCAATTATGACAAATTTCAAAATTATAAAATTCCTACTAAAACAATAATTTTAAATCATTTTTATAATTTTGAAATGGATTTAAACTAAAATCAAAATTGTGTAAGATGAAACGTTAAAGCTTATTCTAGGGTTTTGTGCATTTGTTTTAGGAGTTTTAATTTATTTCGTTTCTATTTTATTTATCGAAGTTTAAAAAAAAACTGCAAAAAGGTAAGGGTTAGAAAAATAAAAAAAAACAAAAAGTCTGGAAAATGGACTAGAACACTAAAAATGTTAGAAACAAATTATTAACAATATAATGCTACCCTATCCTACAAAATAGAGATAACGATAATTTCTGAATGTAACCCAATTCACCTAAAGTTGCATTTGCATAAGCTTCTAAGGAAAAATAAAATGAATCCATGCATTCAAACATTCAAAAATGCTATCATTTACCTGCATAAAACACTATCTATAAGCCTAAAAACATGGAGAGAAAGATAAAGAAATTAGTCCAAGACATTCAAAAAAGAATCTCCTCCACTTTTATTTCCAAGGTGCAAATTTTTGCAATATTATGCATTAAAAAAAAAAGATAATAGTCCCTGCTTTTTCAAAAAGTTCCAACCTTGGCCTCCAAAAATGTCCAACCCCTGCTCTCTCTTTGCAACTGTCTTTTAATATTTTTGAAAATCTCTTCATTTTCCTTTCCCTTTTCGCTTCCCTTCGTTTGATTCATTTCCAACTTTTCATCTCTCCTTGGAACCGTTTTCCCAACTTAGGTTTTCAAAATACCTCCAATGGGTATCCCTCGTGATATGTTTGGTAATGTCTTCCTCAATTATATTTTCGTTACACTTTCATCCTTTTGATTCAAAGCCAATACAAATTATTACCTCCATCCCCCTTATTTTTTTATTAATGAGTCCTTTAGCTTTAATCACACTTTTTACTTACACATGCGTATAATGCCGTGAACATTTAAGAATATGACCACATACATCTCCGACTCATTGCACTCTATTTAATTTTTCACCCCATGACCGCGGTCTCGAAAGCTACATCCGAGTTGAATTTCATCCGCCCTACATCAGACCCGAGTCGCCCACTGTCGTCAACTACCACGTAGGTGTATGTCCACCGTACAGTTTTTTTATTTGTCAACATCAATCTGTTCGGACTATTACCACTTCAGCACTCTGGGTCCACATGCATAGCTTCGTCATGTTGTAGTTTTCTGTCAAATGATGTTGTCTGCCATGTGTATTCTTTGAACAACCATGAATATTCCCTATTGGTCTTCTTCCTCATCGACATTCACGTATGCCGCTACATCCACGTTTGAACAACTTACCGATCGGTTGACCACTAAAAACGCATTCGAAATGTGCTCTCCCTTGCCGCTTATTGTCCTCATTATCATCATGACCATATTTATCTTCATGTTATCACAATGATATCGGTGCCCTATCCACATTATTTGTATCCACATATACTTCACCGTCTGGGCCCACATCATCTCAGTGTCTACGTTGCGTTCTTGGCCTACGTACCATTCTAGGGGTCCAAGTCTGTCGGACACCCATGTCCATGATCGATGTCCACGTCAACCACTAATGTCGAGTTGTAATCCGTCCTCATATCACCTTTGGCACCTACAGATATTGACACACCAAATCAAAAAACTATTAGTATAATAAACACACTTTTTTTAAGACATCCTCAAACCATTATAAAATTTAAAAATAATTAAAAACTTAAACTAAAACAATTAAGCTCTGTAACTATAACTAAGGTCACAATTCTAAAATTAAAACATAGATAATTAAAACTAAACGTACTTTCTTTTTTTCTTTATATATATATATATATATATATATATATATATATATATTCATTTCAAATCAATCAACTTTAAATAACTAACTATTAAAAATCTGAATAAAAGGAAAACATTAACCTAAACATTTAAAATTTAAAACCAAAAAAAATTTAACCCATCACCTTAATGAAACTAAGAAGGAAACACGAACACACACAAGCCTATCAACACTCCAAAAGAAGACAAAAGACACTACTCAACAAGGAACCTTGGAAACTAAAATGCAAATATCAAGGATGGGACCTATCAAAATTATTGCTCCAAGGATACCCGAAAATTTCAAAAAATTAAAATTTTAAGGTGGGTCCCCAATTTTGGGGTATGTTGTGGAATGGCCACAACACGCTCATTTTTAGGGCATCAACCGAGGTAGCTTTCAATTTTCAGGCTCAATTTTTAAGTGTCGAGTAAAATTTCCAATTTCTAATATTAACTTTCAATAGTCAGGTGCTAATTTCATTTTCGAGCCTCATGCCTTAGGCAAATTTTGAGTGTCGAGTTCATTTTTTATTGTCAAGCTTCATACCTTAGCCAAATTTTCCAGGTTTTCTAGGTCTCTTCACTAACGTCACCGTGCCTCAATGTCTGAAAATTTTTATACTTAGCTAATTTTAAGCCATTCTGAAGTGTCGAGTGTCAAGATTTTGGAACCCCTTTGCTAATGTCATCAATACAAGATCTCTAGAGGTATTCAAACTTAGCTTAATTTGCTCCTCATAGTTATCGAGAAATGGGATTTTGGTACCATTTTAGCACCCCTTTGTTGATTTCAATAACACAAGATCTTCGGAGGTATCTATACTTAGCTGAATTTGCTCCTTATAGCTATTGGGCAACGAGATTTTGGTACCCCTTTGCTAACATCATCGGTACAAGATCTCCAACGACCCTCATACTTAGCCAAATTTTGGATCCAGCATTGTGCATTGGCTTCATACATTTTAGCTTTGTGAATTTTACATTTTAGTGGCTCATGTATGATTTCGAATATTTCCAATGACCTTGAAATGATTTCTAATTGCTTGTAAAAAATTTCAATAGCTCAGAATTGATTTTTTTATTATCTGAAAATAATTTCTCAAATCCTGGAAATGAATTCTTGTTGTCCTAAAATGTATTCCAATTGCTCGAAAGCGATTTCTAAATGCCTGGAATTAATTTTTGATAACTCATAAATGAATTCTAATTGCCCGAAAGCAATTTCTAAATGCTCGGAATTAATTTTTAGATGCTCGAAATAATTTTCATAAGTCTAGAAATAATTTTTTTGATTATCCAAAAATGAAATATTTATTTCATTTGAGTGCTAGGATTTTAGAATCTGCACAAAATTTTTGAGTTACTAGAAGATTTAAACTTACATGCTTTTAACTTCCTTTTACATGGCCAAACATAATATTAGGGCTACTTTCAAACTTAAATTATGGATACAATCATTTTCTAATAACTTCCCAAATGACCTTGGTAGCAACATCTTGGATGAATTTTTGAAGACAAACAATGTCGGGCATTAATTCTCCTTAAATCCCATGCAAGATCATATTTTTTGAAAAGCTATTTTATAAATAGCATCTATTGGAAGAAAACTTTTTTTGATAGATAAGGGGGTTTTGAAAGGGTCCCCAAACCTTTTACAAATAGGTAAAAATAAGAGAAAATTCATCCCAAATAATATCCAGGAAGAAACAAGAGTAGGGAGATGATCTTAGAACAATAGGAGACGATCTCCTGGAGACCGTATCTAGATAAGCACAAATACAGAAGATGGTTTCCCTGAAACCATCACTGGGCAAGCATAGAAAAAGGAGATGGTTTCTTTGAAGTTATCTCTAGACAAGCGCAAAGACATAATATGGTTTCCCTGAAACCATCACTAGGCAACACTAGGCAAGCAGAGAAGCAAGAGACGGTTTCCCCGAAACCATCTCTAAACTGGCACAACAAATAAAAGGTAGGTTTCCCAAGGACTGAAGAAACAATCACGCAAACCTTAAAATTAGAAAGAAGGCTAAAATTTGAAACAACAACCTTCATAAAAATTGAAGTTGAGTTCCTGCTTAGGGAACATCTCGAACTCAAACAAAATTGAATCTGAAAACGAAAACTGAGTTCCAGCATGAGGGAACTTCTAGGAATCATAAAATTGAAACACAAGCTTCTCGCTCGAAATGAAACACCACAAAAATTAGAAAAATATTTTCTGCTCAAGGAAACCAGCTCTTGCAACACAAAATATGGAGAGAAGTTCCACACTAAGGGAACCCTTCAACAACCAGCTAGACCAGAGGAACTGAGCCAACAGAAGGAAGAAGCTAGAAATAGAGCTGAAAGTAGAGATAGTCTTGAGAAGATGCAGATCACCAACACCACCACCCAAAGGGCCTCTCCAACCAACTAGAAAAGAAACCAAACCTAGAACCCTCCTCAATAGCCATCGTGAAAGCACTAGGTCCACCTCGAAGACCTCAAATAGCTATAAGGAAAGGAGTTTATATAAACATACTCCTCTTCAAAATATGAAATAACCTCAGCAAACCAAGGGCTAGCCTTGGAAGCCAATAAAAAACCCCTCAATAGGTTCAAAAGGACTTCCACACCAACTACCACATGACTAGTGTTGCCGAAAGACTGCAAAGGTCGTACAACCTTGATCCACTACTACTAGATTAGGAGATTGTTCAGAAGAGGCCTCCCCTACAAAAATTAACTGGTCTCCACCCTGAAGACCACCAAAATATAGTAAAATAACATATCGGACCCTCTCACGCATATAGAAAGCAACAAATCACACCACGGGTAGCCCAAACTCGTTGAAGCTAGAACAAGAAACCATCCAAAAGAAACCATTTCTACAACTGGAGGAGCAGGGGAGGGAGTAGGGAGAATGGAGAAGTGGTCTCCTTCCCAAATTGGGAGACCTCCTGCCTCCCTCACCCACGATCCATACCCAAAATGTGGAAAGGAACTGATAAGACCATCTCACACATCGAGAAAACAACGGATGACCCGACCACCAAGGAAGCACTACTAATCCACAACAAAGACAACCTCACCCACCAACACAGTCCAACAAAATCCAAAAAAATTAAAAAGGAGGTAACCCACTTGAAGGCACCTCCAAGGAAGCTAGGATCCATTCAAGATTCATCTAGGATCATCATTGGAGTAGCAAGGGAGGGAGAAGGGAGAATTAAGAGGTGGCCTCCCGCCCAGAGTAGGAGACCTCTTGCCTCCTCCCCTTCTATTGGAATCAAACTTACAAATACAATCATGGCAATAATTATCACAATAAGCTTAAGGCACAACAAAATTTAAATATGAAAAGCTTTCAACTAAAAAACTTAAGCTTGGCATCCAATAAAAATAAGAGAAGGCTTACCAAATTTTCAAAAAGTGGGTCCCGAGTCCATGTAGATTGGGGTGTGTTGTGCAAGCACAACAACAAGACTCGGTGCTAGTCATTGTATAACTGGAAATTTGCAATGGTTTGATTGTCTAGAAGTCAAAGATAATTTTTATTTAAAGATTGTTAATGATAAGATGTACCTAGTTCATGGAAGCGGTAGTGTAACACGTAGTGCACCATTTTCAGATTTTATACTAGAAGATGTTATGTATGTTCCAAGATTGACAACCAATCTTATTTCAGTTACTAATTGGCTGGACGTGGAAGATCAATTGAATTTAAATGTATAAATGAGCATAATAAATGCATTATCAAAAATCAAAATATAACAAAGGCTTCATGATCAATTAAGAATGGAATATATGCTTTAGATTCAATTGTTTTTTCTCAAGATCTTATCTTATTTCAAGATGACATTATTGAATATTCTAAAAGATAAAATGTAAGAAATGGGATTCATGAACCTTTCTACCAGTGTAAGCATTGGGTAGATTCAAATTTCAAGATAATGATACAAATGAGAGAAAAGTAGAATATCATATGCATTGCAAGGTCACTTGAAGAATGAAAAACATGATTGAAGACTAAAGTCTTCAATAACCAAATAATGTAATACAAAGGGGGTATTGGAGTATATTATATTATTTGGTACATGCTAATTTAACCCCATAGTACCTTCATGGAACATATGTAAATATTAGATTAGGGTTAAGTCATATTTTAGAGTGTGAGTTGTATTCTCCTTTCTATGTAAGTGTGCATGTGTAGGAAATGCACGTGTCATCTGAGTAAGTGTGCAAGTGTAAATTGAGTCTATGTGCACAAGTGTCTTGTATGTAAAAGATCAAATATGTAATGTAAAGATCTGCACAAGTGTCTTAGGTTAGAGTGTGCAATGTGAAAGTGAAGAGTCATGTCTAGGTGTGCATACAATATAAAGTCATGTGTTCATCAAGTATGCAAGTGTCATATAGAGAATCCAAGAGTCATGAGACTTGGCATATGAAAAGAAATAGTCAAGTATCCAAAGAGTCATTCTATTATGGCTATATAGTACTCCATAGAGAAGCATCAAATATCTAATTATCATATATCACATTGAAGAGAAGAGCAAATACTTATCATATTGGTAAGAGAAAGTGGAGTAATAAAGATTGCATACATTGAGAAATTGATATTGTAAGTTGTGCTACATACTTTGTACATGTATGATTCATGCTATTTACATTTATATTGTTTATTAATTAATGTTATTTGATATATTATAAGCCTTAATTAGCATATTAAATTTCTCATATTATTCTACTTACATCATTAAATTGATCTTACTATATTGTGGCTATATTATATTTGATCTTGTGGAATTTATCTTGTGAGTTTTATATTAGCATTAAGGCTTAAAAAGCCATTAGAGTAATTGTTGTTCAATTTAGAGGGGTCCACAAAGTCACTATACCCCTTAAAGCACCATAGGATGCTAAAATCATATGCTTTTCTTGTTTTCATATTTTCTTGGCTATTTTATCCATAAATTGTAATGAAGATTTCATTTCTTGGAGGAGAACAAAATCTAAATGATAACTTTCAATTAAACTATGAACATAAATTTTATAAGACCTGTTGTTTAAGCCTTTAATATTCCATGTAGGGTGTAAGCAAACTACTTGTAAACTAATTAAATATCAAATAAAATATGAGCTAATGAATTTTAAATAAATAATACGCCACTTAGGGAGGGCAAAGTCCTGTAGCCACTTAGAGAGGACAGAGTCTTGCGAATACACAATTGGATAAATGATCAATGATGAATAATAAAATATATTTTATCCTATTTATACATTAATTCGATGATTATTAATTAATTTTGATATATAGCCGACTAGACTATATTAGGGTTGTAACATGGCTTCCCTCCTCAAAAAGATTTGTCCTCAAATGCTAGAAATGACTGGAATATATTCTCTGATTTCCATGTAGCATATTTTGGAATCTCTTGCCATTTAATCATAAATTCTTGAATCTGACGAGATCAAAGATGATGTACTCTGGTTTATAATATTACTTCAGGTTGAAGAGTTATTCGTCCTTCTTCATATAGTACTGGAAGCTCTGTTTGGGATTGCACTTTCTGATCAATCACTTGTTTGAGATAAGATACATGAAAAATTGGATGTATACATGAAGAGGGTGGAAGTTCCAATTGATATGCAACTTCACCAATATGACGAACTACCTTTTTGGGCCCATAAAATCAAGTAGCCAACTTCTTACTAGACTTGATCTTCAAGAACAACTGCTTATAAGGTTGTAGGCGTAAAAATACCATATCTCCTACATTGAATTGTCATTATGAACAATGTAGGTCATGATGTTGCTTCATACGATTTTGTACCTGGGTCAAATTATCTTTAAGAAGGTTGAGCATTGTCTGAAGATGTTGAAGAAATTCATCTACCTAAGCTACTTTGGAAGAGCCTGGAACATAGTTTGTGATTGCTAGTGGTTTCTGACCATACAAATCTTTGAATGGAGACATCTTGAGGGAAAAATGGTAAGAAGTATTGTACCACCATTTTGGTAATGAAAGCCATTGAATCCAGTGACACTGCTTATCTTGAGCAAAGCAACTAATATAAGTGCCCAAGCATTTGTTAACTATTTATGTTTGGCCATCAGATTGGGGGTGATGTACGAAAGACATATTCAACTTGGTACTGCTAAGACAAAATAATTCTCTCCAAAAGTTGTTAGTGAAGATGGGATTACGGTCGCTCACTATAGTTTTGGGTATACCCTGTAACTTGAAAGTGGAGTTGAGAAATACCTTGGCCAATTTACTTGTTGAGTAGGGATGTTGTAGGGTATAAAAGTGAGCATATTTAGAAAGACGATCCACAATCACAAAAATCATTTTTTTACCTTCTGACTTGGGAAGACCCTCAATGAAATTCATGGATATGTATTCCCATTGATGGTCTAGAATTGGTAAGTGTTGCAGTAGTCCTATAAATTTAACTGTTTCACCTTTATGTTGGCATACTTCACATTCAACCACAAATATCCTGACATCATATTTTAAGCCTTTCCAAGAAAAATATTGTTTCACTCGTTGGTATGTTTTCAAGAATCTAGAGTGTCTTACTAAAGGGGATTCATGCAATTCTTGGAGAACCATAGATTTAATAGTGGAAACCTATTGAATGTAAATGTGATATTTCTTTGAAAGCACACCATCTAAATATGAGAAGTAAGGATGCCTTGATGGTCTTGTATTCATATCTTGAATAATTTGAGTAGTTTCAATATCAACCAACCATTCTTCTTGAAGTTGAGACAACCATTGGGGATAAGGACCCAAAATGACATTGATGGAGACCTCATCCTTATATTTGCAAGACAATGCATCAACTACTATATTTTCTTTACCTTTATTATACTCAATGATGAAATCATACCCCAAAAGTTCAGTCATCCACTTGTTTTGTTCAGGGTATGAGAGACATTGTTCTAGAAAATGCTTAAGGCTACTATGGTCAGTCTTAATGATGAAATGACTGCTTAGTAGATGATGCCTTTATTTCTTAATGGCATGTAAAATAGCTAGTATTTCCTTCTCATAAGTGGATCACCCCAAATTTTTATCTAAAAGTTGCTTTCTCTCAAAAGCCAAGGGGTGACCTTGCATTAAAACAATGCTAATACCTGTACCGAAAGCATCACTCAATGGAAAGGCTTATTAAAATTAGTATTAGCCAATACAGGAGTGGAGCACAAAGCTTCTTTGAGTGATTGGAATACCTGAGAATCCACTTCATTCCAAATAAAAGCATCCTTTTTGGTAAGTTTCATGAGAGGTGCTGCAATTTTGTCATAGTTGCAGATAAATTTTCAATAATTGCCTGTAAAACCTAGAAATGACCTAAGTTTTTTTAGAAATTTTGGTAAGGGCCAATATTGAATAGTGTATCGACCAAATTTTTTGCACCCTTACGCTAAAGGATCCATGCCCTGGAAGGGGGATGCGAGAAGGATGGGACAATACCTTGGACGAAGAGGCCCTTTGAAGGTCTCACCTCTCAGGGGCGAGGTATAAGGGTGAATTTTCGACGGATGGTGGGGTTCACCAGGAAACTTTGAGTGGCAATTTCCGTGCCTAGTTTGAGAATGGGTTTGATGTGTTCATTTTATATTCAATCATTCATATTCCTAGGTTGGACAAAATGAATCTAAGTTATTCTATATGAAATTTTGGGTTTATATGAAGACAACAAACATTAATGAATCCTAAATACAGATACTATGTGAAATGGAGAGGAATACACCTGATTCCTGATGTTTGATGAAGATTCTGAAGCTTGTAGGAGTCCATATCATCCTGGATATGACATGATCATCTGTAATTGTATGAAATTGTCCCAAATCACAGACGATCGTCTGAGATCAGAAAAGATCATCGGTGACCTGACGAATTCATTAGAAACCTACAATCATGGAAACAGACACCAAAAATGAAAAATGCAATTGCAAAAATGATGCAAAATGATAGAAATAATAGTATAGATGCTTAAATAATAAATCCAGATAGCAAATCAAATGGGAAGCACTATTTTAATAACTTATTTTAAATTTTATCATGCAAATATGCTAAATGAGGTGAACTCCAGGATGTAGAACAGAAATAAATCGATCTAATGCACAATTAAATAAGAAATAAAGGTAGAAAATGCAAAATCAAGGCTCTAGTTGCCCCCAATCTAAACTGTAGCCAAAATAATCTATGATCGTACGAGATCATCACAGATCTCGATAGGATCATTCGAAATCATGTTGGATCGCCTGCGATGATTCGAGCTTTCTCTGACTAAAACACAGTAAAAACCTGCAATAAAATCTAAAAATACAAATGCAAATGATGGGGGCGAGGATGTTCTAATACACTAAAAAACTAGAGTTGCAAGGAAACGATCAGCCAGGGGGATAAACTGGGAAAATCCCAAGTTTATATAGGATTAGGGGGAGGTTAGGAGGTTGGGGATCATCCCAATCCAGGAGATCTCCAACGTAGGAATATCCAACCGTGCAGACACGCTTCTGCTCGAGTTGGAGAGGTTGTTGAAACAGAGGCTAATTATGAAAATTTGGTTTTGGGACGAAATCGTCTGGATGTTCTGTTCCAAAAGAATTCATCCAATTTGGGATGATATCGTTAGATCAGCGACGATATCGTTCAACGGTCAAAAAAAAATTCTAAAAATGACATGAAAAATTAGGTGAGCAGTTAACGGGCGGTTTCGAGGTTAAAATTAAATTTTTTATATTTTAACTGATGGTTTAATTGCTCCAATTTGAGGGTGCTACAAATAGATTTGATTTTTTTGGGATCTACTTTGACTCCTTCATGGGATACGATGTGACCTAAGTATTTGACTTCTTGGACCCCAAAGGCACATTTGGATCTTTTAACAAAAATATTTTCCTTTTGTAATAAGTGAAGGACCTTGTCAACATGGATTAGGTGATCCTTCCAAGATTTGTTGTAAATTAAGATATCATTAAAGAAAACTAGGATAAACTTATGAAGATATGGCCTAAAGACATGGTTCATAAGGCTTTGAAAGGTTTATGTATCATTAGTAAGACCAAAGGGAATGATTAGGAATTCATAATGACCTTCATGAGTTAAAAAAGAGGTTTTAGGTATGCCCTCTTCCCTAACCCAAATTTGGTAAAAACCAGAATGAAGATCCAATTTAGTGAAGTAACTACCGCCATGTAATTTGTCTAATAAGTCATCAACGATAGGGATAGGGATGAGAGGTCTAAAATTGGGACACATACACCAAGAGGTATCCTTACGATGTACCATTACTACTGGTGATAAATAAGGATTGATGTTAGGATGAATGATGTCATGTTCTAACATTTCTTGAACCAACTTCTCTGTTTTTGTCTTTTGAGGTTGAGGACAGCAATAAGGACAAACATTAGGAGGAAGACTTCTAGGAACGAGATGTATGGCATGGTCATGTGATATTTTAGGAGGTAGACCCTTTGGTTCGTTGAAGACTTATTCATAATTATCCACAATATATTGGATATCCTTTGAGAGAATTGCAGGAGTATCCAAGGATTGAGCTTCCATGGAATTTATTTGAGCTATAAAACCATATCCACCCATTTTTAGTAACTTCTCCATGCAATGTGAACTCACAAAATTGGATGAGGAAAATTGAATTCCTTGAAGATAAATAGTCTTCCCATTCTTTGTCCATTTGATGTATAATTTTTGAAGATTAAGAGTTATATCACCGAGTTGAGATAGTCATTATGTGCCCAAAATGACATCTGATCTCCCTAAGTTCATAACAAAGAGAGTTCCTCACCAAGTATAACTTCCTATTTGTATCAAAACTGGAGATGTTCGGTCCACACATTAAGCATTACCTCCATTTGCAATTAATAATTGAAATTTATCTTGATTATAAGTATTCATATACAAGTTCAAGGATTTAGCAGTTTTGAAATCGATAAAGTTATGTGTACTACCTAAGTCAATCAACACATTAATATGTTTGTTCTTGATAAATCCTTGTACCTTAATTGTATGATGATATTTTAAACCC
Source organism: Wollemia nobilis (assembly GCA_028583015.1). NCBI lineage: Eukaryota > Viridiplantae > Streptophyta > Pinopsida > Araucariales > Araucariaceae > Wollemia > Wollemia nobilis. Next base: position 1,273,539 of record JAQPPZ010003395.1, read on the forward strand.
ATAAGTGCATATATTGAGAGAACAATAGTATCTTCTTCTGGTGTTACTTCATTAGTATCCATTGGTTGTTGTTTTGTATCAGTGAGTGACTTTGGTTGAATTATATCTTCTTCTTCATTAGTGTCATATTCCACTTGAAAGGTTTGATGCACTACACAGGCTTGATCTCCTGGATGATAGAAACAAAATTTAAAGCAAAAAAATCTTGAGTACTGTTCATTATTACGAAAAGAATGACAAAAATTAGAATCATGTTTATAGGGTGCCACATCTTGAAGTTAATTTTTAGCTGCTTGATATATACGAGTGGCATCATCAAGAGTACATGGATCATGCATGTCATCTTCCTTTCTTAGTTTATCCTTGATACCATGATGAAAAGCAAATACCACTACTGTTGATTTCAATTCATATGTATAAGTAAGAATACTTGTGAACTCAATGACATAGTCTTCTACTGAATTGGTTTTCTTGAGTTCCATGAAGTGAACCACATATAATGAGGAAGAACCTTTATCAAATATTCTAAGGAAATTTTTCTTAAATTCAGACAACATAAGAGAGCGATTATGTTGATGGAGCTACCATAACAACCATTGATAGGCCTAGGTAACCAGTTTACAATATGCAAATGCAACATGATCGGTCTTTGGAATATAATATAGACAAAAAATACCATCCATTTTGGTTAACTAGTCTCTGGGATCATATCTCTAAAAATTGGGTATGTCAGTACGAGTAACTTGAACATCATGAGGCCATTATAAGAATCGGGAGGCATCACCTGTTGAAGGATAAAAATCAAAAGAAGTTTTTGGAAGTACTAATGCTTGACGAGTATTTAAAGGTTGAGGGTTTACAATATTTTGAGAGGTTTGATTATCTAGAGGGAGAAGTTTAGACATTGAATCTTGTATATCTTGTAGTACTGAATACATAGTAGCAATATCTTTTTATTGTTGCCCTAGACAATGATGCACACCGACGTCCACACTAGGGAGAATTTTAGTAACAAGGTCTTATCAGTTAGAGGTAATGTCTTCTTGGTTAGACAAAGTGCTATTATGGTCTGGTGTAGGAGGAGTGGAATTGTTATGATTTGGAGAAGCCATGGACCAATGGTGAGGGTTAAAACTATTAATTCTAAAAGGAGAATTATGTTGTGTACCTAGATTTTGTGATTGTCATTTCTTTGAATTTAGGGACACCTCGTTTGGTTTATCCTTGCGTTGTAATCTTTCGTTTGGTCCTCTATTCCACTTGTTTGGTGTATTTGTATCACTCATGTCCTACACTTGATTTTGTGGTAGAACTAAAGTATTTTTCTCTCTTGCATATTTTGGCACCAATTTGAATTCAAATTTGAATTAAAAAAAAAATTATTTCCAATTTGCAACGACTACTTTCTTTCTAATCTTCCCAACGGCTATTTGCATATGAATTTGAATTACAATGGCTACTTGTGTACGAATTCAAAATGCAATGGCTATAACACAGTATGATCAGCGAGCAGATACAACGTATCGTTTGGAGAAAATTTTGAGGGGAGGTTAATGACACGGTGGAGTGGACATAGTTCAGTTAGCAGACTGTTTGGAGTGGATTTCGAGGAGGCAATTGACAATGATGAGCGAACTTGGAGACAGGGGACACGATGGTGAGCAAACTTTTAGGAGGCAACTAGAAGCGACCAGAGAGGATCGATAGTCACAACGACTGGTAGGAATCCAACGAACAATAGTGGAATTTGAGGTTTTTGACAATCGAAAGCATATGGAGAGAATTAGCAAGCACGATGACAGGTAGGAGATCCATGACTAATCATGTTTTGGCATGTAGTGATTGATAGATGGGTTGGAGGTTGGGCATGCAAGGGAATGGTTTGTGTGAACACCATGAGGTGTTCACACCTGCTTAACTATGCCTTAGTGTTTAAAAAATATATTGTGAGCCCAAAACAAATAATGTGGCATGAAATGTTTCTAAAAAAGAAATAAAATTATATTTTCTAAATTTATTGATGACCTATGAGCATGCGATACCTGTTATGTGGCATATGCTTGTAGTGGGTGTTTTTAGCGTTGAAATATACATAGCTAAATGAATGGACTTAGCAATGTGATAATATTTCCACTCTTGGCTACGAATGAACTCTAGCCTAGTAATAGACCCATGTATTTTTTTGCTAGAGATTTTTGCTCTTCGACTATGAACGAATCCTGCCTGATATTGACGATTTATGCTCTGCAATTGCACACAAATTTTTGCTTGTTTGTTATAACATCTGATGTTTTCATCACCTTCAAACAACAAAAATTAATGTTGGCTTTGATCGAACGTATGAAAACAACAACAGTACTATTTCCCATTGATTTGGATGAATTGTATTCTGTGTGATGCTTATGTACTTGAGCATTGGATGCGACTTTAGCTTCCTGTTAGTTTCTTGAGATCGAATGGAATCACCTGACACACCAAAACCTAATCGCCCTTGTCCTTTTGTTGCTGCTGACGACTGCTATGCTACGTAATGTTATTTTAGGATTTAAGGACTAGTATTTAAATAATTGATTTAATTCCCAGTATTGTTGCAACCTACAAATATGAAAGATACACCTACGTTCTGCTAGGAGGTGCGAGAGGCCAAGTAGGAGTATATTGTGAAAGTAAAATTTAAGCAACGAAAGTAATTAAAATGTGTTAAATTTATTCACTGCCAACGAATAGTGCCTACGCTTACCGAAAGCAACTAAATATCTATAGAAGTAAGAAGTTAAACTAGGAAAATGAATTGCAGTAGCACGTGGAAAATATTTTATCCCTACTTTGCCCAGATCGAAGCTCTCATACCACTTGTAAGAAAACTGCTTGTAAATTAATTAAATTTCATATAAAATATGCATAAACGAATTTTAAATAAACAATATGCCACTTAAGGATGGCAAAGTCATGTCGCCACTTAGATAGGGCAAAGTCTCTTGTGAATACGCAATTGGATAAATGATCGATGATGAATAATAAAACATACTTTATTCCTATTTATACATGAATCCGATGATTATTAATTAAATTGGAAATATAGCCGACTAGATTATGTTAGGGTTGAAACATAGGGAATATTAGGTATCAATTTGCTTTACGTTCCCTTGGTTTACTAGTTGGTCACCCTCCATTTCCAATTGCTCCTAGTTTGATTTTCTTCCTACACTTTTGGCTTGGGTGTTTTTAAATATTTTCTCTACTTGCAGGCTTACCTTTATCTTTATCTTTGTATTTCATTGAGACATCCTTATCAACCAACCCCATAACAAGGTTGAGGTTCTCTAAAGTTGTTATGGTAATATGGTTTGGGGTTGGTTGGATATTGGTATCCAATGCTGGTTGAGTTTTTCCCGCTAGACAACTTCTATATTTTTGGATAGCATATTTTCCCCTTGGGCTTATCCCATTACAACTAACTTATTATCCATGTCCATTAGGGTATTAATAATTTCATGCCTATTTAGGTTTCTCTCTTCTATCTGATTTTATTGTATCACCTTTTTCTTTTGCTTCTTCCTCTTAGGTGCTTTAAAACTCTCTTCTAGTTTATTTAGGATTGAGGTTGTGGGCTAATATTATACCTTCTTCTCTGGAATATTGTCATAATTGTCACTAGCCTTCAATAGGATGGGCTTATTATGGATAGTCACAGGTTAGAAACGAGCAATATGTTTGTGCTTATGATAAATCCTACACCAAAAGGAGATCGCTTCATAGTCTACTTGTTGGATCCAAGGTAAATCCCCCATATCTATTTCTATTTCAAATGGCTATGGGTGATTAAGATCCATCTCAATACATATGTGTGCATAAAGGGTTGAAGCTCCCATCATCGTATCTCTAGCTACTCTTAGATATCATCCCAAGAAATTTTCCAATATCTCAAAAATTGGTTCACACCAATATTCCATTGGTGAAGCATATAATTAAACTAAAAAAACCACGGTAGTGGGTTCCATTCATGGATCAAATCCTAGCTTCCAGGGCTACACAAAAATACTTGCTACTCCATAACTTCTTTTTCTTGATTCAATTAGCTTTGTCCCTATCTACTCTTGAAGAGAAAATTGCTATATAGTATACATTACTTATGATAAATATTGAAATATTTCCTAAAGACTTCCAATTATTTTGAACCCAGGAGGTCATAAACCCTAGAGACGCTCTCATGTCAATAAATTTGTAGATTAAATCATGGTTACTCCTATACAAAATATTTTCATCCATCAAAATTTGTTCAATAACAAGCTTGGGATGATGGGCAGTCAGGGGAAGACAACCATTAAATTTGGACTAGAAACCTTTATCCATTGGATTCTTGGCATAAACAACAAAGAAGATGGATTTTAAATAATTACTTCTCAAATATTCATCCTTAGCTTCTTGTCTCTCCCTCACTGTGTCTACAAAGGACTGTTTGGGAGAAGGGGGTAGAGGGAGGGCCCTAGAAGGGCCTTCACATGAAACCATAAATAGGTAGAGCACAATTTTGAACCCTACTCACAACGTTGTGGCGAAACCATAGCAGAGCCTTGTTGTAGATGTATGATTTTTTTTAATTTGATCTCAATAGTCCATAATATATTAAACTTTAAATTTTGAATAGTTTTTCATGCATGTTGATATAAAAAACAAAATAATGATATGATAGTTATATATAGTTATTTATGTTATTGCATAAAAGTTCTTTTTAGAATATATGATATTTATATCAAGAAATATCTAAAAGTATGTATGACATGGTTATATTCCATCTACTTGCATATAAATTTTGAGATGAAAACTTGACATTTGTATAGATTTACACATATTTTAACATAAAATATGTAATTTTTAATAGATACATGAACAAATTTTGGATATGCTTATCTTAAACAAATAGTCCTACCATTTTTTAAATGTAATATTAATATCTTTAAAAAATTGGTCTAAAATGATATTTAACATCATTCAACAACAAAACAAAATATAAAATAAGACAATGCACAAACATTTTACATACAAATTTTTATGATCTAAGGTACATCATATAATCTTGGTAAAAGTAACATATTTGGGTGTTCAATTATAGGACCCTTCATGAAATGGAATCAACTAAACCTATTAAATTCCTCAACCTTCAAGGAGGAGACCGAGGTTCAAATTTTTCCAAAGGATACATGCATAATAGCTAATCTATTATAATATCACTATGGTTATGATGAAATATGGGTGGGGCATATTTTAATCCTAAATAACCAATTAAAAAGGAAAAACTATAGGCCTCTCTACCCTATCATCATATTTTATTTTATTGAAATTGCTACCAAGTTCATATTAGCAAAAATATTAAGGGAACAAATACAATATAAAGGCAGACGATGGTCTGGGTGCCTACATTTAGGCCTGAACACCCAATAACATCAGAACCACGATAGACTTCCCTCTATTAGGGATAAAGCAAACACAAGTGCATTTCACAAGGCCACGCAGCGCACCCATCACTAGAAATAAACATATCAGAGACCACACATAGACCCCTACTATTGTATTACAATATGAGGCTATGAAGAACCAACACATAGGAGAAAAGAGAAATATTATGACACTCAGGACACCCGACTACAAGCATTGGAAGTGAACAACCACACAAATGATCCCCTGGTAACCCATGTTAAAAACTAAGATATCCCCAGTGGTTGTTATAGGGATGAAAAAGCATGTCATCACCAAGACTCTAAAAATATGTGCTGACATAAAACTGAATGACTAGAGACTGTTGGGTTACTCCCTCTAATGGATAGCCTGCACACTATCTTCTTAGAAGATACTACTGCATTGCCAAAATAAAAACTACAAGGGAGAAGCCATGTTGGGAAAATATCTGCTAAGGAGACAAGTCTAAGTGAGCCTGCTTCACCTCATGCTGTGATGGGAGCCTAATATGAGGACTGGAATGAGTGTTGGCTTCTAATTCCACTTGACCCAAATGCTTCATAAAGTGTGTCTGATTATACATCACCAAGCTATGTTGCTCAGTTAATTCACCTACCACATTCTATAATCTATAAATACCATCTGATCTGTGAGTTGAGGTCTCACAGATACGCCTCTTTAGAGCTATTATTTCTTCTTGTAGTGCTTTCTCCTTACGGGTGCAATCTGTTGACTCAACCTGCAATTGGTATTTTACAATAGCAAATATGTTAGATACTGAGAGATTAGAGATGTCTTATTGATCAATTTCAAAAATAGATTTACATCGAGTCTTTCATATATGAAAGATGGTAGTTTCCCTGGTAGTGGAAAGAAGAATTTTTTTATTAGGGATCAGATTGATCCCTAATAAGGCTTGATCCTTTGTCATAGACAGTGGTAAGGGATAAAGCAACTTATGCGCTTCACACCAAATATGGTGGGCACGATCATAGTTCCAAAATAGATGTTGTACTGTCTCTTCCAAACCACAAAAAGGGTAATTACCTTACCCTTGTTCCATCTATTTTAGCCTACTCCAAGTAGGTAGACCTTGAAGGACTACATTCCAAAGAAGATTCTAAAACTTTCCTTGAATTTGGGTAGAGTTGATAATATTGAAGGTTCTTGCCCAAGTGGCCCAACTGATCTCTAAGTTCTATTTTTTATTGAGCATATCTGCAAACTGTTGACAGTTCATAGGAAGCAGGGCTTGATACCAAAACTTAAGGACTAGCTGCTCAAATTCATGACTGTCAAACCATTTCCAATGAGACCAACGGGGTCTAGCTTCTAGCGGAGAAGATAAAGGCTAGGGCACCTGGGAGGTGATGGAAAAAATCTGCATAATCACTGCTTTATTAGTAGGATAGAGATCAAATTATGACTGGATTTGCTTCTATTTTTTCCATGAGGACTGAGAAGAAATTTAAATGTCACCCACCAAAATTAATCCCCTTTTGAAGAGTCATCTAGCAGGAAACCGAGGATTCATACCAAGAGGTTGTGCATTAAGGGTGAGGAGGGTGACCACCATAAGTTGTGCTAGAGGAAATATTGGGATCTTTATCTGGAGGTGTTTGCCATGAAATAAATTGATGTACTTGTTGCTAGGATTTCCAAATCCCTTTGAGAATATTACAACCTTATATAGAGAAATAAGGGGCTTGTAAAATAACGTCAGTGTATGAATTATTTGCCCAAATTTTACCATCTACCCAGGAGTTTTTCAAATGCTTCCTCACCAATAGCTTCCATGGATCATTCCCTATGATCACCCTTTGCATCCATCATGAGCGCATAGCCTTGTGCTTGAAGGTTGGGGATTCCTAGCCCACCGCATGAAATTGGTTTGCAACAATTGCTCCAGGAGACCATTGGGAGACCTCGTTTGGCTAGGTTTTTTGTCCAAAAAAACTCCCGAAGCATACTTTTCATATTATCATACCTAGCCTTGCTAGGAGTCAAAAGAGAAGAGAAGTAAACATGGAAGGGGACTAAAATTTTTTCATTAATCCGGATTTTAGCTACTTGAGACATTTCCAAAGATTTTTAGTATATCATTTTTTTGGCAAATTTTTCCATACACCAATCCCACATAGATTTGGGTGAAAGGTCAACACTAAAAGAAAAGCCCAAATACTTAGATATTTCTCCTCTTTGCACCCACTTCCATGTTGTGGGTATCTAATCTGGCTTATCATCAAATCCAAAGGGAATAACAGAGTTCTTAGAATCTTTGATTCTTTCACCAGAGGCCCTATAGAAGGTGTGAACTGTATTAAGGATGTTTGCAAGATTTTGCTAATCTGCTAAAGGAGAAAGCATAGAATCATTTGTGAAGTGAGAGTTGATAAGTTGGGAGTCATCCATAAGGGGTATACCTCTTATCCTCCCCTCTTTAATTGTATATTCCAATAGATAACCATGGGAATCAGTTGCAATTACAAATAGATTGGGGGCCAATGGATAGCCTTGCCTAACTGATCTTTCCACAAGAATGTTTTTAGATAATTTTGTATTAATAACCACTCTTGCAAAAGCAAATTGGAAAGAGGGAAGCTACCATATCAATGAATCTATTGCCAAAACCAAGCTAGTGGAGCATGCTTAAGATGAAGGGCCACTCTAATCGATCATAAGCTTTATCAAAATCAAGCTTAAGGTAAATTCCTTTGATCCACTATGCTTGAGCCCACTCCATCCCTTCCCAAGCTATAATAAGATTATCCAAAATGTAGCGACCTTCAAGGAATATTATTTTAAATGGGCAACCAATTTTTGTAGCCATTGGGAGGAGTCTTCTGAATAGAGCCTTGGCCAAAATTTTATAAGAGGAATTGAATAAAGTAATGGAACGCCAATAAAAAAGTAGATCTGGCTTATGTTTTTTGGGAATGAGCTTGATCAATTCTTGATTAGTGGCATCCCCAAGGCCTCCAATAGTAATAACCTCCTCACACATCTGCATAAAATCAACTCCTATAGTCTCCCACATGGTCTTAAAAAATTCACTCGAAAGCCCATCAATGCCTGGGGCTTTTTCATTTGCCAAAGAGAGGAGGGAAGAATGAAGTTCATCCTATGAAAGAGGTTCGTACAACAACACTCTATCTTCTTCAGATACTTTGAGAGATATGCATTGTTTACAACATTCTCTAAAAAACTCAACTTCTATGTTGGGCCCTTAACTTTTTAAAAGGGCTACAAAATGCTCTTTGATGAAGGATGAGAGGTCCTCCAACGAAATTTGTAGGCCAAATATAGGATTTTTAATAACCTCTATCCTCTTTGAACTATTCTTCTTATTAATGGAATTAAAGAAATATTTAGAATTTTTATCATCCTCACGAATCCACTAAATATGTACCCTGATTTGTGCCCCGTGGGCTTTATAAGCTTGGAGTTGCCTTAAATCTACCTGTTTTTCACCCAACTACTTTTTAGAAGGGATGCTACTAATATTTTAGCTGAGGTGGTGGTTGAGTTGTTCAACTTCCTACTCCATTTCTTTCTCTTTTTTCCTGCAAAGAGAGGCTAGGATTTTTCAAAAACCACGAAGGTAATCCACTATTATTTTGATGGCTTACTCCCACCACATAACCCACCCTCTCCCTCCTGAGGGCCTTGGCAAGAGATTCTACACTTTCTTGATTCCATTAAAAAAATATTTGCACTTGAGCAAGGAAGTGTTTAAATTTAAAGAAAAACTATTTTTGGGTTTCCTTATGGGAGAACACCCAATACTTAAGGTAATGGGGAGATGATCTAAAGTTACCATTGAATAGATTGGATGAGATAAATTATTTTGGAGTATATAAATATTTTATGCTACATAGAAGCGGTCCAATATTGCCATTCTGAGAGCATCCCCACATTGTGCATTGCTCCAAGTAAACCAAGCCCCATGATTTTCAGCACTCTTGTTTCAATTGGGATCATAAAGATTCCATGCCCTTCTAAATCTAGACCATGATCTAGCCTCTTATAGCTGTTTGAGTGGAGTGCCACCCCCCAATTTATCTCCCTCTCACTCTACCATATTGAGGTCCCCTATGATATCCAATTTGCTTTAGGAAAATTTAAGAACATCCAATCCCAGAGGGTTGCCCTTATGACTATATCATTGGGTGCATAAACAACTACAATACCCAATTTCCTACCACCAAACATTAATGTAGACCACACTACTCTATGCATTGGATCATCTCCTAATAATAAAATAGATCCCCATAACTCCTAAGAGAGGCATAGGATAGCCCCCCTCCCTTCATCATGACTCGTACACAAGACCCCCCCAACCTCCCATAGGGTCCTAAGGGCATTTTTTTAGTCTGAAACTTGAAATTTTGACTTCTTGCAATAGTAAAATCTATGGAGAAACTCTCTTGATGACTGTCCAAACAACAAAATGTTGCTCTTGCAACATGATGCCATGCACATTCCAAGACATGATTCTCACATACATCAATCTAACATATTGTCAGCTAAAGCACCATAGGCATTCTGGGTGGGTACAAAATGCATATAATCATGCAGAGTACTTGTTCCCTTAGACTGATTTGTGGCTAAGGAGGTATTATTAGAGTAAGATTTTATGGGCTTATGGCTCCATTCCTTACCTCCTAGATGTTGGTATTTCGGGACACCTTTGGAAGGAGGGGGGAGGCATCCCGTGATGAGTTGTATCTATGTTTCTTTTTATGTTGGATTACCCAACCCTCCTCGATTGTTTCATGAGGAGTTTGCTCCATAGGAGCCTCAAAAGTTGGAGGGGTCAGAAGGGAGATGTGGGTAATTGCCAAGTTAGAAGCTTGGGGCACTGAATGAACAGGGAAAGAGGTCACATTTTGAGAACTAGAAGGTTGTAAAGGCTGAACATGAGGTATTATTTTCCTTGCATGTTGAGTAGTGGTAGTAGGAGTAATAGCAGGTTGGTTTTGTTGTTTGGGAGGTCTCATCGAAATTTTTTTAATCATATGTACTTGCTATCTACAATAGAAACATGAGTTTGGAAAGTTGAGATAATTTAATCCGTTGTTCAAATTGGATACTAGGGGTTTTGAATAAGATATTACTCGGGAGGTCCTTGGAGACATCAGTCTCAACCAAGATGCACGAGTGGAAGCGCATGAAGTGTGATGGCTTGGATGGGAGAAATAATGGCCTTCCAAACCTAGCAGTAATCTGAGGTAAATACTTTGTGCATTCCAGGTTTAAGAAAGGGAGTTCAATCCAAAGGGGATATTTCATGTTTGACACATTCTCAGGGTCAAATTGGAATGTCCAATGTTGAAGAAAGACCAGTTGACCAGAAATCATCCAAGTGTTGAGTCTTACGGATTTTAAGTAAGAGTCTTTGGAGGTGAAAGTGGTAGAAATAAAGGATTGACCAAGGCGACGATGAGAGGCAATCATCCAAACCTTGGATTCGCAGACTTTGACAAACCATCGATTGAGCTCTTCATTAGGAGAGATTCTTCTGGAAAAAAATAGAACAATAGTTTGCTCTTATAATTCTTTTATTTATTCAGTAAAATCATCTTGCAATTCAAACTCAAAGGTACCTGACTCTTGTTTGTTGATTTGCCTATTCAGAGCTTTGATTTTCTCCTACATGTCTAGCTTCAAGGGTTCCCTCTTTTGGTACATGTTAGTCACCACCTCCTTGTTCGGATCCTCTAGGTCCATGGGTTGAGGGTGCGAGGTCAACATTAGTATGGCCTATGTTGGAATGATGGTCCTCCATGTGCATTGTTAGGGATGCTTGAGAATTACTACCATTGAAATTCAGGTTGTTGAGCAACGCATGGGCATAAGAGGAGCTAGCATTGGATCCCCTTAAAAATTGGCACCCAATTTGGTGGGGGATCCTGAACAGGAGCGTGGGTTACTACCTTTGGAAATATCACTTCTATCGTGTTCCTCTCCTAGAGTTACAATGTTTTGCATGTCATGGTAGTGGTATGGCTCAGATCTAGAAGAAAATACATGAGCAGGGCTAGAGACTCCCTCAGGCCCCAAATGATCATCCTCTCATTCTATTTTTTGGGTTGATTTCTTCTTGAACTTAAATAAGGGGTCTACTAGCATGTTGCTGAAAGGTGAAATGAAGAGCTCCTCATCCTGTGACTTGCCCTCTCTATGGGTATGAGAGATAGAACTAGAAATCGGTGGCCTGAACTCATTCTCTTTCTTATTGAGTGAAACTATGTGAATCCCACCATAACTGGTATGCGATGCACCTTTCAGAGAAAAGAATTGTGAGTCAACTACTGTCTCAGTATCTTTGGCATGAAATGACAATGTTGCAGTCTTCGTCTTGGGTAAATGATCACCTGCAACACCCAACGATGAATTTCCATCATTTGACAAAGATCTTGGAGAGACGTTCACATCAATCTCCATGTTGCACCCCTCAGAGAGCCCTCTTTCTGTAAAAAAAAATCCCTAGCTTCTGAAAAAACCCCAGCTTCTACCCTATCATCATTAGTTAATTTAACCTCATAAAAATTTCACATTTAAGATTAAAATCAATTTTAATTATTAGTACTTGTCCAAATAAGTAGAACTCTTAAGTCCCATTATTTTACCCTAATAAAAAAAAAGTAAAACTCTTAAGTAGCAATAAGGCACCTCAATGTTAATTGGTTAAGGAATTTCATTGTCTAATTTATGTTGCATCCACAATTTAACATCATTAATTTTTTTGTAAATATTGTTATGATTTTACTAATTTTCTCATTCAAAAAAGCGTTGAGAGGTTTTTTAGTAAAACACATTCCATAGACAACACATGTTGAAATATAATGCTTTACTTGCTTCTTGATTTTCAGATAGACCTTGGTGGCATATATGGTTCTACAGACTTGAGTACAAACAATAAGTATTTCTCATATTTATTAATTATCTTTTTCCTTATCTACATAATCAGATTTAAACATTAGGCTTAAAAAAAATTTAAAGTTTTCAAGGCACTAATAGAAAATAAAAAAGGAAAGAAGATCAAGTGCCTAAGGGATAATTGTGACAAATAATATATTGACAACAAGTTTGATGGTTTTCTTCTCTCCCATGGATTTACTTGGAAATGGATCATTCACTGCACCCCTTAACTAAATAAGGCATTTGAATGAAATAATAGGACCACCATGGAAATGACCCATTGGAGCTCAAGTTTTGGGATGAAGCCATATATTATGCATTTTATATCATTAATAGGACATTCACTTATCAAATGGCATTAGATTAATCAGATAGATTCTTCAACTTGAATTTTGCCAAGCAATATATGCATAATTGTCAATCTTGTTGTAATAGCATTGTGTGGTCATGATGTAATATGGGTGGGGCCTGTTTCATTCCCATATAACCAATTAAAAAAATAGGACATTAGCTTGTGCTATTAAAGATACAACCCCCTACGAAGATGGATAGAGGAGCAACCTACAATTTTGCACTCCATGATATTTGGTTTACTTTACATTCATGTGTGTTCTTATTGAGTGATAGAACAAGCTTTAGCCTAAGAGCCGCGTGTGCATTTTTGTTGAGTATATTAAGGATTTGAATGCATAATGTTGAGCTATGATCTAATTACAAATACAAATGCCACTTTTGATGGGGTCCTCACTTTTGTGCCCTTTGAACCTCTCTTATTCTTCTCTATCTTATTTGGTTCCTATTGATACTTACCTTTAACTTTTAAACTTATCCTACTAGTTCATCTTTTTATAATATGGATGCTTTAGATGTTGTATTTAATTCCCTTCCTCCTAGCTCTTTGGTTGAGGAGGTTGATCTTCCTAGTAACACTTTAGTTCTGGATAAACCTTCATATTTTTATGCTTCAATTTTGATGTTGTTGATGAGTTCCCACCTATTAGACTTCTCTAATTGAGGCTAGAACAATGCCTAAATGGGCTAAATCCACCCTACAAGTTGGTGAGGGGATTTTGTAGTAGGAACATCATTAAATGCCCTCTTAAAAGGGTGAATGTTGATAGAGATCCTACCACCTATAGTCAAACAAAGGGGTGTCCCAAGTGGAAGGAAGCCATATGAACAAAGCATGATTCTTTGATGAAGAATCGACTTTAGAAGTTAATCCCTTGCCTAAGGAAAATAATATTGTTGGTTGTAAATTGGTCTGTAAGACAAAGTTTGGTAATAATAGCTAGATTGAGAAGCATAGGTTACTAAAAGATTCTTTTAGAAGAAGGGAGTTGGCTATATGAATACTTTTACCATTGTTTGCATGGAATACATTCCCATGATGTTTTCCATTGTCACTTCATTAGCTTGGTATGTTCACCAAATGGATGCTAAGAGTGCATTTATCCATATGGGAAAATTTAATAGATCTGTATGCAATTTTCATCTAAATTTATGCATAATGGGCCCAAACCATTAGGTTGGGGGATCAAGAAGCTCTTGTATGAGTTAAAACAAGTACCTAACATGTGGTATGAGAAGATCAATATTATATATATATATATATATATATATATATATATATATATATATATATATATATATATATATATATATATATATATATATATATATTAGTTGAGACTTCTATTAATGTGGTAAGCATGAAGTTTACATAAAACATCATGATGGATACGTTCTTATCGTTGTTCTCTTCTCTACATAGATGATATAACTACCATTAGAAGCTTGACATCCTTGATTTAGAAGATGAAGTTAAAGCTTTAGAACCCCTTTGAGATAATATATTTAAGCTTACATGATTTTCTATGCATTTAAATAGTTCAATCTTCTTCAAGGATTTTTCACTCTTAGCTTTAATATGTCTCAGATATTTTACAACATTTTAAATATAGGATTGTAAGTTGACTCCTACCCTATTTGCTTCTAGGGTGAAGCTTCAAGCTATTTGTTCTCCTTTCGTTATTTTTATTGTATTTGAATGTTTGGTAGGTTGTCTTCTCTGCCTCACTCATATCCCACCATATATTTGTCTTTGTTATTAGTTCGTGTTGTAGATTCATGCAAGCGTCTTCTTAGAGTCACTAGAAGGCTACCAAGTAAAATTTGCTCTAAATAAAGGATGTTGTTCACATGGACATCCAATATATCATATAGGCTCCTAGGTATAGATTGTGTCAATGATCTTGATGTGCACAACTCTACTTTGAGTTACTTTCTCTCTGAAATTTATAACTATTTTTAGGTTTTCTAGAAACAAAAAACTATGCATATCTTCCACTAAAGCAAAAAACATATATATTTTTAATGGATTATATGGGATGTAAATGAGCCCCACTCATATTACATCATCACCACATAGTGGTATTATAACAAAGCTTGGATATATATTTTTTGTTTATACATAGGGGAGTTGGTTACAACCACACTATTTTTAGTAACTGACAAGCACAGGGTTCAAACCACAGGGGCTGCTCCCAACAAGCCTATTCATCTCGTTGTTGTTGACCTAGTGTGAGAGGGAGACCACTGGTCCATGTATCATTTGGCAAGATTCGAATCTAGGTCTTCTCCTTGAAATGTTGAGGATTTTAACCGGTTGAGCTAATGTCATTTGATCACTAAAGCAAAATATTATACTATAGTCCTTATCGGAAAATGTCTTGAGTGGATGAGGATGGTTCTTGAGGAATTAGGTCTTCCTTAGAAAGGCCTCGATGCTTTGTTTTGTGATGACCAAAGTAATATCCAATTTGTTGAGCACATTGAGATTTGGATGTACTACATTTGTGAGCTTCATTCTCAAGGTCAAGTATAGCAACGTATGTGCCTTTGAGGATTGGCTTGTGGATATATTCATGAAGGTTATACTATAGGTCACCTTCATGAGATAGCATGATCGTCTTAGGATGGGAAGATGTTGAAATGGACAACCAATCGCCATTGGCCATGATAGACATTATACTTATATGTATTATTAAATTGATCCATGAGCCCATTTTCACTTTATGGGATGATCCTTACATTAAACCATGATCCAAGAACATGCCAATTTGATAATTATTAACATGCCACTTTATTGGAGGTAATATTTCTATTTTCACCCACCCATCACTTTATTAACATGTCACTTTAGTGCAGGTTCTCTTTTCCTTTCCTTGTTGAGAATCATGTAATTATGTGTTGATTTTGTTTTTATTATGAATTACTTCAACACTTGCTAAGGAGAAAAACCAAAAACCAAAAGAATATAAATAATTTCAAAATAAAAGGGATATCTTTGATAAGGTGAGTTCACAAAGCACTCTTTTGCATGAAGAGTTTATTATGATTGATCTTTTCCTTGTTTCTTTTTCCTTCTTTTTGGAGTTACAAATCATGTGATATATAACCACAAATGGAACAAGATAGGGTTTTGAGACATCATCCTCTACACACAAATTGATAGCCTCAACTCAAGTCCATTCATCATAGCTTTAAATTGAAGACTTAAGTAGGTGTTCAACCTACACACAGTTTTTGAGGAACTTATTTCATTTTAGTAAAGAAAGATTTTTAAGAAGCATTTATTAAACCTTAAACAATCATACTTGTTATTTTCTACTTATAGCATAAATTGTGACCAAAATTTGTCACATAAACTAATTACATTTAAAAAAACATTACATGCCATTCTATGACATTGGGAAAAAATTGAAAAGATTATACTCAAACCTTATTATTTTATTTTTGTTAAAAAATATAATATTAACATAAGATAGTACGATATCTAATTAGCTAAAATCTCTTATTATTCTGCTACTGTTCTGTTTTCTGGATTTTTTTCCTACAAAACACATGCCCAAGAGCAAATCCTAGTTCTTTCCTATTCTTGCATATTTTAATAACCTTAAGGCTGTTCTAAACTTCATTTAATGTAAATAATGACTTTTTAAAACCTTGGAAAGCTCTAAGCATAGTTTAGCTTGACTTGAAAATCTGTCTTCCATGGTAAGAGTTTCAAATCGTTGTTATCTTCTGCTATATCCCACACTACAATACCATATCACAATATTGTAAAGGCAGAAAACCTCAATTTAGTGCAACGCTGAAGGTTAGTGAACGCCTCAAAACAATTAAAATATTATAGCTTGTTTTCAATCAACAATGTGCCAATAACATGCCAATAACAGTACCAAAAACTGTTTTGGCAAATCTCGAGGCATTCAAAGCACGTCATAAAAGATCAATCAAAATGCAAGGACTACACTTTCATATTCGTCAACATTCATACTTTACACTGTATAGGATTATTGAGTGAATATTGAAGCAGATTTACATGCATTTGTTTGCTTTGGAGTTCCAACTCCCAAGCTTTTATGTACTAAATTAATGAAGGGTTCTAAAGAGGATTATTTGAAGCCACTGTCTAGCAGGCTCCATAATAATTAGATGCCACAGAGGTAAACTCTACGTGGCATACCAGATACCTTTAGTGCGCCAAATTAAAAAAAAAAAAAATTTCTGCCAATTCCTAACTTTTTGGTATAATTTTTGTACTGCACTTCTATTTCCTAAAATGATAATCAACAGGAAACAATCTCATTAAAATTATTAATACCTATAGTTATCGGATAGTTCATAGAAATTATTTATAATTGAACTCCCAGTCACTTCTATGTCCTAGACGCCAATGTGCTTTCTTTTTTCGTTTCAATAAAAACAAATATCAAGAGTAAATAATCATGGCCAGCAGGAATCGGGAAATAAAGATATCTGATTTTTGAGTCCAAACGAAAGTCTTAAAAAACATAATTAACAACAAACATTAAAAGAGCATATCCAAGATATCCTTAAGAGCACTGATTAATCCCATGATAGCTGTCAAAGATGCTAGAAGCACAAATATTTTCATATTTTCCTATCATGTTTAGCTTTCAGATGCTAGAATTAAAACAGAAACTCATAAAGAGGGAACATATTCTTGACATACCATTTATCTGACCCTCGGAAGGATTAGCTTACATATGCAAACATATTCCTCTTCAGATACTCCATATGTAAAGCATCACTATAAACGCAAAATCCATAAGGTAAACATTAGATATGTAAAATTCATTCATGCAACAATCATTCTAAAGGCCTTCAAAATGAAAACTAATTATTCAAAGGCCTCCTGGGTTCAAAAACATTTATAACCTAGAATTATATATATTGAATGGAGATTTAGTGTGCTTATACAGATTTTGTCAGTGTTATTTCCCTTGCTCTTATTGCCGATTGTGTCAGAGAACAGGTTATTTTACCCTTTTGCAAACAAAATGGAAGATTACCTTCTGTTAAGAAGTTCCTTAGCAATTCATATGTAATTTGAAGAGTCTAACCAGAATCTGGAGGATGATGCGCCCCAATATGGGGGTATCAAAGTCAAAGTCAAAGTATTCTATCTTTTTAATAGCTCAATTGGGGAAATGAAGCCACTGTCAAAGTTCAAAAAATATTTACTTATCAAATCTGATCGTCGCCATGTTTGTGTACAATAGATAACAAATGCCTTAGTATGTGCACCTCGCCAGCTTTTGGCTATCAAATGTCTTTCATTTTTTTTCTTTTTAAATCAATTTTGGCTATGGCTATCAATGGACATTAAACCCTCACAAATTATGAATATGGTCCAAAATCAATTTAAAATGATATAAAATTCATCAATTTTGAATGGCATAAAATTTATTAAAGTTTAGTTTCAGGTCACTCAACAACTAGAAAAATTTTAATAGCTGCAAGCTTACTGTAGTGGTAAAGGCTTTAGCCTCTTTTTGAGAGATCCAAGGTTCAAACTCCACTCAGTATGAAGGGACCAGGATCCCTCTTAAAAAACTGTGTAAACTCATTGAAAAAAAACTAGAGAAATCCTACTTAAAAATGCAATTAACAAACAAGAAAAAACCCTCACCAGTCATGAACATGTTCCAAGAACTCAACGACTAGGGAAATCCTACTCAATGCATTTAACAAATTTTGAAAGCAGAAAGAAATTTTCTTAAAATAGTAGGCTCAAGACTGCTGCCAATTAACCACTAAAAAACTTACCAAAACCTACAACGAGCCCAAATTCTGTCACTCTATCTTATCTGTTTCATAATAATAGTTCTCCTACAAAACCACAATGAGCGTCCTCCATACAGAAGACTGACTCAGAATCCCCTTCATCCATACAGAAGACTGACTCAGAATCCCCTTCATAGGAATCCTATTGGAAGTCAATCGGTAAATGCCCACTCAGAAAAGAACATTTCACTGTGAATGAAGACAATCCAGAGACTGAATCATGCATACTTTTCCCTCTTCATATAGTAATGCTCTGCCCCATTATGTCAATTCATAGAAAGACAAAATTTCATAAAAGCCCATAGCTACTGCAAGTAATATAAGTGCCAACTATATTTTCATAAATTCCAAATGCCACACATTTTATGATCCTTGCAAACTCCATTCAGAGATTTTACATAGACCTATCCAAAGTCTGAGTGAATTATAATTTTACATCATTAGCAGTAATTTCGTGGAACATCAACATTTTGTAGAAAGGCTTTATAATTAGATACATAACCAATATGCTTCGTACTGTGGGCTTAGCTTTCCGTACCCATTACATTTCCATGGTAATGAAGAAATTCTAGTGTCTAAAATAAGGACAGATCTATGGAAAAGAAGCTCTATCCATAAATTATTTAACAGGACCAACTTCAACAATCCTCCATATTAAAAAGCAAACTTTCAATTAATAAGTTTGTATAAAATAATATAAAGCAAAGGATCCCCCTTGCTACTATACAGACACACAGACTAAATCTCAATTCTTCTGGATATGCATAATCTTATTCTTCACGAACCATTTCATCTGTATTCCATTCATGAACCAGAGTCCAACTTGGACATCTTCTTCACTCTGCAATCAATACAAAGAAGTAAGAACAATAACTATTACACAACAAATTATCAATGAAAACCAATCTTTCTAAGATTAACAGATCAGTTCACTCTATCACAAAATAAAACCAACAAAGCACAGTACCTGTTACACAACAATTTTCATTTTTTTTCTTCTTTTAAATAGGTCTTAAAATTAAGGGATCAAGTCACTCTGTCCTTATAAAGCCTGGCTAACTAATTTTGATCTAGATATTAATCAGTTCAATGAATTGCACAAAGGAACACGATTGAATAAAAATAAAATATTTATCCATCCTAAAAGATTAAGGGATGGGAAACACTTTAAGATTGCAAGGCCCATGCATTCTAGGTTAATATTCGAGGAAAACCATAAAATTGACTGTAAATTTGTCGACTCTGATAACACTACACATATTTTATATTAAAATTTGACGATTTGCTTTGATATTTTAACAAATTCAAAAATTAACAATATGAAAAAATAATTTATCGTATTGGCAAAAAAGGAACACTATTGAATAAAAATTTAATATTTATCCATCCTAAAAGATTAAGGGATGGGAAACACTTTAAGATTGCAAGGCCCATGCATTCTAGATTAATATTCGAGGAAAACCATAAAATTAACTGTAAATTTGTTGACTCTGATAACACTACACATATTTGATATTAAAATTTGACGATTTGCTTTGATATTTTAACAATTCAAAAATTAACAATATGAAAAACTAATTTATCGAATTGGCAAAAAAATATTGAAGAGAAAATAGTTGTTACTGTTAGTTCTATGCTCAGGCGCAGCCACAAGCACTTTCATTGCTTTGTTCTTCCTTGCCGTCACTCCTGAAGAAAAAGTACCCGACAACAAAACCAAGGATGGTCGCGATAAAAACCCCTCCGTTAAAGGACATCACGGCAAGCATGAGCAAGTATCCCAATCCCGAATTAAGGCCGAACAAAAGGGATTCTAAGCCCTTCGTCGCAAATGTTCGGCAGCGGCGACCGAGAAGCGGAGCGCCAAGGCCGGACTCGGAGTTTGCCCTCGACGCTGCAACAAATCGTGAACGCAGTTTCACGAGATACTCGTGAAATGCGGCGAACAGAAACATGGCCAGCAGGGTTAGGGCATATCCCGTCCATGTTTTCGTCTTCCACTCGTCGAACAGAACGGTCACCTGCCTCCCCCAATAAAACGTCATGTGCATCATCTTCGAGTTCCCGAGTTCGAATCCGCCAAAAGCTCTCTTCTCTTCCCCTAGGGTTTCTAACAAATTCGTCTTCGCCTTGCAGCGAAATCCTATTGAATTGAAGCAGGTGGCTTACAGATTCTCACGATCCAACGCTAAAGGGATGTTTACCACATATATGTGATGTGAATTATTGCCAAGGAGGAATCGAACGCTTGACCTTCCGCACGAAGGAATCAAAATTTGTTGAAGGAAAGATGATTCGACGCGCTGATTGGGCTGACAAGAATTAAATATTTGAAGAAAACTAGGGTGAAGCCAAAATTGCTTCCTTAATCGAGTAGAATTTTTTCTGATCCAGAGCGGGAATTGCAAGAACGCCGATCAGAAAAACAATACGTCGGAGATCGGAAAATCCGCAGGTTACGGACCTAACGGTCTCACCAAGTTTTTTTAATATTATAGGTGGTTGCTGGAGCCATTTGAGACAATGACACCTCACCAGCCCTCCTTCGATGCTTTAAAATTTTAAATAAAAGTTAAAGGTTTTAAATTTTGTTATAAGGTTATATAATGGTTATTTATTATGCTTTGATAATTAACTGAAATATAAGCCGTAAGCCGTAAGCCGATAAGCAGTTGTTCTAATGGTTAAAAATGATGGTTGTTTCTTAATAATCTTGTATTTAAACCCCTTGTAATTTGTTAAAGTTTTCTTAAATCGAAATCTAGATATATGTGTCTAAGTAAACTTGTTTTTAATTTTATTTTTTATCTATTTAAATAATCTATTGTAGTCCCTATCAAAAACGTATGAATGGGAGAATTACACTCTTCTTTTTATTAAAGTAATTTTAAGGTGGAGACCACCTCTTATTCCGTTGGATCTATTATCTAAAAGTAAGCACTATCGATGTATTATTATTTAAGGGAGGTTTAATAATTGTTTGCCACCATGCTGAAAACCAAGAATATAATGAAATTACTTAAACATGTAGTTTATTAAATTGTAAAATTATTATGGAATAACTTGAACATTTAGGTAATTTAATTGTATGGTTTAATATATTAAATATATAGAGTTTAATGTGTTAAATATATCTTTTTAAGGATTGGTGGATTGGTAAGATTTTGGGCAGGAGATTTAGGTTTAAACCTTAGGACATGTTTAATAAGGGTAAAGACTTGAGTCCGCGTCAAATTGATGATGGTTGTACCAACCTGCCACCGGAGGTCTTCCTCACTTCGAAACACATTTACCCAGGAGAGATAGGGTTTATAAGGACAACTTCAATAAATGTATTATATATATTTTTTTGGGAGAGAAGATTGTATTTAAATTTTGGTTATATAATATTTTAAAATTAATAAATAAATTATATATAATTAAAATAAATAAATTTGATTATATATTAAATTATTGATTGTGCTTTTAATTTTAAGGGATTTGTTTTAGCCATTATTACATGTATAACATTCAAATAAAGTTATGCAACTTCAATGTAAATTGTAAAATATTAAGTCAATTTTTTTTAAGAAATTTTGATATGCTTATAAAGATTATTTAAAAAATCATTTTATATATATAACCAATTTAAGTAAATAATAATTTTTAAGGGTCACTATTATTTACTTATACTAGTTGCTTGATGATGGTTTTTGGACCATTTTGCATAGAAGAATGTACTTGTGTTATATTGTTTATGGTGTGTTGGACATGCATATTTTATCTAGGGGTTAAAATAAAAAGGTTTTGTTCAAATTGTAGTGTGGACAAGTGTGTAAGGGGTGGGTGCGTGTATGATTATGCGTTTGGTTCTTATTGATAAGCACAACTCTCACCCTTATTACAGGTCATGGATGGGAGGGGGATGCCTAGTCCCTATTGATAAGCACAACTCTGACCCTTATTAGAGGTCATGGATAGGAGGGGGATGCCCAATCCCTATTGATAAGCACAACTCTCACCCTTATTAGAGGTCATGGTTGGGATGAGGATGCTTAACCCTGATAAGCATCGATCGTAGGGGTTTCTCACAATAACCTCAATAAAAAAAATTAAAGGGCTTTTATTTTTTTATCAAAGGATAGTTTTCAGTAACATCATCATAAGGTAAAGTAATATAGTTTTTAATGTCGACAATCCTATAGGTTATATGGGATAATATGGTTACCTAAGTATTTACTCACCCATATTAGAATATTAGAGTATAGTGTATAATCTTATCCCTTCTGCCTCTAAGGACTAGGTGGATTGGTAGTTGTTTGTTTGTTTAGGCACTTACCAAGAAGAGATTTAGGTTCAAACCTTGGGGGTATGCCTGTTTGCAAAAGTAGTAGTCTGATCTGAATCCTCTGAGTGCATGTTAGATAAATGACGATACAAGTTCCAAATAATCAATTATTCTCCTCACGTCGAATCAACAGTAACAAGGTGGTATAGACTTGTTGAGAGTACCCCTATGAGTGCATGTTAGATAGATGGTGGTACGAGTTCCAAATAACCAATGATTTTCCTCATGTCGAATCAACAGTAACAAGGTGGTATAGACTTGTTGAGAATAACCCCTATGGTTTAAACCCTGCACTTCTCGGTTACGTAACCAACTCCTCTATGTATCTAAAAAAATATTCTTAACCTTTCCATAGTAGAATCTTAGATCTTTTATTTAGAGTTCCAAAATCTTGATCGATAAGTTCATTTGAGTTGTACCAAAAAATAATGTTACAATTCAACCTTATGACCTCAAGCATGTCCCCATAGCACCTTACACTTAACATCATTCTTGTTTTAAAGGGTTGGAAAAGCATGTCCCCTTAGCACCTTATACTTGCATCATTTATATTTACATCATTCTTGTTTTAAAGGGTTGGAAAAGATGTTGACATTTGTAAGACAAATAAAGATAAGATTCAAACATCGTGTGTATGTATTTTAATTAACTACCATATCATATTATCACAACAAATTGTATTATTACTTTTTACCTTATTATAAGTGTATCCATGAGAATATAAGGATTTAAACTTTGATTATGCTCATAAAGTTACAACCTATTTTCACTATTCAAAAATTTCTTTGTATATACTATTATATATGATTATACGCACTATATAATAATTTTTATTTAATATATGGTTTGAATCATGTGTACTTATATTTTTTTTTTGGATTTGGTTACTGTGACAAAATCCCCTATGACCGACATGCAGGGCTGAGCAGTCTCCTCCCAACCATGACCCTATATTATGATTATACGTACTATTATATAATACTTTTTATTTAATATATGATTTGAAATATGTGCACTTATATTACACTATGATTATATTATTACATCAATGAGTAACATAATGATATTAACATACTATTAACTATGTAGATTTTATTTGGATCACTTTTATCACTATTAATTAAACCACATTTGAGTAGTTTTTAAAGATATTTTTCATCTCTATCAAACTAATAATTTTATATATCAAATCATTTATATATATATATTTTTTAAGAGATAGAATCTCTACTAGTCAATTGCATTATAAATTTTTTATTTTGAGATAAAGATCATCACAATTCTTTAGGTCCGAGGTGTAGACCAATTGGTTCATCCAAACCCCATATGGGGGCGGAGGTCCAAGGTTCAAATCTTGGGCCTCGTCGGACTGAACGCTTATCCCTTTCCTGGTGCTTTCAGTGGCATAAAAGGTTTAAAATGATTGTGGCATGGCGGTTATAGGGGCGGACTGCGTGAAGATCTGTGTGGCGGCTTTCGGGCGGACAACGCAGAATACTATGGCAGCCATAAAAGCTGGACAGCCTGCCCGAATTCGTGGTGGCTACCGATTCCACCATGTAAATAAAAAAAAACATCACAATTCTTTAGATTATATGTCACCTTATTTCCTTGTCTATAAATATATTTGTATTTCTAAGATACTACTCCATCAAGAATTGATGGACATCTAAAATAATGTTGTTTTTCATATAATTGTTAATTCCTCTTTTATGACATTTATAGTGTTCCAGGAGGGATATCATTGTGGTAAGTTCTTGGGTTTTCATCCCAGAGATCCAAGTTCAACCCCTGGTACAAGGGGACTAAGATCCATCATAAAAACCTGCACTTTACCCTAACATTTTTATAAAACACTCATCCTCTCACCATGCTTTTATGAATTGATAGAGCTAGGGTAATTTTATTTTAAATGAACAATCTTTCAAGAGCCATATCTTTGCATAGAGTTGATCGATTTAGACGATTCTTATGCAGATTTTAGAAAGCTTTGAAATGAGTGGTCATTCAAAAAATCCAAGCAATATTGAGGGAGATATAACCATGTGAAGATAACCATTCGAAACTAGGGTAGTGTTAGGAAATTTTTTAAAAAACATCTCATTCTTTAGGAGCCATATATTTGCAAAGGGTTTTTCGATTCAGATGATTCTTGGACCAATTTGTGTGGGATTTGAAGAGCTTTAAAGCGAGCGGTCATATGAAGTAATTTAAGCAATATTGAGGGAGATACAACCTTGTGAAGTCTGTTGTCTGGAACAAGAGTAGTGACAATTTTTCAAGTTACAAAAAATAAAATTGCATATATATGTCAACCAAGGTTCAGATGATGGGAGGAGCAATAGAGAGATAGGACATTAGTGAGGCAAGATATTTTGTCTAGTCTTAAAGGTTTTTAGCTAAGTTTCCTTTTTCCCTTATTTATCTTAAAAAATTTACATGCAAATTATTATAGGTTTTCTATAAAATATTATATTCACTATAGGATTTTCTAATATTTTTTAGTATATTTTGAGTTATAATTTTCTTTCCATGGACTGGTTTACAATTAAATCCTTAGAATCATTCCTAGTAGTAGAGGTTAGTGAGGGAATCATAGAAAAGCAATCCTCATTGCTCAAAGATACGATAATTTTAGGTAAATTAATGGGTCTTGGTCATGGGCTTTGGCCTTAAGAAATTGGATTGATATGAGTTGGAAGTCTCCAGGAGTGAGTCTATCTTTTATTCCCAAAGTTTTTTTCTAGTCATTTTTTGTTCTAGGGAGGAAAGAGATAAAATCCTAAAATGGGGTCCTTGGTTTATGGGAAGAGTGGGACTCTTCCTTACCCACTGGTATGAAGGCTTTGCACCTGAAAATATAAATATATCCCTAGTATCAATCTAGGTTAGGATGTTTGGGTTGCCCACTAAATTTTGGGAAATGGATACCTTCAAGACAATAGGCAACACTTTGGAAGAATTTCTTGAGATTTTAGAAACTATTAAAGAAGGATTCTTGGCTATTTATGCTCGGATATTGGTCATGATTAACATAACTAAACCTTTACTAAAATTAATCATTCTTAAGTATGGGGGTAAGTTGTGGACCTAAACCATAGATTATGAAAACATATCTTTTAGACGTAGAAGATGCTATGAGGTGGAGCATATTGAGAGATCATACCCTAAGAAGAGTCTAGCAAAAACATATGTAGAAAATCGCAAGAGATACTTATAAATGAACATGGATGAGGATTGTTTAGAAACTTCCAAAAATAGGTCTAAACAAATGAAAGTAAACAATGGAGACAATTAAGAAAGGATATTGGAAAAAAATCAAATTCTTTTGAGGCTTTAGCAAATGAAGAAAAAGAAGATCAGAGCTTAGAGGACATAATACAATAGGTTCAAAATATTAATAAGGAATCATCTATTTAGTATGATCTTGATTTATGGAAGAACATTCTCGATGGACCTAAGGAATATGTGTTATCAAAATTTTAAGACTCTTTTGAAATGCCATGCACCATTTAGGAGAAGAAAATTAGTAGAGAAAATGTAGTGTTATATGTTAATACCTCTACCATTAATAAGGAAGTACCAAAAATGAGTAGGGTAAATCAAAATATTTTGTAATAGAGCGAGGATAGGATAAATCTAATGAAAAAGAAAGTTGGGAAATAATATTGAGGAAGAGAATTATAAGACCTACTCCTAACATAGATAAGTAAAAAAAGAGTAAAACCCTTAAATTATCAAGCGATATCTAGGGAAGCAAGAGCAAACATAAAGAAAGGAACACAAACTAAGTTGGTTGAACTTATTTTTACAAAACAACAAAATGATATTGGTAATTCGTAGGCAGGGCCAGTAGCCCTAATGAGACATGATTACCATATCATGGAATATAAGGGGTGCTAATACCCCTCAAAGTAGAGGTCTATCAGGGACCTCTATTTAAGTAATAAACTTGATATCATCTGTATCTAGAAAACTAAAATCACAAACAAAGAGGTTTTCAAAACTATGAAAGTAGTATGGGTAAGATGTGAATGGGATGTTGTGGATCCTAAAGAAGCAACAAGGGTAACTCTAACATGTTGGAATCCTATTAGAACCTCCTATATAACCATTCATAAAACTAGGCATTAGATAGCCTCTTTAGTCACATGCTACTTTGTTGATATCCATTTCATCCTTATCAATGTCTGTGGACCTACAACTCAATCAAACATATCAAAATTATGGAGTGGTATTAAAACCTTTATGAGAAGTAAATACCAAGAAACCTGATTCAATGTCATAGGAGATTTTTATGCCATAACTAAGTAGGATGAAAAATGGATGGAATTAGGAAATTATCACACGATATGAGAGATTTCTCAGTTTTTCTTCAAAACAATAATCTTTGAGAGGTTGAGTTTAAAGAGGATGACTATACTTGGATTGACAATAGGAGAGACCAAAATTTAATAGCAAAAAAATTAGACAGGTGCATTCTCTTATATCATTGGCTAGATGAAGGGACTTATGCTAAAATTAATACCTTATCAAGGATTGGTTCATATAATTGACCAATAAGAGTTAAAATGGTGATAAGTGAATTAAAAACATATGATATTTTAAATATGAGTAGATGTGGAAAGACCATTCTCAATTTGTTGATATGATAGCAAAAATATGGAATTCTTCAGGAAACGGTGGGTTGTATACACTTCCAAAATAAATAAAATCAATAACATCTAGATTAAAAGAATGGATCAAGAACACTTTTGGAATTATTTTTTAGAAGAAAGAAGAACTAAAAGATAAAAATTTAAAATTCCAGAAAGGTGATCATAATATCCAAACTCGAAGTAAAGGAATTTGCTTAGTGAATATCACAAGATTTTGAGTAAGGAAAAATTCTTGAGATTAAAATTAAGATAGGCTTAGTTAAAAGGAGATAAAAATACAAAATATTTTCATAGAATAGAAATAGTAAAGATATCAACATGTAGAATTAGTAGAATTAAAACAATAGAAGGGGTTTTTATTGGAGACCAGAATGAAATTAGAAAGGAGATAAGGTTGTTTTACTAGAATATTATAGGATTAGAGGAGTTTAAAATTCTTAATGATAAACTACTACAAGAAGTACCTTCAATTATAACAAATGAAGACAATAGGAAACTCATGAAATATATTACTCTAGAAGAAGTTCATTTAGCTCTTTTCTCTTTTGATAAGGATAAATCCCCAGGTTTGGATGGGCTCTTTGAACCATTATATCAACATAATTGGGAAGTAGTGGAATAGTCTAGGGTAAAACAGTGCATAACTTATAAAATAAATGCAACATATCTTATCCTAATTCCAAAAAAGAAGGATGCAAAATTGTTTGATTCTTTTAGGCCCATAAGAATGTGTAATATGGCATATAATATTATCTCCAAAGTGATGGTGAATTGATTAAGACCACTATTAGACAAAAATATTTTAGAAGAGCAAGGAGGATTTGTGAAGGGGAGATAGATATTGGATGGGATCATAGTAGCTCATGAAGTTATACATTCAACAAATTCAAGAAAAGAGATAGCAATGATCTTAAAATTTGATGAGTAAATCCTATGATATGATTAAATGGGATTTTTTTTTATAGTATTAAAAATTTCTAGATTTGGGAAGAAATGGATTACATGGATTAAAGCTTTTGTGTCTCTATAGTTACATATTTAGTGTTGGTCAATGGGTTTATAACAAAATATTTCAGAGCCAAGAGAGGTCTTAAATATGGAGATTAAAGATTTTGTGTCTCTATATTTACATATTTAGTGTTGGTCAATGGGTTTGTAACATAATCTTTTAGATCCAAGAGAGGTATTAAATGTGGAGATCCTCTATCACCATATTTGTTTATTATTATGGTAGAGGTATTGGGTAGGAAATTGAAGAAGGATAACAAATATGGGCTAATAAGTGGACTTAAGACTAGTAATAACATCGACAACATCACTCATAAATAGTTTATAGATGATACAACCCTTTTTGGGAGGTCAAGGATAAACAAGGCCAAAAATTGGAAAGAGCATCAAGGCAGAAAGTTAATAGGACAAAATCCAAAATTTTCCTAAACACCCTATCTAGAATTAAAGTAGGAATTATAGGTTACTCTAAATGGAGAAGGAGAATTTTCCAATAACTCATCTAGGTATGGCCTTATTTGAGGGGAGAATGAGGATAGAATTATGGAATCTAGTTATAAGTAAAGTTTAGAATAAACTACCAACATGGAAAGGTAGATGGTTATCATTAACATGAAAAGTGTAGCTAATTAAATCAGTATTATAGGCCATTCCAACATATTATGTCTTTGTATACTATGCCAATATCAATAGAAAAAAATTTAATCTATATTATGCGGTCATTTTTGAGGTCAAGATTATATGATAAAAATAAATTTTCTTTGGTGAAATGGAGCAAGGTGTGTGATGATAAAACTAGGGGAGGTCTCAGTTTTAGAGTTGTTATAGATGCAAACTTAGCTCTTAGAGAAAAACTAATTTGGAGGTTGTACAAAGAGAGTCAAAGATAATGGGAAAGAATTCTTCTAAGTAGATATGTTGATCCCAATGACCCATGCTTAATATTTATTGCATTACCACTACCAAATGATTTTACTCTATGGAATGGTTTAAAAAAATCAATTGATTTAGTGATTAAAGGTCTGAAATGGATGGTGGGATTGGAGAAATTTTTTTCTATTTGGATGGATACTTGGTGTGATAAAACAAACACTCAATCTAGATCTAATTTTGAAACCATGGATGATATTAATTCAATATAAATATGGTGATAGAGTTTCAAACATCATGTACAAGGATTAAGAAGGAAGATACAAATGGAAGGGAGATATTTTTAAAGTATACAAGACATTGATGCTAAGATGAAGTTGAGTATAAATATAACAATAGTGATTATTCTATGGGAAGCTAAGGATAAGTTGATTTGGGACTTGAATAAATCAAAAGAATACACAATAAGAAGTAGATATAATATAAAGCAACAACAAAAAATAAATATTACAAGAATATGAAGAGATATTTGGGATAGCTCAGCATTCCTAAAGTCAAAATGTTTAGTTGGTTAGTAGGTCAGAATAATTTTATCATGGGATAACCTTATGAAAAGGGGTTTTCTTGGCACATCACAATGTGTTCTTTGTAAAAAGGAAGGGAGTTTAAACCATCTCTTGGGACACTATTCAATAATCTAGAAATAATGGCAACAAATTCTTAATATGTTTGGTAAATGCATGGTGATGAATGGTAGAATTGAAGAATGGTTAAAGTAATTGCAAAGCACTTTTAAAGTGAGGTTTTACAGAAAATATGAGATATATCAAAATATACAATACTTTGGATTGTTTGGCTAGAAAGGAATACATGAATATTTAAAGGAAAGAAAAGTAGTTTAGAGGTAATAAAAAGAAATATTTTTTTAGTCATAGAGGAGTCTAAACCAACTCTATCAACTTACCCAATCCCTAATGTGGAATTAAAGAGCCTTGATAAATGGAGTCAAGTAATCAAATAGAATTATGATGTTGGGTATAGGAGAAACAAAAAAGGCAAAGAATATAAAGTGGAAACCACTAGATGTGGAGTTGTTCAAATTAAATTTTTATGGAGCATATAAAGAAAATATAGGACTAACATGAGGAGGAGGAATAATTATAAATAATAGAGGAGATATTTTGTTTCATTACTCTTTTAATAGAGGATTTAAGATAAGTAATGAAGCTGAATCTTGGGCAACTTTAGAAGGGTTAAAAATATACAAACAAATGAAATGGAACAAAGTATGGATGGAAGGTGATTCATTAATAGTAATAAATGCAATTTTAAGGAAAGCAAAGGATCCATGGGATATATAAGAGATAATTGTGGAAATACAAGACCTTGCTTTAGAGTTTTAATAAATCAAGTTTACACACACATTAAGGGAAGACAAAAAATGTGCATATAGGTTAGCTAATAGAGAGGTTTTAATTGAGGATTGTGAAGTTAAATTATCTTTTCCTTGGTTAGAGGAAGTATTAAGTTTAGCTGAAGTTGACAAGAAAATATTGATTGTCTGAATCAAATAATGATTAAGATTTACTTTAATGTTTTCCATTGGTAATATTTACTCTATTTTATAAATTAATGTATTTTAATATAAACTATTTATTATAATTTTGGTGGTTGTACTTATGCTTTAGGAAGGAAAATAACAATCCAAATCTAGTAAAATGGACAATGATAATGCCATGTTTTAGAAATATTACTCTACTAAGATGCAATGCATATATAGTAGAGGTGGAGTTTTGGTATTATGAAGGTTGCTATAGGAAAATATCAAGAAGAAGGATGTGGAGTTCTAGAATATTTGAATTCACATAGAAAATTGAAGAATGTCTAGAAAATGAAAATCAAGAAATCTAACATTTTATGAAAGTTGATGTAGGTATCTATCTATAGCAACTCAATTGAGATGAGAATTAAATTTGTTTGTAAACTCTTAATCTCTAAAGGAGAGAATTGTGTTTTTTCAAGGGTGGGGGACCTGAGTATAACCCCTTGTTCTCAAGAAAAAAAAATTAAATATCATTTATAGTAATTTCCATTCCTTTTTTTTGATAGCTATATTCATATTTGTAAGAAACACCCCACCCTCTTGCTCTTCATAATTATTTATTGAATTTTCATATAATTCTAAGGAGTTGAGGAAAATTTAACCTTCATTATATCTAAAATTTTTATTATTGTGGATCGTCCCTACATGTATATTCAAATCTTGTAATAAAACAACTAATGCATATTTTTCCATACTTGAGATTTCCTATGATAAATAAGATCCTTTCAAACATTTGACAAGAGAGATAGCAATATAAATCTAAACTTGGATGTGATTTTAAGATTTAATTTTGAAAATTTATTTATTCTTTTCAAGCCAAAAATCTAAGGAATAATGGTTGGAAACCCTAAAGTGCAAGGAGGTTCTTCTATAGTAATTGCCTTTTTATGTTGCTCTAGAAACCATAAATTATTATGGTTATACTCCATCCTTATATCTTAATTATGTTATGTGGGGCTACAAAATGGTGCATATCCCCATACTCATGCTTTGGGAGGCTTGAAGTGTATAGCCTACTAGTCCTATGTTCAATGTGTTAGTTTTAAATGACATCCAAAGGCTCCAAATTCCCAGTCTATCCTAAATGCACATTGTGAATGAAATTTTCAATGCATATGCATACAAATAATGTAGGAATACAAGTCCTATAATCTAAATTCTTTCTTTTTTTCAATGCCTACAAAGAAAGTCGACGATTTTTTTTTAATTAGGGATCAAAATTTAATTTATGTAAGACAAGTTAGATTAACCTAAGATGCAAACTACATATGTTTTGTATTTTCAATGCCTAAATATTTTACAAAAGTGAAAACCAAGATCTATGATGATTTTTCAAAAGAGCTTAAAATAGAAAACGAGAACATTAAGTCTACATGCTCTTTTGTTTTAATGCTAGGAAGGAGGAGGAGTATTCCTAAAAGTAAAAAGAGATGATGCAACCATTTATTTAATCCCACTTTACAAAGATGCAAAGTGCAAAATGAAACATAAAGGTTTAAGTCATGATTTTTTTGTTTTGTTTTATTTTTCTTTATGCAAGACTTGAAGGAGATACACAAAACAAATGCTACCCTAAGATACCATTATGTGTTTTTTATCTTTTCAATGCTTACGGATGCAAAGAAAAATGTAATTCATATGAGCCCTAGAATCATAGACTCCTTTTCAAAAAGTTATTTTGTTAGATAAATTTCACAAAACCTTGTCACTTAATGAGATTACTTCCCTAAATCAATGATTTTCAACACAAAATACAATGATATAAATGGACACTAATGATTCTATGAAAAAATTATACATCCAATTTATTTTTAAGATAAAATGTACAAAACTCCTAATAAATATTAGAAAGCAACCTAATGACCTAAATCTGATGCTTAAGAAATTGATCCCAAAATCTAAAATACTTTTTTGATTAGCAACTGGATAGAAGCACCATACTTATAGAAGTACCACAATAGATGGAAGTGAAACTCTAGATGTAAGCACCACAATAGATAGAAGTGTCACTCTAGACAGAAGTACCCTAGTAGACATAAGTGTTGCTCTAGATGGAAGTGCCACAATAGATTGAAGCACCACTCTAGATGGAAGCATTGTAGTAGACATAAGTTCTACTCTACATGAAAGTGTCACAATAGATAAAAGCTCTATTCCAAATGGAAATGCCACATGGGATAGTATTGTAATTATTAGGTATTTGAGGCATTAGACCTTGATGAAACATGGTCATGTTTCTACTCTCGTACCAAAAAAATGGAAGAAACATGTGAACATAAACTAAAAAAATTATTCACGTTAGTATAGAGGGGTTTGTCCAATATATCCAAAATGTTTTATCTTTCTTAGTAGAGGGATCAAACCCCTATTGCTTTTATGTTGGATAAAAAATATGGATAAAATTCTCAAAATATCAAATGCATATAAATAAAGAAATGTTGATTCAAAATGCAAGAGCAATGCTCAAAATATGTGAAACAAATTCACAAGATTAAGATATGAAACCCATTTTTATTGTTGGTTGGAGATGCTTGCCAAAGGTATTGGATGATACCCCTTATTTTTTTTTATTGTGCTTGGAGAAGCTTCTTTTAGCTTGATGTACTCTTAGATCTATATATGGATTTAAAAATGATAACAACATGTAGATGAAGAAAAGATCTTCCCTAGATGTTTTGGCAACATCTCATTGCCTATGTTTTGATTACATTTTTTTTTATTTTTGTTGAATTTCTGGTTTCAAAAGCAAAGTGGAAGCAAATCAAGATCTTATAAAATACCTTTTATGGATCTTTGAGACCTTGCCAATAGTTACCAATGCTTGTTATCTTCAGGGTTTGGTTTCAAATTCTTTGTCAATCACATAATATTGTTCTTCTTATTCTAGAGAGAAACCTTAAACAATAAAATTTAAAATAGAATCTCTCTCTCTCTCTCTCTTAGGTTTATTCAAATATGTCACATTTTTAGATGTTTCATAGTATTTTAAAAATAAATATTAATATATTATAAGTTAACTTATTAATCAAATGGTATGCGATTAACCTGCTAAATTCCTTTACTTTTAAGGAGGCCTAGGTTCAAATCTTTCCATGTGATATATCCATAAATTCCAAGTTGTAATACCATCATGTGGTCATGATGTAAAATGGATGGGGTCTATTTCAATCCCATATAACCAAATTGACAAATATATATATATATATATATATATATATATATATATATATATATATATATATTAAAATTATAGTTAAAAAATATTTTTTTATATTAATACAATTATTATTGAAAATAGTGATTTAATTAATTAAAAAAAAAAATATTATAACAAAAATGTACCAATTGTTAACATTATTCTACTGAGCCATAGGGCAATAAAAAATCACAATCCAAATGACCAAAAATCATACCCAAATATATGCTAAGTCTAATAACACACTAGAGAACATAAATTTTACATGAAAAAAACAAAAAACACCATTCAAACACAAGATAGTTTAATTAGTTGACACAAGAATGACAACCCTAAAAGACAATGAAAATAAGATACTTTAAATAGCCAATGCAAGGGTCATAATAACATCCCTGGAAAGCATTAAAGATAATATAATATAAATAACCAATATAACACTTGTTGAAGGGGATAAATATTGTTTGTCTAAGTTTCCCTAGTTGAAATAAGGACCAAAATTGCTTAGAGTAATCCAAAAATCACTTGAAGTGCCATGTGGGTATTCTTATTGCAACTCCTACTACTTCTCATACTATTCCCCTTGCTACTACTCTTGGGCTAGAGGATTGAGGAGCCTCAAAGAAATTCCATAACTCAATAAATTGATGAGAGAGTTGTTATAAATAACTCATTATAAACATAAGAATGAGGGCCCCTAACCTCATTTAGACTCAATCGGGGGGGTAACAATAGGATCTCAAAGCCCTCTTGGCATTGACTATAAGGAAGTGTTATTTGAATCACCTAGAGGAACTCAATTATTAGTGTAAAGGGTGTTACTCTAATAATCCAATAACTTCTAAAGATGTTGCAAATCTATAAAAACCTTGTACACATGAGAAATAAATGGAATCTTAATAATTCCTTAAATAATTTAAATATATTAATTTGAATTCTCTTTAATTCTATTCTAAAAATAAAAGAGACCTTCCAAAGTGCTTCTTTCCATTTTAAAATCTTATCCAAATATTTTTCCTTCTCTTTATATTTGAGAAATGCATTGGAATACATTCACTTGTCCATATGTTAGAGGTTATAAGTGTTAGGCTAACAATTTGTTGGATAAGATTTTATAGATCAAAATTTGTATATATATGATGAAGGTGTAGGTGGCTGATTTGAATAATGAACTAGAAACCATCTATTTTGGTATAACTCTTGAATAAGTAACTCTAACTCTATTACATGATGTAATAAATTCTTCCTTTATTACATCATATTTAAAAAAAGGGCGAGAATCAAAAACTTACATTGTTAAAAAATATCATGGACTAGGACACACATTAGTTCATGATTTACATCATCATAATGTGGACAAGAAAATATGCCATTTCATTACAATTAAATCAGTGTAACAGTATGATTTGATAAATTACCCTTGGGCTACAATGAGAGTCTTCCAATGAGGAATCTCTTTACAATACACTTTTTTGGCACTCTTGCTCTCTTTGACCACCTTAAGAGGGGTGGGCTTAGATACCATCACCAGTTGAGTAAAGTCTTCAAACCTACACAACCAAAACACTTGTTAGTAGCACCTCTTGGGTCCACCTGAGTTGGACCCAAGTTTATGAAAGGGGTAAACAATAAACTTAAATTAATGCATTAAATAGATCTTAAAACAATCTAAAAACACAATAAAACTATCTTACTCAACTCTATAATTGATATTTTGTGATGAATCTAACTACAACTAGGCTTCAAGAATAAATGTCCCTATCAAGATGGTACTGGCTATAAATCATCCTTGTTTGGATGATTTCTATTATGTTGACCCTAGTGAAAATTCATTCAATGGAGACCTTCGATACGGTGTTAGGTAGTTGTTCTTTGAATCTGGTGGCTTATGGAATTGTTGTGACCATTGCACAACTAGCCCCAAAATTTAGGACCCACCTTAAAATTTTAGATTTTGGGAGTTTTTGGTGTTCTTAGAGTGATAATTTGGATAGGCTTATGTATCATTCATGTCCCCTTTTTAGTTTCATTAAAGGCATTTAGTGTTTTGGGTTAGGTTGGTAGTATTTAGCCTCTTCATTGTTTTCAATGTTAGTTAAGTTTATAATATAGTTTGTTAGTTTCAATGTTTTGGAATTAATAAAAAATACATATTATATATATATATATATATATATATATATATATATATATATATATATATATATATATATATATATATGAAGCAAAAAATAAATAAAAAATAAAAAAATGAAAATAATAATAAAAAAAAAAAAAAAATGTTTATATATATATATTTCATATATATGTAAATATATGTAAGTAAACTAAAATACGATCGTCTATGCTTATCTAGCCGTTAGTTTAGTTTAGTTTTGAGTTGTTAGTGTTAATTGTTTTAGATTATAAGTTTTAGGTTTCAAAATTAATTTTAGTATCATATTTCAAAAAACCTAATGAATATTTTTTTCGTTGTTTGCAGGGTTCGATTTGACAATGCAGACTAGACCCCACTTCGATGCATGATGATGTGGTCAATCGACTAGGATGGGGAGTATGATGATGATGAGGTCGTACACCTGCATTTAATGGATGTGTATGGACCAGGTGTTAACGTGGGTATGGAGTCCAAGGTACAGTGTATACGTCGATGAGACTCGACGTGGAGCAGCTTGGTAGGTTTGGACGACAATGTTGACATCGATAAGAACTCACAGTTGGAAAGATTAAAAATCAATGTGACATATTGTAAGTGTGCAATATGGGGAATTGATTTTGGAACCAGATAGGTAAAATTCGTCGGTGAGTGACAAGGCAACAATATGGAGATGAGTGAAGTTGAAAATATATGGTAGTGGAACACTAAAGATAACATTAATGGCACAACATCAAATATATCCACCATCAGTGGTTGCGTAAATCATTGCCAGAGTTTCCATGTAATGAGCTTGTCACAGGGAGTGAAATACATAAATAGTATCTATATCTTGTAGTGAATAGGGAAAAAGTGGTATTGATGGGGAGTAGAGAAAGTCTCATCGCGTATGAAATTAGAAGTGGATAGATGATTACTCTAGTCAACATATTTTGTGTTAATAATATCAAAATATATCTATGGCAATCGAATATGGATGAGTCTCTACCCGTGGAATAATCCTCAATGATTTTCTCAACACTTTTCATGCCCTTATTACCAAAAATTGGATTTGAGTCACATATTTCTATTAAGAGTACCATTATTTCAATCTATTCCAAATGTGAAAATATAGACAACGCAGATGGGTCGTGGTGTTATCATAGGAGCAATAATGGACCGGGTTCTACTAGTGAATATTTGGATGGTGGATAGTGATATTAGATGGCAACGGTGTATATTCGTTACCAAGAGATGAGAAATGATGTTGATTAATATTATCCATTTCCTATATATCTCAAGGTTGTGAATGATGTCAAGTGACATAAATAGTATCTATATTACAGGGAGTGAAATACATAAATAGTATCTATATCTGTTAGTGAATAGGGAAAAAGTGATATTGATGGGGAGTAGAGAAAGTCTCGTCGCGTATGAAATTAGAAGTGGATAGATGATTACTCCAGTCAACATATTTTGTGTTAATAATATCAAAATCTATCCATGGCAATCGAATATGGACGAGTCTCTACCCATGGAATAATCCTCGATGATTTTCTCAACACTTTTCATGCCCTTATTACCAAAAATTGGATTTGAGTCACATATTTCTATTAAGAGTGCCTTTATTTCAATCTATTCCAAATGTGAAAATATAGACAACGCAGATGGGTCGTGGTGTTATCATAGGAGCAATAATGGACTGGGTTCTACTAGTGAATATTTGGATGGTGGATAGTGCTATTAGATGGCAACAGTGTATATTCGTTACCAAGAGACGAGAAATGATGTCGATGAATATTATCCATTTCCTAGATATCTCAAGGTTGTGAACGATGTCGAGAGAGCCACAACTCATGGGTCTAAAGGATCTCAAATTTGAATGTAATCGTAGATATACATAGGAGGTATATTTTTCATCTCTACGCTCGTGACAAGTGTGAAATCATGAAGGGTATTCTATGATCATAATCAGGTGGAGATGGAATTGGCGCTTTCAACGTAATGTAAAATAGTCTACATCATAGTTTAGTGGGCTTCATTGAAAGTTCCCTACAAAAATAATGTTGAGGCTACAATATCTAGATCTAGCTGTGAAATATTAGTTGAAATAGCAGTGCGAAGGAACTTGGATTTTTCCAATAGTCACAAAGTAGTGCATCCTTGGCTCAACATCATTCAAACTAACAAGATCGACTTCTAATAGGAGTTTTTGTCGCTCTCTCCATGTTGCAAGCTCAAATTTCATCCACATTTGGAAATTGTCGCCATGGCCATTGCACATGTGTGCATTAAGGTGTAGAAAGTTAGGGCCTCGTGTTTAAATGTGAGAGATTTCAGTGGAAGGGTGCTTCCCCATACAAAGGGACACGTGTAGCGAAGGCATTTCAAAAGGAAAAGGGATATGATACAGTATTATAATGTAGGATTAAAAAATGAAAGGGGGCCTTATGACATATGTGAAATTGGTCACTGAAGGAATCTACATTTAAACATAGATAGCCTATGCTCTGCTTGTACCGTTAATGGAGATAAAATTTACATCTTTAATATGATGACAAGGCAAAATTTTTTCCGTTTCATCTCTAAAGGGAGCCAAAATGGGCGTCTAACATCCACAGTAAGCACATGACAAGCCTAGAAGAATATAAAAGGAAAATATGAAGAAGCTTTAAAATAAAAAGAAATCATTGAATATGATAGTTACAAATTGAACGAATGCTCGTGTAGTGTTATCCAAGATTTTTGAAAGGTGAAGTGTTATAAGCCCAAAAAGATAAGAGAGAGAGATAAAAGGGTTCGAAAGCTTTAAATAAGGCATAAAAACACATAAACAATGGGGCTGGAAGTTTTGGGGCAGATGCACAGGAAAAGATTGGAAGGTTGCCAAACTACTATGGAGTTAGTTTTTTCTCCTCTTGTATGCAAAAAAGGAGGTTTTTGAACATAATACAAGTTTTAATGCCTATTATTTTGCATATGTATTGAAGATATTTTAATGGTGTTTTATGCATGTATATGTTTAATCCCTTAGACTCTTGCCATAACCAGATCTTAGATTGTATGAATGCAGGTCTAACCTGGTTATGTTATGTTTTCAAGAACTAATGTTTTTTCTACATCATAGATCATATTTTCTTGCAGTAGTTTTTCTTTGGTCATTTCCATATTCTAGTCCATATTCCAGGATTTCAAGTTTTTATTTTATTTTTCTAACCTTACATTTTTCATTTTTTTTAATTCGGTAAATAAAATAAAAAAATATAAAAAAATTAAAACTCCAAAAAGAGATGCATGTATTCAAAGAATAAGCTTTAAAGTTTCATTTAGAGTAGTTTCAATTTTACTTTGAAGCAAATTCAAAATTCCAAAATTATTTAAAGTTTGCATATTTTAAAAGGAATTTTGTAATTTCAGAATTTAACATGGTTTCACATTTTTAAGGAGATTCAAATTTCAGGCTTTACATTTTTGTTTGCAAGTAATAAATTAACTTTCCTTTATGAAAATTACAATTTCATTAAAGGGGGTAATTTATATGGCATTTCAAAGGCCACTACATTTTAAAGTTATTCATTTAGATTATTTTCTTTTCATGTTCAAAGCAACATAAAATGAATCCACTCATCATTTCATGTTCACATTTCAATATAGATTTTAGTCTTTTATTTCATGCTTAAAGCAAGGTTTAACAAAAAGATAAAATTTGTTAAAATCTACTTAACAAAAGAAGGCAAAATCTACCTAAAACACTCCAAGATAAATGAATTAAATCACCTTGGAAAATCAGAAATAAAGTGAATAAGGGATCAATTTCATGCACTCATTCATCATTTTATTTCTGCACATAAGGGAAATCAAGCCCTTTCAATTTTATTTTTGTGCATAAGGGAAATCAAGCCCTTTCAATTAATGAACAATAAAAGCATAGCATAATAAAGTAATACCAACACAGGCCCCTTGTTAACAATTGCTTGTAAATCACTAAGGTATTCTAGCACTTACTTGACATATTTTCACAAGCATACATGCACACATTAAGTAAAAGGAACCTTGGAGAAATTTCTACTTCTTTGCAAGAGAGGGTTTTCTAATCAAAATCCTATCTGTGAGTGTGATTTTGCAATTGGAAAAAACTACCACTCAACATGAATCTAAATATACAACTTGTTCACAAAATAAGGGCATGCAACAAAAGGAAAAACATGTTATCCATGGGTTCTCTCAATGCATACAAATGGGGGTTGGAGTGACTTTGGCAGAGTTTCTCTAAGCATCTATCTCATTCATGCAAATGAAAGAAAAAGGGGGGTTATTTATATATTTTTGCTAAGGGTTAGGGGGTGGTGAGGTGGCATGGGTGCACCATGCCTCATCAATGTTTTTGGGTGGAGAAAGTCCTCATCCCACCCATATGCATTAAATGAGCATGGATGCACCATGCCCCATTAATGCATAGGGGTGGAGAAAGTCTTCACCCCATTAATGTAAATGGGTGGTGGAATTATTCATCTCATTAAGGCATATGGATGGAGAAAGTCTTCATCTTACCCATGTCCATTAAATGAGCATGGGTATGTGGAGAGTAGGGGGTAAGGTAGACTAGGGTCAAAGGGTAGACTAGGGTGGTCTGAACCTAGGCTAAGTGAGTGGATTGGTCATATGGTGACCATGGGCAAGGTGTAGTATGGGTCTTAATGAGGAAAATGGGCTAAGATGGAAAAATTAAGGTAATAATACAAAATAATTGGATTTTTGGAGCCTTTTGCAAAAAAATTAAACATTAACATTGCACAAGGGATAATGTGACATTTTAGGTGTCTACATTTACCCCTTTTTGTACTATGGTGTGTAGACATAATGTAGTGCAAAAATATATGACACTAGATGGGTGGCTGACTATAAAAAAATGGATTGACAATGGATGATAATGGTTGACCATGAATTTTGGCATGCCACAATGATAATTGAGGGAGGAGATGTAAGGTTGTCTAAAATCATGAATAATATAATATGCACCAATTATGGAAGGGATGAATATCCTTGAATATTTGCCTTTGATAGATTTTTGGGCTCACTTGATTGAGTAAGTTGACCAACCATAGGTATGTAGCCTCATGTCACTTTGATCGATTAGATAAGTGGGCTTAAGTTACCACCTTGATGAAGTGAGTGTGTGAGTAACCATACAAAATTGGCATGGAGCCTACTAAATTTGGATTGAATTAGAGTTTGAGTTGAGAGAAGGAGGAGAAGAAGAAGAAGAAGAAGAAGAAGAAGAAGAAGAAGAAGAAGAAGACAAAGAAAAAGAAGAAGATGAAAAAGAAGAGAAATTATGTTTGACAAGTAGTGAGTTGATGGGTGAAGAAGCATATCACAACAATGAAGTGCTTGAAAAAAGGTTATTGTGCAACCATAGAGTGGAAATGATGGTAGGGACTGGTAAAATAATGGTTAGGACTAAAATCATATCCCCAACCAGAGATCATACAATCGATAACTCAAAATTTACAAGATGGTCATCAATTATATAGGATAATCGATGATCACACTAGAATAAAAAGGGTGCACAAGGGGTATGCAAGCTCATTTGCATCGTGTGATTTGGGAGAAGAGAGAGAGATATGCAAAATATGAAATACTATCAAATTAGAAATTAAGAGGGAGGAGATGGTAGACAGTGGTGTGGGATCTAGCAGTGGAGGGAGTGTAGTGCAGGTTAGTGGCTTTTTATCCTTTTTTTGGAGGTTATAAGGGGTGATAGGGAAAGAGAATTGATGGGTGGTATGAAGGCAAGGGAAAGTGGTATGGCCATGATATAGATTTAGACCACTCTTGTTCAATTTGAAAAGGAATTTGATTGACGATGATTGTGAATGGTTGATGAGGCTTGGGATTTGGAAAGTGGTTTGGATGGAGATGAAACACACTAACCAATCATACCTATTAGCCTTGGTTGAGTACTAGGACCTGAATAGAGGTACCTTCCATTTC
This sequence comes from Wollemia nobilis, assembly GCA_028583015.1. Lineage (NCBI taxonomy): Eukaryota > Viridiplantae > Streptophyta > Pinopsida > Araucariales > Araucariaceae > Wollemia > Wollemia nobilis. The sequence goes on from JAQPPZ010003395.1 coordinate 1,315,863, forward strand.
ACCATAAGGTAAATGACATTAACACTAGAGGATATGTATAGGGTATACTGGCTACTTGTGGAGGGATGCACAATTATAGTAGTGGGTGCGACATAATAGACAATGGTGATGGGTAGATTTTTGGAGTGAAGTGGGACCAGGTGGAGATGAAGAGTGGTGGGGTATTGTATGATCCCTTTTATGTGGATGGGTTACTATTGAAGAGGTAAACACTAGAGATGGTGCTGATATTAAGTTTTTTACTCTCAAATTTTATTAAGGATCATTTGGAATTTGGTTGAGGTATTGACTATGTATGTGTGGGCATCAATCTTGTTGGTGTAGACATACAAGGAGCTATATGGGTTGAATAGGGGTGAGCATGGGAGAACGAGCTATAGTTTACATGTGTAGTTGTGGGTATAGGAGCATGTGCTGATTGAGAGGCAATAAGGTTTATTGTATGATGCTCATTATTTTATGGAGGAGGTTTCCCATATGCCTTGCAATGATGGACAAAAATGGACACATGCAGGAGGAGGGCACATGAGGGTATCTTGAGTTTTATCGCTATATATGGGTAGGCTTGAGGTGATAGGATATTATTTTGTAACCATGGAGAGGTTGTCCAATGTGGTATGAGAAAGCTCATCATCTATTTTGGGTGAGGTAAGTGAGATGGTTGATTGACCATAAGGCCACTTAGGTGGAGTACTTTTAGTTCATCCAAGTGTTGCGATAGGTTGAGACAAGGGGTATTGGATCTACCCGTGATATTTTGAAGGATCAAGGATGAGGATAGGCCAACACCTCAGATAGGGATAATGGAGGAGCATGCATATGAGGTTGTGCTAGTGCCAAATATAGATGATATTAACATGATGCTAGTGTATGATAGGTGGTGGGCCAAAAAATAATGGTACTAAGGTAGAGTTATTAAGGAGGGGTTAGATGCGAAGACGGATGATGATGGAAATGCTGGTGGTGGGGGAGAAAAGGAGGAGGAGCCACTCAGAAGGTGAGTACTCCATCAAGTAGATGAGAGAGTGGGCCCATAAGGGATAATGGGTATGGAGATGCCAATAATAGATGTTGGGAGTGGAGAGGCACCCAATTTTTATGATACCATGGATATCAATGGGTTGGTTGCAATGGCTAAGAAGACTAATATTTTAATGGAGTGGTTATGATTGTTGGAGGTCCAACTAGAAAATTAGGAGGTAGCATGGGTGCTAGAGAGGATAGGGCTATAGGGGTGGTTTGATGTAGTGACAACAAAGAAGGATGATTTAAGGATAGAGAGGGATGGGATGTAGACAAAGTGGTATGTCATGATAGCAAAGCAAGATGGCCTCTGATAGTAGATTTAGTAGTTGAGGATACAACCATCGGTAGTGGTGAGCAAAGGAGACATGTGACCTTTCAAGTCAAGATCACACAACTACGATTAAGTAGGAAGGAGTTAATGGTTGGTTGGTCATACAAGAAGCACATAGTTTAGTTGTATGAAGAGAGGATGATGAGGGCAGGCATGCCTATTCCATCACTCATAGTTTCTTGATCTTGGAAAAGTTTTAGTATCACACCCTTAGTGCCCCATTTTATGGATCTAATCATTTCATAGGTAGTACTGCCAACCACTTCTAAGGTTAGCAAGCAACACCAGAGTAGCAGGGGTGATAGGCAAGGAGGGAGAGACCTTGAGGATAAAGAGGGTGGATAGGATGGGAATGGAGAGACTCTAGGGGATTAGCAGTAGCGAGTTTGTTTTGGGTATGGTAGATTGGCCATGATTTTGTAGAGAATTTTTTTGATGAGATGATGAGGATGCATGTATTACGACATGTATATATGATGTAGCTTGAGGGGAAGTTTTGATGTAGCCTTATGGTAATTGATGATGATGATGATCTATTACTGATTTTATATTGAGATGTATTGATGAGATGTATGTATATATACAAAAAATTTATGGATTTTATGTACTGTATGTATTTATTCATGATTGATACACATGATGCTTACTTGATGGTTGGCATGATATGATGTTATGGATGGATGATGTGATGCATATGTTTAGGATTTTTAATTTATTTTTATGATGGATGGATGTATGTGATTAGATAGACATGACATGTTAGATGATATGGATTTGATATGCTTATGTGATGGATGATGGTTCCTATATTTATTTACATGGTTTAGACTCACATGTGTTATTTTAATCACTTTCTAGATGTTTGTATATGAATTTCATAATAAAAAATGGTTTAATTAATCAATGATAATTTAATAGTCATAATTATAAATTAACACAACATAAGACAAGATAACAAACAATGAAAACAATGAATACAATGATAATAATTACCATGGATAAAATAGTATGGAAAATGGATTAACAAGTAACCTAATAACAAGAAATAATGGACATAAGGAACAAGATGAATGAACATTGAAAAATGACTTGAGGATATAGACGGTAAGATAAAATGTAAATGGAAAGTCAAACACCCTAGTTTCAACAATAAAACTCATCTAATGGTCAGTCAATATCCCATAGAAATCTAGACCATCCCAAATAATATCAAGCCTATCATGGACCAAAGTGTGTGTAATGAGGTTTATTTTCCATCTTGAGTAAGGTTGGACTAACCAATTATGACTCAAGCCAATATAAGCTAGCTCATCCATGAGCATGAAAAGTTATTTACAAAAGAAGGTTGCTAATGTGACAAACATGTCTCCACTCAAAAAGGTATACTCCATTGCTAGAAAAGCATCTATAGCCTTGATAGAGGTTAGGGCCATAATCCTTTGACATAGCTCCACTACCAGCCAAGCATCTGTAGTCCCGATGGGGACATCTATAATACTTAAGGGGACCAAGGAGAAGCATGTTTGGATGCCTTTCTTATTCTTTGGATCTATTTTTTTCTCTTATCATTTTGGGAAACTTGCAATTTGGATCCTTAGGTTCAGATTATGAGAATGATAGGATGATTTAGAAAACTTTTGCTTTATGGAAAGACTACTCATGGCATTGTCTTCTCTGAAATCAAAATTTAATTAAAGAGTGATATGTGATTTTTCCAAGAAAGAACTCAAGTAAGGGGAATCCTAAAATCTCCTTAGAACACAATAAAATTTGACAAAGGTTGATTGGATCAACTAGGAATGGTTTAATAATAGAAAAGACTTCTATTTCCAAGCAACCTAAGAATATGATTGAACAAAACATCATGATAGTTGGGACAACTAGTGCATGCTTACAAATAATTTTTGAAAGAGAAATGATGTTTGTGTGCAATATGGTTGATAAGACAACATGTCATATGAAAAACACTATATTTAGATAAATGACAATGAGATGTGAAATAAATAAAAATAAAACACATACATATGAGAACAATATGTACAACATGTATATATCATTGACTAATTATGCCAATCATGATTGGGGAGTTCATATCTACGCATCCAAAAGGTGATCAAATTAACATGTTATGAGTTTTGGTTTATTTATGTACAAATGTGACAAGTTCAAAAAGGGTGAATTTATTTAAGGGGTGCCCAAATTTGTTGGTTTCAAATGAAATGAATTATGAAAATGAGCTTAACCAAGTGAACCAAAGGGTCCACATGATTAACTGAATATCCAATATTATGAGAAAAATAATAAATGGATATTTGGAAATGATTAGGGATTTTAAAAATTTTTATTTCATTTGGAAAATTTTGAGAGTTAAATTTTTAGGGACATATTTGACAAGGTCAAGAAGTTGGTTTCAAATGGGGCCTAGGTTTTGATTATGTTAATACAAAAAATGACATGAGATAATTTTGCATGATTGGTAGCATTAACATGAATAGATTAGGAGTGTTAGAATTGAATTCGGAGGCCCCAAAGCATTTTTGGTGAATTAATTTAAGAGGTGATTGGGGTTGTTTTTGATTTTTTTTTCAAAGAATGGACAAGAATTATAGAGCTTGTTGGATGCGATTACAGATAGAAAGAATTAATATAAAGGATGTTAAGGGTTTAGGTTCCTAAATACCATCAAGAGTGTCCAAATTGTAGGTGCTAGAACCAAACTTATGTTTGATGATGTAAGGACCTAGCTGATTGGGAGCTTACATGTCCTGTAAATGATGTGATTGATCTATGTTTTGTTGATTCTTTTTATGCATGAGATCTCCTAGCTAAAATTATTGTTCATGGACCTTTTTATCATATGCATGCTTAACATGATATTTGTAAACATAAATATGCTCAAAATCATTGATTCGATGTTTATCAAGAAGGGTAAGTTGATCTAAATGAGCTTGGCACATAGAGTCATCATCAATGAACTCCTGTAGCAAGATTCAAAAGGATGGAATTTCAAGTTTGAAGGGCATAATGGCATCAACACCATAAACTAAGGAAGAATGATTTGCCCCTATAGGTGTGTGAATGCTCTTTCAATAGACCCAAATTGCTAAAGGTATTAAGGTATACCAATCTCGATGGGATTCTACAATGGTCTTACGTAAGATCACACAAATGGTTTAGTTCATTAATTTGGCTTGGCCATTATATTAAGGATAATAAGTAGTAGAGAAGCTATGTTGGATGTGATATTTTTTGCACAACACTAAAACATCCTTATTTTTGAAAGATAAACCATTGTCAAACATGATTTTAGATAGGATACCAAAACGATAAATGATATGGTGCAAGATGAATTTAACAATTTTGGGACCTATCATTTTGATAAGAGGAGCAAATTTGATCCACTTGGTGAAGTATGAAGTATTTTTTATGGTGAAGTTATGCTTCCCAAATGAGGCTAGGGAGATCTTGCCTATGAGGTTAAGATCCCATTATGAAAAGGGCCACAACGACTAGATAGGCTATAGAGATTATGATGGCAAGTGGGTTAGATTGGTGTTGTTGGCATTTGAGAAATTTATTAACATAAGCACAACAATAACTTTCCATGGTGGGCCAATAATAACCCATGTGCAAGATGTGCTTCATGATGGTAATTCCACTAAAATGGCCACCACAAGTATCGTTATGAGTTGCGGATATGACAAAGTTGGCTTTGTGTGGTTCAAGATAATGGAGGAGAATACCATCATAGCTTCATCGATAGAGGATGTCCCCAAAGAGGGTGTACCTCATGGATTTATGCTTAAAGTTTCACTTCTCAACATGAGGTAAATCATGGGGAAGAACACCAAGTTTAAGATAATCCTTGACTTGTGAAAACCAAGAATTATAAGGCTCTACTTGGATAAAATTGACGTCCACTTCATTTGGAGAAGTCTTCTTGGAAATAGAAGATTTGTGGAGAGTGGTAACATGTACATGGGTGACTTTATCATGTGGGTTTTGGGGAATGAGAGAGCCAAGAGAGGCCATCATGTTAGTAAAATTATTTGTAGACCTTGGAGAGGCTTTGATATCATACCATTCAAAGTGTGATAACTCTTCTACAATTTTTTATATGTCTTAAGGATTTCGCATTTACATTGATATATACCCTTCACTTGGTTAACAATGAGAAGGGAATCACCAATGATTTTGATTTGTTTGATGTACATGGAAATTATAGTTTTGAGGTTGAGGATGAGGGCTTCATATTCGACATTGTTATTGGTGCAAGGGAAGGTGAGTTTGAATGAGAAGGTGATGGGAGAAACTTGCGACATGAAGAAAACAACTCTAGAACCTCCCACTTGTTCACACTTGGAACCATAAAATTACAATGTAAGGTTAGCTTGGTATTTAGATTTGACATACTCTTCAAGTTTAATAACATGGAAGATAGAGTCATTGGGAAGCTCAATGCCAAGAGGTTTATCATTGTTGAGTGGAGCTTCTACAAGTTGGTCAATGATGACTTGGACTGTGATGGATTTTTGATTTATGAATTCAAGGTCAAATTCTGTTAAAAGCATACTTCATTTGGTAGTTTGATTGTTATTGTAAGTGCAACCGCCATATATCATAGGGAATTTTCTTAATAATAACATAGGTGGTATGATTGATCATGTAATGGTAAATTTTCCTAGTGGAAAAAACTAACACTAAGCATAACTCCATATAGACATATCTAGTTTCATAGCTCACCAAAGGACGACTAATATAATAGATAGAATGCTCTCAATTGGCCTCATTCTTTTGGATCAACATGGTACCTAAGGTAAAGTTAGTGGTGTAAATATACATATGGAATGGGAAATTTGACCTAGGTAGGGATATAACTAGTGGGGATGTGAGGTACTTATTGATAGCCTCAAAAGCATGTTGACATTCTTGGGTCTATTGAAATGTGACCTCCTTTTGCAAAATGTGATTGAATGGCTTGTATTTGTTAGATAGTTGTGTGATGAAGTGACGAGTCACTTGAATTTTGCCTTGTAAGTTATGCAATTGCTTGAGATTTTTAGGGTGAGGCATTTTAGTTATGAATTTAACTTTATTTGGGTCCATTTCAATACCTTATTGAGAGATAATAAACCCCAAAAGTTTTCTCAAGGTGACACCAAAGACACACTTCTTAGGGTTAAGTCTAACATTATGCTCGATAAGTTGGTCAAATACTTTATGCAAAATATCAACACATTGATCACACTTTTTAGATTTAACCAATAGATCATCCACATAATCCTCCATAATGTCATATATATAATCATGAAAGATATAGGTCATAGCGCATTGATATGTAGTACCTATATTTTTAATATTGAATGGCACGACCTTGTAACAAAATCTCCCCTATGGTGTGGTGAAAGATGTTTTCTGATAATTGTCAATATTAACTCTGATTTGGTTGTATCCTAAGAAACCATCCATTAGGGAGAACATTTTGTGACCTTTTATGGAGTCAACTAATGTGTCAATGTTGGGAAGAGGAAAATTATCTTTTGCAAATGCTTTGTTTATGTCTTTGAAGTCCATGTATATGTGTATCATCCCTTTTATATTTTCATTAGGTACCATGTTTGAGACCCACTCAAGATAGTCGATGGGTTGAATGAATCCCACATCTAAGAGTTTTTGCAACTCTTCTTTAACCATTAACATAATGGTGGGATGCATCTTCCTAAGCTTTTGCTTGACTAGCTTGGCATTGTTATCAAGGGTGAGGTTGTGGACTACTAAGTTGGGATTAAGGCCAGGCATGTCAATATATGACCATGCAAAAATTTCTAATATTATTTTAGGAGTGTGGTGAAGTGCTCTCTCCCTCTCTCTCTCTCTCTCTCTCTCTCTCTTCATTAGACAAGTTCTTTCCAAGTTGGACATTTCGAATACTGGTGGGGTTGGTACTTAAGTTAATGTATATTTCCCTTCCACAAGCATGTGGGAGCCATCCTCTAACTAGGTGAGAGTGGGAATGAGATGTAGATCATCCACTACACTCTCAACAAAGACTTTATCATCAATAATGACTTTAGCTTGGAACACAAAAGAAGAATGAGAAGGAGAGAGGGGAATATAGGCATTTGATTGTTTGATCATTTGCTATGTTGGGAGGAATTCAAGAGGAGAAGGATTAGAAGGAATTTTCTCAAAGTCAATGGAACTTGGGTCAATTTTGAGAGTTCGATTGAGACCAATTACAACAAACTAGGGTGAAAAAATCCACCTAAATCATGTTGAAAATGGGTGAATCATGGGATGGATGGGTAGGTAATATAGAGGATGGGTTTGATGTTGAGAGTTCTTGTGGATGGAGGAGGAGTTGCTAAAGGATGAGTGGATGAGGATTAGGTTGAGGTAGGGGTTATCAAGGCATAATGAGATGGGGGGAGGAAGTGATTGACCACTAGGATGCTCTTGTTAGAGGAGCATAGGAGGGATATGGATTTGAAATGGAATGAGGTAGAGGTAACCATCACCATATTTGGAATGCTCAAAGATGGGGATAATAGAAGATGACACATATTTAGAGTTATCATAAGTGATTGAGATGTTTTCAAATCATTCATCGATTTCATTCTCAGAAGTGTTGAATGGGGTGATGTGAATCATAAAAACTTAGAAGAAGTCTATAGGGATATATACCATAGAATATGGGGAGATAGGATCATCTATCAAGGAGTTCTCAAGATAAATATTAACATTAAAATTATCCTCCTCAATATTAAGGTTAAGACATTAGAAATATTCCTCAAGGAGGGAGGTTGTATGGTTCGTGCGATAGCCTAATTTTAATTTGTCTTTAGGTAGGTGGTAAGGTGGATCAATGATGTACCATGGACCCTATTCATAGTGACCTATTCCAAATCCATGCCATTGAAAGCATTGAAAATATTGAATGGAAAAGGAAAGGCTAAAAATATAAATAATGTTCCCGTTAAATTGCTCCTCGGGCTCTTTAGGTTCAGGTTTTTTGGAAGAGGTGTCAACTCCCTCATATAAAAAATTGGTTTGGTTAGGTGAGGAGCAAATGGGAATACAACACTGATAGTTAGGGGTACATCCCAAGGATGACCAAAATATATAATAGATTCTATGTTAGTATGGAAGAAAGCAATATTATGTACAACATACTCCCTCAAAACAGGACTAGAAAACTATACAAACACATGGGGTGTCTTCTAACTTGCTTTTCATTTAGGAGACCCATGATATTTTGGATTTGGAGAAGAAAAAGAGGATAAAGAGTGATCCATAAGTTGGGAATCCAAACTAGCAGCACATGTCTCCCAAGAGTGATACTCTTAAGAGGTAGGTGAAGGAACAAATGAAGTAGGAGGAGGTTGTGATGTAGGTATAGAAGATGGAGTAGGAGGGGGAGGACAAGGACTGAATGATTCAAGGAAAGGAGGTAAATGAGGTGAAACATGGGGATAAGTAGGAAGGATGGGATAATGGATGGGATCACAGACATTGGTAACATGAGAAAATAGAGGTTGAGGAAGAAGATGATATGAATATGGGATAGAAGGATGAATAACCATATTAGGGACTAGTGAAACTAAAGGTGGAGGTGTTGATTGAATAAGAGGAGTGGGTTGGATGCATGTAGGAGCAATATGGGTGGAAGGAAGAGTGGAACCTTGAGAAAGGGTGACCATTTTACAATAATTGAAAGGCTCTATGTTAGTGGGGATGCAATGTACCTGTCTCTCATGGACATATTTCAATCATTGGTGGAGGGTAGAGGGAACACACTACATTTCTCTTATCCATGGTTGCCCTTGGATTAGATTATATTGCATATCTCCCTCAAAGACATGGAAGAGAGTAAGCATGGTCTTTGCACCAACCTAAATAGAAAGGATGATTATGCCAAGGGTTGAACACAAAGTGTTATTGAAGGCTTGAAAGGTGAGGATACATGTGACAAGGTGGCTGGAGGGAAGATTAAGGTATTGCAATATGGTTGTGGAGATGATGTTTATGGATGAGCCATTATCGATTAGTATGCATTTGAAGACTATACCATCAACACATGCTATTATATACATAGGGGGGTTAGGTCCTATAGCCCCCTCATGAGTCATTATATTATGATAATAGAATACAATGGAGGGCAACATGCATATCCTCACACTTCCCACAAAGTTGGCAAAGACCATTGGATCATGATTTTCAATATCTAAAGACCTTAAGATGTCATTCAAAGCCTTTTGATGAGGTTAAAATTGTTGAATTAGGTCATAGATTGATAATTTAATCGATGCTATTTTTAGTTGGTGGGTAAGGATACTCCTTAATGTTACAATAGGTTGTGGAGGAGAAGGAGCACTACGCACGTGAGGAACATTCAATTATGGGATTACAGTAGGAGGGTCATGTTGTTAGGGTGGTTGACTTGGATATCATTGTTTCCTAGTAATAATATTCATCATACCCCAAAACCTTGGTGTGATAGGATGTAATTAACATGGTTGATTTGTCTAGGCACAATTGAAGATGTTGAGATTCCTACTTATTCTTGCATCCCATGTTTGGGCAATAGATTTCAAAAGATACCAGGCTATTGGTTGGAGAGGAATACGGGGTTATCAACTTGTATGTTCCCTCTATCAAGAAAATCTTGTACCAGATATTTGAATTGTTGATAGTCATTGATATCACGACCTATTTGATGATGGTAAATGCAAAATTGATCTTATTGTACCACTTGGATTTTATCCAATTTGGATCTTCTAGCTAAAATTCCATTAAGGTGATCATTTTTTACAACTTTTGGAAGATGCTTGAAAATGGATCAAAAAGGGAAGTCCAATTGCAAGGTGGACAAGGAGGATGTTGGGGATGATTGGAATATTTTTTAGGTGGAGGTGGAGCTAATGCTTTCCTATTAGTGCGGGATTGAAAACCCTATTGTCTAGGTTGAGTACTTTATTGTGATGGAATTGTTGTGGTATTCAACACCACTTGGTTCACTTGAGGGGCCTTGGTTTGGTTGCTATTGATATTTCCCTTGTTGAATTTGTTGGGAAAATAATTTTCTTTCTTAGTTTAACTTACCCTTATTGAATTTTTATTTTCTCAATAAATTTGGCTTGAGAAATGACCTCTTTAAAAGAGTGAAATTTTTGGATCTAAAGGGTTGCAAAATTATGTTTAGCACAACACTTGGCAAACATCTTAACTAATTTAGTAGAAGGAATAGAGAATGTCAAATTATTTTTGATACCTTATCATATAGAGATGTAATCATTGATAGCCTCATCTTCAAACTGTTGAAGACTATAAATATTGGATAATGAAGTCTTCTTCTTGATGTTGATGGAAAAGTGCTCTAGGAATAGGTTAGCCAATTGTTCAAAAGAAAAGAGGTTATGTTGGGGCAAGTTGTTAAACCAATCCAAGGATTTTCCCCCAAGGGACATGGGGAACATTTGTAGCATAAGTAGATCACTCCCACTGATGAGGTAGCATGAGTATTTTAAGTTTCACAAATTCTCTTTTGGATCTTCTTTCCCCTTAAATTTCTTAGATTTGGGTAACTCAAACTTATAAGGGTATTTATGGATTGGAATCGAAGGGTGGATGGGTTAATTACAAATATTACTATAGGTGAGCTTCTAATACCCATATCCACTTGATTGTAACTTGAGGCTTTTGATTCAGTCTAATACTTGTTGAATTTCATTTTGAGGAGGGGTTTGGGTTGCCTATGCAGGGTTGATAAGGATGGCAGCATGGGAAGGCTCAATATTGTATGGATATGAATATGACTATGGATAAGGTGTAGGACATGGATAGGATGAGTAGTAGGCTATGGGATGTAAGCCATTTGGACCATATGGGAAGGAGAAGGAGGTGGTTGAAGAGGTGGAGGATATGCTAACTAAAGAGGATAAGATGATAGAGGGGGTTGGTATGGTGGTGGCATAACCAACTAACTATTTTAGAATTATGGAGGTTGAATTTGGATGGGTGGTGCTTGTCTTTGAACTTGTGAATGTGAGGGTGGCCACTGATAAGAAGTGGATGGAGGTGAAGGTTATAGAGGAGTGATAGGTTGAATGGGAGTCCAAAAAGAAGATTAATATAAAAAAGTTGACTATAATGGGGAGGATGGAGAGTTTGAGGTGGGGGTGTTTGAGAAGGTGGGGTTGGTGCAATGTGGAACATAAGATGAGAACAAGGATTAGAAGTTCTAGGTTAGGCATGCTATGAAGAAGAATAAATATAAGGAGGTTGAGGATGAGAAAGAGATTGAGGACTGAGAGAATATTGAAGATGAGAAGGTTGAAGAAGAGAAGAATGAGGAGGAAAAAAAGTTTGAAGGGAAGAAAAAACAACATACACGAAATTCAAGGGAGGATTAGGAGGAGAGAAATGCAAAATAGGAGTAGGATTTAAATGAGTGGACTCTTGAGATGGAGTGAGAGGATGGAAGGTGAGTTGAGGAATAGAAGAAGTAGAATGGAAAGTGATATTGGCCCATGGATCAAGAAATGGATGAGGATTTGGAAAAACAAACAAGGATGGCATACAAGGGGAAAGATTTTTTGAGGAGGAAGTAAGGTTGGATGAAGAAGTATGATAATTGTTGGAGGTAATGGAGTGATGGACATAGTGTACATGGATTGGGGTATGAGAGGAGGAGCAAGAGTGCATGGGAAATGTGCATTGTAAGGGTCGGTATGAATTTGTGTGAAATGAGAAAAGGGATGATCAAGAACATGAAGTGGGGTTAAATAGAATTAATGTGAGTCATCCTATGGAGGATAGGGGAAGAGAGCTTAAGAAAAATTAGGAGAATTAGGGGTGAATATTAAGTGGCATAGGAGGATAAGGATAAAAAAGCATCAGGATACAAGTATAGAGTGGTTGGGTGTGAGAAATATGAAGTCCCCTCATTAGGGATCTCATATAGAATAGTGTGGGTGGCTTGATGCATTAGGCCTTGATCATAGTACAAAGACTCATGATGTACCATGTCACTTGGATATGGGATATGAGAGGGAGGAGATGAACTATGAGGTGGCATGGAAAGTTCTTCCTTTGGACACCTAGGTGGGTTCATCGAAGGATCCATGAGACTATGATATTGTGCTTGGTATTGTCCTCTGGTTATGACCATAAGGGGGTAGAGGCAGAGTGAGATGCAGGGAGGAAAGAAAAAGGTGTGGTTGCTTTTATTTTATGTAGTTTTTTTTTGTTTTGTTATTTTTGAACAAGTACCTAAATAAGCAAACAAGCAATCAAACATACAACAAAAAATTAATTCATAGTGTTTTGATGTGATTTTATGTTGTTTATTTGGTATTGCTTTTATGTTGATCTTTGGTTATTTATTTTGTGTGTTGTTTTAAATGTTTTTGTGTATTTTGTGTTAACTATCCCTAAATTCTACAAAATGTGGATGAGTGAGATCTAAGGGTATGTCGATGCATGTTCCTCGATATACCTAATAGTACATGGAGAGAGACAATGTGCATAAAATAATGAAGGTTTTCTAAGGTAGAGATGGCTTACGATATAAAAAATGTAAAAATACCTCAAATATCCCTATTAGAGGATGTAAGAGGTAACACTATCTAAACTTGCTCAAGACCAATCATCCTTCACTTTACTCTCATGTGGGCTTGATAAAAAATAATAGCTACACACTCACTATTTCCATAATATTGTGAGCAGGGGCTCTAACCTATACTACCCCAAGATAATCGTAAGGGTAGTGAGTTTCCTAATGATGAAGTCTAAGAAACTATGCATAAGAAACTAGGGTGTCTAGGGGGCCAATCAATAGTTGGTGATGAAATCCAATGTTGTTGATCTCAGTTGATTGTTGGTTATGAAATCCAACATCATCGATCTATTTTTCAAAGTACATGCACAAGTGTTATTAGACTATGTTGATTTTCTTCTAAGTATGATGCACATGTTGGAATATTTTCAACATTGCCTCCTTAGTCCTAAGTATTAAGTCCTAGTATTTAGTTTTAGTTTAATGTTTTGATTTACATATTTGTAGTTAATTTGATTAGCATACGTTGAGGTTTTGTCTTGGTTTGCCAATGTTTGACCATAGTCCAAGATTAGCATGTTGTTAGGATAAGAGCTATCTTTAAGTTAGTTTGAGAGGATTTCTCTCAACCACCGTGTCTATTTTTAGTTCTTTCAAGAACTATAAAACTATGTAATGCATTGTTGATCAATAGAAAAATTTCACCATTGTTTATTATTTGGTATCAGAGCAGGTTTTCTCAGATGGATCAAAACCTGTGGAGAGTGGTGTGAACAGATCTGAAGCACACACTTTGTCAGAGAAACTCAAGTGGCCAACACTCAACAAAGTTGCAAGGAAGAGCTCGAGTAAATCATTAATATATCATGAATCCTGAGGTATTTGATTATGAAATTTTGAGGGTTGTTATATAATTGTATCAAGAGGATCCTGTCAAACTTTCACGTGATTTGGAGCTAATTTACAAATTTTATTAGAATTTTGAGTTTTTCAATAAAATGGTTGTATAAGGTGGAATATAGGATATTTGCTTCTAAAATTTTGGGAGGAATATTATTTATATAAAATAATAATTCAAACAAAATTTTAGGTCATTTGGATTTGTATTTATTGATTTGTGTGAATATTGATTTTTTCTTCAAAAATCCTAGATCCAGAATTGTGATAAAAAGGAAAAATTTAAATGATCACATATTTTTCACCTTTGCAAATTTTATTCAAAAATTTAGAGGGTTTTCATATTATTGTCTCAGGAATACAAAGTTTAATTTTTAGAAATTTTGGAGTTGTATGGATTGATTTATGTGAAGAACATTGAGGTTGTCTCAAAAACACTCTAAGATCTAGAAAGGGCAAAAGTAAATTGATCACATATTTCTCATTTGTGTGAATTTGGATCTGAAATTTAGTGGATTTTTAGATAAGTATATCAGAAGTCTACAAAAAAAATTTCAGTTTTTTTCAATCAGTATTGGTCGATTTATGATAAATTGGGTGCTTGAGACTTTGGTAAATAAAAGGAAGCCATGTATGCAGACTTGGTTGTACCAAAATTTGATGGAGATAATTATGATATTTGGAGCATAATGATGAAGAACTTCTTGAAGGCTCAAGAATTATGGGATATAGTTCAAGAAGGCTATTAGGAACCCACTTGGAGCAAGCTACAAGGTGAGGAGAGAAAAGAGAAGAAGGAGCAACAATATGCAAATTGCTTAGCTCTTATGGATTTGAGGAGAGGAATGGAAAATAGTGTTTTCCCTCTCATATCTAATTGTAGAACAACTACAATGGCATGGCAAGTTTTGAAGGATGCTTATGGGTTTTATGAGGACACCCATAAAGCCATGTGTGACAATCATGAAGATTGTTTAATCAAGGAGGAGCCTTGCTTCCTTGAAGAAGTTTTTGAATTAGATCCTTTTGAAGGAGTTTTTAAAGAGTCTTTTCAAGACTCATATGAAGACATAAATTCTTATGATGGTTAATTCTTCCTTGAATAGGAAGACATGTTTGAAGAAAAGAGTGATTATGAACTTCTTGAAGAGAAGAGATACAAAGATGAGGAATCCCTTCATGGAGAAGAGGATGAGAAGGCGAAGGAGCCTTGTATAGCTCTCATTGGAGAGAGTTATTGTGAGAAACCCATAGTTGCAGACATGTCTTGTAATGGCTTAGAAAATTGTAATAGTCAATTATTTATTTTAGGAGGAGAAAAATATGAAAATAAAAATTGTACTAATATTTTTTTTGCAGGAATGGCATGCTTGGAAAGCATTCACATTGATAGCAAAGAGGATGGATGTATCAATGGAGATACAATTGCTCAAGGACCTTATAGTGAAGACCACTCAAAAGTGGAAGAAGAATTTGAATATGAAGGAAGAGAAACACTCACATTGGAGTGTTCCTTGCTTGAAGACCATCAAAGTGAAATGTATGGTGAAGAATGTATCATGGAGGAGATAAATGAAGAGTGTATTATGGAGAATGCATCTACAATTATCATGAAGGAGAATAAAGAATATGATGATGGAGAAGCAATATTCATGGATGATCATTGGCTTGAAGACCATTCAATTGGAATGGATGCGTGCTCTCTTGAAAGAACAAATAAAGTAATGTGGGATGATGATCCACAAGAAAAAATTTTTATGAAGAGGAGATGGAAGCGATAGGCTTCTTGTTTGAAGATCACTCATCAAGGGTGAAGGATGTGTTGTGTGAAGAAAAGAACACACAAGACTCTCTCATTTGGTATATGGAAAGTGAGAGGGCAAATAGGATAGAAACAGAAAATGGAAATGAGATTGCTGATTTTCTTATCGTAATGGCAAAGGAAACATCACTCATGGATGAAGATCACTCACTTGGAGTGACTACATTGCAGAAAGAGAGTTGTCTTGAAAAGGCAACTATGTATGATTGCTTTAATGAATGGTGTTTCAACACACCAACATGGATTGAACAAAGGAGGAGAAATCTTAATGAAAAGTTGATGGTTGATCTTGAAGCACAATACAATGAAGAAGAACTAATACAAAATAGCTTTATGGGAAGCACCAAATCTACTCATACTAAAGGTAATGTTTTTATGATTAATGATTTGTTTTTTGTGAGCAAGAATGAAAATAAAGGCGATTTTCTCAGTTAGACAACTTTGATGAAGAGTCTTCTTGGAGAGGATACAGTGACGAAGAACTTGGGTCACATGGATCAAAATGATGTGTTCAAAATTCCTTGGGAGAAGGATTCTTGTAAATTCATTGTTGTGAGAGAATATTTGTGTGAGGAGCAAATTTATGTTGCATATGTAGTTGGTCATTATATGGCCATATTTATTGTGATATTTTGTGTGGAAATATGTGAAATATTTGTATGGTATAATCATCTATGTGAGATGATTAATTGTAAATACTCATGTGGAGTATTATTTAGTGTTGAAGATGTAAAAGAAGATCAAAATTTGAGAGCATGGTTTAAATACCATAATGATAAATATGTAAGAGAGTGGTTGCTGAAAGCCATAAGAGGAGATACTTTTGTTGAAGGGGGAGCTAATCAACAAAAGAAGGCACTCAAGCATTTGCAGGAAATTCCACATGAAGAGTGGAAGGAGTGCCACCATAAGTATTTTGTAAATTTTGATTTCTTGATTCAATATTGGAGGAAACATAAGAGAAATATTTTCTTCCAACTTTGTGATGCTTAAAGAACTATTGCATGAGTGTCTTTAGCATCAAGGGGGAGAATGTTGGAATATTTTCAACATTGCCTCCTTAGTCCTAAGTATTAAGTCCTAGTATTTATTTTTAGTTTAATGTTTTGATTTACATATTTCTAGTTAATTTGATTAGCATACGTTGAGGTTTTGGCTTGGTTGGTCAATGTTTGACCATAGTCCAAGATTAGCATGTTGTTAGGATAAGAGCTATCTTTAAGTTAGTTTGAGAGGATTTCTCTCAACCACCGTGTCTATTTTTAGTTCTTTCAAGAACTATAAAACTATGTAATGCATTGTTGATCAATAGAACACTTTCACCATTATTTCTCAGCACAAACAAGAGATAACCTAGGAATGCAAATGTAAATTTATTTTTTCTAAACTAAATGTGATAAATCAAGTCCTAAACTAGGAATGCAATTTTACTGCATAGAGTGAGATGTAACAAATCTATCCTAGGAAATGAAAATATGATTTTTTTAAAACTAATGAAAATAATGAGATCTATACTAGGAAAGAGGATGCAATTTCACTAACTTAGAAAGGCAAAACCTAGATTAATCAGACAAATGTGATATTTGGAAAAACATCTAAACTAGGAAAGTAACAACAAGCTTCTAATCTACTCAAACAAGTAAGCAAATAAATCTAAGCTAAGGGACAAGAAAGAAAAATCCTATGCTAAAGTGCAATAAGCAAGTGCTACTCTAATGAAAGCAAAGTACAATTCAAGAGATAAAAGATATTATAATGAAACCAAATTACAATTTGAGAAAAAAAATCTACTCTTAAGGAAAGCAAATAACAAAACAAGAAATCAAATATACTCTTCATGAAATAAACTTGCAAAACAAGAAAACAAATGACATTAAAGGAAACCTATGCTAATGTACCTTACGAAAGCAAATAAAATGCAAAAAATAAAATCTAATATAAGATTTTTTTTTAAATTATTTAAAAAACAAGTAACCCTATGCTATGAAAGCTATAACTTTATGCTGTGGAAGAAAATAAAAATTCAACACAAATGAGATTCCTAAATTAAATTTTACTATGTAATTGGACCTAAAAGTGGAGTAAGAAGAACCTAACCAAGGTCCAACACTCTCTGGATTTTGTATGGGACTGCTACATAGGCTTTGTTTTCTTGAAACTCATTGTTTGACAAAAACTATCATGGTCTTGATGATTTATAATAGAAACCACCTCGGTTTGGATAATTTATAGTAAAAACCATCCCTATCTATATTATTTATGCTTGGAGAGACTTTTGGTCTCCCTCTTTACTAGGGTCTACTTTCTTGTTACAAAGGGTTGGTTTTATAGATTTTCTTGCAAAAACCAAAGAGTCAAAACACAAAAAAAATTTCTTTTTAGCTTAAAGAAAATATGAGAAGCAAATAAACCTAACTAGTTAAGCTCTAGAAGGGATTTGGGGTGACTATTATAATGAAAATTGTATCTAGGCTAACAAAAAACAAAATTTATAGTAAAATGAACTAAAGGGGTTGATTTTGGAGAAGCGATAGGTGGGAAATAACACCTTTGAACGTCTCCAAACATGACATGTTTGGCCTAAGAAGGCACTTGACTATGATGGTTAGGTAAGAGAAATATTACTTCATACTTACTTGAAATTGTTGTGGTTAATGTACAAACCAGTTACTTGATAGGATGGGTCTCAATTTTGAGCTCAATAGAAATTGTTCATGTGTGTACAGTTCTAGATGAAAATTGTTTGGGTCCTAATGGTTTTTGCTATAAACCGTCTATGTGCTAACAATTTAGATCTAGAGGCTTTTTATTTGGACTAGACTTGATGGGTCTCAATTTGGGTGGACTGTGATGGATTTTGGACCTGCAAACACAAACAAAAAACATAGAAAGTGAGTAAAATAAGCTAAAAGCTAACAAAAACACACAAGGAAAAAAGTGAGAGAAGTGGTGATAAAAACCAAAATTTTACAACCTAGAAAGCATGTTTACCTATGTGTGGTATGGGGTTTAGAGGTCCCACCATGATCACCAAAATATGGATAAGAAAACATGCCATTTCATTACAATTAAATAAATGTTATAGTATGATTTGATAAATGCCCCTTGGGCTACAATGATGGTCTTCCAATGAGAAATCCCTTTAAAACACACTTTTATGGCCTTCCTACTTTCTTTGACCACCTCAAGAGGGGTGGGATTAGATACCATCATTGGTTGAGTAGATTCTCCAACCTACACAACCAAAACACTTGTTAGTAGAACCTATTCAATCCACCTAATTTGGACCTAAGTTTATGAAAGGGTAAACAATAAACTTAAATTAATGCATTAATTATATCTTAAAACAAGCTAAAAGCATAATAAAACTATATTACCTCTATAACTGATCTATTGTGATGTTTCTGAATACAACTAGGCTCTGACTATAAATTGTCTTCGTTTGGATTGTTTCTATTGTGTTGACCCTTGTGAAAATTCTTTTAGTGGAGACATTCAATAGGGTATTAGGTAGCTGTTCTTCGAGTTTGGTGGATTTTGGAATATGAATCTGCAACTTGTTCATAAAATAATGGTATGTAATAAGAGGTAAAATATGCTATCCATGGGGTTAGCACAAGCAAATATGGGTTCTCTTAATGCATACAAGTGGGGGCTAGAGTGATTTTGGTAGAGTTTCTCTAAGCATCTATCTCATTAATCCAAATGAAAGAAAAAGGAGTGTTATTTATATACGATTGCTAAGGGTTAGGGGTATGGTGAGTCATGGGTGCACCATGTCTTATCAATGTTTTTAGGTGGAGAAAGTCCTCACCCCACCCATATGCACTAAATGAGCATGGGTGCACCATACCCATTAATGCATAGGGGTGGAGAAAGTATTCACCCCATTAATGTAAATGGGTGGAGAAAGTCTTCATCTCATTAAGGCATATGGGTGGAGAAAGTCTTCATCTCACCCATGTGCATTGAATGAGCATGGGGATGTGGAGAGTAGGGGGTAAGGTAGACTAGGGTCAAAGGGTAAACTTGTTAGGTATATAAGATAGGTACTTAATAATTTATTACTATATTGTATAATGGTATGAGCCATAAGTTAACTATTAACGAAGACCACATGTAAAATTAGAAATAGGTAGGAGAATAATATCTTAGAATCATTTATATAACTGTCAAGGAATATTGTCATATGTAACCATCAAGGAATATTGTCATATTGTTATGCACTTTGTAACTTATGGAAGGTGAACCACCACATGGGTGATATTGTAACTCATGGAAGGTGAACCATCACACTCTTATATAAAGAGATATGTACCCCCATTGTAAAAATCATATATGAAGTATTCTTTCTAGAAATATTAGGTCGTGGAGTTGGAGATCTTGTGGAGTGGCTTCCTTCAAATAAGGAGCATTGTACGATGTTGCCCTACCTCAAGGGTATTATCAATCTCTATTTTATTGTATGGATTATTATTGTGCAATTTATTTGTGGATGCATGTTGATATTTTTGCATATTGATGAATGGTTATTGTTAATGAGAAGAGATGTTCATAACATTTGGTATTAGACCCAGGTTTTGGCAAAGTGGGATTGTTTTTGTAGAACTAGGTTATATATTTTTTTAATGTGAAAAACCCCTTGCGGGGCTGCTTTGGTATGAGAGACCACGACTGGGGGGTTCTACATCGACAAAGTCACCCGAGAGTCGTGCCCAACCCTGCTTGCATCAACATTATCAATTGGATTTTGGGTACCCAATTCAAATTTTTGGTAGGGTGGAGATTCGAACCTGGGACCTCCCTTGGAGGATTGCCCTCTCCTCTCCAAATCACCTACAACACCTGGGTTTTGTAGAACTAGGATATATTTAAAAAAAATATCATATTTTGCAAGAGTTATATCTTTTTTTTAGTAGTTATTTTTAGAAGGATTTTGCACCATTGTGTAGATATTTTTGAGTACTATAAAAATGATTGCTCACTCATGAAATTATGATAATTATTGAGAGAGTTACAACGATTTGATGTTGGGCTGTTGAGGTTGTTTTTTGGATGCATGATTTTTTTCACAAATAATTAAATTGTGTTAAGTTTTTTAGCTGCCATTTTTAGAATCTTTTTGCACCAGCATATACATTATTTTAAGTACTACAAAAATGACTAATCACTTATTAAATTCTGTTAAGTATTGAGGGAGTTATAACTGTTGCAAGTCGGGATTTTGGTGCTATTTTTGGGGCTACACAAATAATTCATGCAAGGGGAAAAATTCATAACTCTCAATCTAGGTAAGCAAAATTGCCTTTGAAGAAAATCTATAGATTTAATTGTTTGAAGAAAGAAATATATGAGATCTCAAAAAATTTAGTTTTTGAATTTTTTTGGTTATTTCAAACCCTACCTACTTTAAAAAAGAAAATCATGGAGTTGGCGATATTCACTAGAGAGGATGATAGTGATGCTTGGAAATGGTGAAATTTTTTGAAGTCTTTAAATTCTTCTAATATTATATGGAGATGTGAGCTTTATTTTTATTTACAAGGGGGAGCTTTATCTTGGTTTATGAAGTTTGCTAGTGCTCGTGAACATAGATATGCATGGGAAGAATTTGAAGTTGTATTTTTGACAAATGGGAATTACAAGAAAAGGGTAATAATGTGCAGGATAAGGAAACTACACTTTGTGTGTCAGGGCCAAACAATGATCAAAAGTATTTATTTGAATGCAAAAATTCTATTTTGCAAGTTCATGGTTGCATTCAAAATAAAAAAATATTGTTTCCATTAACCCTATAAACAAATATAATTTTATCAATATGTATTTGACTAAGAGATTGCAAGTTCAAGAAAAGAAAATCAAAGACATAGAACTTGGGGTTTAGGTGTTCAAATTTTTGAATAATTGAAGCTCACCATGGATAAATATGTTTTACATTCAAATTTTCATGTTATTGAGATGAGTGATGTAGATATTGTTCTTGGTTATCCTTGGTTAGATTCCTTGGGTACTATTAACATTAATGTGCAAAATAAATTTATGAAGTCATGGTACTGAAAGAAAAAGATAACATTATAGGATACTTCTCAGTGTAAGGAAAAATAGATTTCTATTGTAGGGGAACAAAGAGAAGAAAAAAAAAAGAACCTGAAATAGAATATTAGGAGGATGTAGTAGCAAAAAACAAGAAAGCAAAAGTAAGGGATAAATCAATGGATGAGATCATGACAAAAGAGCATAAAATAGAGGAACAAAAGATTTAAGAGTCAAGGAAAGTAGCACATAAGGCTAAGGTTGGAGCATATCACTATCCACATCAAATTGAGAGGCAAAATTCATGGAGACAAGCCAGAGAGAAACAAAGGAGCTATTATGGTTCTAAATGGAATTAGAAGTGCATTAACCATGGTAATGTTTGGTAAAGAAAGCATAGTGAATCTAGTTTTTAGAGTGGTGTAGCTGAATCAAGGAATAAATGGAATCATCTTTTAAATTATCAGAGTAGATTAGAAAATGCATGAAGCAAACTAAACAGTTCTAGATACTTAAGTGGAAAAATGACATATTGGCATCAATGAAGACCACCACAAATCATAGTTTCACTGATATGAATGGATGATCGAGATTGATACTAGTACTCAAAATGGATCAAAAGATCATATTATTTAGCCTCTTCTAATATTTTGAGGATGAAACATTTTGTAAAGGAGATGGAATGTTAGGTACCTAAGATAGGTACTTAATAATTTAATATTGTATTGTATAATGGTATGAGCCATAAATTAACTATTAAGTAAGGAAGGTCACATGTCAAATTAGAAATAGGTAGGAGAATAATGTCATATAATCATATATGTAATCCAATCAACCCTATCAACTCACCCAATCCCTAATCTGGAAGCAGAGAGCCTTGATATATGGAGTCAAGTCATTAAATAGAATTATGATGTTGGGTACAAGAGAAGAAAAAAAAAGGTAAAGAATATAAAGTGGAAACCACTAGATGTGGAGTTGGTTAAATTGATTTTTTATGGAGAATCTAAAGGAAATCTAGGACCAACAGGAGGAATAACTAGAAATAATAGAGGAGATATTTTGCCTCATTACACTTTCATTAGTGGATTTAAGACAAATAATGAAGCCAAAGCTTGGGCAGATTTAGAAGGGTTAAAAATATGTAATCAAATAAAATGGAATAAAGTATGGATAGAAGGTGATTATCTCATAGTAATAAATGTAATTTTGAGGAAAGCAAAGTCTCCATGGAACATACAAGAGATAATTATGGAAATTCAATATCTTGTTAAAGAGTTTGAGGAAATTAGGTTTACACATACATTAAGGAAAGGAAACAAATGTGTAGATAGGCTAGCCAATAGAGGAGTCTTGATTGAGGATAGTGAAGTTAAATTCTCCTTTCCATAGTTAGAGGAAGTAGTAAGTTTAGTTGAAGTTGACAAGAAAATGTTAACTTCTTGAATCAAATAATGATTAAGATTTACTTTAATATTTTCCATTGGTAATATCTACTTTTTTTATAACAATAATGTGTTTTCATATAAACTATTATTATAATTTGTGTGGTTGCACTTGTGTTTTAGGAAGGAAACTAGCAATCCAGATTTGGTAAAGTAGACTATGATAGTGCGATGTTTTGGAAATATTACTCTACTAAGATGTAATGCATAGATAGTAGAGGTGAAGTTTTGGTATTGTGAAGGCCGCTATAGAAAAATGTCAAGAAGGATGCTGAATTCTAGAATATTTGTATTCGTATAGAAAATTGAAAAGATATAAAAAAAAATCAAGAATTTAGGCATTTTATGTAAAATGATGTAGGTTTCTAGCTATAGCATCTCAATTGAGATGAGAAGTTTATCTATTTGTAAAATTTCAAGCTCTAAAGAAGATATTTGTAATTTATCAAGGGTGGGGGACCCGAGTACAACCCCTTATTATCTAGAAAAAAAACCATCAAGGAATATTGTCATATGTAACAATCAAGGAATATTATCATATGTAACCATCAAGGAATATTGTCATATTATTATGAAATTTGTAACTCATGGAAGGTGAACCATCACATGGGTGATCTTGAAACTCATGGAATATGAACCACCACATGGGTGATATTGTAACTCATGGAAGGTGAACCATTACACTCTTGTATAAAGAGAGATGTACCCCCATTGTAAAAATCATATATGAAGTATTCTTTGTAGGTATTGGCTCATGGATCTGGAGATATTGTGGAGTGGTTTCATTCCAATAAGGAGCATTTTACAATGTTTCTCTACTTCAAGGGTATTATAAATCTCTATTTTATTGTGTGGATTGTTATTATGGAGTTTTATTTGTGGATGCATGTTGACATTTCTACATATTGGTGAATGATTATTGTTAATGAGAATATATATTTATAACAATAATATGGTGGTGTGCACCTAGGATAGGTGAGTGGGATGGTCATATGGTGACCATGAGCTAGGTGTAGGATGGGGCTTAATAGGAAAAGAGGCTAAGATGGTGAAAATTAAGGTAATAATACAAAATAATTTTATTTTTGGAGCCTTCTGCAAAATAATTGAACACTAACACTGCACAAGGGATAATATGATATTTTTAGGTGTCTACACATAAATAGGTATAAAGTCAACTGCTCTTCTTAGTAGGATTGACCACATTGTATGTAATCAAGGATAGGGACAAATACAAATATCCAATATTTTATGTCATAAGTGGGTAGGATACACACACTATCCATCTACATAGTTGTAAACAAGGACACACTCATTTGTGCATAAATCTCTATGATTAGGAATATAACCATTTATCTACGAACCTCTATGATTAGGAACACACTCAATAAATCCTAGGTATAATACTTTTCTCATGAATGGGGATACACAACCTTTCACTAATCATATGTGAATAGGGACACACACTATCCATGAAACAAAAAGGTCTCGAATTTTCTCCAATGAAGCACTGTCTCTAGTAGAAAATGTAGTTTAATTCTGTCTTCAAAATAGATCATATTTGGATCAATCATATGAACCCCTAAAACTAAATAATTTTTTTGAAATTGTATTAAAAATCCTCAACATCTTTCCTTAATAGGACAACTACATCAATATATCTTTTTGATAAGTATTGTTTGGGGGTCAAGAGTTACCCCATGCTCTCCTTGGCCATCAAAACCCCTCATGGTTGTGGATTCATTATCCATCATCACCTTGATTAAGTAGGTGCATCTGGTGCCCTGCACCTCATGTGGGGATGCAAGGGAAGCATTGGATACAACTCCCACTAGACAACTCTAGGGTTTTTTACCCAAGGTGAGTTTCTTGCTTTTGGATTCCTTTGTTAGTGCTTTTCATTATACTCCTATTCTAGTCTAATCCTAATTGAATTGCTTCAAAGGAAAAGGAAAAGAGGAAAGGAAAAGTACAATTGTAATAAAAAGGAAAGTGCAAAAACACAAACCTATCTAGCCTATATAATGGGGGTGATGCGCCAAAGAAGAGGAAGATATAATTTCTATCTCAACTTAGTGAGATTAACGAACACATGAACAATGCACAACTAGAAGTGGACACAAATTTTTATATACAATTAACATGCATAATCAAAAGAGGCTTGAGGATTGTACATATAGTTAGCTCAAGGTTTGAGTATAGACTAGGTAAGAGAAAAGAAAAGGGAGACAACAAATGTTGTAGGTCAAAAAATTGGCACAACAACAAATCTAAACTCCTTATTTGGATACAAGAAATCCTATTTATAATATTTATAGGAAATATTTGAAATTCAAAATTTCCCCCCAAAAATGAGTGTGGGTGGAAGAACCAATATCAGATCAATTCAAAGGGTTTAGAGGATAGTGTTGCATTAAATTTAGGGGAGTCTAAAGTTATGAGGAGTTATGTTATCATAAATTCCTCCATGGATGGTATAGTCCTCTTTTTAGAGGGGTTATTTAATGCACCCACATTCATTCATGGAGAAATAAGCATATGTGTTAGCCTTGGTGGACAAGACTTATCCTAGGGTTTAATGTTCCTATGATACCAACCTATCCTAACAATTTATTCCTTTCTCATGTTAGATCCCAATATCCTGGTAGGGGCTTAGAACCCTTTCAATATTTTAGTTTCTTCGGTGATCTCTCCATTGTACTTTTGATCAATTTCATATCTAATTGATGCCACTTCTGATGTCACCCTATTTTTCATGGTGGATAACTCTCAAGAATGCTTCTATGCAAGATTTAATTAGGCCTCATTTGATGGGCATGCTTCTAAACCTAGTGTCTTTCCATGATCTTCTTACCACTTTTACCTCTAGGTCTCTAGGGAGCCTTGATGAAGGTCAACAAGGGATGGTGGCCAAGCTGGATCCTTTCTTGACTCCTTTGGTCCCCCTCATTATCTCCCTACAAATATTTTAGAATTTCCTTTATGGGTATGTTGCTCATGCCTTTGAGTAATCCCCTTGGGTATATGGAGTGGTGCAACCCAATTATTAGAGGGGGATTACTTAGTTTGAAGTCTCTCCAACTAGTTAGGTAGGCAAGTGCTAGTCCATAAAGCTATTGGAGACGTCATCATCAAGGAAACCCTTTTAGTCCCCATCGAGAAGGCTTGAGGGTTCCTCTTGATGATGGGGTGAGGCTTAGTCACCATAAAAGCTAGAATTCTATGATTTAGCTACTTGGTACATGGATGAAGCTTCAAGGCCTCTCATATAGTCAGTCTTGACAATAATTTTTGCTTATTTTTATCCAAGGTGGGAACCTATCTTACTATAGTGAAAACTTCACTATAGTTCTAACGATTCATAGGGGACTTTTGCTTATAGGGGTAAAAGAACCCAAAAAATGATAGCCTTATTCATTGGGTATGGAGTCTCCAAGGAAATTTCTAGAAGCTTAGGAGCTTAGCAGAGGAAGTCCAGGCTTCATCAAATGTGTTAGGTGAAAAATATCTCTTCTTATAAACTTCCAACTAATGGGTGATCAAGATCCTCTTGTACTGGCTTTCTTTCTCCTAAATCCTTCTCATGCAACTAGATCAGGGATGAAATTATTATCTACTATGCTTTCATCCATTAGATATAGGGAATGTAACCCTTTGTATATTTTACATGTAGTTTAGAAATGATTACGTCATACCATTTTTGCTAATCATCAATTCTCTTGCCCTATGCACCTAATTTTTTGCACAAGTGGTGAGTTTCCAAAATACTTTGGATTTTGTCATTATGTCACTTATCTCCATTGGACAATAAATATAGTACTTTATATTCATTTATTTAAATGCTACTTACTTACATAATGTACATGACTTGATGTTCCCACACACTAGTCATTTCCTTGATTATTGCTTCATTGAAATCTGCAATTCCTAGACCATAATGACCCAAAATTCTATTTATCTTGGTAGCTTGGTTGAGTGGGGATACATGTTTCAATTTTTGGTGTACTATAAGTGTTTGAGGGGTTATCATTTTTTGGTATGTCAAACCTATCTCCTTGCATTATGTTCACCTTAGGTTTGACATTTATGGCTCTCCCATACAAGTTTGTACCCCACATGTTATCTTCCCATTCTTCCATCTGATCATTCAACACTTGGGTATGCACCTCATCATTGAGTGTCTATGGCTATCCTTAAATAAATATGAAAGCAAATTATCTTTTAGTCCTACTGGATGGATTAAAATCCATATGGTGCATGTGGATTAGTTTAGATGTCACATTCATCTTATCCCCATAGCTAGTTTTTAGGAACATGTGGGACAAATATAGAGAGAGGTATCTATCAGTCTTCATAGTGAAATATGGAGAGAGGTAGAGGCCAATGATGTAGGGATATTTATCACAACCACATATTGTATAAATATCACATTGGAATAAGCATACAAATAAAATTATAGGTCCTTTAGAAGGCCAAGTATGGGTATTAGAGTCCCATTCAATTGCACCACCCCTTGTTATTAGGTCATAAGCTAGTTCCAAGCTGTCAACTACCCTCCTTGGCATAAATGAGATGCTTGCTCTAGAATTCATGAGACAATTGTGGATGATTTTTTCAACACATATGAGCATTAGATAGAATAGCTATGACTAAGGTATACTAGGGTTGGATATTTGTAGCATGCCTTGCTCCTTTGAATGCCTAGTGATATCTGCTTTTCCAAGGCCCACTCTAACTATTTCATCTACTTCAAGAGAGTGAGGATGTCCCATATAGGTACCAACATAATGGTCTTCTTAATATGCTCAACCACATAAAAGGATTCTAGTGTTTGGAATTTTAGTGTAGCATGGTGCACTCACTATGCTTTGGGCCTTTGCAAGTTGAAGCTAGGAGCTTGGCCCAAACTTGATTTCTATTGTATGGGTGTTGGTTGTTTGGGCACTAGTAACTTAATCCAGTCTAAGGTTATCTCCTAGTCATTATTATCCCTGAGCACCTTCCATCGCTCTTCATTTTATCTTGGTGAGAACATTTGAATGAAATTGATTCTAGTTATCTGGTTAAGCACTCATCTGCCTAAGGATGGTGGAGACTTCTTCATCCCGTTTGACCAAGATCTATTTCAATTCTTTGGTCTCTAGTACTAGGGAATCCTTTTATTGCATGATTTGTATGGTTGGATCCAATAATTTCTTAGGCTTAGTGGATGGAGGTATTGGGCATATGGCCTGTTGGAGGTATCCATTGTCTTAGTAGTAGCATGACCAACCATAAGGATCTTCTATATATTTATTCAGGACTAGGACCATATCTCTTATCAAGTTTGTAGGAGTGGGTTGGATGGACACCTAAATGGGTATTATCTACCTTTCAAGGCTCTAAAAAGGGCCAAAATATCTACCAAGGATAGGGTATATCTAATATCCATTTGGTGGAGGCCAATAACTCTGATTATTTTGATGAAATTAAGGGCAAGAGTAGTTTTGGTAGCTAGAAATTTAGAAATTTTATTGATACTTGAGGGATATTATATTGTTATTCATGTCTCTCATAGTGCTATGCAACATTTTAATTTATTAGGATTATGAGGATGATGTGATGGTGGTGATGGGAGGAGGTGATACCAATATGGAAGACTAACTAGACACAGAGTTTGGTTGAAAAGTGATTGGCTGGATAACTGGAGTGGGATGGTACATTGGTTGAATATCCATAAAAATAGGTGTAGGTGTCCTAATGGCTAACCTCTAAATTTATATGAAATTTCTTCTAGCTTGAGTGGCTATCCCATAGGCTTCTGATAATGAATTACCCCTGGGGTTTTTATCATCATGGATATTTCAACAATGATTTCTTTGAGGTAGTATATAAAAGCCATACTTCGTACCAATAAAAATTCCTCTAGGACCCTCTGCCAATATTTCTAGAATATAGTATTGAAGTCATCCATGGATTCCATAGGAGCCCTCTTGATGGTGGACAATTGTTCTAATAGAGATACCCCATTTGTATTTTCTCTAAAGCACTCAATGAGCTAATTCATAAGATGATCCTAGTCAATGATGGAATTTTGGGTAAGAGAGACATACTAGTATCTTGCTTTCTCCTTTGAGGGAGGTAGCTATAAGTCTAAGAGCAACATATTGTTCTCCAATACTATAAAGTGCATATAGGTTTACAATATGTTGGAGATGCTCTACCAGAGTGATAGCATCCTCCATGATGAAATACAGTAGGGCCTTTATTACAAAGGTAGGGATTTGACCCCATGTGGTTGGTGCTAATAGCGATCATAAGAGGCCTACATTATCCCATGTAGAGAGTGTTATTTGATTCTAGTTAGATGGGGTAGCTATAATTTATTTTCACCTCCTTCATTGGATTCCAAGATTAAGAGGAGGAATGGGAAGCTAGGGGTTGGATCTTGCTATTGACCTAGTGGCAAGTCTTATGCTCATCAAATTGTAGGCCAATTTTTATCCATTTTGCCTATAGATGTCTATTTTTTCCTTGTCCACAACAAAGTTTCTAGGTGGTGATTATGCAACTTGAAGGAGGTTGCCACTACAACCTCATCTAGGGGTGATGGTTTTTATTTATTATGAGTTATTATTTATTAGCAAAGTCACCAGGTGAATCTATAAAGTGCTTTTGTAAGTTAGTGATTATGACCTTCACTAAAGTCATGACTTTATTTCTAATCAAAGGATGAATGTTCTAAAGTTTGTGTCCCATTAAGCATGTCGATCTAAATTGTTGGGGTGCTAGGAGTGACTCCCTTGAACTCCTCAGGTACTAGAAACCCCTCGTGATTGTGGCCTTTGTTTTTACCACCACCTTGGTCAGGTGGTTGTGTTTGGTGCCCTACACCTCATGTATGGTAAGTAGTCTTGGGAAGTCAATGGAAGTGTGGGATGTGGCTCCCATTGGACAACCTCTAGGGTTTTTTACCCAAGGTTGGTTCCATGCTTTTGGATTCCTTCATTGGCACTTGTTATTATGCTCCTGTGCTAGTCTAATCCTAATAAAATTGCTTTAGAGGAAAGGAAAAGTACAATTGCAATAAAAAGTAAAGTGCAAAAATATAAACCTATCTAGCCTATCTAATAGGGATGATGTGCCAAAGAAGAGGAAGATACAATTTCTATCTCAACTTAGTGAGATTAATAAACACATGAGCAATGCATGACTAGGAGTGAACACATATTTTATCATACAATTAATATGCATAATCAAAAGAGGCTCGAGGCCTATACATATAGTTGGCTCAAGGTTCGAGTCCAAAATGAGCAAGAAAAAAGAATGGAGAGAGAAAATGTTGCAGGTCAAATAATTGGCACAATAACAAATCCAAACTCCTTATTTGAGTACAAGAAATCCTATTTATAATATTAATAAATGAGATTTTAAATTCAAAATTCCCTCCCAAAAATGAGTGTGGACAAGAGCATCAATGTTAGATCAGGTCACAAGGTTTAGAGGATCCGGCTACATTAAATTCAAGGGAGTTTAGAGCTATGAGGAGTTAATTTACCATAAATTCTTTTATGGGTGGTGTAGTCCTCTTTTTAGAGGGGTTATTTAATGTGCCCACCTTCCTTCATGGAGAAATGAGCATAGGTGTTAGCCTTGGTGGATGAGGCCTATCTTGGGGCCCCATATTATAGCAACTATCAACCTATCCTAATGATTTATTCCTTTCTTATTTTGTCTTCTTAGATCTTGATATGGATTGGGCCCATTTCAATGATTCGATTGCTTAAATGATCTCTCCCTTATACTTTTGGTTACCCCATGGTTTGATTGATGCCCCCTATTCTTCATGGTGGCTAAATCTTAAGAATGATTTTGCACAAGATTTCACCATACCTTGTTTGATGGGCATGCTTTTGGCCTTCATATTTTTCCATGCTCTTCTCACCTCTTTTGCCTCTGGGCATTTAGGGAATCTTGATGAAGGTCAATAAGGGATGGTGTCCCTGTTGGATTATTTCTTGACTTCTTTGGTCCCCCTCATTCTATCCCTCCAAGTATTTTGGTCTTCCCTTGAAGGGTATGGTTCTCATGCCTTTTTAAAATTATGCTTAGGTATATGGAGTGATACAATCCAATTGTTAGAGGGATATAGATTAGTTTATGGCCTCTACAATAGGAAAGTACGTTCTAGTCCATCGAGCTATTGGAGACCTCATCATTAAGAGAACACTTTAAATCACCACCGAGAAGTATTAGAGGTTCCTATTAATGATGGGGTGAGGCTTAGTCACCATAAAAATGGTTGAATTTCCTTGTATTATTTTAGGTGAAGGGAGATTTGAGCATGCTATTAGTCTTTGACATAGACTATCCTTTAAAGATGCATTTTGATGGGTTATAATTAATTCTCATCATTTAATTTCATTTTTTTAATTTAGGTCAGTTTTAAATGCTATATATGATAGAGGAGGTTGTTAGTTCTACAATTC
Source organism: Wollemia nobilis (assembly GCA_028583015.1). Taxonomy (NCBI): domain Eukaryota; kingdom Viridiplantae; phylum Streptophyta; class Pinopsida; order Araucariales; family Araucariaceae; genus Wollemia; species Wollemia nobilis. The sequence continues at coordinate 1,347,442 of JAQPPZ010003395.1, forward strand.
AAAAATTAGGGCACTTGCTTGTTTGGTGGGAACAAAGGTTCATAATTCTTTGCAGGAATCAAACTAAACTAGCATCATTTGCAGAATTGAAACCTATTTATATTGTAGAATTAAAATTATTAAGGAAGAAAGAAACTATTTTATGATTGCTAAATTGAAATTACATGAAATAAAAATGCTGAAATGAAATAACAAAAGTGACAGTGCTGGAATATCAAGCAATTGAACTAAAACTATTGAAATAGAAAATTACTGCTAAAAACTATAATTAAATTATTGAATTAAAATTGCATAAATGGAAATGAAAAAATAAAGAGGAAAATAAGGTTAGCTAGTTGAAAAAAACACAAACATGCACATTTGAAAATAGGGAAAAAAGCAAAACAAAACAAAGCCATCTTTGATTTACAGTATTTAACAAGAAAATAACAACTTTTTGATAAAAAATAACAATAACAAAAAACCTACAAAAATGTGACAAATGTCCCTCCACAAAAATAGAGAGTGGGAACTTGATCCTAGGTATAGAATAAGGATTAAAATACCAATTTCTAAGCTCTACTCAACCAATCACACATCAAAGAAACATGTGGAAACAAACTACGCTTTATTGATAAATTCTATTCTTAAAAAAAGTGATGATAATTTCCTGCAAATTTTGTCTAATTATTATTTCCCTATTTTATCTATTATATTAAATGTAGGTAGGTGGAGGATATTTATACAAAGTATCCCTCATTTCTAGCCTATGGTTGACAAATATAATTCCATCCATTTGCTGTCACAAATTGATTTGATAATTTGCTACCAATGAATTCTATCTAAAATTGGACATAATTTTGTTGCACTAGCTATCCTAATGTTCTCATATCAAAACACTATAGAATGGGATTGAAATAGGTGGAATATGATTGGGTGTGATTTTTCATATGCTAGCTCACTTTATTTTCCTAAAAATTGGTTAAAAAGTAGGTTTTATCCAATTCTACAACTTTTTCTGCAACTACTTTGGAACATCCGATTGAACAATTGTCAGATGTTTTTGGCTTGGACCTAGTCATGCTAAGTCACTTCAAATTAATTGGGTATCTCCTACTTGGTTTATTTTATGCTCCAAAAGTGGTTTCACCTCCAGATTTTGTGTTCCACATTAGCTCCTTATTAACATATAGGTTACTGCTCAGATGTTCTAGAGCAGAACCTGTAGGTTGTGTTTTCAATAGGTTTTCTTACATGTTTTGGCTGCAATGTGGGTTTAAAAGTGCCACCTAATATCAAAAATATTTATAAGGTAGAAAATACTTTGAAATATAATGATCCAATCAATTTTCAACAAATTTTTTATTGATTGCTATTTTTCATTATGCTTCATTTATACTAATTAACTGCTAAAATCATGCAAAATAATGATAGAAAATGCAGAACATCAACTAAACAACAAAATAGTACTCCTTGTCATTTCACTATGTTAAAAATAACATATTAATGCATATTAATCAAAATTTTTGTAATTTAACTATATTATAGGCAAAAAATATGGCAATTTTTATATTCACAAAGATGAAATAATGAAGCACTCGAGTGCCTCATAATTTCCCCCACTTTTTTTTTGATATATTGGTGGAGTTGATTTTGAAAGGGTCCCAAAACATTTTGTAAAAAAATATTACAATATGAGCTAGGGAGGTAGTCTCCATAGGGAGATGGTCTCCGCAAAGAGATGATTTACATAAGAAGATAGTCCCAAGAGGACCACCTCTAAATGATTCAAAAATGAAACATGGGATCAGTCCCCCACTTAACCTGATGCATGTACTCATATTTTTTGATTTGCTATAATAAAATTTAGGTCTAATTCCCCATGCTAGATTGTCTAGAACTTGTGGTTTGTTGAGTGATACCATTTGTTGTTCTTTATCTCTGTCAGCTAGTTTTGAAACTATTGTTTTGGTTCAATGTTTGAGTCAAAATAGAAAGGTACAAGGGTAAGAATTGTGGGTGGCCTAAACCAAAGGCCTTTCCACTAATTCTGCATTACCAAAATTACCTCTACCATTTACATTGCTCTTCTACGAGACTACATTATATTTTTAGGTATGATGGTTTCTCTTTTTCTAAGAGAAATTAACAGTTCATCCCATCTACTGTTACATGCTACCACTACATTGTTAAAATTATCCCTGTAAAATTACTAAAATTGGCCACACTCTCCAAGATTCTCCAAATATGTGGCTATGATATTTGGTTTACCCATCAAGGAGAAGTGTTGGCTAATAAAGGCTACTAGATTAGGTTGGACATGCCTAAGCAAAAGTCTAGGTCCTACTTCCAAAATCTTGCACTGCCTCCATTCCTACTAACATTGCATCTAATTGTTGAGTGTGGAAGTAAAAGCTCTCACCTACACATATCATGCATAAATATGGGGCATGAATCGCATATCTTCTATCACTATAAATTTATGCAAGTAAAACTTGCATAATAGGTTCCTTTGCTCCTTAGGGCTTTGAAAAAATGCATCCACAAAAGACTGGTCGAAGGAAAGATCATAAGAAATATTTGAGCAGATCCTCATAACATACCACCTATAAAATTTTTCCTGGAGAAACATACTATAAATTCTGGTAGGTCATCTACACTGCACCGGTTACTCTGCTATAAGGCATAAATATCTTATTTTGGCCTACAAGATTGTAATTTCCTCACCCTGCATCCTAGTTTGCTCTTCTAATGATCACAATGTTATAATTCATCCTTATAGTGCATGATAATAAGCCATCCATATTTCTATGACTACATTATGTTCTGCCAACGAAACCACATTTGGATTTGGTACTGCAACAAGTAGGACATTAGGGATTGGAGGTATTCTAGTCTGTACTCCAACTTTTGTAGTCTGAACCATATTGACAAATTCCACAAAAATATATTTTACTTCCTCCTCAATTGGTATTTCTATCTACATAGGTTCAATTTATAGTCCAAGAGCTTCCCCTATCAAAATATCCTGCTTTAGAAATATTATTTGAATATTCTATCATTTTGGAGCTTCTCTTTGCAATTGTTATTCTAGAGCTTCTTTGCTTGGTCATTCTGGAGTAGCTTCTTGATGTTCTAGAGAATTTTCTACTATTGGCTACTCTTATAAGATTTTTTGTTGCTTAATATTTGTAGTATCTTCTCCTCTATGGGAGCATTCTCTAGTTTCTATTGGATCTTTTCCCTTCAAATAAATACAACCCCTTCTTCTGCTTGTTACTGTTATGCTAAAGTAACAACCATTGTAGGAGCATAAGAGGGAGGCTCCTATGTTAAGGTGATTTCCTCAACTTTGTTACCGATGTTTCTTCTTGTGCACTTTCATTTTAAATCTATCCTGATACATCAAGCAAAATTTTAGCTGCTTCTTTTCTTGGAATAGAATCTATAGGTAGAATTTTTAACTATCCCATTTTATATTTTAAATCACACAAATATTGTAGAAACTTGCAAATATATATGTAATTATATTTTATAGGTGCATCTACCTTCTCAATCCATGTTTGTTGGATTTTAATTATTACCCTTGCGGCGTTCAAAGGATATTTATATTTTGTATCAATAGCCTCTTTAAATTTTGTTTCGATAGCCTCTTTAGATTCTAAAGAATAAGAGGATAAATCCATTATAGGCAGAGAATTTAGCTCCATTGGAATTTGAGTTTCTATAGGATCTTCTTCAATAGAATCCTCCTCATCAATCAAAATTAATTTCCTTCTTCTTGGTTTGGGTGGTGCAAAAGGTGATGTTTCTAGTGCTAGAGTAGTTGCTTGTTGCTTATTTCTCAGACTACTTTTGAGAGGAGGTGGTGCAGGTGTATTTTGCCATACTTTGATTTTTTCTCCCCCCTATTCAATAGATACATTTGTAATAACTTATTTTGCATGCCTAGTGGACCTCTTTAGGGGATGACTCTATTCTCTTCATGCCACCAAAATGCTTAGTTTTCCTAGGTTGATTCTTTATAGCCCTAATTGTCCTTGCGTAACTTTGTTGTTTGGGCTAAAATTCTTCTTTTGTGGAAGAAGAATATTCCTTGGAAAAATTTCCTCCTTCAGATGATGAAATTGCTATACCAACTTGTTCCTCTTCTATGTCAAAGCTAGAGGGCACCTGTTGTGCAAAAACATCTACCTGCATAGACTTTAATCACCCATGTTTTGATTACTACCCTCCTAATTCTTCATTTTTTGTAGGGCTACTTGCATATTTTCCCTTTATTTATGACTTGGCTTCAACAAGTGACTGTGCATGAGAGGAGGATGGGGCTTCCCCAAGCTCAAAAGTATCCCAACTATTAGTTTTTCTCCTAGAGGTCTCTGCCCTACTGCTCGTTGCCTCATCTTCCTATTTTTGCACACTTTTAATAAAGGTTTGTTCCTCCCAAGGTTTAGAAAATCTACTAAATCTAATAGAGTTTCTCCAAAAGTGGTATTTGTAGACTAACTTAATCAAACCATGGTACCTCATAGACCCTTGTCCTTCTTGATATTTGTTTACCATATCATGAAGGGCCGAGTGTAGGTATAGATGAATATTCAGTTTAACCACTGGCATTTGGGCACCATGTCTAAGATGAGTGACAATTTTATATGGTGCCAAATAAAATAGCAAATTGGGCCTCATACGTTAGATATCTAATAACTCAAATTGCTACCTCATTCTAGGGTTTTTTTAAACTTTTACACTTAACCCCTTAATTTTTTTTTGTTCATTTGCATTTGGGGTTTTGGATCCCCATTTTTTTGAAAAGTCTTAACTAATTCTATAAAGGTGGCTTCAGAGGATTTAACTAGTTCTACTACCTACAATGGTAATTCAAAAAAATGACTAAGCATAGTGGGAGTAACCTCTATTTGCATTCCATTAATGGTAGCCCCATTATTTTGAAGAGTTCTAGTGAATTCCTCTGCTAGTCCCTCTGAATGGCCCTCAAAATTGTGTAAGAATGGCATCCATCCTACCTATTAAAATATCTCCACAACCTTCAAGTGGCATTGTAATTCTTCAATGGTATCAGACTCAACTTTTCATTTTTGTCCTCCCATTGCCACCTGGTTTGATTTTGAATGTAACCCTACTACACTCTACCATTTTTCATAGAATGGTCCCTCATTTGTAATTCACATACTTTTGTTCTGTTTATAATGTTGGGCATTACATTTTTCAATTTGTCTTGGCTGTTTGCTAAATAAACCCAATTTTTATAGAGGTGTGATGGTTTTCAATGCACCTTAGCTGATGATTACTAGAAACTCATGCACTCATTATTTCTAAGCATGGTGATCAAATTTGGAATATGGCACAAATTTATCCGTGCAGTCCCATGCACAAAATAAGAATCTTCTCCCATGCACCATCGGACATGTGTTCTTCACTAATTTGCTTGTCATAAATTTTAAAAAATTTGACATAGATAGGAGGTGGCAATTGAAAAGTACCACACATTGTGCTGATGGGTCTTTTATCCATGTAGAATTCAAGATGGTTGATTTTCAAATCAATGGTCCAGATTGTTTTACCAAATTTATGTGCTTTGGATTTAGTGGAATTTTCACCCATGATATCAACTATCACTTCTACCTTAGAATGCCATAATCACATGGCCCCATAGCATCACTTGATTGCAATGCTCAATGGGAATTATGGAGTGTGTCGTTGACAACCCCCCTGCCATGTGAACTGCGTCTAAGTTGGATGCTTACCATCCAATTGGATAATGGGTGCTGCAATCACCAGATGACTGAATGCTATGGATCCTCAACATCACATTCTATTTATTTTGGGAACTTTGAATGCGTGCTCTCTATTTTCTTGTGCATATTCAAATTTGAATTTTTACCCTATTTTTGTTGCATTAGAACATTTTGAAGCTTTGTTTATACTGGAGCATGGACTTTTTAAAGCACCTAGTTTGTTTACCATTTTTCATTCTTCCAGATCTAATTTTTGTGTGACCAAGATAAGGATAGGGTGTCTCTTGGAATGGTTAGTAAGGTATATCACTTAGTTGCCATTTTTTGTAAATAGTTATGCCAAATATTTAATTACTATACACAAAATGTTAAGGCTAACTATGAGTAAAATGCAAGAAATACATACCTTACTATCTCGAAAGCTTATCATACATTTCATAGATCATTTTGATGATTTTGTAGCCTTATTGAAATCTGAAAAACATCACACAAGTGCAGTATGGGAAATTTTTACAAAGGAGAATATGTCAAAAATACAAACATGCCAAAAACCGATTTTCATGTAAGTCTTAATTCAATAGTGCCTAAAAAGGTTTTCACTATTGAATTATTCATTTTTTTTTTTCATTCAAATGAGGTCACCATTTTGGTTATTCAACCACATATGTCTTGATTGTGCCCATAAAGGAATTTCATAATAAATATTTTTCATCATCATTTTTTTCATTGTTTTTAAAAATTACTCTGAATCTAAAGTGGAAGAGAGAATATCTCCCATGACATATAAATCTGATTGTGCAATTTATTTTAAAAACTCCTTTTTTAATGGTTTATGGTACATGCTTAATAGATGCTCATTTACCACTAATTTCCTCCTTGAGTCATCAATATGCGAAAGACATACAACTCCATTTTTGAGCACTTCCTCGATTTAGTATCGTCCAAGCCATCGAGTTTATAATTTTCTAGAAAAATATTCATAGTGAGAATCAAACAACAATGCCCAATCTCCTAGTTTAAATTTTCTCTATTGAATGTGATTGTCATGACACATCTTTCGCTGTTGTTGGATTATTTTTGTTTGGTGTAATACCTCCAACTAAAGCTCATCTAATGCATTAAGTTACAAAACTCTATCCAGCTATACCTACGATAATTCAATACCAATTTCCAAAGGTGTATGAAGTGTTAGTAACTCAAATTCTATAAAAAAAAAGGTTTCTATTCATAAACCAATTCATAAGGTATGAAACCCATGGTGGATTTCTTTGTCATGTTATATGCCCAAATGATTCAACCAATTCTTCCTATGTGAAGCCACTATTTTTTTTAGGATTCTTTCCAGTTCTCTATTAGTGACTTTGACTTGATCATTTGCTTAAGGATGGTAAGGTGATGATTTTCTATGTTTGATCTCATATAATTCAGTAAAATATTCTATTACTTTGGATGCAAATTGGGGCCCATGATCTATGGTAATAGATCATGGTGCTCCAAATATTTGAAAAATTTAAGAATATATAAAGTCAATGAATCTCTTCACAAGCATGCTTGAAGGCGCACACTTCTGCCCATTTGGTTACATAGTCGGTGCATACCAAAATATGGACCTTCCCTTGAGAAGGTGGGTCAATGGGTTCAATAAAATCTAACCCTCATATTTCAAATGGTTCTAAAACCACTTGAGGTTGTAGAGGCATTTAATTTGTGGGTGTGGGTTTTTCCATTCTTGGCATGCATCACAAAATCATATATACCTTTTCACATCCTTATGAAGGGATGACCATTAATAGCCAATTCCAAATTTTTTTCTAATTGTGATTTTAACTAAATAATATCCTCCTAAAGGTTCATTGTGGCATGCACAAAGGACATCATACACCTCATCCTATAGAACACATTGACATAATATATAATTGGGTCGACATTTGAATAGCAGACCTGTAGACACCTAAAACACGTCATGTCGAGGGCGACTACTCATATGGACATGCTACAAGACCATATGGAGGATCTTGGACAGACTCCAAGATAGAGCAGTGGTTCTAACCACTCAAGTTGGGCTCCTTGGCCTATTTATTTTGAACCACAGACTAGACCTATAGTCTATAGTATGAACCGTAGCTAAGGCCTACGGTTTATAGGTTGAACCACAACTGCAACCTACGGTCTTAACTAAAGTTTAGTTGGCATTCATTCGAGCCAAATCAGTTTGAACGACTATTTATTCTAGAATATGGTGGTTAGAGGATGGAAGCTTCAAATCCAAATGTACTAACCAACCCTTCTTGATCTTGACTTCTCCATGAAGCCATACCTAGTTCCGAGACATCCTATAAGTACCCTTGAGAATTAGGGCAAAAGGAGGAGAGTGTATTTTAGAGATTAAAGTAGCAAAGCCCTATCGAATTGTGGAATCACTTGAGTACATAGAGAGAGCATTTTTGCCATCCCCCATTTTCAATTTGTCAAAAATCACGACGAATTAGGCCATGGATGCCCTAAGGACCTAGGAGAGCCAAGAAACACTAATTCGGGTAAACGAAGGCCCTATTCAGTGAATCAATAACAAAACTTGTCAGAAGGACACTGAAGGCGATCCTTGAACATCAATTGGACAAGGAGGTCAAGCCCATTACCCTTGATTTTGAGGGTAAACTTACTTGAGTGCTCATCGTGGCTTTCAATCATGGTTTACAATGCAGACTGCGCATCAGTGCTGCGTTTTGTAACAGAGGTATCACCACCTTACTATTTTCATTTCTACCCATCTAATTAGATTATATTAGTCATTTGCATGGTTTAATTGTAGTTGTAGAGATTTTTGACCGATAGATTAGTGTTTTTACTAACTTGTTCTCATCATAGTAGTTTAGACATTAATGGCTTCTTTTCATGTTATAATGATTCATTTTAAGTAATTGATTCCATAGATTGATAGTTATACTCGTAATTTACATATTTCCATCAATATTGATAAGATTTGCATATTTTTAGCATAGTTTATGCATTTTCTTGATTTCATGTCATTATGCTATTCTCATGCTATTTGTCTTTAAAGGGCCTCATCATAAGAGGCTTCCTATGCTTTTGAAATTCTTGTGTTGTTTCTTAATTGAAGGAAACAAGTTTTCAAGGAGCTACAATCATTAATTTCCTTCCTCAACATGAAGAAGAGGGTTCACTCCACCCTAGAGCAGTTCCTGTCACCTTAAGGGCTTGATAGGGAATTGAAATAATTGCAATTACGTATCAAAATAGAGTATCCCTAAGAGGGACTTGTAATCAGACACTTATTGATTTTAATGGAATAATAGAGGCATTTATTATAATTTACTTTTTTTTTGTCCATTTATGTGTTTGGAATATCAATTTTACTTTGTTTATGCAATTACAACATTTTGGGTGCACAACGTTTTGGTCATACAGAAGGCAATCATGGTAGAACTCTGCATAAACATCATTTGATTATGTGTTCTTAAATTTTTTGACTTGTAGGTAAAGACCATAACTATCAGCTATGGGTCAACAATTGAATCACAGGTTCAACATGCAGTTTATAGTCAGAACCGTAGACCAGACCTGCGATTTCCAGTTGACAGCACAAACAGTAAAAATTAGAGAGCCAATCATTGTAGGACCTGATGTAGGCCCTATTTTTAACCCTCTATCATTTTTCTTCCCTCTGTGTTTTTACATCATGCATGATTTCAAATCCAAATATGGAAAAACCATTAAAAAAGGGTAATAAATCGTCCTAGTTTGCTTTTGCATTTACTTCCATAGAAAGGCACTGCTAGGAACAACGGACCTATGATTGTAGTCAGCCCTAGGGTACAACATGCTTGATAGAGTGTCTTGTTTGGTTTGCATGTGTGAGGCCCAATTAGTGGCCAATTATCATCGTAATGTGCATTGTCTCAAAGAGCATCTAGAATAGATTGTATTTTCTAAATTTAAAATGTTCTTTCATTTTGCATAACACATAGAAAATGAGCATGAGTGCTATATGATGTATTTATTTTATGTACATTAAAACAAACCACACACACCACTTGGAACTTAAACACTAGTGAGTTGGGCTTGACATCCAACCACTAGTAGGGTTCAACGACGGTGGGCGTAACTTCCATCCGTTGGCCCAAATACTACAAAACTTTGGATACTAGACCAATACCAGATCCGAGAACCTTTCATACCCTGGAAAATTTGCATGTATTCTCTTCGGAGGGTATAATGTTGACTGGGGGAAAATGGGTGAGGATCTGGGAGGACCTGTGCTCCCTGACCGTGTGTGGGCTTAATTACCACACATTATAGGTTGGATTATGTGACTTGGAGTTCATAGACAAGTTGTCGAGTTGTGAGCATATAGGTGAAAGCAATTAAACTAAGAATAAAATCCAACAAGTTTTGCAAAACACGATAAGATTTTCTACACTGATACAACACATCTTGAAAACACATCAAACATTTTAGGGCTCACTTTCAAAATTTAATATGAGATAATCATCATTGTATACCTTGTTTGATTAATAATAAAAGATACATCTAAACACTAGGTAAACAATGGTGGATACACAAGGTGGACAGAAAAGGTCTAAAATTGATGCCAATGACCAACCCCTAACCAATTCACAATAGCACATGTCAATTCCTCACCCACATGAGCGAATCGAACATCGTTCGACAAGCATTAGAGGAGATAACTCAACACAAGGGGATCTTGTAGAGCATACCCTGGATAGAGGAGATTCAGTACACTCCTCTAGACATAGGATAGATAATGAGCCTCTCAGCATGAGGGTTATCCACTTGAAAGCCATTACTGAGACCGCACTGCACGTGCATCCACGAGATCGACCAAAGAGTTTATTGTGTAGGGGACCAGGTTGGTGCCCCTATGTACCAAGTCCATAGGAGGATCCATGCCTCCACCTTCTAAGTATATAAGGACTAGAGATCCACCCATTCAAGGGTAGGAAGACATGCTCGCTTTCAAGCATAGGTCTACCCATACTTCCATGCATGGTCCACCATGAAAGATCACCATTGATATATCAAAGGTGGGAGCTAATGGCACACCACCCCATGAACGTTGGTGGTCTAGAGAACTAGAGGGTCTAGGTAGTGTCTTAGAATAGTTAGGCTACAAGCCTTCTGCTCCATCCACTCATACCTCGAGTGAGCATAGTGTGAGCATCATCAAGACCACTAGAGAGCATGGAGAGACTTCTAAGAACCCTCATGTCATACACCCACTATCTGTGCATTGTGGTTCACAGTATAGGATACAACAGGATGCCAATGCCATATTCATAGATAGAGGTAAAGGTGCAGCACATCAGTTCAAGGGGTATAGAACCCATAAGGTCACTCGTATAGAGTAAAGATACCAGAGGCCTCCCATGATCGATCAGATTGATAGATCACATCAAATAGTATCGGAGCAGAAATGCCAACTCCTCCAAGATCAATTGGAGGATTCTTGCTTAGAGAGGCAGTGCATTGAAGATGAAAACCTCTAAGCATAGAGGCTCATTAGACAGAGGCTATATGAGCAGTGCATGCGTGAAGAGCATATCCTTGCCCAGTAGGAGCACATGGAGCTGGAGGATAGGCTAGCTAGGGATGGCCTATATCCTCATGATGAGCATAAAGAGCATGTATATAGGAAGGCTCTATCACAAGCATATATGCGTCAAGAGTGTAGAGACACTCGTACTCATGCTAGTGCCAAATAGAGGGAGTAGCCACCACCGCTTGATGATCAGAGGTAGAGGCAACATGAAGAAGAAGAGGGAGACGGATACAAGCAAGAATATCCTGAGAGCTCCCGATATGAGGAGGATTAAGAGCAACACCCTCCATCTCGTACGAGGAAGACAGTACATCCTAAGCCACCTCCACATCAACTTAGGGAGGAGGAATTTCTATCTTAGGAGGCCTATAAGGCCTTACCTGAGAAGATAAAAGCCATTGAGAGACAAGGTGCGGCTATTCAAAAGTTGACATTAAGGAAAATTCATAATGAGCCTTTGGATCCTTCGATGCCTACTTTGACTTACCTTGAGAATTTTGATATGCCTAGGTTAGACAATTTTAAGGGTGATGAAGATGCACATGAACATATCACGAGCTTTCTAGATGCTTGTTTTTAGATAGCCAGCAACGATGCATTATTGTTGCGTACTTTCATCACGACACTTTTTGGACCAACCTAGGAGTGGTTCAATCAACTAAAGAAATATAGTATAACTAGTTTTGAACAATTAGATGATGCCTTTCTTGAATGCTATTCCTTTGACATCAAGAAATAGGACAATATTTCTGATCTGGTTATGCTAGCTCAGCATGATGATGAGCCAATTGAGTAGTATAGAAAGACATGGAGGAGACTGATGGTGAAGTTGCCATTCCCTATTCCTGCCACAGAGTTAACCTGAATGTTTACAAAGAGTTGTGCCAAGCACATCTCATTACTGTTGTAGCTATAGTAGTATCCTACATTCGAAGAGGCTTTGGCACAAGCCAAAGTGATCGAGGACATCAAGTTGCATGAAGGCAACTTGAAGCTCAAGAACGAGAGAGAGGGACAAAAGAAGAGTACCAAAAAACAATAGGGCATGCAGGTCCATGTGAATCAAGTGGTGCTGAATATCCAAAGGGAGGACAAGGGGCAACCAAAATAGAATTATCAGGCCCAACCACCTCTTGTGTAGTATGAAAAGCGCAACAACAATTATAAGGGTAAGAACAAAGATCAATGCCCACCTCACCAGTTCACACCATTGACAAAATTGCTGATGTCAATTTTCCATAAACTATGCCAGGCCAAGGCAATTAGATTACCCGAAGTCAAGTTGGTAGACCCCAATAAAACCAAATCAAAGGGGTACCAAGAAGATCTATTTTACATTTTCATCGAACAAAAGGCCATGACATTGAGGTGTGCTAGACTTTCAAACACATGGTGCAAAATATGATTGAAAAAGGTGAGCTTGTAGTGCCACACAACCCATAGGTGCCCGATAATTAGAATATGGGGATTTATAAAAATATCTTGCCAAATCATGAGGCACATCATGTGAAACTGAAAAATACTTATTTCAAAATTAAAGATTCAAACCATAGCTTATACACTTATATAGTCCAAATTGAAACGAAAATATGAAACGAAAGGCGAAGAAGAAGAGATAAGGAATTTGCGAGAAGAAGGGGGATAAGAAGATAGGAAGAAGGAGAAAAAATAGGGATAGGAGAGAATTTGAAACAACTTCCCACCAATGTTGCCGACATCTCCCTGCCGACAATCCTATGGTGAAACTAAACTCTAACATTCTCCCCCTTAAAGTTGAGAGGGCTGACAATACAGTCTCTCAACTTTATATATTGAGCTTTAGCCATGCCTTTGGTGAAGATATCTGCAATGTTGTCCAAAGTGCTGCAATGTTTAAGCTCAACAATTTGTTGCTCCACCATGTCTCGGATGAAGTGATACTTCATATCAAAATGTTTTGTTCTGCTATGGTGGATAGGATTATATGCCAACTGAATGGCACTTATGTTATCACAATACAATCTGGTAGGACCACTTTGTTGTTCTCCAATCTCTTCAAGGACTGTTCTCAACCATAGGGCTTGAGTACTAGCATATGTGATGGCTATATACTCAACCTCAGTAGATGACAATGCTACAACAATCTACTTTTTGGAACTCCATGTAATTAGTCCTGACCCTAGACTAAAATAGTTCCTTGATGTAGATTTCCTATCATCAATATTGCTGCCCCAATCACTATCACTAAAGCCAACTAACTTGACAACATTACATTTGTGGTAATGGATTCCAAAATCCCATGTACCCTTTACATATCTTAGAATTCTTTTAGTTGCTTGCAAATGCAGCTCGGATGGATTAGCCATAAACCTTGAAACAAGAGAAACAACATACTGAATGTCAGGTCTTGTGTTGGTGAGAAACATCAAACTCCCAACCATGCTCCTGTAAGTGGTGGTGTCAACCTTCGGTGCTCCATCATCCTTGCTCAATTGGATCCCATGTCCAATTGGAGTTGCAACTGATTTGCAATGCTCCATAGAAAATTTTTTGATCATATCACGAGCATACTTGTGTTGACAGATGAAGATCCCTCTATCTATCTGATGAAATTCCATGCCTAGGAAGTAGTGCATTAAGCCCAGATCTTTCATCTCAAATTGTTTTATCATGGAGTGTTTGAACTCCATATTTATCTTATCATTACTACCCATAAATATGAGATCATCCACATATAAACAAACTATGAGGATGTCTTTACCTTGCTTTAGGTAGTAGAGAGTTGGTTCACTTTTGCTCCGAGTGAACCCATATTCCTTGAAATAGCCGTCAATGCGTGAGTACCATGCTCTTGGTGCTTGCTTGAGGCCATAAAGTGTTTTTTTTAGTTTATAAACAAGGTGCTCCTTACCTTGTTCTTGAAAGCCTTGAGGTTGTTCAACATAAACCTCCTCAGTTAAGTACCCATTGAGAAAGGCACTTTTTACATCCATGTGTTGAATTTTCCATCCTTTGTGAGCAACCAAGGAAAGTACTATTCTGATTGTCTCCTATCTAGCTACAGGAGCAAAGGTCTCCTCATAATCAATGCCATACTTCTATGTGAAGCCTTTTGCTACCAGTCTTGCCTTGTGTCTTTCAATGCTTCCATCAACATTGAATTTGGTCTTGTAGACCCATTTACATCCAACACATTTCTTTCCTTTAGGAAGCTTTACAAGCTCCCAAGTATCATTGTTTTTTATAGAGGTCATCTCCTCTTTCATGGCTTCCTGCCATATCTTCTGAGTACAAGCCTTCTCATAGCTAGAAGGCTCTAGCTGTGCACTAGTCAATAAAGCATAATTGACTACATCTCCCCAAGGCTCTTGGGAGTCATCATCTCCATACAAATGCAAATTTTCAAGTCATTGCAAAACTGTACTCATTTCACTAGCTTGGCTTCTAGTGTATCTTCTCTAAAAATTTTTATCCAACATTTGATAAGATGGATGATGTTGTAATGTTCTCTTACCTCTGGATGGAGAATCAATATCCATCGGTGAAGAACTGATTGATCGTTGTGGAGAAGGACTTGGAGAAGTTGTTGACGTACTAGAAGTAGCACTTCTTCTTGGGCTTGGAGGGGGTGTGTCTTTGCCTTTCTTGGGTGACACCTGCTGAATTTGAGAAGAACCTGCATCATGGGATTCATCATCAACAAAAACTTTTGGATGACCCCATTCTCCCCCTTCATCAAAAATTACATCCCTGGAAAGAACAATTTTACGGGTCTTCGGATTGTAGAGTCTATAGGCTTTGGTAGACTCACAATATCCTACAAAAATACATGCTTGACTCTTGGGATCAAGATTTTTCCTTTTTTCTTCAGGGATGTGTGCATATGCTAAAGAACCAAAAACTCTGAAATGTTTTACATTTGGCTTCTTGCCATACCATGCCTGGTAAGGAGTGATCCCTTTCAAACTAGAAGTAGGACTCCTATTTAGAATGTAAACACTGGTTCTGACAACATCAATCCAATACATGTTACTAAGATGCTTTGTTTGAAGCATCGATCTGGCCATCTCTACTATGGTGCAATTTTTCCTTTCTACCACACCATTCTGTTGTGGAGTATAGGCAGTGGTGAATTGCCTTTTTATCCCACATTCTTTACAATATTGCAGAAATGCCTTGGAAGAGTACTCTCCTCCTCGATCTATCCTAAGACATTTTACAAGAAACCCACTTTGTTTCTCTACATTATTCTTGAAATCAATGAAGCAATCAAAGGCTTCATCTTTGTGTTTCAAGAAATAAATCCAACACATTCTAGAGAAATCATCTATAAAAGTGAGAAAGTAAGAATTGTTACCGATACTTTTTGTCTGCATTGGACCACAGATGTCCGAATGCACTAATTGTAGTGGATAGCTGGCCCTCCATGCTTGTCCTCTTGGAAACTTGGACCTGGAGTGCTTTCCCAAAGCACAACCTTCACAGACTTCCTTGTGATCCTAAATTTTAGGAAGTCCAGTCACCATAGCTTGAGAAGTCAACAATTTCAGGCTAGTAGAATTTAGGTGACCATATCTCAAGTGCCAAAGCACACTTGGATTTGCAATAGCAATATTTGCAAGTTGAGCTCCCCCTAGCTATCCAAACTTAAGGGGAAATAACCTATTTTTGGTCATAGGTACCTATGTGATGACTCTATTACAATTGTTCTTATCAAAAATTACACATTTTCCCTCATCAAAAACAAGTTTGTAATTCTTTTCCATCATTTGTCCAACACTTAGCAGATTATGTTGGAGTTGAGGGGTGTAGTAGATATCATTCACCTTTTTGATGCCTTCCTTCGTTGGAACCTCCATGGCTCCAATGCCTTCAACTTGCAATGCTTTATCGTCTCCCAACTTAATTTGGGATTTATAGGTGGAATCTATTGTAGCAAAGAGTTCTTCTTTGCCACTCATATGGTTGGAACAACCAGTATCCAAAATCCAAGTATCATTCAGATTTTGATCCGATTACCCATAAGAAAGAAAGAGATTAGAAGTCCCTTCTTCTTCACCATAATGGCCATACTGACTGCTTTGACTATTGCTTCCCTGAGAAGATTTGGACCAACAGTCTCGAGCAAAGTGACCTAGCTTGCCACAATTGAAACAAACCTTTTTGGATTTGTCACTTCCTCTTCCTCGACCTTGATTTCTACCTCTGCTTTGTTGATTGCCTCTGCTTTGATTTCCACCTCTACTGGGATTTCCTCCTCTCTGGGATTTCCACCTCTTTGGTTGTTCTTGCCTCTACCTCTTCTTTGACCTCTACCTTGGCCTCTTCCTTGTCCTTTTCCTGCACCTTCTTGAGATGCGAAGGCTTTATCATCGCCTCCATAACTTGTTGATGGAGATTCCTGTAATCTCTCTTCATGTGAAAGTAATGAACCAATTAAAGCATCAAAGGATAGTGTAGATAGATCCTTTGATTCTTCGATGATGATTGCTATGTGATTCCATTTTGGAAGAAGTGTTCTCAACACTTTCTTCACAACAGTTTCTGGTTTGACTTCTTCTCCAAGTGTTACCATCTTGTCAACTACTGCTTTGACTCGAACGCAATAGTCACCAACTTTCTCATCTTCATTCATCTTGAGATTCTCAAAATCTCATTTCAGTGTCTGAAGCCTGACCTGCTTCACTTGATCGCTTCCTTGGAAACCTTATTTTAAGGCCTTCCATGCATCTTGGGCAGTTATACAAGATGCAATTCTGGGGAAAATACTTTTATCCAATGCTGCTTGAAGATGATAAAGGGCAGATGAATTGTTCTTTTGTGCTTCCTTCCTTGCTTTCTTATCAGCTGCACTCAATGTAGTCCAATCAGAGGGTTCTATGTAACCCTCTTCTACTACATCCCATAATCCCTTACCTATGAGTAAGGTCTTCATTTTGATAGACCAATACTCATAATCATACCCATTAAATTCAGGAATGGGTAGATTAGCATTGGAGGCCATAGCTATTGAAAGAAACTAGGAACAAACTTTTATTTCTCTATTACAATCAATTTCAAAAGAAAGCAGTTACAGATTTAGATCAAGTCTAGCTTGATCTACTCTTTCGCTTATGGCCTGTTCTTCTTGTTGAGGTTCTCCGTTCACTAGATTCACAAAGTTATCAGCAACAGAGTCTTCGTCGTCACTGATGAGAATAATTTTTGGTGAATCTGGCTCTAGTATTTCAAGTGAAACACTGTTATTGAAATGAGGATTTTTTGGCTCCAGTGGTGCAATACCTACAGATGCTGACTGCTCAAATCTGCTATCGAAGGAATTATCCTCTGAATCTGCTTCGTATCCTGAATCTGGATGTCTTTGATGGGCTATGACTACATTTTGTAATTGGCTAAAAATTGTATGCAAACCATATCTCCAAATTTTTTCATCAAAAGATTCGGCATTCTCTCTTAGTAAAAGAGAACACAGGGCATGATAGCACCCGGTAGATCGTATCATGAATTGTTTTACAATGCTAACCTTCAATGCAAAAATTATCCCCCTTAGAGCCTCTGAGGCTATTACAAAGAAGTTCACCCTTCAACTTAGGCTATTACACAATTTGCAAGTTTTTCATCACAATACTTATCCCTTGAACGGGGTTCCAAGGGCAGCGCCCCTGGCACTCCAGAAGGCTTCCCGTCACTTTTCAAAAAAAATTACTTTTAAAGTCTCTCAGACTTTTACAATAAATTGCACCTTTTCAAGCCTCTGGACTATTACATAAATTTGCAAGTTTTAAAGCCCCCCTTGGGCGTATTACACAAATTGCCTCTGATGCAATATTTTCACTTAGCCCATTTTAAAGTTTACTAAAACAATTTTTAAAGTTATTTTAATAAAATTTCTATTTAATAATCAAAAACTTGCTTTAAAAAATCAAAATTAAAAAAAAAAAATGATTTTAAAAAACAATAATTTTGCAATTATTAAATAAAATATTAAATAACTTTAAAAAAAATAAACTTTTCAAAGGAATAAATTTTTTAATAAAAAATTGAACCTTATTTCTCGTCGCCCATGTGAGTTGAACCGGAGACCTCTCGAATCAGGGTAAACTTCATTACCGACTCAACTCTGTCCACTGATGGCAATAACAACTCTTCGATGTGCCCTTATTCTCTGCTTCACAATGGGAAGGGCTTTAAAAAAATTGTTGACATCGCCGGGTTTTGAACCCACGACCGAGCACCAGAGAAGAGCCTTAGCACTGGCTCCTAGAGCCAGTCGAGCCACACACCCGATGTGAAGATACGCCCAACGTGATTTTATTTAACAAGGCACGATTTAATGTTTTTTTTAAAACCGGGATATCAAAATCCCACATGCATCAGGATGAGGGTGATTCAGGTGTTTATAACCCTCAGCCCACGTATGCATCAATGATTACCTTCAGGAAATCCTCGTGTCCCTTTTGCCACTGCCAAAACCAATCAAAACATGCCACCTCGGCACCTGGACCCTTGCGCCACGTGTCGATTTGGGTTGGTTTAGTATCCAATGGTTGTCCACCATGTGCCAAGTTTGCATCCTCGTTAGCCAAAGTCCAGTAAACTCTAGCCCATGCCACATGTTGCCTACCTGGTCTACCATGTGTCAGGTCCTTAATCTCCATCTATGCTCTACCTCGGCATTCATGCTAGGTCTGTTGCACTCCACCTCAGGATCCGTGCTCTGATTTGGAGTCCCTGTCCAATTTGACTGCCTCGGGAATCATGCCTGGGTTCCGATCTATGGCCTCTCCTTGATCTCGGGAGTCGTGCCTACCTTGGACCCTCCTCACTGGTCAACTACCCTCACAAGCTCGCTGGCTCTGATACCAAAGTGTGACACTGAAGAATACTTCTTTCAAATTAAAAATTCAAACCATAGCTTATACACTTATATAGTCCAAATTGAAACAAAAATGAAATGAAATGGAAGGTGAAGAAGAAGAGATAAGGAATTTGTGAGAAGGTGGATAAGAAGATAGGAAGAAGGAGAAAAAATAGGGATAGGGGAGAATTTGAAACAACTTCCCACCAATGTTACTGACATATCCCTTTCGACAATCCTATGGTGAAACTAAACTCT
The DNA here is from genome assembly GCA_028583015.1 of Wollemia nobilis. Classification (NCBI taxonomy): domain Eukaryota; kingdom Viridiplantae; phylum Streptophyta; class Pinopsida; order Araucariales; family Araucariaceae; genus Wollemia; species Wollemia nobilis. The sequence goes on from JAQPPZ010003395.1 coordinate 1,366,853, forward strand.
AACACCTTGCAACAACGTTAGCCAGGTCAACCAGGTGAGAGTGGAACCACCTACCCAGGGGTTCGTAGGCATGGTGAACGTTGTCACAAGACATGGGAGATATGAATAACTGAATCAACCTTGTGCTCCCATTCAAATACAAGCCATGTTGAAACAATAGCCTATGAAGAATATTCTAGGACCACCAACAAGATCGATGGTGACCATAAGGAGCAGGTTGGTTCAAAACCTGCAGAAAACTCCTGTGAAGTTGTTGATATATGAGCTAATACAACAGTCCCCTAGGCACAAGGAGACTCTTATGGAAATTTTGATGTCCATTAAAGTATAGTACTAGGATGCACATGCATTTACTAATTTCATGGGACATGTACAGCAGTGTCAGGAATCGATGATCCAATTTTATGATCATGAGATAAGGATGGTTTCTACAACCATGGCCGACCCACCATTGCATATAATCACATGTGTTAATAACATGCCATTTAAAAGGGTCTTGATCGATACCGGATCATCGATCAACATAATAATAACCAAGGCATCGAGTCATTTGAAGCTGCCTAAATCACACATTGTACCCACTACATTTACATTGAGAGCGTTTAATGACGCACTATGTTTGACTATTGGCACAATTATCCTACCTATGTAGGTAGGCTTGAAGACCATCTCTGTGATGTGTCATGTGATAGAAGGGGCCATGCAGTACAACATACTACTCGGTAGACCTTGGATTCATGAAATGCATTGCATTCCCTCGATATTGCATCAATGTGTGAAGTATATTCATGAGGGATAGTTCATGTAGTGTCATCGAATGAAGAACCTTTTAAGTTTGTGAACCTAGTGGATTTTCCTAGGGGTTTCATACTCTTGTCAATGCACCTGGATGTTTGGTCATCATCATCGATAAATAAGACAAGAGGTAAACCAACTGTACATGCTCAACCAATGCCATCTGTGTCACACAGATCAGAGCACACAACTGCCACTTCCATGAAACCATCAACATCAGCCATGCATCGAGATGAAAGGAAGTTGAAGGTGAAAATGGGTGAGAAAGAGAAGGAGCATGAGCTCGAGCCAGTCATCGAGGAGGTTCCCACTCCTATGGAAGTTGAGGAACCCCAAGACAAAAGCTAAGGAGGCACCTCAACCAGCCTCGCCTACATATTTAGTAGGATCATCCACACCGGAGGTGACTAAACATCTCGCAAACACCAGATTAGATGATTACCTTGTGCATAATGTAACCTTCAGACCGATTCTAAAGACTGTGCAAGAGATGGGCCGATTGTCTGCTCATCGTTACCTGGTTGGATCAATGGTTCCATTGGGAGAGCCACATAATCAGACTAATTTTATCTATGCAGGGCTAGATTAGCTTCCAACATGAGAGCCAATGGATGAAGATGACGACGAACCTTTCATAGTAAACATTCATTATCTATCCAACCTAGAGTATGCCATGCATATTTTCAAGTTATATCATTGGTACATATACGACCTTGGTATTTTTGAAGAAGGACGTAGGACTCCACTGGAACTGTGTTATTAGTTAGTCACTGATAGGTTCAATTTAGGGTTACATATACAAGGGTAGGACGATTTGCTTATAGCATCCCTAGATCGTCTGTACCTTAGTATGGTGGATGATGTGGATTTTAATACATATCATCCTGATCCTTCTAGTTTTTGGAGGAATCACACTATGATATTTGTCATTACCATTGAGCCACTCGAAGATCATCATGAAGGGCTACTTGAGCAGACCGAGATAGAATTGAACCCTAGAGATAACCTGGGACACCAAACTCGTGATGCAGTTGACGAAGCAGACATGCAAGGGTGTAACCCCATTACTGTAGGCAATCTTGATCTAGGAGATCTTTCTAATGAATATGAATTGGAGTCCACTTCCAATATGAGTGGACTAGGCTATGATGTAGATGAGGAATCCTAAAACAATGATGAATCAAGGGATGAAGTCGAAGGTGCCTATATGAGACCTTGGTAGGTGCACCATTTATTGCCTATTGAGTCGGTACAGGTTACCGAAGAGATCCTTCCCAACATTGATCATTTAGGGGAAGAAGAAGGGCTAGATTTCTTGGTGATGTCACACTTGCGATATAATTATCTGGTTTATCCATATTGTGATGACAACAACCAAGTTGTCAGATTCATGGGACCACACTTGCTAGAGTGCCCCCTAGGAGTGGGGGTGAATGAAGGATTCTATTATGATAGTGACACAAAATATGAGTTAGAGAGGGCCTACCTTGGTCCTCCTTATTTGTGTTATCGTCATCAACCCATAAACATAGATGAGGTCTATCGGTAGTTACGTGTTGGTCCTCATTTGAGAGTAAGACGGTTAAACCTAGATCAAATTTATCGGTTGGTTAATCCTCTTCCATCGACATACATGGATATTTGTGAGCCAAATGATCCTATTTTGTAATCAGTGCATAGGGAGGATCTAGTTGTTCATAGTCATCACAAAGAAGACCCCTTTGTGCTTGTGCCATTAGATATAGATCATGGGTATGAGGACTATGTGGATTTTGTAGAAGTTGATCTATGTGGTCCTGGAGATCAATTCCATTCCATAAACATGGTCTCCATTAACTTGACCACTCCACTCCGCAATCCAGGAGATCCATACAAAACATTGTATCTTAACAAAGATGCTATCGACTAGGATCGCATTGATTCACCCATTGATACTGAAGATTTCTTCCCTAACGAAGAAATGTTGCAACCTTTCAATTTTGTGCTAGGCTGTGCATACGATGTTTATCATACCAAAAATGCTTCCAACGCAAAATCGATCAACCTGGCTGATGACATCCATATGATTCCTACATCTCACCAACTTGAGGAGGGATCGCATTTGTCAGTAGAGGAAACCTTTGAGGTGGATATCAATAATTATCTCACCAGTGTAAATAAGGTTAAATTTGGAGAGAGTTTCACTTTAGATGAGCGGGCCACCCTCATCCTTATGCTGAAAGAGAGACCAAATTTGTTTTCTTGGACTTACAAGGATATTCCAGGTTTGACCCAAAGTTGGTTACGCATAACCTTTCACTAGATCTGATGAAAAATCCAGTCAAGCAAAATCTTAGAAAGATACACCCAATAGTAGCCTTAATGGTAAAATATGAGCTACAAAATCTGTTGGATGTGGAATTTGTGATCTCCATTGACTATCCATAATGGGTGTCCAATATGGTACCCGTGGGAAAATCTGATGGAAGAATCTGTATATGTAGGGATTTTAGAGACCTAAATAAGGCAACACCCAAATATTCATTTATGTTTCCCAATATTGATGCTCTCGTAGATGCAACTACAGGTCACGAAATGCTCTCCTTAATGGATGGTTTTTTTGGTTACAATAAAATTTGGATTAAACCCAAAGACCAACATAAAACCGAATTTATAATACCATGGAGAATATTTTGCTACAAAATTATGCTGTTTGGCCTCAAAAATGCTAGTGCCACATATCAGCGAGCCATGACATACATTTTTCGTGACTATATGCACAAAATTCTAGAAGATTATATCGATGACTTGTTGGCCAAGTCATTGCTATGAGAAGAGCATGCAGAGGTCTTAAGGAAGGTTTTTGATCGCTTGATAGAGCACAATGTCAGGTTGAATTCTAAGAAGTGTGTATTTGGCGTAACTTCTAAAAAACTACTAGGATTCATCATCTCTAAGCGAGGCATCGAAGTTGACCCAGTGAAGGTCAAGGCTATCTTGGAAATGAGTCCTCCCACCAATATTAAATATTTAAGGAGCCTTTAGGGCAAGGTAGCATCGATAAAGTGATTTATCACTCAATTATCAGATAAATGTTGACCCATGAATTGAATGCTACATAAAGGGGTCCCATTCAACTAGGACGAGGACTGTCAAGTAGCCTTCACTAAAATAAAGCAATACTTGGTGATGCCGCCAGTGCTAGCTCCACCAAGGCTAGAGGTGCATTTTCTACTATATATATCGGCAACTGACTTTGCACTGGGAACCATGTTAGCCCAAAAGAACATGCAAGGCAAAGAGCAGGACATATATTATATTAGTCAAACCTTGGTGAGCTATGAGCTTGGGCATGCATATGTCAAAAAATTGTGTTTAGCAATAGTGTTCACTACAAAAAAATTGTGACACTATATGTTAAGTCATATGACATATGTTATATCCAAACAAAATCCTTTGCAATACATGATGAGTAAGACTTATCACAATACGCATATTATGAAGTGGATCATGCTATTGAAGGAATTTGATTTGGAATTCATAATCCAAAAGTCCATTAAGAGACAGGTCATAGCAGATAAATTAGCTGAGGGACCACTATCAAATAGTAGGCCTCTAACCATAGAGCTTTTGGATGATGCAGTCTTCATCATATCTAAAGCTCCTGAACCTTAAGAGCCAGAGAACAATGCTGATATGAATTTTTTCTTTGATGGTTTTTAGTACGAGCAAGGGGGTGGTGCTGGAATAGTGTTCTTCATGCCACAAGGAGCTCCAATGCCCTTGTCGTTTAAGTTGGATTTTTTGTGCACCAACAACAATGTTGAGTACAAAGCCCTACTATTGGGCCTCCACACAACCATCGCCATGAATATTAAGAGATTGAACATCTTTGGCAACTCCTTGCTCATATTAAATCAAGTCAAGGGGCTTTTTTAGTGTTGATGTCCTGTATTGAAAGCCTATAAAGATCTAGTTGCCACATATTTGGCTAAATTTTAATGGTATGACATTGAGGCAATCCCTCGATCATCAAATAGGTTTGCATACACCATGGTGTCTTTGGGATATTTAATCCCTCAGAATCCATCTATGGATTTCACTAGCATCCATGTCAAGATGCTCTCGCATTCGAAAGTAGAGCATGCAACCTAGGATAACAGACAATCGATCAACATGATCAATGTAGAATGAACACAAGCTTATACTAAGAGTGGGGGTGAATAGTATAAGACCACTTTTTACTTTTCTTTCCCAAATAGTATTAATCAATATAATCAATGGCAATATCAATAGCAATAACCAAAGCAATGCACCAATCATCACACACAATAGAGACACATATTTTAACGTGGTTCACCCAGTGTGGGATACCTCCATAGAGAAAATATTTCTTCTAAATATTTCTCAAATAATATCTTGGGAATCTTTCCCAAATTACAATGTTTATGGACTTCTATCCAAAGGAGATGCTGATCCCCTAATCTCAAGTTCGTGGATCTCTTCCACAAGAGAACTCTTTCCCCTTTTGATCTGGCTAGTGATCTTCTAGAAGACTCTGTCTCTATGCTGCATTGACTTGTGGATCTATCTCCACTTGCAGACTCCTCACTCAGATCTATCTTCAATTGTCTTGGTTGTTGGATATCTATCCACTAAGACTCTGTCCTCTATACTCTATCACCTCCAAAGCTCTGTCTCAATACTGTACCAAATATAGTTCAGTCGATCTAGCATAGTTTTTCTTAATATCTTGCACTAAACACAGTACAATCAGTCTAGTATAATTCTTCTCAATAGGTTCACTTAGAACTTGCTCAAATATGCTCAATAGGTTCACACAAAACTTGTCCAAATATGCTCAACAGGTTCACACAAAACCTGTCCAAATCTACTCAACAAGTTCACATAGAACTTGTCCAAATCTTCTCAACAAGTTCACACAAAACTTGTCCAAATATGCTCAAAAAATCCTCTCTAGGACTTGCTCAAATCTGCATAGCAAGCTTTCACAAAAGCTTAACTCAAAAATAGTCCACAAGTCTTCTCAAAGACTTATCTCAATCACATACAATCATAAGAGTTGTTAGAGACTCAATATATTCTAAGCTCAATGTACAATCAATATCTCAAATCAATCTCATAGAAGCATAAAGAGAATTGTTAGAGACTCTATATATTCTATACTCAAATCCCAATCTCAACTCAATAGAAGAATCAAGATAATTTTTAGAGACTCTATATGTTCTATACTCAGATCTCAATCTCAACTCAAATCAACCTCAATCTCAACTCAAATCAACCTCAATCTCAACTCAAATAAATCTCAACTTAGATTAGAATATTGAATAGTTTATTTCTAGGAACTTGAAAAACCACATGCATCCACTTGACTAGGCTTAATAAACTCAACTCAAAAAATAACCTCAAGGAACAATCCTTTCTCACAAACCCTAGTACAAGCATGTATTAACCAACTCAAATAAACCAATCACCTCAAGGAACAATCCTTTTTCACAAACCCTAGTCCAAGCATGTATTAACCAACTCAAAATGTTTCCAACAATGCTCAAGAACAAGTCTCACATAGCAATGATACTCATGTTCTTTTCTAACTCAAGTTCAAGTTCATTTCATCATCAATGGGCTTCAACAACAATGCTAATAAAACAAGGTTCAAATACAACTCACAAACCAAAAAACCTTGAAGCATTCAACCAATCATTTTCTCAAAGGAAACAACAATCAATCCTTTTCTCTCCAATGATATTTCAGAAAACAACCACCATAAACAATCAATAGGAGAATGTGCCCATACCTTTTTTATGCCAATAAGTTATCCACAAAATCTGCCATACTTAAACACAACTTTCCTTTGCAATCTAAACAAGGGTTAATAGACTTCAAATAATCATAAAATAAATCATTACTCAAATTACACCCTTTTTACTACAAGTTAATAAACACATCCACTAAAGTCCCTTTTATTAAAACCCTTATAAAAAATAATAAACCTCTCAAAATTGCTTTTAAAAAACCAACTCCTTATTTCTCCTAAAATTAATTCTCCATAACCATCAAATAAATCATAAACCAATTATGCTTTGCAATAATAATCATAGCCCTAATAACAAACTTTAATTTCCATTAACTACATTATAACTCCAAACTTTAGGGCTAATAAAAATTATTTAAATGCAAAACGTAATTACCTCCTCAAGGGGATTCGAATCCCTGACTTGCCACACCGTGAGCGTCTTAGCCGCGGCTAATATTCCACACGAGCTAGGTGCTTGTTGGAAAGGCAAAGGCCCAAAGTGCCTTAAACCTTCCTCCACCTTCCATAAAAGACAAAGCACCAAAGCGCTTTCCACATGCCTTCCGAAATACCGTCCAAGGGATTCGATCCCTAGTGTTTGCGTTGCCTTGTCCCTTAGCCAAAATGATTTGCCAATGTGCCATGCTTCCCACCACGTTTTGACTTTCCAAGCGCTGTCATTTTCTTTGCTGTTTCTCTTCTCAAAATTTGCATGAGCTCATAGAATTATTCGAATGCCAAACATTATCACAAGAGCAAGGATAAAACTTTGATTCATTTACCACCCCTTTATATAGTGTTTAAAACACTTCGAAGATGTCGACAAAAATATGAATTTATGTTTGCTTGATGATGTCAGCGGTAAACTTTGCATTTAAATTTAAATTTGAATTTAAATTTTAAATATTTAAAATTTAAACAAAATATTAAAACTCAAATAACTCCATCACCGGGGCACCTTTTTCAATGAAACGAAAGCCCAACTTGGGTTTTAAGAAAAATCCAGATCAAATATGTTGTCCATGGTTTTAAATAAAACCTTTTATTTTTCCTGCCTTGGTTTTCACAAAAACCCTTCATAGATCCTTTTGACATTAAATGCTCTTTTGGACATCAATGACAACATTTTAGCTTAGGGACTCAAAATGTCTAACATAGAACCAAAAGCTGAATGGTTCTACAAATATAAAGACTTTCTTAAGAAGGCACCTTGGGGGTCATTAACCTCTCAGAGTCCTATGGGGAGTGGTACTACCATTCACCACAAGGTTGTTTTCGAGTCTACATTTGCAAAAGTAGATACGTAGGGGAAGCAAGTCATCTAAGTAGTCGAAGCTGAGGCTTATCAAAAATGGATTTCACAAATTAAATACTTCTTGAAGCTTAGTATAATCCCAGAGGGACTTTCGCATGATGCAAAACACACATTTAAATATAAAGTGGCTAAATATGTCTTAATAGGAGACATCCTGTACCGATGCGGCTATGATGAAGTTATCCTTCGTTTCTTAGAGCCCCAAGAGGCATCATGGGAGATTTCACAAGCTCATAACGGTACATGCGGTGGCAATTTCAATAGCATAGCCATTGTCAAGCGCATCGTTTGAATGGGCTACTATTGGACCACTATGGAGAAGGAGTGCAATGTGTATGTCAATAAATGCGTTAAACGTCAGTATCATGCTAATATTATGCACTTGCCATTGTAGGCCTTACAATGCATCCAAGCGGCTTGGCAATTTTCTCAATGGGGATTAGATCTTATAGGCAAGATCTCTCCTCCATCATCAGGCCGAAATACATTTATAATCATAGCTACTGAGTATTTTACAAAGTGGGTGGAAGCAATACCCTTAACAACGACAACTTGAGCTCATATAGCAGAGTTTATACTAGAGCATATCATAAGTCATTTTGAGATTCCATGCAAAATAATATCGCATAATGGAACGCCTTTTAAGAACAAAAATATGAGAGATTTGACATCGAAATATAGAATCAAACATAGTTTTACGACTCCATACTATCTACAAGCATATGGGTAGGCTGAAGCTTCAAATAAGATAGTGGTGGCCATCTTGAAAAATACGGTACAAGAAAATCGTAAATACTGGTATATCCAGCTACCCGTTGCGTTATGGGCTTATAGGACTAGTATTCGGATGCCCATTGGGGCAATGTAGTTCTCACTAGTATATGGTGCTGAGGCCATTATGCCTTTGGAATTGGAAATTCCAATGTTGCACGTCGCATTGAAAGAGTTCATCGATGATGACACCATGTGACAAGCTCGGTTGGATCAACTGACGCTACTTGATGAACATCACGTGAATGCATTGGAGCATCTTAACATATATTGGAGCGACTAAAATGAGCTCACACTATCAAAGTCCACCAAAGAGACTTTGAATTTGGGGATCTTGTCTTGAAAGAGAACCAACATAACTCTAATTCACCACCATATATGCGAGACACATTCACAGCTAATTGGCTAGGACCCTACATCACATCTAAAAATATTGGTCTGGGTACCTATCGCCTAATGTCGCTACGAGGTGTTGAAGAGCCTGAACCTCTCAACATCATCCATCTTAAGGTGTTTTATGCTTGAAGAGCACAGTAAAAAGCTTCGAGGGTTTGCTTATAACCACTCGGTCATCCCAAAATACTCCAAGGGTTCCTGAAACTACTTGGTCATGTCAATCAAAGGCCCCAAGGGTTTGTTCAAAATTGCTTGGTCATCCTAAAAAGCTCCAAAGGCATTTATAAGCCCTTTGGTCAACCTCAAAAGGCACCAAGAGTTTCTAAAAAATTGCTTGGTCAACCCAAAAGCTCCAAGGATTTTTAAAAGATCGCTTGGTCATCCCAAAAATTCCCAAAGGTTCTCATAAACCCTTCGGTCAAACCCAAAAGGCTTCGAGGGTTTTCTTAAAACTGCTCGATCATCATAAAAAGCTCCAAGGATTTTGGTGAAAAATCGCTTGGTCAATCTAAAGGCTCCAGAGGCATGTACTCACCGTTTGGTCAGATATGAGGCTCAAAAAATCATAAAAATTATAAAATCAATAAAATCCAAAAAAATTGGTAAAGCATAAAATCCAAAAACATTTGCATTTGCATTTAAATTTTGCATTGTCATTTTCTTGCATTCACTCATGCATCCGCTGCAGTATTGCATTGCATATAAGTATTCATCATCCGTTGCATTCTATAGTAGGAGGGTTTGTGTTTGTCAATATTACAAATGACACCACGTTTGTGTCTAAATCATGCATCTCTACATTTATCATGATCCATCATTCATGTGAGTAATTATGTTTTTCAACACAACCTATTTTGTTGCTATGGAGATATACTAGGATTTTCTGGTCATTCAACCATACCTAGGGGTCTTATCAAGAGTTGATAGAAATATTGCTTTTTTTTGTAGTTGAGGTTCAGTTAGTATAGCCCTTAGCATATCAGAAGCCTATCACTAATCAAAAAATTAAAAAACAATCCTAACAAAGACTAGGGGAAGATGAAATTCGTGAAGTAGGACTAGGTTTCTTGAAGCGAAAAGAGTTATTCTTGCTTATCCCTCTGTGTGAACAGTATGAGAAATGTTGGCAATTGGCAAAAGGACATGTTATTTTCCTATTCAGAATCCCTTGCTTACGATAAAATGAGCAATAAATTAGAGTTATATCCCACATCAATCGTCAAGATTGATACCCTAGATCGATATCATAGATCGACTTCCCAGATTGATATCCCATACTGATATCATAAGATTGATATCCTCAATCGATATATCAAAAATAGTTTTCCCAAGTAAATCCTCCAAAGGAAGGTTTCTGAAGAATATTATCAAGTATAAATGTCGAAAAGTGAAGAACAAATGAAGATCAGAAAATAGGCTCAAATTAAGTTCAAAGTGAAGATCAAATGAAGATCATAAATCAAAGTTTGAGTGGAGATCAAATGAAGATCCAAAAATCTAGTTCAAAGAAAGATCAAATGAAGATCCAGAGACAGTTTAAAATGAATATGGAATCGACTCCTTGCTTCACTACATATGAGCAAGTATCCCAAAAATTGAAGGATAGAAAGGAATGATCCTAAATCCCTAGAATTGTCACTACTACTGTAACTTACGCATGACGATATGTCTAATACACTTGCATCTCGCTTATGGGAAGACCAATATTTGAATTTTGAAGAGCTAGCTTTAGGTGTCTTGCATTACCTAGTGGTTTAGTCCAACTAAAATATAAACTTAGGATTTGATAAGACATTTGTGGAACCCCTATCTTAGCAATGGGTTGAAAGAATCCTGCTTGACATCGGGGAACACTCGTGTCTTATCTTAAAATAATCATATGCACACATAGGGATAATGAACAGTTAGGGCCTATCATAGCAAAAGCCTTGTATTTTAGAAGTCTAGTATGGTTAGTATGCAACTTTTGATAAGTATATTAGGGTGTTTGAGTCTCATAGAAAACCTCAAAAATCTCTCATAGCAATAAAATATAAAATATCTCAAACCATATAAAATCATCAAATTGCAAAGTATCGAGTCCATGATACATCATCATATAAACCACAATCAATATATAGGATAGATACCAGATGGATATTAGAAATTATATTTATACGACCACTGACTATATCATTCATATTTTTCAAATTTGCAAAGGAAAATAGAATGACACATTATATTATTCACATCATACAACTGCATTCATTGCATTTCATAGATGGGTGATTAATTTATTAAATTCTTATCTTAAGGATTTTCAATTACATTCATGATTTTTATACATTCCGTGGTGTCATCCATTAGATTGATAAACATATTTGCATTCATTCCTTATGTTTTAAGTGATTAAAGCATACAGGTTCATTTACATTAGATTACCATCATGTAAATAATGCATTACATACATCGCACACCTAATCATCTAGATCATTGCATGTCATCATCATCATAAACTAAATAGCTATCTAGTGCATGTCATCCATACATCACATCATATAGCATCAAATTAACATAAGCATTACATCCATGTGCATAACATAAACAAAAAATAAAAAATATACAAGTACACATACTGAGTCATAAAGGATCAAATCATATATATATATATATATATATTGTGTGTGTGTGTGTGTGTGTGTGTGTGTGTGTGTGTGTATCAAGAGTACATCAAGAGTACAAAATGCCCATAGGCTACAATCGTGTAGGTCCTAGACCTTACACCAAAAATAGTACATATGCAAAATGTAGCCTAGATCTAGTAGAGCCCTAGATCTGGCCTGATCCCCCTGAAATGGAGCTCTCAGCTCCTACCTCAGCCTTGTGCTCTAAAGCCTGCTCTACAAATGACTCTAGTACCTGCTAGGTGCCCTCCTAAGGGCCCTGTGTACCACCTAACCTAAAGAGGCCTAGCACATGGGACAATAGTATGTGTAGGCGGCTAGACCTGTGACTAGAGGTCATGTCTATCTTATTGTGAATCCTATGAGAGCTACATCCATGTGTGCTAGAGGACCTATGTGTCCTCTCTATCTTATGCGTTCACTGGTTGGAGCTTGCTATGGAATATCTTGAGGTCTGGGACCTAGTCCTTTGGGACCCCGTATCATCTATCCTCTGGTACCTCCAAGCCCTATAATCTATTGAAGCATTCTAACTGGGATATGTGAGCTGCCCTTGCATCGCAAAGGTCATTTCCCTCCTCTATGAGGGAAGTGAGCCGCCTAACCTCTGCCATGGGATCACCACCTCCTGACAATGTAGCTGATGGTGTAGCTGGAGGTCCCTTAATTGCATGGTAGGATGAAGGATCCCCTCTCTGTGCCTTGAGTAGCTCTCTCTCTACTACGGCCTCACCTTGCTGTGCTAGTGCCACATCTCATGCACTAGTAAGCTCATCGACTTGTGGCTCTACTACCATAGCCTGAGCTATGAGGGCTGTAATCTATTCCTGAGCCTCTACCAACTATCTATCCCTATGACCTAGCTTCACCTCTATAAGGGTGATAGATGTGTCCTGCTATAATTGCTGAGTCTGCAACCTCCCAACCTGACTCTATAGGTCGAAAACCTAAGCGAGGAGCTCCCATACATCACTTGAATAACACACACTTATACTGAGAGGGGGATGAATAGTATAAGATCCCTTTTTACTTTATTTCCAAATCAATATTAATTAATGTCCTTAATTGCAATAACCAAAAATAGCAGTGTGCATTAATAACTCAGATAGCAGTAGTAACCAAGAGCACAAATCACCACACATAATTGAGACACAAGATTTAACGTGGTTCCCCAAATGTGGTGTACTCCACCAGATAATCTCCTTATAATATTTCACACAGAAGTAGGGATCCTTATCCAATACAATGATTTCTTTGATCTGCTCAAAGCTAGGCAATAAAAAGTTCACACAGAACTTATCCAAATTTGAATAACAAGCTCACATAGAACTTGTCCAAAATTGAATAACAAGTTCACACAGAACTTGTCCAAATATGAATAACAAGCTCACACAAAACTTATCCAAAACTGAAAAACAAGCTCACACAAAACTTGTCCAAATCTACTCCAACAAGTTCACCAAGAACTTGTTCAAATCTGCTCTAGCAAGTTCATCAAGAACTTACCCAAAATCTGCTCCAACAAGCTCACCAAGAACTTGTTTAAATATGCTCTAGCAATCTCACCAAGAACTTGCCCAAATATGCTCTAGCAAGCTCACCAAGAACTTGGTCAAATTTGTCCCCAAATTTGTCCTAAAACTGTCCACAAAGCTATCCACAAAGCTGTCCCAAAATTGTCCACAAATCTATCCCAAAAACTGTCCACAAAGCCGTCTCAAAATTGTCCACAAAGGCCTTCTCAAAGGCTCAATCAATCATGCTCAAGTAGCACTCAAATATCATCCACAAATCTATCAAGGCAAAGCTCAAAGATGAACTCAACAATGAATGACAATGTACTCTTCAATGGATGACAACAATGATCCACAATGATCTCAAATCAACTCAACTCAAATCAACTCATAGAAGCATAAAGAGAATGATTAGAGAATCAATATGTTCTAAGCTCAATATTCAACTCAACTCAAATTAATCTCAACTCAACTCAAGTCAACTCATAGAAGCATAAAGAGAATTGTTAGAGACTCAATATGTTCTAATCTCACTCTCAACTCAAATCAGAATTATGGAATAGTTTATTTCATGGAACTTGACCAATCACCTCACATAATCACTTGACTAGGCTCAATCAACTCAACTCAACCAATCACCATAATGGACTACTCTTTCTCACAAAAACCCTAGTCCAAGCATGTATCTACCAACTCAAATATTTTCTAACAATGCTCAACCACAAATATCACATAACAATGTTACTCATGTTCTTTTTAAGTTATTTCACAACCAATGGGCTTCAACAACTATGCTTATAAAACAAGGTTTAAACACAACTCTCAACCAGAAAAAATTGAAGCATTCAACCAACCACTTTCAAAAATGAAACCACAATCAATCCTTTTCACTCCAATGATATTTTAGAAATCAACCACCATAAACAATCAATAGGAGAATGTGCCCATACCTTTTTGATGCCAAGAAGTTGTCCACAAAAACTGCCACACTAAACACAAATTTCCTTTCCAATCTCAATAAGGGTTAGTGGACTTCAAATAATAATCACAAGATAAGCATAACTCAATTTACACCTTTTTACTCCAACTTAATAAACACATCCACCAAAGTCCTTTTTAATAAAAACCCTTATAAAAAATAATAATCAATAAGGCTCTCAAAAATATTTTATAACAACTCCTTATTTCTCCTAAATCTTCATTTTCAATTTCATGAATATCAAAATAAATCAACAACTCATCCACCTTTGAAATAATAATCACAACTCTTATAAAAATAAAGTTTAATTAAAAACTTTAATTATTCCTTAACCACCTTATAACTCTTATCCTAAGGCATCAACCAAATTAAATTAGAGAAAAACATAATTACCTCCTCAAGGGGATTTGAACCCCCAACTTGCACAAACTGCAAGCGTATTAGCCATGGCTAAGGTTGCCACACGAGCTAGCCGCTCGTTCAAAGGGAAAAGACATGACATGCCTTAAGTCCTTCCTCCCTTCCATGCAAACCAAAAGTGCTTCGAGCGCTTTCCTTCCAATGCCTTCGAATGTAGTCAAGGAGATTCGAACCTTGATGTAAAGTGCTGCCACACACCTTAACAAAAAGCCAATTGCCAATGCGCCACTCTGCCCATAATGTCTTGGGCTTTCGACCAACCTTAGATTTATTCGTTGTCTCCCTTTTCAAAATGATTTTCACACAAGCTCTCTTCGGATGCTAGCCAACGATTAACATGAGCAAGGATAAATTTCAAATGAACCTTAGGATCCCCCTTTATATAGTATTCTCCTCATTTTTGATGATGTTGGTGCATTATTGATTTTCCCTCTTTCTTTAGATGTCGGCGCTAACTTTAATTTTAATTTTAAAATTAAAATTAAAATTTTAAATAATTAAAATTTAAACTAAATATTTAAAATTAAATATATCCATCACTGGGGCACATTTTTTGATGAAACAAAATGCCAACCTGGTTTTTAAGAATAACCCATTTCAAATATGCCATCCATGGTTTTAAGTAAAACCTTTTATTTTTCCTACCTTGGTTTTCACAAAAACCTTGAATTTATCCATGATTTCCAAAAATATCATCTGCCCATAAAAACTCAATGTGATCCATATGACATCAATGATTCATGTGACATCAATGACAACCTAAAATAACTCAAATTGCCAACATCGCTATTAGGAGGTACCTCACCCTCCTCTGACCCCTCCTCCTCCTTCGCCTCTACTTGCGAAGCCTCCTCTACGGTGGCCTCTGTGCCCCATCCGCCCTCGGTCCGCTGGTGCACCCTGCACCCATTAGGATCAGCCTCTGCCTCTGCCTGCTCATCCACTCTGCCCAGAGGTCCTAAACCCTGCCAGTATAGGAGGGACCACCATGTATCATATGCTGGGGTGGTCCTAGGTGTGTCGTCTCCAGACTCCTAGAAGTCATCGGCCTCATATCCCAAAGCCATAGGCTGAATCCATGGCAGATGTGTCTCTAGCACGAGAAGTCGATACACAAATGGAATCTCTAGAATGTCCTACACCAAGCTAAACTATTGCAGGATGTGAGAGAAGAACTGATACTCTAATATCAACCTTATGTATGAGCAGCCACCTGTCCCGACAAGTATGTCATAGCCACTTGCCTGCCTCGGTCTAATCAAGACAATCCATATAGGAGCGCCACTCAATGTCATCTAGCTCGAGCGTTGCAAATCATGAAATATAACAGTCCGTGTCTCCAACATGGGTCCTGCTCTAGAACCCTCCTCCTCTCATGTCCAGCACACGGTGTAGCACTGATGAGCATCATAAATGACTATGATATGGAGAGGTAGGTCCATGGGATGCTCGATCCAGATATGCTACCAACCCTAGATCTATAGCAACAAGTTGCAGCTAATCCCTTGGAGGATCCAACTAGTAATCTAGTATATCTCCCTATAGAGCTAACATAGCATCATGCTCCACCAAGCTAGGCGTAGTGGCTAAGCAGTGGAAGTATGAATCACTCTCCAGACATGGCCAAGAGGTTCCAGGGAATCCTTGTACTTGAGGAGTTTGGAAGCACTACCTGTACCACAAGAATAATGAAGATCATCACATGGACTAAGAAAATGTGCTCGCCTTGCTAGTATCTAATATGGACACATCCATGATCGATCTTCTCCTAAGCCTCCTTGCTCCAATCACTAAAGATAGCATCAAAGACAGGCTCCTTCCTTTGAGAAGAGGAAGAGGTGATGGCCTCGCCATCGATAGGGATCCTAAAGATCCAATAAACATCCTCTAAGGTCACAGTAATTTCACCTGTAGATAGGTGAAAGGTGTTGGTTTGCACATTCCAACATTGGGTCAACGTAGTCAAATAGGTCTGATCTACCCTAATAGTGGGTATATCCAGTACATAGTCGAATTCGATGGCTCTAAACCATGCACGCTCGCCATCAATGAGCTGCCTATGGAGAGTCTTAAGTAGATCGGGCTCACGAGCCCTAGAGGTCAACCTCTAAAATAAAAGTAGTATATAAGCTAAATTTTAGCTAAAAATAAGCAAAAAAAACTAAAAACAAGCAAAAATAGCTAAAAACGACTTTAAAAATGTCAAAAACATAAAAAAAAATAATAAAAAGACAAAAATATGTCGCAATGCATTCATAAAAATCAAGAAAATTCACTAGGCAAGTCAAAATTGCATTAAATGACATTAATTACCTAATTAACTTTAGAAAATGCAAAAATTTAATAAAATTTTTCTAAAGTTTGCGAACCATGGGTCAACCCTGCAGTTTGCTTGCGGTCAAAATATGACCGTTGTAATTTGAATGTTAACCGTAGTTGATAGTTGTGGCCCCCAATCTGATAATTGGAACCGCAGGTGCCAGTTACGATCTAGGAAGAATACCCATTTCGGGTACCTTCCTAGCCTATCTCACCAAAAAAAATTAAAAACCTAATTAACCTAATCTAGTGGGGTTAATTACCAACTGTTTTAGTGATAATTTACCGCATTACTTAATGTGGTTGATTTTAATTGGTATTGAACTACAAGGACTTGGTTTCAAGTTACCTTGCTTGCTCCATGACCTCTACTAGTCGATGGCTGATCAAGATCCGTCATCGGGGTATCAAGTGTAGTATATGGAAGAGTTTGGGTAACGTTTTGAATTAGGGAATGTCTCCTTTCTCTCAAATATCTCTTAGTGCAGTTGATTTCAAGAAAAATAATGACAAATTCAAATGGGAATGGCTATTTAAAGGTTTACCTAATTTTTGTGGACCGCAGCTAACATATGCGATCACAAAATTAGGATTTTTCGATCGCAAGCCCTAGCCGTGATTCCTAAAAGTTAAAAAGTTCAACCGTATACCGTACCTGTGGTTCGCAGTTGGAATTAAATGCACTAAAAACCCACCATGGGAAGGTCTCATAAGGTAAATTAATGACTCCTAACGAATCAAATTTCAAAAAGAGTAATCAATATTGTAGATTTGGTGATATTCAAAGCACCAGGATTGATCAATAAATCAAAATTAAAAACAAAAAAATCAAATAATTCAAAAAAACCAAATGCGCCTTGTATTCAGTTATTTACCCTATACACTTGGCGGTTGCAGTGACTTGCGATACATGCAATCTGACAAGATGAGTAAATTACCATAAGGAAATTTGGGGTAAAATTGTCATCATTGATATGATATGCTTCTTTTCAATCTCTAAGAAGGCCTTTGCGACTAGACTTCTCCATGGGAACGAGGTATTTCGTGTCATGTCTCCTATGACATCTTTCAGCAAATCTTCGATAACTTGATTCAACAAAAATTCTAATTGGAGTTGCCTCATTTTGACTCCCTAAGATGGCTATTGTAGCTTGACTGCTCCATGGAATAAGAATGTGAAATTACTATTAATAGTTGGAATCAAAAGCTAAACTAGGCCTAGCCAAGGCATTAATATGCTAAAATCTAAATTTGTTCAGATCAACCATGGTGGTCAAGCAACATCATCGCTTTAATCATTGTCATTACCCTCATCAACTCGTCACTTGAGGGGGTAGTCATAATATCAAATCATAATAAAAATCAATAGAAGATCCTAAAGATCGTAGATCCCTTGATCTTGTCAAAATTGCATTCGTCCTTGTGAATCATTGTCAAAAACTATCATAAGATCACCCCTTTGCTTGGGGTAAATAGCAAATATGAATTTGCTTATTGTTCTCTTCCTTTTGGATCTATGGGTCAGAAGATACTTAGGGAATGCACAAATACATTGAATGAGATGAGAAGGGCACAAGATTTTCAAATGTAAGCCTTTAACCCAGTTGGAAGCAATGATTCTAGGATACACATCATTTTGCTGGACAAGAGGCATCTAATGTTGATCCGACTAATGATCATCATAGAACCTTTGGCATCATTTTAGGAGGTCTGTTTTTGTTCAGTGTTGTTCGATCTCACAATACATCTCAAAAGGGACATCTATAGACACCTAAAACGTGTCATGTTGAGGGCGACTACTCATATGGATATGCTACAAGACCATATGGAGGATCTTGGACAGACTCCAAGATAGAGCAATGGTTCTAACCGCTCAAGTTGAGATCCTTGGCCTATTCATTTTGAACCATAGACTAGACCTACGGTCTACAGTCTGAACCGTGGCTAAGGCTTATAGTTTGTAGTTTGAACCGCAGCTCCAACCTACGGTCTTAACTAAAGTTCAGTTGGCCTTCATCTGAGCCAAATTAGTTTGAACAACCATTTTTTATAGAAGATGGTGTTTAGAGGATTGAAGCTTCCAATCCAACTATCCTAACCACCCCTTCTTGATCTTGGTTTCTCCATGAAGCCATCCCTAGTCCTGGGACATCCTATAAGTACCCTTGAGAATTAGGGCAAAAGGAGGAGAGTGCATTTTGGATATTAAAGCAACAAAGCCCTATAAAATTGTGGACTCACTTGAGTACATAGAGAGAGCCTTGTTGCCATCCCCCATTGTCAATTTGTCAAACATCATGACAAATTAGGCCATGGATGCCCTAAGGACCTAGGAGAGCCAAGAAATGCTAATTCGGGCAAATGGAGGCCCTATTTAGTGAATCGATCACCAAACTTGTCAGAAGGACACCGAAGGTGACCCTTGAACATCAATTGGACAAGGAGGTCAAGTCCACTACCCTTGATTTTGAGGGTAAACTTACTTGAGTGCTCATCGCGACTTTCATTTGTGATTTACAGTGCAGACCGTGCATCAGTGCTGTGATTTGCAACAGAGGTATCACCACCTTATTGTTTTCATTTCTACCTATCTAATTAGATTATATTAGTAATTTTCATGGTTTAATTGTAGTGGTAGAGATTTTTGATCGATAGATTAGTATTTTTACTAACTTGTTCTCATCATAGTAGTTTAGACATTAATGAATTCTTTTCATGTTATAATGCTTCATTTTAAGTAATTGATTCCATAGATTGATAGTTATACTTTTCATTTACATATTTCCATTAATATTGATAATATTTGCATATGTTTAGCATAGTTTATGTATTTTATTGATTTCATGTCATTATGCTATTCTCATGCTATTTGTATTTAAAGGGCATCATCATGAGAGGCTTCCTATGCTTTTGACATTCTTGTGTTGCTTTTTGATCAGATGAAACATGTTTTCAAGGAGCTACAACCATTCATTTCCTTCCTCAATGTGAAGAAGAGGGTTCACTCCACCCTAGAGCAGTTCGTGTCACCTTAAGGGCTTGATAGTGCATTTCATTCCTGAGGGGAATTGAAATAATTGTAATTGTGTATCAAAATAGAGTATCCCTAAGAGGGAATTACTTGTAATCATACACTTATTTATTTTAATGGAATAATATATCCATTTCTTGTATTTTCCATTTGTTTTATCCATTTATGTATTTGAAATATCAATTTTACTTTGTTTATGCAATTACAATATTTTGGGTGCACGTCTTTTTGGTCGTGCAAGACCATTGATCCACTTAAAGGATGAGCATTGTTTTATCAACCGTTTCTTTTCTTTTGGGATAAAACGAGAGGGGACTTTTCTTGTTGCTAAATAATTGGCAATATCAGCAAACCATGATGATGTTACTGATATTGCAAATAAATTTTCATTAGGAAAAGTATCCTCTACCAATTCATTTTCTCTTATGTTGGTCAGTCTAGATAAGAAGTGAGCTACTACATTAGCATTCCTTGGTTTATTTACTATTATGATATCAAATTCTTGTAGTAAGAATAACCAAAAAATTATTCAACTACTAACCATAGATTTGTTCACCAGGTATTTGATTTTTGAGTGATCTGTGTGAATATACACTTGATATCCAGTGATATAGTGATGAAATTTATTGATAGAATATACTACCACTAGAAATTATTTTTTGAAGGTAGTATAGTTCTTTTCTGCTCCTATGAGGTTCTTGTTAATATAGTTTATGGCATAATGCTCCCCATTTTCCACTTGTCCTAATGTTGCTCCAATTGTAGTATTGGATGCATTAGTTTGAATATGAAATGGTAATTCCCAGTTTGGACCTCTCAACCTAGGTGGAGTGATCAATTTTTCTTTTAAAGTATCAAAAGAATTTTGACACTTTTCAATCCATTTAAAATCAGAATATTTTGTTAGAAATGCAAACATAGGGTTTGTAAATATACTATTGTTTTGGATAAAATGACAAAAAATCCAATATATCCTAAAAATCTCTTGACATCTATCTGAGTCTGTGGTGAAGGAAGGTGTTTAATGATTTCTACCTTTTGGGATCTACCTTGATTCCTTTTGATGAGATATGATGGCCAAGGACAATGCCTTCTTCCATCATCATAAAGCATTTTTTAGGATTTAGGGCCAAATTATATGTTTCACAGTGGGTTAAAACCTTGTCGAGATGTTCTAAAGCTATATCAAAAGTTTCTCTACAAACTGGAAATCATCCATATAGATTTCTACACATTCATTAATCAAGTTAGAGAATATGGCAAGAACAGTTCATTGAATTTTTTTTGGGGTATTACAAAGACCAAAAGGTAAGACTCTATAGGTAGAAGTTCCCCATGGAAAAGTGAAGGTTGTTTTCTCTTGATCTTTAGGTGTAACCTAAATTTGGTTATAACCACTAAATCCATCGAGAAAACAAAAATAATTCTTTCTAGCGAGTGTATCTAACACCTGGTCAATAAAAGGCAATGGAAAATGATCTTTATGTGTGAATTTATTTAATTATCAGTAATCCACACCCATTTTCCTATTTTTCTTTGGAACGATAACCAATTGAGAAAACCATTAGCTATGAAAAATTGGATAAATGAATCCTACTTCTAAAAGTTTTTTGATTTTATTTTTTTACAATATTGTGCAAGGTAGGATTTAGACACCTTTTGGGTTGTCACATAGGTTTTACATCCTCTGTATATATTCTATGAGTACACACATTAGGATGAATTCCTATAATATCTTTATATTACCATGCAAAGGCATTGATATGTCAGTTCAATATAGTAAGCACTCTTGCTTCTTGATCATTAGTCAACCAGTTGATATTCAAAAATTTTCTTGGTTGTACTTCAACTTGCTTTGTTCCAGGATGGACAAAATTAACTCCTTAAAATTTAATTATTAAGGAGTTAAGAGGATAATGATGTGGTAAAAGAGAATAAAAAATTTATTTTTCATTGCTAAATTTAATTTATGATAGAATCATATCTGATATAGGACAATGAACAAATGATAGAAGATGATGATGCTATAAATATGGAAATTCAAATGGAGTATCTTGTAATGGAATGGGTGATAACTATTTAGATTCTTGTTCATCATCATTACATAAAAAATGATGAATGATGGCCAGTTCATCCTCAAGTATCGAATCATACATGTATTAACCAAAATAGTTTGATCTTCAAAAATGTCTCTTTCATATGAATCAAACTCTTCTATGTGGTCTTTCGCAACTATAGTGGCTACGGTTGAGATAATTTCTTCATTTTCTTCATCAGAATTAGTAAACCATAAGTGATCTAAAAATTTAATTGAAGGTTTCATAGGAAGATATAAATAAATCTTCTTTGAATCAATCCCATTTGAAATGGTCATATCCCCTAACCTACAGTCAATGAAAGTAGTTGCCATAGCAAGCCAAGGATTTCCTAAAATGATTGGATATCCATTCATAGAGTTTCAGGGTTGTAATACCAAAAAGTCCACTAAATATTCCCATGAAGAAACTATCATAGGAATATCTTGTATGATCCCTTCTGGTTTAGTTATAGACCTATCAACCATTTCCAATATAATAGATGTAGAATTTAGATTTTTTCATGACATTAATGGTTGCCCCTACATCAATCAGAATATTGGATATATGTATTTATCCTATGGTTACCATGACTACTAGACTTCTTGGATCACCATATTTTTGTGGAATAAGTTTTCTAGAAAGAAGGTCAACCAACTTCTCATCTACTTGTATGGTCTTGGGAAATGTTTTCTTTTTCCTTTTTGGATTTTTAATACACAACTCTTGAATGATTTTTCTAATTAGTGGCACGTCTTTAATAGCTTGTAGTAAAGGAATCATAATGTTTAAATATGTTAATTCCTTTACTAATCTAACTTCAAATATATTTTAGATTTCTCAAATTGTTTAGGGTATGTTACTTTTTTTATGAAGAAAGTAAAGCATTCTGAAGAAAGTCTTCTTCTTTTTCTTTTCCTTTCTCAATTTTTGGTTGTTGTGGGTTGAATGTATATGGCTCTTATTTGTTTTTATTAGTTCTATTTTCTATGATGACATGTGGAGTTAGTTCAAGAAGTGTCTTTCCTAAAAATAATTGAATATTGCTACAATCAATTATGTTTATCGTGGTAGTATTATCAGATTCAATCATGTAGACATGGGCTATCTATCTAGTATTATTTGGGTTGGCCATAAGTTGGACCAGAAGTGATAGTTGTTTTACTTGTTATTATAGCTATCATCCCTGAGGAAACTTTTGAGCAAGACCAAACAATAGATTTTATGGTTGATTTTGATATCTTCGTTGTCCCTCGTATGGTTGGTATTGATATATCTAATTTTACCCATGAGATTGTGGCTGCATCCATGGCAGATTTTGTTGATTCCATTATGGATTTTTCCACCTAGATTGCAACCATTCTTGAGACAATGGCCATGGAGGTTAATTTCAAGATGGTTGTGATGGTTCTGAATTGATACTATCAAGGGGTATTTTGATATTGATACTATGGAAAATTTCCCCCTTATCTTTACCCTACAAAATTGAGTTCTTCTGATTGTGTTTCCAAGATAGTTTTGAGTCTTGGAAGTAAATGATATCGGTCTATGATATGTCCTTTTACACAAATGCTACAAATACTAGATACAAAAGTTTTTTTTAGGACAGTTTTGAAGAGCATGCTTGTTTCTACATCTTAGGCAATAAATGGCTAAGGGTTTCGTAGACTTAGTTTTTGCATTCATTTCCCCTAATGTAGTGTTGAGATACAAAAGTGTGTCATTTTAAATTTGCAAACTCTTCTATTAGTTATTTCAATTCACTTTCGTTATTACCTCTTTTTTGTCTTATTTTTCTTGTGTGAGAGTAATTTCTACATAATTCCAAAATCTCTTCAATATCAAGGGTACTCACATCCCCTTGCCCATTAGATCCAACACTTCTCTAGAGTCATATTACAACCCTCTCAAGAATATGGCTTTGCACATTTCTAGTTAAACAACCCCACATCTCTTTTGCATAAAAGCAAATCTATCCAAATAACCTTTCATATTTTCATCATCTTCTTGTTTAATCTTGAAAAATTCATCCTTCTTATTTTTCACTTAATAGTATTCTTGGTACTTGTACAAAAATTCTTACTCTATTTTTTTCTAGGTTTAGATTGAATTGAGTGCTATTCTCATAAACCAACATAAGGTCGAGTCTTTGAGTGTGGAAGGAAATATAATAAGTTTTTTTGTTGTCATTTATATAATCATATCTTTGGCATACAACCTCGAGTTTAAATAATAATTGGTTAGGATATTCATATGCAACTCCCCTAAAGGTTGGTAGCATCGAGGGTGAAATTATTTTCATTGGGGAATTTTATGTGGGATTTAATTGAATAGAATATTCAAAGGTCTTAAGGAGAAGGGAGGTTACAATAATTAATAATATTACCACCCCTATCTAGATTTTCTTGTATATCTATTATTATATATTACCAAAACTTGGTATAGATTCATAAAAACTATCCTGATGGTAAAGATATATCAAGGGTAGGTGATAAGAAACTAGCATTTGATCCTCTTGTAATTTTTTCTTAGGAGATACACTTTTTGAAGATGAGGTTTTCAATCCTCTTTCAATGTTATCAGGAATATCAAATGTAGGAAATTCACCCCCTTGGCTTGAATATAATACTCCTATGGTAGGTAAAGTATTCGTTTTAAGTAATTGGTCTCTTTCGTCCCTTAACCTATTCATACATCCTATGCTTGTGTCCTAATATCTGAAATGCAACTTCAACACTACAACTATTTTTATTCAATTTTTTTATTTTTGTGTTTTCTCTCATTTAATTTTAATTTTTCATCATTAAAAATTAGGGGTAGTGTCCAAGGCTATATATGATAGAGGAGGTTGGTGATTCTATAGTTCAAAAATCAGGGCACTTACTTTTTTGGTGGGAACATAGGTTCATAAGGTCTTTTCAAGAATCAAACTAAACTAGCATCATTTGCAGAATTAAAACCTATTTAGTTTACAGAATTAAAATTTGTTGAAGGAATAAAGAAATTATTTTATGATTTCTAAATTAAAATTACATGAAATAAAAACACTGAAATGAAATAACAAAAGTGGTAGTGCTAGAATATCAAGCTATTGAACTAAAATTGTTGAAACTGAAAATTATTGCTAAAAATTGTAATTAAATTGCTAATTTGAAATTGCATAAATGGAAATGAAAAAATATAGAGGAAAATAAGGTTTTCTAGCTAAAAACAACATATAAACATGTACATTTGGAAACAAGAGAAAATTAGAACAAAATAGAGCCATTTTTGATTTACAACATTTTAGCAAGAAAATAACAATAACAAAAAACTTGCAAAAATGTGACAGATGTCCCTCTACCAGCCCCAAGAGTGGGCCCTTGATTCTAGGTCTAGCATAAGGATTAAAATACCAAGTCATAAGCTCTAATAAACCAATCATGCATCAAAGAAACAAGTGGAAACAAACTACATTTTATTGATAAATTTTGTTCTTTTAAAAAATGCTGACAATTTCCTGTAATTTCTATGTATAATTTATATTTGCCTAATTTATCTATTATATTTAATGTAGTTAGGTGGGGTATATTTATATAAAATCTCCCTCATTATCAGCCTACGATTGAAAAATACAATTACATCCTTTTGCTATCATAAATTAATTTGCTAATTTGCTATCAATGAATTTTATCTAGAATTGGATAGATTTTTTTTGCACCAGTTGTCCTATTGTTATCACCTCACAACACTATATAATGGTATTAGAATATATGGAATATTATTTGGTGTGCTTTTCCACATTCTAGCTCACTTGATTCTCCTAAAAATTGGTTAAAAAGCAGGTTTCAACCAATTTTGCAGCTTTTTCTATAACTACTCTGGAACATCTAGTTGAATAGTTGTTAGATGCTATTGGATTGAATCTGGTCATGTTGAGTCACTTTAAAATGATTTGGTATCTCCTCTTTGGTTGGTTATATGCTCCCAAAGTGGTTTCACTTTAGATTTGGTGTTCCACCTCAGATCCCTATTAACTTGTAGGTTGCTACCTAGATGTTTCAAAGCAAAACCTGTAGGTTGTGTTTTTAGTAGGTTTTATTACTCTATTTTAGTTGCAACATGGGTTTCAAAGTGCCACCTCATCTCAAAAATGTTTATAAAGTAGGAAAAAATTCAAATATAATCAACCAATAATTTTTTAACAAAAACATTTAGATCGAGCACTTGGCTCAAGGGTGGCGGCATGAACCCATTCTAGCATATGAAGGAATGTATTTTAAGCAAGACTGTAATTAGCTATGTGAAATAGGAGAACCTATGTAATCAAGAAATATTTTGTAAGTTGATTTACGCCTGGTCTATGAGCAAGCCTATGTCTAGTGAGAGTAGGAAGATGGCATTGATTGAACCTGAACACCTGTAGCTTGACCCGATGGTTGAAGAAATCTTGGCATACCATGGACTGTTAAACTTCCTAAAAAAAATTCAATTACATGATCCAAAGCTTTTGAAGGAGTCGTTAAAACATGGTATAGTGACACTGTGTCTCTAAAGGGACTTACGTTTGTAGTCATTATTGACATGCTGGTCGAGATTACGAAGCTTCCAAATGATGGGGAGATCATTCACCATGACAAGCATTTTATGGCGGGTGAACTCACCCATTTACATGAAAAATAGAAGGTCCCATACAAGGACAATGGTTTAATCTGAGAGGACCTCCCTCCACCATGGAACCGACTCCTAGTGCCAATTATGTAGTACCTAAAAATTGATAAAATGTCGTCCTCTCTTTGGAGCTTCCATATGATGTTTCTAAACTATTTGAAGGATGTGAAGTTAATCAACATCCTGGAATGCCTCTTCTAGTCAATGACAATTTTTGTAGACACTATTCACAAAGGGAAATCAACCTATCCAAAGCATCAGGGCCTTCACTTGATCATTTACAACTACATCATTCAAAATCTAGATATAATAATGGAAGTTGATGGCTTGATGGCTAATCCCATCCCTAAGCCCATCCCAGGCTCATATTTGCTACTTCTAGAAGCTATCCCTAGAGGCTCAATCATTGACATTGATGTTGGAACCCCCAGTAGGGTAGGCAATAATGGTGGGGGCTTCATCCTCGAATCCTAGCAAACATTTTTCTTGGGTCAAGTTCTCTAATGATAAAGGTAAGAACATAGTTTCTACAGATGTATCTACAATTGAGTAAGCATATCTTACTCACAAATTGTAGAAGACCCTGGTAAAACCATCCCCTGGTTCACTTTCCATTTAGGTGGTGGGAGACATAGACCAGATGTCAAATTTTGATGATATCATTTTACTGGCTATGTCAATGCTCACGAGGGCTGGAAATATTATCAACCAAATGGAAGCTCAAAAAGCTAGCCAATCTGGGGAGGATGATCCCAAAGATAATGATGATGAAGAGTACATTTCAGAATAATGTGTTGTGTTTAGCTCTATTTTGGACTGTCCCCCTCTGTCTAATGACTGAAAATTTTTGTTCCTTTATTGCCTACGGGTCTTTTACTCTTTTGTTTTGTTGATTTTTAGTTTCGTGGTCACATGATATGGCTCCCTTTTTGGTGTGTCCCATTCTGGGTTTATCCCACCCAGGATCCCCTTTGTAGTGTGTAAAAGGTTTTGGGTCCCTTTCAAAACCCGTTATCACTAATTTTTTTTTTTTTAAACTTTATTGATAGCTATTATTCATTATGCTTCATTTATGCTAATTAACTGCTAAAATCATGCAAAATAATGAAAAAAATGCAAAAAAATCAACTAAACAACAAAATAGTACTCATCATTTCATCATTTCAACACTAGCATATTAATGCATTTTAATCAAACATTTGGTAATTTAACTATATTATAGGTCAAAAATATGGTAGTTTTCATGTTTACAAAGATGAAATAATGAGGCATTTGAGTGCCTCATCACTTTCTCTGAATCAACTACTTGGTACGTGGATGGAGCTTTAGGACCTCTCATCTGGTTAGTCCTAATAACAATTTCTATTTATTTATTTCTAGGGCAAGAACTTGTCCTACTATAGTGAAAAATTCACTATAATTATAAATATACCTATCTTTCATAACAATATAATAGGTAAAAATAATTAATTATGCCTAAAAAATTTATAAAATTAATTGCTAAAATTGTAGTGGGACTAATTTGTTTTCATCATCCTCAAATGACATGCACATTTTTCTACAGTAGCTATACAATTCTCCATATAATCCATGCAACATATATTCTATGATTATTTCTTCATGTGCCACACAATAAGTGGCTACATGTACAAATGAAGACAAATGATTTTTAAACCATCAAAATTCTATCCCATAATGCAAGTGGAATAATGAAGTTGTAATTTTAAAAACAAATGTATCTAGTCAAATCAACTTAAAATGGCGCATGAATTATAGTAATTTTAGATATTTATAAAACAATCAATGCATGCAAGTAGAGAAATATTCTCTTGTCACAATATTTCAGTAAATGCTTCTTGGTAAATGCCTTTGAAATAAAATAAACTACTATCCCACCTGATATGTGACAAAAAAATTGCATCCCTCACAAAATGAATAAACATGCATGATGCACATAGTCAACCTTACAATCAAATGGCTTAATATCTATCATGGATTTTCAATATAAGGGCTCCATTTTTGTATGAGATCAATTAGCCCTCACTTCACAAGATGACACATCCCTGCAATAGATAACAAAAGAAATATTTGCTTCTCACAATCTACTAGAATATTTAACACAATATCTTCATATGTTAGGATGGCTATACATGCAATACCAAACTGGTGTTCCTCTAACAAATTTATGATAATATTTTTCTTCCATAACATGTAGTATGTCTAGTCAGGATGGATCATCTATCTCTTAGATATAAATTTTTCTTCGATGGTACTTCCAACTCAATATCTTTACCTATCTTATATAGAATGTGGGATAACTAAAATTCTTCCAATATACAATTAGATATGTGCTTTTCAATTGAATTCAATAATTCCTTCAAAATAAATTTATGTATAATATTTTACCTTCACCAACAATTGTGTTGTCGTTGTTTCCAACACTAACTAACTCAAAAGAAGTTGGTGCTTCAAACTCAATTAGTCATCACATTTTAAATTCATTTCGCTATGTTCAAATTTTTCAAATTCCTTATGCAATGATGTCTTATAAAAAAAAAAATACCTCCATGAAATGAGATTTAAACTAGTGCAGATGTAGAACAAACTCCACATTTGTACTATATCTTTCATCTACATGCATAACACTTAAGTTAAGTTATTTCTAAAATATATTCTTTGCCTAAAATGGATGACCAATATGATCTTGAAACATATATATATGATCATAAAGTCTCCCATATTAAAGGTGTTTTTTCCCATTGCAAATGATACCTTCATCTACAATGCACAAAATTTCTATAAGCTATGATGTGTAATAGCCATAGGGTTTCCAACACATAGGTTTATCAAAATTGGTGCCAACATTAGCATTCAAAGATAAAATTTGAACATTATACTTGGTCATAGACTTAGATGGTAGTTATTATATTTATGGATGACCCATGTTAGATGGCTTGCTTAGGAATTTTTTAGATGACCTCTCTCCATAGGACAACCCATGACTTCCATTCAAGATGGTTCAGTCAACTCCATTTTAGGTAACTTGATTTGAACATCACTTCTAGACAACCCATATTGCCTTGAATCCTTGAAAATCCAATTACTTTCACATTATAACGTTTTAGAAAATTCACATTATGCAACTAAGATTTAGTAACATCTTAGTATGATACTATTTAATAGAAAAATATAGTAATTCTAGATTTTAGAGTGGTATGGTAGCAGCATGGAACCATAAGAGCAGTAATTATAGATATTAGAGTGAAGCAAAAAAAGCATGGAACCAACATAATAGTTATACATATTCAAGTGGTACAACAACTTAGCATCATCAAAGACCATCACCAGTCAAGGTTTCACTTGGATGGATGGATGATCAAATTTTGACTAAAAATGAATAGGGATCAATCTACTTGCAAAAAACTATCAATTTTTTTCTAAATGCCAATTCACTAACTAAAAAGGATTGATTAGCTTGAGGAAGTGATTCACTCAATAAAAGTAGTCGATTCACCTATAAATATTAGCAGTTTGCTCACCAATCTAGAGCAAACCACTCAAACAATCATAAAGGTATATTCAAGACATAGATCCTACGAAAAATATTCTAGAAAGAGATATTTTGGTATGTAGTGGCATACTAGATCATTTTGAAAGTATTCTAAGCCTATTAGAGGTATAATTAGAGGCTTGTAGCATTTTGTAGTGCAATGTTTTGCTAAAGTTACCCTAAATATTTACTTTTAGTAGGAGTAATTTTTTCTCACCCCAAGTAACTCAAGGGTAAATGTTTACTAGAAATAAGAGCCTAGGGTCCTCATTATATATCTCCTAAAACCCTAGGATTCATAATAAATTTTACTATAGGAACTCCAATTCCTATTGGCAAGATTTCAGGATCACCTACTTGGGAAAACCAAAATTACTATCCAACTTCAATATCTTGCTAGAGTTGAACTGAATGTCTAGATGGTAATTGTAACAACCCCAATATATCCAAATCAAATATCTTTATTTTTATTATCTTAGGACCTTGGTTATGGTAGTAATCCCTTGAGAATTAGAGATAGGGTTAAGTTTGATTTAGTATGTAGATAGAAATGTTAGAGTCGATGATGCAAAATTACCAAAAATCTAGAAAAGCAAAAAAATCAAAAAAGGCCAAAGGCTAAAAGGATAAAAACATAGAAAATAATGGTCTATAGTTAAAAAAATATATTGTAATGATTCTATATATTTGTGTATCCTCATTAGTTGATCCATCAATCCATCCATCCATCCTTATTTTGTTGGACATTTTGAGTAGATGAGTTGTCATTGATGTCAAGAGTGAGTGGTCATTGATGTCAAGTTTTCAACATCAGTCAGTGGCAGTTTCAGTGGGCAGCATCAGGTTCAGGTTCTCCGATAAATGCAAAAGGATAAGTCCACCTTCGGTTGATAAAGACCCGGTTCTAGGAAGTCAGATGAGGTCTAAAGGGCAAAGAAGAGGCCTAGGCAAATAATATTATAATAATTAATTATAATATTAAAAAGGAGATTTAAATTAATTAAAAATTAATTAATATAATTTTATTATAAATTAATTTATTAATTAATTTAATTAACTCTTATGTTACTTAAGTTAATTATAAGTTAATCTTAATTTAATTATAAATTAATTTTTATTAATTTAATAAACCCTAAAAAGGGTTATAAAGCAAAGTTATAAATTGAATTATTAATTCTATGGGAAGCACCGACGTATTACAACATCAAGGCACTATGTATAAATATGGAGGCAAAACCTTTGCCTAAGTCCCCAAGCGATCATAATTTTGAATGCCCCTAAGTTTGAAAACAAGCACAGAGAGTAAAGCAATGATTTTGAAAAGTCTTCGACAGAATTAAAAGGTACAAAGAGGAGCAAGGCTCCTTCCACTATGCACATGCGCCGCATAGCATAGCTGGTGACAATGGTAAGTGTTTAGACGTTCGCTGGTAGAAGGACGTAGGTTCGAATCCCATGGGGTTCATGTTTTGCATGGTAGAAGGTTTGCGTTTTACAAACGGTGCCTAGCACGAGGAAGAAAGGGAGGCTAGCACCTTCCCCTTCTCATGGGAGTACCTAGCCCACATGGTGGGCTAGCACCTTGGTAAGGTGCTCAACGAAGAGGTTTTGGGGTCAAAACCCATCGAGGCCTTTTGGCGGATGAGACAAAGGTATGCGTTGTTATTTGTTAGGTTTGTCGCTTAGTTTGGGGATGTGCTAAGTTTGAAGGAAAAATAAAAATATTTTATGTGCCTAAGGTTGAAAAATAATTTTTGAGGGTTTGTGAGATTTAATTTTTGCCTAAGTTAAATTTGGTTATTAAGTGTTTTGAGGGAGATAAAAGGGTAGGCAATTATTATTTCTGAAGGGTTATTTTTGAGAGTTTGATTTATTAATTTGGATATTATAAGGAGATTTTTGAGTGATTATTTTTATGAGTGATTTGATGATTGCTAATTTCAATAAGGAGTAATAAGGTGTATTTTGGATTGATTACTTTTGTGTTTGAAAAATATTTTGAAAGAGAGTTAGTGTGATATTTGTCATCTAACTATTGAAATTGGCAAAGGAGAAAATTGTGATTGAGATAGGTTTTTCTAAGGGCACTTCTACATCAAACAAAAGGTATGGGCACATCTTCCTAAGTGAGTGATTGTTGAATGTTGTGAATGCAAAGTTGGAGTGAAAAGGATTGTTTGGTAAACATTGTTGAGTGTGGCTTGAATTAATGCTTCAAGGTTTTCTAGAATAAAGAGTTGTTGATAAAACCTTGTTTTATAAGCATTGTTGTTGAAGTGATTAGTTAAGTGAAGAATTTGAACTAGGGTTTGCAAAGAACATAAGTATCATTGTTATGTGAAGTTGAGAACTATCTTGGACTAGGGTTTGTGAAAAGAACATGAGTATCATTGTTATGTGAGATTGTTTGATAAGCATTGTTGGAAACATTTGAGTGAGTGTTTATATGCTTGGACTAGGGTTTGTGAGCAAGGTTTATTTCATTGAGTGATTGGTTGAGTAGAGTTGGTTGAGCCTAGTCAAGTGGATGTGTTAAAGTGATAGTTCAAGTTCTATGAAACAAATTATTCTATATTCTGAATTGATTTGAGAAAGAGGTTGAGTGTTGATGAGTGTGAAACATATTGAGTCTCTAACAATTCTCTATATGTTTCTATGATAAAAGAGAGATTGAAAGTGATTGAGAGTTTGTGAGTGTGAAGCATATTGAGTCTCTAACAATTCTCTATATGTTTCTAAAAGAGTGATTGAAAGTGATTGAGCATTGAGGTGAATGTGAAGCATATTGAGTCTCTAAAAATTCTCTATATGTTTCTAAAAGAGTGATTGAAAGTGATTGAGCATTGTGATGAATGTGAAGCATATTGAGTCTCTAAAAATTTTCTTTATATTTCTATGAGATTGGACAAGTTCTAGTGAGGACTTGTTGAGCATATTTGAGGTAAGTCTTTGAGAAGACTTGTGGATAGATTTGTGTGAGCTTTTATGGAAGCTTACAATACAGATTGAGAGTAGAATTGGATAAGTTCTAGTGAGGACTTATTGAGCAGATTTGGACAAGTTCTAGTGAGGACTTGTTGAGCAAATTTGGACAAGTTCTAGAGAGGACTTGTGGATAGATTAGTGTGAGATTTTGTGGAAGCTTACAAGGTAGAATTGAGATAAGTATTTGAGAAGACTTGTGAGTAGAGTTGATTGATTGATTTGTTCAAACCTTGAGTTAAGGTTTGGGGCAGATCTAGTAGAGTTGATTTGAGATTGATTCAAGCTTTGTGTTAAGGCTTGAGGATAGAGATTGAGGATAGATTTGTGCTAGACCGAAGGACTATATTTAGTGTAGATCAGAGGATAGATATTGAGGACAAAGTTTGGTGCATATTTGAGGACAAGTTTGTGCCAGACCAGAGATAGAGATTGAGAAGATTTGTGCTAGACCGAAGGACTGTGTTTAGTGTAGATTTGAGACAGAGATTTGAAGGTGAAAGAGTATAGAAGATGACAGTCTCTAGTGGATAGATATCCATTAGCTAGGGTAGTGAGGATAGGAGTCTTCAGTGGATAGAGATCCATTAGCCAGAGTAGTGGTGACAACAATTCTTCTAGAATATCACCAATCAGAGCTAAGGAGAAAGGAGTTCTCTTGTGGATAGAGATCCATGAAATTGATTAGGGGATTTGTGTCTCCTTTGTATAGAGGTCCATAAACATTGTAATAGGGAAAGGATTCCCAAGATATTTATTGAGAAAATTTTAGTGAAATATTTTCTTCGTGGAGTAGCCCACATTGGGTGAACCACATAAAATTGGTGTCTCTATTGTGTGTGGTGATTTGTGTATTGCTTTGATTACTATTATTGATATTGCTATATATACATTTCATAATATTGATTGGGAAATAAAAGTAAAAAGTGGTCTTATACTGTTCACCCCCCTCTCAGTATAAGCTTGTGTTCTTCATATTTGGGTGGATCATCTATCCATCCATCCCCACTTGGGTGGATCATCTAATCTATGCATGGTCCATAGATGGATTAGATTGGGTGTGAGGCACCTATTGTAAAAGTGGATTTCATGGAAAATTCATAAGAGTATTTAGGATGCATTCAAGGAGGATTCAAGATGATTCATTTAATGGATTCAAGACGATCTAGTCAAGATGATCTAGTTCATGGATTTAGGGTGATCCTGTTGAGGGATTTTGTTGTTGGATTATTCAGTTGGAATTTTTTTTGTCACATAAGTATTTGATTCAATGGAACATATAAGAATCAATATTTTTTAAATCACACATTGGATGCACTATTGTGGAGCTTTTTCATAGTTTTTTGTGTTTTTTTCAATTCTAGATTTAATTTTTTGGTTTGGACTAGCAACATAGTTTGTTGAAATTAGAGCTTTTGGTTGAGGATATTTCATCATTTTGTATTCAGAATTGGTTTAGCTTAATCACTAAACACTCCTAGACTATTTTTGGGTGATATCCATGCTCCATTAATGTTCATTTTGTCTTAGATAAAAATGGCTTTATTGCTATTATTTTTGGATATCTTCACCTCAAGAACTTTCATTTGGTATCAAAGAATTCAAATTCTACAAGAAAGAGTTATGTTGTTATTTTTGATCACCTAAGCCAACCTAGAAATCCAAGTAATTATCATAACACTCCTCTAAATATCAAAATTTTTGACCAACATCTTCTATTTACTTAATATGGATTTGCCTCCTCCCAATAACCCTCCCTTGCCACTCCTGTTACCCCCTCATTGGAAATCATATTCTTGATACTATTGTTT
This sequence comes from Wollemia nobilis, assembly GCA_028583015.1. Lineage (NCBI taxonomy): Eukaryota > Viridiplantae > Streptophyta > Pinopsida > Araucariales > Araucariaceae > Wollemia > Wollemia nobilis. The sequence goes on from JAQPPZ010003395.1 coordinate 1,401,921, forward strand.
TTGGTCTACATAATATCTTGAGAAATAATAAAGGTTAGTTAATTTTCTTATAATATCTCAAGACAACATCAAGTATGCCTTAGTTGAAACCAATTTTTTTCTAAAAATTATCTTTATTATACATTCCCTTGACCACAAGTCTAAAAAAATCACTAGGCTATAGCCATTGATCATGCAATAGCCACCACGTCTAGGGGATGTAATAATTCTTTAGTAGCTACCATGTAGCCATAGTATTCTAGTTTCCTATGGCATTCACATAGTTCCCTATGCTATTAGAGGTACTCAATAAGGTATGGGTAGTTATATCTTAGGTTTTGCTTCTGATCTAGATCTGTCTACAAGAGGTATTTCTAATTTCCTTTACTAGCCTCATGATATTATTATTTCATACATCAACATCCCCACCTTTGAGGGTGTCCATCCACATGGGTAGCTAGCCAATATGGATAGCATCATCCATATACACCATGTTCCTAAAGAATATTGTGTCATATTATAAGTTGGGAATCCATGCTCATCAATAGTTGTATGGATCTTATCCAACTAAGAACCTCTCTTTTGTGGTCTTATTTAAAATATTTATTCCTAAAAATATTTGACAAAGGACCTTCCACATTGTATGTGGTTTTCCTAATGTAAAGAAAGTAAATAATAATGATTGAAGAGTATTGTATAGTGTCCATAAATATTCTCATCTACACCTACCAATTGGATCTAGCAGTGGTGGTCTCAACATTTTGCCATGGTATTAAGTATAAAATTTAATGAGAAGTTGATATGATCAACCCTTATACCCTCAATGATGCTCAATGTATAGCTTTGGTAGAAGAATAAAATCTCGGAGCCTAGTCTCCAAAATGAATGTGACTTCAATCCTCAATGTCCTTATTTCAATAACATACTAATGAGTACTTCTATGGATTCTTATATTTCAAATATTATTCTCACCATCCTTGAGATTAGGTATTTGAAGAATGTTATTACTTTCAAGTGGAAAATGAAGAAGAAACAATATTAGAAGATGGAGATTTATTGTAGTAGGACTAACCAATTGAAGTATATGAGGCTAAACATGAAGATGATACCATGGATCTATCTAAATTATGCTCTTATGGGGATCCTAGATCACCATACTATCAAGGGTTAGATATTTTGGGAAATATAATGAAGAAAAAGAAATCTTTCATCATATCTTTTTACAAAGGAGCAATTATCTGTGGAGCTTCAACAAATTCTCGAAGATGGTTAAGGCAAAAAGTTTCAAGGGTAAAAGCCTTTGAAAATGGAGCAAAGGAAGACAAAAGAGAGGAATTTTAGAAGACCTAAAAAATATTTAGTAAGCCATAAAAGTTTTATAGGATTCCAACATGAATAAATGAGCAAAAATTCTACTAGTCATCTAATTAAAAATCAATGGCTTGCTTCACTTTGAAAAAAGAAGCTATGGAAGAGATAAGAAACCCTAAGATAGGGAAGGTAGATGTTCTAGCAAATTGTAAAATTAGACAATAAGAAAAAAAATAGTCGGACACAACATAACCACAAGAGAAAAAGGTAATAATAAGTGACCAATTAGAACTCACAATAGATCCTTAGAGATTTTATTACTGGTATGTGAAATTCCAAAAATGTAGTTGAAGTCATCAAATGAGAAGTTTCTAGAGCAAATTTAAAACCACCTACCCACATCACTTGGGATTGAAAATCCAAAAATAATGGCTAACCTATTGGAGGAGAAAATATGGTAGCCATAAAAAGAACATCCCCAAGTCTAACAACATTAATTATAGAAGCTGCCTCTACTCAATTTCTAGGATCCATGGATGGTAGTTGAATATGTCAACATCAATTGTACATATAGAGGCTAAAAGTCATTGGTATTGAAGATTTTAGATCCAAATACCTTGATGGGATAAAATGATGTAATGCATATATGATCAGGGGACATTAAAAGGGTATTGTTTAATCTCTTGAACAAGTTTTGGAGGGAAAATTTTCCCTAGTGTATCTATAAATAGTAGATTAGTATGCATTGTAAAGCATTAGAAAGTTACTTCTTTAAGCCCACTACCAGACCTTGTATGTAACTCTCCTTTAATTTTCTTATGTATAATAGTCTAGACTCAATCCCTGAGTCATTTTATAGGTAAGATTTTGAGTCCTTTTTTTGGCATGATTGTAATATTCATATCTATATATACATATGAGAACCCATGACTACTTATCATTTTTTATTTCTTTTCTTGTGTGTATGTGTTGCATATGTGCATGTATGAGAGTTCATGACTACTTTCGATTCTGTCTTATTACTTATATATGTAATTGTGTGTAATTATGACTGTCAAGAAGAGAGTGTGTTCAATTTGAGTTATCATCACAAAAGATTCATGTCTTCATTCATCCCACTATTATGTAGAAGAATATAATGATCTTGGTGCATCACCCCTAGTTAACTTATAATTTTACTTCCCTCTATTTCCTATGGTTTTTCTTCCTCTTTTCCTCTATGCACAAAATATGGTTAGGTTAGGTTATAGTAGGTGAGCATTGAAGATCACATCTTGTAAGGATATGATCCTATAAAAAATCTTAGAGGTCATCTTCTAAGAATTGTATCAAGGCTCTCATGAATTTTTGGCTATGTTTCTCTATGTGAGGCATGAGTGTCATGTGCATTTGGCTAGGACAATAGGTGACCATGACAATCAAACATGACAATAGTTTAATGGCATGTCTAGTGGGACAAAATTGAATAAATTGGTTTCACAAATTAAAAGCAAGCACCCATCATGCATGACTACAATTCAATGTCATACCCAGTGGGCATATCTACATATATTAGGACAATATCTTGGTGAAAATCTTGAATCATCATGCTTTTCTCAAGTAATAAATTGCAGCTAGAATTTCCCCATGAGGTCATCTTCAAGCAATTCATTGGGATTCAAAGGGAAGAAGGTAATTCACATGTGATTTTGGTGATATTTTCCATATCTATGATTTCTTTTCTTTTATTCATCATTATTTTTTAGTTTAGTTATTTGTGCATGTATTCATCTATATTTACCATTTTGTATCTAACCAGTCCTTTTGTATTATTGAGTGTTTAATCAAAACTGTAGGTATTTCAAGAGACCTATGGGATATTGATTGAGCATATTTGGTAGTGCCCTATAGCCTTTGTTGGCCTATTCTTTTTTTTCTACCACTAAAAGAGAATTCACCATCTATACTCTATTCAAGTGGTGTATTCACTCCAGATGGTTAAAATCTCAAGATTCAAACCTAACTCACATTAGCACTATTTTATCCTAAAAAAAAATTCACCACCTATAATTATTTTAGATGATGTATTCATCCTCTTCCTTCATAGCCCTAAGGACCTTTAACAACTCAACCCCTCATCTTGTCTAATTTACCCCTATGCATATTGTTTTCATTTGTGATAATCCATATTTCTGTTTCTATCTCCTATCAATCTATATGTCATCCCAATGAATTTATTGGCTATAGAACTTCTAGGTGGAAAATTCATCACAAGTATTACAATATCTATTCATAAGGTCAATTTTAATACTATTTAAAAATTAGGGGGCCTAATTGTGCCAAATAAGGAGTTTCACATTTCTAGCTATGTGGTAGGCACCCATAAACTAATCTCATTTTTATTCCATTTGTTTTTATTGGTTTTAGAAAATTTGCTAGCTAGAAATATTATAGATGACATATTCACCAGGTGGTATTTTCAAACACAAGTGACGTATTTACGTCAAGCATCAAAACAAGTAAGTATACATTTTTCTCATATTGTCAATAATTAGCATAAGCTGCTTACTAATTTAGTTTGCTTGTGTCTATATTTTCTATATTTAGATAAAAAACATATAAAATAAAAATCAAAAGAAATATATAACATAACTAAGCATTTTATTCCATTTTCTTAGGCATTCAATCAAAATTTGCATGTAGATTTGCATTAGGATATTTTGAGTATTTACATCCTTCTTACACTCTCTTAAAAGAAAATAAAAGAAAATAGAAAGACTAGTTTTCTTTTCTTAGATAGCATTCATCAAAGCTAAACTTGCATATAGGATAACACTTTTTCTTATGCACTTTTGTATTCACATTGCATTGCATCTTTAGCATCTTATATCTTAGATCCTAGAATAGAGCAAAACCTAGGTGTCTATTAAAAATAAACACATCAAACTATATTTAGAGAAATATTTAATCTCTTGGTGAACGTGAAACCCCTTGTCAAAGATAATAATGCATAGTGTAATAAATATGAGTTAGCAATAGGGCTCTCTCCTTCGAGTGTGGTTGACCCTTGAGGGATAATTTAGAGGCTAGCACATCCATGTACCTTTTGCCATCCTACATATTTGGTGAACCCAACATGAAATACCATGTAGGTATAACACAATTTGATCTAGAACCTTATATTTAATCAACATAACATTTACTAGACTTTAATTAGGATAACTTAAATTTAAATCATAGTGTAAATTTGTTTTCAGTTATTTCCAGTGATTCAGCATCGAAAACAAGTATAAGGTAATTTTCAAAATATTTCGACGACCATAGCATAGGTTCTGGTAACGTTGATAGGTTCTTCGGTGTGGTGACATTTTTTAGTGGAAAAAATAGTGAACACAAGAGGAAATTTCAATAAAACTCTAAGGTCTCAGTGATTGCTAGCTCGATCGATATTTTTTGGAGATGGACTTCGTATCTTCGATAGGTGACAAGTTTGGTGTTTTCAAAGTGTTTAGTGGGAATTATCCCACATATAGTGTACAGGGAGGTTTTGGTTGTTTAAAAACTCCCCCGTGCACATAGTATGGTGACCATCTCATGGTGGTAACTCACTGGCTATGCCACTCATGTGGGCTAGAGCTCCTATTTAGAGCCGCTGCTGATGCAAAAAATAGATACTTGGTCGATGATAATTAATATGACAAGTTAGTTGACCGACATTGGACTTCGCATAGTTTCAGACTGCTACTTATGCACATGTGGTAGTTGCCAATATTTTTGGAAGGAGAAATCTTAACATGTGGGAGCTCATTATCCCACATTGGGCATACAACATCCTGAAAGGGATTTAAGAGGGTGAAGTTACCCATAGAAGAGTGACCATCACTCTTGGTGGTCAGAAACGCCTCGCTCGCTCACTGGCCAAGTGACTGTTGCTAGCATCGCCTAGAAGAGACACATGGCAAACTATTGCAACCCACGTAGGTTTGAATTGGTGCTGTTTGAATTTAATTTCTGACTGTTGACAGACTTCAGAAATTGGACCATTGACATTCACAGTTACCGCAAAAATTTGAAAAAACCATTTTTTGGCACTAAAAATTAACAAAAGGTGATTTTTTTCATTTTCTGCAATTTTTTCAACAAGAATTTTTGCAGTTTTCAGCAACTATTTTTGTAAAATTGATCAATTTTTGCCTCCACAAGTCATATTTTGCAATTTAAGGGTTTATTTTTTGAAAATTAATTTGCAAATTGGTGTAATTTGTAAAAGCACTAGAATAGCCCCATTTGTAAATTTGGAAGGCAATTTTTTCTAGCCAATTTTTTGCATTAGGAAAACTGTCAAATTGTTCCTAAGAGCCTAGATAGTTTTTGCAACCACACTGTATTTCTCCTAGTTTGGCATATACACGTAAGAACATGACTATCGAAATAAAATCAAACACGAAAAACCTTACTGTTGCAGTAGATATTTTTGCAGATAAAGTGAAATATATTATTGTCCAATTGACTCCTAGTGATATCAAAATTCATCACAAACATGCCAATAAAGCAAAATTTGAGGTCAAATTGTATGACGGATCAAGGTATCTTGATGTATTGTCTACATGGATTTTAGATATGCAAACTTGGTTTGCTTATGCTAAAATTCTTGAAGATGACCAAGTTGCTTTTGCCATAGTCAAACTCACAGGCTTAGAAAAAGTTTTAATTATAGAAAGACAAAGCCATAATGCTGCCATGACTTGGAAAGAATTGATCCAAATTTTGAAAAATACATTCTTCCCACCAAACTATCAAAGTGATCTCATGACCAAGTGGTATAGATTGAGGTAAGCCTATAGTATGTCAGTTGTTGACTACATTTTTCAATTCAATAGGCTAAGGGTGCTTCTTGGTGTGAAATATTTAGAAAAGGATTTGATTAACAAGTTCATGTGTGGATTGTAAGATCATATTTTTAGGGAGATCAAGTTCAATTATTTACTCACTTTGGATTTGACATTCAAGCATGCCATTCTCATAGAGGATAAAGTTGGTGCTTCTCATAGACCTCAACAGGACAACAATTCCAAAGGTGTGAAGCAACATCAAAAAAAGGTGTAGAACAATTCTCATTCTTCCCTTCATTCTTCTTCTCCTTCCACTTCTCCTAAAGCACATTCTTCTTCTTCTCACTCTAAAGATCCTTCTTCTTCAACAATGTATTATAATTTTTGTAAAAAGCAAGGTCATACAAAAGCTAAATGTTTTACTTTTGAAAGAATGAAGAAGAAGAAGTCCCTAATTGTACAACCTACATATGCGAAACCACAAGATGGTCCCATTGTGACTACAAATATAGAAGAAGAATACCCAGTTTTAAAGGGTAAACTAAACATAGTTACCGTAATGAAAAATGATTTGGTACAAGGGGGTCGTGACCACTTATTTGTCATTAGAACCTACCTTACACATTATTTTTACATAGATTATATCATAGATAATGGCTCATAGAAGTATCTCATTGTGATATCCATTGTCAAGAAGTTGAAGCTTCCCACAAAGCCACATAATCAACCCTATGCACTTGGGTGGAAGTATGTAGACTCCACATCTAACATCACACACACTTGCACCTTTAATTTTGCTTTTGGTGATATGTTTATGGACAAAGTAAGATGTGATGTCATCAAGGTTATGCATAAGGGGTCGGCCCCAAAGTGTATTTATAAAATCGAGGTGAATCTAATCCTAAGGTGTATAAACATCGAGGCATATTTTTCAAAATTTTACAAAAACTTTATCAAATAATGGCAATTTTTTGAAAACTGTGCACCAAATTTTTAAAATTTTAAAATTACGACTAACAGAAGCGACTTTCACAAGGTGACTGACAGAAGCAACTATCACAAGGCGACTGTCAAAGGCAACTGTCACAATGCAACTATCACAAGGTGACTATCAAATGCGACTATCACAAGGCAACTATCATAACATGATTGTCACATGGTGACAGGAAGAAAATAACCATTAAATATTGTCAATATGATGTTGCCACATGTCCTCTCCTCTGCCACGTGTCACGCATCCATCGACTTCAGCCATGCAGACTTCTATAAATAGAATAGCAAGGTCATTTTTCACCTTTCGCACAGTGATTTCCAGAGCAATTTTAGAGCGTTTTCTTGTATTTTAGAGCATTTTATATAGTGATTTTAGAGTTTTTTTAGATGGTTTTTTGAGCATTTTCTGAGCATTTTTAGGGTATTTTTAGAGTTTTTTCGTGAGTTTTTAGAGTATTTTTTGAGATTTTTAGAGGGTTTTCGAAGCGTTTTACTAGCATTTTCCCAGTATTTTCAGAGTGTTTTAATAGCATTTTCAGAGCTTTAAATGGGGTTATCAAAAATGGCTAGCGCTTCCTCTCCTCTCCCTTCTAAGGTATCTTTCAAGAGCTACTATTGCTCGAATGTCAAGAATATTTTTAGCACTCCTGGGAGAGATTCCAACTGGCTTTATACCTCCAGAGTTGCTGGAGTCATGAATATGCCAAAGTTGGATGTCAACATCTCCCTAATACAACGTATTGTTAGTTCCTACGACCATGATGTGTCCACTATAAAGATCAGAGTTGATAACAAGGATATTGTTTTTATTGTGAACCCCTCGGATGTGCAACGATTAATAGGGCTGCTATTTTTGAATGGTCTCCTTGTTAACAACCAATACACATTGACTGAAGCTAATGGTCTCTTAATCTCATTCTCTTAAAGGTAAGTTTTTGAAAATTTTGTTTTTGTTTATCCTTAATTTTGATGTATTGTTGTTTCCAATGTCCATTCTCTAATAATTTTCTCTCTGTTTTTTAGTTAATTCTTCTAAATCGAAAAGGGGTTTGAACATTTCCAACGTTATAGATAAATTTATTTATGCATGTATTCGTTTTTTCTTGGTAAGGCTTATTCTGCAAGGCCAACCTACATAAATGTTGTTTTAGGCTTTGTCATTGTTGATTTGTTGTATTGATGGAGGCATATATGATTGGTCCACTCACATTTCAAACCGCCTGAAAAAGGATCTTATGTCTATGCAAAAAATTTAATCTAAGTGTACAGTAACCTCCAAAAACTTTATTCTTTGTCTTTTTCATGAAGCATATTACAATATTCAACAAAAAAAATCTTCCAATTGAATTGCACCCGAATTTGTTGGCTATTGGTATCAATAAGAATGAAATATAGGTAAAATTATTTATTGGAATAGTCTCTCTTTTGTTTCTTTTCAATCAATCTTGTTATTTTTTAATTTTATATTGAAAACAAAGAAGAGCAGCTCACTCATCTAGTAAAAGGGATGTCACCATCAGGATTCAAGAAGCGTCTACCAATTTTGACATGCAGTCGCAATCGTCACCGGTAACTTCCATACGTAAACATAGGAGGTCTCCTGATGGACAACATACACATAGACTCCTCTTACTTTTGGAAATGCATTTGCTATAATTGACATTGAATACATAACCTCCAGCTCACAAGGTAAACTTATTTTTCAAAAGTTCTAATTTCAATAATGTATTTTAACAATATAAAATTATATTTAGTTTGAGAAAATATTTTAACTATTTTCAGAGCAAAGGCCAATACTTGCACCATCAATTGTAACAAATGCAGAGTCTGAGTCGGGTATGTTTAGTTAAAATTGATCTATTTTAATGGCATTTTTTTAAAACTAGTTTTAATTTATATTTTTCATGTGAAATTTTGTAGAGGGATTGGTTAGATTTAAAAGACTCAAAAAATAGATACCTCCACTAGATGCACAATAGGAGAAGCAGCCAGTACACCTACAATAAGTCCATCAACATCAAGTTCATCCACAACAAGTTCGACAAAACTCCATAGCATGCACCACTAGTGAGGAACCAATATCACATCTATGGGAAAGAGTTCCTCACACTGTCACAATAATCACATCAGGGAACCAACAGTCAGTGTCAAACATAGACTCAGACTGTGGGTAAGTCTATTGTTTCAGGGATGCCATTCCTAATTTTAACACTTGATAATTTATCAAATATAGAAAGTGCATCTCATATGCCCTCTATTATTTGGAATCTCGATGATGATTTTATGTATCAGGATATGAATAATTTGAATTTACCACTAAAGACAAGTGATATGCTTCATGGTATAGGGATCGATGATGAAGTAGAGGAGAATGTTGAAGAATATGCCATTGATGTTTCCTCTTCCCCCCATCAACAAGTCGACACCCATCATCATCCGACCAATGATGATAAAGTAAACTTTTCAAAAAATGTTTTATTAGCAAACAGATGTAAGGCTACTGTTACGAATAATCTTCTTGTAGATATTGATACATTAAGAGAATGGGAATATTAGTCCAAGGTTATGATCAAAGTAATAAATGGCTGATACAAGAACTTTGCACATAGAAAGGAGCTATTTTCAAAGGTAAAGAATGAACCGCAAAAGCTCGATGCTCTATTACAAAAAATTGAATCTAGCACCGTCAAGGCTGATTATACATGCAATGATGAAGTTCTGACCATTATGTTGGACCAATTAGAGAACATGAATGCTAAAGCCCAAGCATATTTCAATGAATGGAAACTAGATAAGAAGAAAGTAGTAATAGTAGAAACTGCAAGACTTACAATAGATGTAAGTTTTACATATATCTAAAAGTTATTTTTTTCTTTAATATATTTTTTAAATAAATATTAATCTTTTCCTCTTGTATTTTGCATTCTAATTATCAACATTTAAAGCAACAATTGACAACCATGAAAATGTGGATCAGGACAACAAAAATTAGTGTGAATAATGCTATTGAAGTAAAGAAGAGACTACAATACACTATTCGAGAAAATAATTGTTTGAATAAGCTTATCAAAGATAAGGGTCTGGATGTGGAGGCTGTAGTAAAATACAATGATGTAGTAAGAGGGTGAAGCTACCCATAGAAGAGTGACCACCACTCTTGGTTGTCACAAAGGCCTCGCTCGCTCGCTGGCCAAGCGATTGTTGCTAGCATCGCCTAGAAGAGACATGTGGCAGACTATTGCAACCCGCGTAGGTTTGAATTGGCACTGTTTGAATTTGATTTTTGACCGTTGATAGACTTTAGAAATTGGACCACTGACATTCACAATTACTGCAAAAATTTGAAAAAACCAATTTTTGGCACAAACAACAAATATTCTCACCTAATTTCAAATTTTCAAATTTGAATTTTTGGCGCTAAAACTCAACAAAAGGTGTTTTTTTTCATTTTCTGCTAATTTTTCAACAAGAATTTTTGTAGTTTTCAACAACTATTTTTGTAAAATTGATCATTTTTTGCCTCCATAAGTTATATTTTGCAATTTAAGGGCTTATTTTTTGAAAATTAGTGCTACTTTTTATAATTTGCAAATTGGTGTAATTTGTAAAAACACTAGGATAGCCCCATTTGTAAATTTGGAAAACAATTTTTCCTAGGCAAATTTCTGCATTAGGAAAACCGTAAAATTGTTCCTAAGAGCCTAGATAGTTTTTGCAACCACATTGTATTTATCCTAGTTTGGAATATACACATAAGAACATGACTACCAAAATCAAATCAAACACGAAAAACCTTACTGTTGCAATAGATATTTTTGCAGATAAAATGAAAGATATTATTGTCCAATTGACTCCTAGTGATATCAAAATTCATCACAACCATGCCAATAAAGCAAAATTTAAGGTCAAATTGTATGACGGATCAAGGTATCTTGATGTTTTGTCTACATAGATTTTAGATATGAAAACTTGATTTTCTTATGCTAAAATTCTTGAATATGACCAAGTTGCTTTTACTACAGTCAAACTCATAGGCTTAGAAAAAGTTTTAATTGTAGAAAGACAAACCCATAATGCTTCCATGACTTGGAAAGAATTGATCCAAATTAAAAAAAAACATTCTTTCCACTAAACTATCAAAGTGATCTCATGACTAAGTGGTATAGATTGAGGTAAGCCTCTAGTATATCAGTTGCTAACTATATTTTTTTAATTCAATAGGCTAAGGGTGCTTCTTGGTGTGAAATATTCAGAAAAGGATTTGATTAACAAGTTCACGTGTGGATTGCAAGATCAGTTTTTTAGGGAAATCAAGTTCAACTATCTACTCACTTTGGATGTGGCATTCAAGCATGCCATTCTCACAGAGGAGAAAGTTGGTGCTTCTCACAAACCTCAATAGGACAGCAGTTCCAAAGGTGTGAATCAACATCAAAAAAAGGTGAAGAACAATTCTCATTCTTCCCTTCATTCTTCTTCTCCTTCCACTTCTCCTAAAGCACATTCTTCTTCTTCACTCTAAAGATCCTTTTTCTTCAATAATGTATTATGAATTTTGTAAAAAGCAAGGTCATACAAAAGCTAAATGCTTTACTTTTGAAAGAATGAAGAAGAAGAAGTCCCTAATTGTAAAACCTACATATGAGGAACCACAAGATGGTCCCATTGTGACTACAGGGATAGAAGAAGAATATCCAGTTTTAAAGGGTAAACTAAATATAGTTACCATCATGACAAATGATTTGGTGCAAGGGGGTCGTGACCACTTATTTGTCACTAGAACCCACCTTACACATTATTTTTATGTAGATTGTATCATAGATAATGGCTCATAGAAGAATCTCATTGTGAGATCCATTGTTGAGAAGTTGAAGCTTCCCACAAAGCCACATCATCAACCCTATGCACTTGGGTAGAAGTATGTAGACTCCACATCTAACATCACACACACTTCCACCTTGAATTTTGGTTTTGGTGATAAGTTTATGGATAAGGTAAGATGTGATGTCATCAAGGTTATGCATAAGGGATTGACCCCAAAGTGTATTTATAAAATCGGGGTAAATATAGTCCTAATGTGTATAAACATCGGGGCATATTTTTCAAAATTTTGCAAAAAATTTATCAAATAATGGCGATTTTTTGAAAATTGTGCACCAAATTTTTCAACTTTTAAAATGGTGACTAATAGAAGCGACTATCACAAGGTGACTGATAAAAGCGACTATCACAAGGTGACTGATAGAAGCGACTATCACAAGGCGACTATCAAAGGTGACTGTCACAAGGCAACTATCACAAGGTGACTGTCACAAGGTGACTATCACAAGGTGACTATCAAAGGCGACTTTCACAAGGCGACTGTCACATGGTGATAGGAAGAAGGTAATCGTCAAATATTGTCAATAAGATACTACCACGTGTCCTCTCCTCTACCATGTGTCACACATCCATCGACTTCATCTATGCAAACTTCTATAAATAGAATAGCATGGTCATTTTTCACCTTTTGCACGATGATTTCCAGAGCAATTTTAGAGCGTTTTCCAATAGTTTTAGAGCATTTTCTATAGTGATTTTAGAGTTTTTTTAGATGGTTTTCTAAGCATTTTTAGGGTATTTTTAGAGATTTTTTCGTGAATTTTTAGAGTATTTTCAAAGCTTTTTCAGAGGGTTTTCGAAACATTTTCCCAACATTTTTCCTAGTATTTTCAGAGTGTTTTAAGAGCATTTTTAGAAATTTAAAGAGGGTTATCAAAATGGCTAGTGCTTCCTCTCCTGTCCCTTCCAAGATATCTTTAAAGAGTTCCTATTGCTCGAATTTCAAGAATATTTTTAGCACTCTTGGGAGAGATTCCAACTGGATTTACACCTCCAGAGTTGCTGGAGTCATGAAGATGCCACAGTTGGATGTCAACATCTCCCTAATGCAATATATTGTTAGTTCCTACGACCATGATGTGTCAACTATACAAATCAAATTTGATAACAAGGATATTGTTTTTATTGTGAACCCCTCGGATGTGCAATGATTAACAGGGTTACCATTTTTGAATGGTATCCTTGTTAACAACCAATACACGTTGACTGAAGCTGATAAATCAACGCTGACATCTAGATATGTCATGAATCCAGACCATTTGAAAGGTAAGTTTTTAAAAAAATTGTTTTTGTTTATCCTTAATTTTGATGTATTGTTGTTTCCAATGTCCATTCTCTAATAATTTTCTCTCTATTTTTTAGTTAATTATTCTAAATTAAAAAGGGATTTGAAAATTTCCAACGTTATAGATAAATTTATTTATGCCTGTATTTTTTTTTTGGGAAGGCTTATTTTGCAGGGCCGACCTACATAAATGTTATTTTGGGCTTTGTCATTGTTGATTTGTTGTATTCATGGAGGCAGATATGATTGGTCCACTCACATTTCAAACTGCCTGAAAAAGGACCTTATGTCCACGCAGAAAATTCAATCTACGTGTACAGTAACCTCCAACAACTTTATTCTTTATCTTTTTTCATGAAGCATATTACAATATTCAACAAAAAAATCTTCCAATTGCATTGCACCTAGATTTTTTGGCTATTGGTATCAATGAGAATGAAATATAGGTAAAATTATTTATTGGAATAGTCTCTCTTTTGTTTCTTTTCAATCAATCTTGTTAATTTTTAATTTTCTTTTGAAAACAAAGAAGCGCAACTCACTCATCCAGTAAAAGGGATGTCGCCATTAGGATTCAAGAAGCATCTACTGATTCTAACATGCAGTCACAATAATCATCAATAACTTCCATACATAAACGTATGAGGTCTCCTTATGGACAACATACATGTACGAATCCTCTTACTTTTGGACATGCATCTGCTACAGTTGATATTGAAGATGTAACCTCCAACTCACAAGGTAAACTTATTTTTCAAAAGTTCTAATTTCAATAATTTAGTTTGAGAAAATATTTTAACTATTTTTAAAGAAAAGGCCAATACTTGCACCATCAACGATAACAGCTGTAGTTGGGTATGTTTAGTTAAAATTGATTTATTTTAATGGCATTTTTTAAAAACTAGTTTTAATTTATATTTTTCATGTGAAATTTTGTAGAGGGACTGGCTAGATTTAAAAGACTCAAAAAATAGATACCTCCACTAGGTGCATAATAGGAAAAGCAAACAGATTTTGTACAAAAGGTAGATTAAGCAGAAGCAGCCCTACTGTTTCCTGAAATGTGAAACTACAGTTTGATCTTACATCTGTCCGATGATAGAATATCCTTATGCCGATATGATAACTAGTCACCCCATTATTTAATGTAAAAACTATATTAACAACCAGAATTAAACACTGCTGGATGGAAATGAGGAAAAAAGTTTTTTTCTCTGCTAGGGTTTGATGAGGAAAGCTGCTTTGCTGGAATTTTTTTGAGACCTATCTGGTGGGCTCTGCGGGGATGGCAGCAGTTTCTGGAGGAGGTATGAACAACTGGAGGAATGTAGTGATGGCATCAGGTCCGTCACAGAGCATGCATGCTAGGGCTGGTATTTCTTTTAAAAATGATTGGAAGGAACAGGATTTCCCATTGCATGCTAGGAATCGCTTGTTAAAGAACAATGGATGTTTGGAACGATGTGAAGCCAGGCCGGTTCTAGTGGTTCAACCAGACTCGATGGTAGAAGATGTGGAGTATTTAACCAAACATGCACTTATTGGTAAATTTATGGGCATCCGAATTTCTCTTCCCTTTGTGGAGGCTTGGGTTAGGAAGACTTGGAACCCTGAAGGTGATGTGGAGGTGATGCTGAGTGCAAACAACTATTTTATGGTGGTTTTTTCTTGTCTTGCGGATCGTAACAAAGCATTTGAAGGAGGTCCCTATTTTTGTAACCAAGCGGGACTCTTTCTTAAACCCTGGCATGTGGGTTTCAACCCATCAGAGGAGCGGTCGTCATGGGTTCCGGTGTGGGTTCGGCTTCCGTGGCTCCCCTTGGAATTTTGGAGAAATGACATCTTGCATATGATTGCCCTTCTACTTGGGAAGCCGGTTGGGCCGTCAGGACAGACGCTGGATAAAAAGGTAATCTCTATTGCCCGTATCTGTGTTGAAATTGATTTAAACAATCCTATTCCAGATTCTATTGAAATACAGTTCGGATCAACCACATGGGTTCAAAAACTTGACTATGAAGCTCTTCCATTTCGTTGCCGGATTTGCCATGAATATGGCCACTTACAAAGAAAATGCCCTAAGTTTGTCCTACCTGTGGCTTCAAATCCTGGGCCCTCTCAAGCTATACAAAATATGGATAAAGGAAAAGCCCCGATAAAGGAGGGGGATCAGGATAAGGAAGGCTTTGTTATGGTAAAACCTCGAAACAAAGGAAGAAAGGCAAAAAGAGACATTAAGGATAACTAGACCGGATGCTCGACTCAATCGTTTTGAAATTCTAGAGAATCTTGATCGGTGCGTGGAGATACCGAAACATCGCTACATGTTATAGATATAACAAGACCAAATCGGTTGTCTCTTCATGAGGTGGAACCAAGGGAACCGGATACGGGGGTTTAAATGAAGAACAAAGGGCTTTGGTTTCGAGTATAGGTGATATGGTTGGCCCTAGCCCTGGAAGTGAAGTTATCTTAGAAAATGGCACAGATTTAGATGTGCCCTCTCCTACCTAGGCACTGATGCAGTCATCCATGGACTATAAAACTCCTACGGTGTTGGGATTGCAGCATAAAATAATTAAAAAAAATGCTTCAGATAAGAATATGAAGGTGGGTCGGAAGAAAGACCAGGATAAAATTAAGTTAATGGGAGAGACTTTGGTAGAGTCAGGTTTGGTGAGAACATTGGACTCCCATTTTTATAACCCCCAAAAATGATTATACTTTCATGGAATGTAAGGGGGTTGAACAACATCCCTAGACAAAAAGTTGTTCGTGATTTGATTCGTGTTCATTCTCCGGATGTGGTTTTTATTCAGGACAGAGTATTGATAACTGGGAGAGTCTCCCGTCTGGGGATTCTCAACACCTACGGGAGTTGATCCATAAGGATGTTCAGACTTAATGTGGTTTGTTTTTTTTTTTGGTTTTCTTTGGGAGTTGACCTTGTCTAGTGATTTAGCCTGTCTTGTTGCTTATTTGAGTCCTGGGTGGGGGCTCAGTTGTACTTTGTAATCTAGAATTTTTATCAATAAATTTTTACCCCTTTATTTAAAAAAAAAATAGGAAAAGCAAACATTACACCTACAACAAATCCATCAACATCAAGTTCATCCACAACAAGTTCGAAAAAATCCATAGCATGCACCACCGATGAGGAACCAATCTCACATGCGTGGGAAACAGTTCCTCACACCGTTATAACAGTCACATCAGGGAACCAACAGTCAGTTTCAGACACAGACTCAAACTGTGGGTCAGTCTAGTGTTTCAGGGATGCCGTTCCTAATTTTAGCACTTGATAATTTATCAAATTTAGAAAGTGCATCTCATATGCCCTCTATTGTTGGGAATCTCGATGATGATTTTATGTATCAAGATATGAATAATTTGAATTTACCACTAAAGACAAGTGATCTACTTCATGGTCTAGGGATCGATGATGAAGTAGAGGAGAATGTTGAAGGAGATGCCACCGATGTTTCCTCTTCCCCCCACCAGCAAGTCGACACCCATCATCATCCGACCGATGATGATAAAGTAAACTTTTCAAAAAATGTTTTATTAGCAAACAGATGTAAGGCTACTGTTACGAATAATCTTCTTGTAGATATTGATACATTAAGAGAATGGGAATATCGGGCCAAGGTTATGATCAAAGCAATAAATGGCTGATACAAGAACTTCGCACATAGAAAGGAGCTATTTTCAAAGGTAGAGAATGAGCCACAAAATCTTGATGCTCTGTTACGAAAAGCTGAATCTAGCACCGTCAAGGCCGATTCTACAAGTAGTGATGAAGTTTTGGCCATTATATTGGACCGATTAGAGAACCTGAATGCTGAAGCCCAAGCATATTTCAATGAATGGGAACTAGATAAGAAGAAAGTAGCAGTAGTAGAAACTGCAAGACTTACAACAGATGTAAGTTTTACATATATCTGAAAATCATTTTTTTCTTTAATATATTTTTTTAATTAATATTAATATTTTTCTCTTGTATTTTGCAGTCTAATTATCAACATTTAAAGCAGCAGGTGTCAACCATGAAAACGTGGATCAGGACAACAAAAATCAGTGTGAATAATGCTATTGAAGTGAAGAAGAGACTACAATACACTATTCGAGAAAATAATTGGTTGAAGAAGCTTATCAAAGATAAGGGCCTGGATGTGGATGTTGTAGTAAAAGAAAATGAGAAAGAGTTGAATGCACCATTTAAAGAAGATCCCACGAAGGAAGAAGGTTTATTGCTATCAGGGATAAACACTACAGCTGAAAGTTTGGTATGGGCTGGTGCATTGGAAGAAAAGGATATTGAGGTAGATGCAGCTGACACTTTAGGCACTTTGTAGGAAGAAAACTTAGAAAAGTAGAACTATTGTTTCCTTATTTGATGATTCTAGAATGTGGTGAAAAGAAACATGTTTTCAAAGACTCGTATTTTAACATGTTTTCAAACATATTATTTTATATTACATAAATTTTATATTACTTTTTCATATTTTGTTTTCAATATTGTGATGTTTTGATCAGTTGTGTGGATGGAATAAATAATTTTGAATTATGTGGATGCAATAATGGAGCACCAATATTTAGTTTACCATAAATGGTTTATTCAATACATGGTTTTCAATACATGGTTTATTCAATACATGGATTGCCATACATTGTTTTCAATACATGGTTTATTCTATACATGGTTTTCAATAAATGGTTTATTCAATACATGGTTTGCCATACATTGTTTTCAATACATGGTTTATTCAATACATGGTTTACCATACATGGTTTATTCAATACATGGTTTTCAATAAATGGTTTATTCAATACATGGTTTGCCATACATTATTTTCAATACATGGTTTATTCAATACATGGTTTGCCATACATGGTTTATTCAATACATGGTTTTCAATAAATGGTTTATTCAATACATGGTTTGCCATACATTGTTTTCAATACATGGTTTATTCAATACATGGTTTGCCATACATTGTTTTCAATACATGGTTTTCAATACATGGTTTATTCAATACATGGTTTACCATACATTGTTTTCAATACATGGTTTATTCAATACATGGTTTGCCATACATGGTTTATTCAATACTTGGTTTTCAATACATGGTTTATTCAATACATGGTTTGTTATACATGGTTTTCAATACATGGATTGCCATACATTGTTTTCAATACATGGTTTATTTAATACATGGTTTATACTTTATTCAATACATGGTTTATTTAATACATGGTTTATACTTTATTCAATACATGGTTTGCTATACATGGTTTTCAAAATATATGAAATCATAATATACATATTCTGTTGACAACTGATAGCATAATATATGAAATCAAAATACATGTGAAAAATAGTAATATTTGTGATTCTGTAATCAATATTATGTTCCAAAATACATGAAAACATGTCTCAAAATATAATCAAATCTCAATATTTTGTTGAAAATTGATGACTTAATATGTGAAATCAAATCAAATAAATGAATCAAATCCCAATATTCTATTGAGAAATGATAGTTTAATATGTGAAATCAATCAAATGAAAGCATCTTTGCATCATAATGGTGGAAGCTGGAACAAACTCTTTTCAGATTGTGCAAAATATTCTGCACTCATACCAAAAATTTCTGTCATCACAGTGTCATCAATGTTACCATTATCCTCATCATCCTGAGTATTCATGACACCTCTTCTCTCTGCCAAAGATTTCCAATATGACAAAGCTCTTTCATAAGGAAACTTCTCAACCTCATAGGTCGACACATATACTCTCAAACAATTTTCCAAATTTTTGTCCAATCTATTTCGAACTTTAGATTTTACATATGATAATGCACTAAATACCCTTTCATCCTCAACAGATCCTAAAATCATCGTTTGGCATAATTCATATAAACTAAAATATTCACTCATAGTATGTTGCAGGATACTACTAGGATATAAATATTTCCACAAACGTGAAATAGAACCCCTTTCATGGTGATTAGTGAATTGTGAAACTTGAGCAGACATTGTTGTTCCAAAATAGTTTGATTGTTTTGTCAAAATATCTTTGTTGAGAATGCCATTGATTTCAATACCATTGAATACCACAGGTTTAGTGAAATGGCTAGCAAGAGTGCCCATGTATTTGAGAAACAAACCATTTATATTCTGGTATTCATTACAAGGATTCCAAAATATCGGGTTAACCACACCCATAGCCTCAAGCAATTCATCTCTTTGAAAATGGTCTCTGATTTCTTTTGTCAATGATTCTGCTATTTGTTTCAGTTTAATTTTTGTATCTATTACAACTACATGAAATATGTTGTATGTTATGGGCATTTGTTCAACTTCATTTGTAGCTATATCCATTCGTTGACCAAAACAATATAAAGGAATTTCCTTTTCGTGGACATTAATACATAGATGATCGTTTATATTGAACTTCAAAAAGTTTTGAGGATCATTCACGTTTGTCAATGCTCTCCAACTCTCAAACATGGGATCCATAAAACTTTGACCAGATGCGTACATCATATCAATATGTAAGCAAATTTGTTTTCTAGCCCTGATGAAATCCACAATATAAATCGATCTTTCTTGTGCAATTTTGATCAAAGTATTCATTTCTTCCAACATTGGAAGAATACCACACAATGTGAGAAGTGTTTCAAAGTCACTCATTCAAAATAGAAAATCTTTAGCCTTATCAACTGCCCTATGATTTGCATACATAAACCCTACCAAGGATTGATATTCTTTGAAAACTCTATATGTCGGTTGATACATCGAAATCCACCTAGTATCTACATCTTTTAAGAGTTTTTTACCATCAGTAACTCCTAGTGCAAACTACTGAAACTCTAAAAATATTTTTGGACTGCACAAAAAATAATCATGAATTTCATGGACAAGCTCTTCCACTCTCGCTATATTTGTAAATGTATCCACAATTTTGTATGCAAGATTAATTCTATGAGCCATGCAATGAATAGGGATCAAATATGGGGTAACAGATGTTTGTAGTCTAACACAAAGACCATTCCTGTGTCCTTGCATTGTAGCAGCACCATCGAATTTGACACATATTAACTTAGTGGCTATTTCCATTTCATTCATTCCTGCTATTTCCTTTAAACTAGAAACAACAACATTGTAAATGTTTTCTGCATTGCAATTTTCCACCATCTTGCGTAGTCCAAGTAAATGAGGTTGCCTTAAATGATTTTCCAATGTGTAAACATGCATGCAAATCCAATATGTGTTGTCAACAACAGTCACCTCATCAATTGAAAGTGAAATGAATTTGGCCTTTTTTATTTTCTCTTTGAGGTCATCCTGCTCAACCAATGACAGACATTTTACCATTTCCCAACCACTTCGATCTGACCAATGGGCGTTGGGTAAGTTTTGCACATCAGCTAGTCAAAATAGAGATTTATAATCAATGAAATCTGATATAGGTCTACCCTTTTTAAGAATAGTGAGTACAACAACAAACTGTAAACTTTTTGAAGCTAAAGTGAACTTTTCCATTTTTTGAAATTGGGCTTGAATCGTTGCACCTTTCTCAACCAAAGTTTGTTTTTGTTTCATTGCTTTATCATATTCTTGTGCATATCTGATATGGGCACACTCTGATGCATCCTTCCACCTATAATTTTTTTGTATTGGTCCATCACTTTCTTTTGTTTTTATATAAACCTTTCCACAATGTTTTTCTACTGTATCTTTCTTAACTTGCAATCTGTGATCCTTTCCATGTTTCCAACTGCAAATTATACATCTCAATTCTATTATTACCTCATTACTATTCTCTGGAAGCACTGGCTCAACAAATGGAAAATCTAAAACCCAATCAGGCTGAAATGATCTATTAATTGTCCATCTAGATGACCTTGCATGTTTATGTTTTTTAGAAGAAGATTCTTCGAAAGTAGGTACTGCATAAGAACTATTATTTTGTTTTCCATTTGGTGTGTTTGTTTCAGGAATCTCTTCATGTTGTTGTTCCATTTATTTAAGAAAATTTTCATCTGTGGACTTTTCATTATCGTGGATATGTGGAAGTGGAGTCATACCAGGGTCAACAATGTTTTCTGTAGAGATAATACTAGGGTCAATACCAGGGTCATTATCATTATTCTTTTTAAAAGCATACCTTCTTTTAAAAAATACAGATAAATAATGGACAAAGCCATCCACCAAAAATCACCCTTCTTAATGAATGAAGACATTATATATAAAATTAACAATGCACAAAAATTAACTGGTTAGTAAGTAAAGGTGTTCATACCTTCAATTTGTGCAGATGTTGATGGCTGACTAGATTTCAAAATATTATGAAAGTATTTGAGGATACTCCTTTTATCGAAACTAGAAGACTGGCCTCCCTTCTTTCCACTGCCAACATGTGACATTTTACCTATATAAACAGAAGAGTAACAAGAACATCATTTTGAAAAATGGAAATAACTGGTAAAAGAGAGAACTACTATTCAAGACAACAGAATATCTGACCCAAGGAAGCTTGAGATTGGTGCCCAAATAATAGGAAAACCTCCTTATTGAGTGTCAATGAACAAAAATGTATAAAAAAGAAACATAAATGGTAACAAAAACTTACCGATAAATGGTTGTCGTTGTATGTCAGTCACCTTGTGACAGTCGCCCTTTGATAGTCACCTTGTGATAGTCACCTTGTGCTAGTCACCTTGTGATAGTTGCCTTGTGATAGTCACCTTGTGACATTCACGTCGTGTCAGTCACCTTTTGTCAGTAGCTTCTGTCGATCACCTTGTGTCAGTCACTTCTACCATTCACTTTTTGTGATCGCCTTGTTTCAGTTTCCCTGAGACTATGAGTGTCACTATCAAGGTTACCTATATAGTGGGGTACAAGAGGTAAATTTGACAAGATATTTTTTTTAAATAATTTTAAGGCAAAAATTAGGCGGGAAAACATATTGTACCAGGGTGAATTTACCCTAAAAAAAATTAATTCCATAATTTTTGAGCGAATGGGCCGACCTCTAGGGTCCCAAAATTAGCAAAATAAAAATTTTTAAAATCCTAAAATTCGCTATAAATTGCAAAATTCGCCCTTGTGCATAACCTTGATAGAGATAGATTGCTGTGGACTATTGCTTGGTAAACCCTATCAATACGATAGGAATTCTATGTATCATGCTAAAAAGAACACATAAACTGTGGATTTGCATGATAAAACATATTTGATACAAAGCACTACACCCACATCAAATTTGATGCTAAGTTGTAGGCAAGTTCGTAAGCCATTAAGTCAAGCACTTATTTTGTATCCTACTTGCATAAGTCCCACACAAGAGAAAGAACAAACACCATCAAAGGCTCATGATAAAGAAGAAGCTTCACTTCCACAAAATGAACAATCACAAGAGCTCATGGTTAAGGAACCCATCACTCTCACTCATAAGAAAAATATCAACCATTCCATTGACATCATTCTAGGTACACCTATGGACACAACCACTTGCTCCACAAAAGTTGCATTTGTCTTTGCCCTCTTCCACCATTGCATATACGAAGGAGAAATCTAAGATCACTTTATTCATTTAGCACTGACAGAGCCTTCATGACAAGATAACACAGGACTTGCAAGAGACTCCACAGGAGCAGTAGAGAGTGATGCACAAGCATCATAGTCCTCACTCATCTCAGGTTGGAGATAGAGTTTGGCTTCCTTTGGATAAGCAATGCTTTCCAAAGATACCATTTTAGGATCCTCCTTTGGTACCTAAACCTATCATCAGCCCTATAGCAGCAGTGGTACCAGATCGTCAACTTTCACTTATTTTAGATAGAGTTTTCAAGATGAAGACTCATCACACTCGACATGGTTCTTCCACTTCTTATCTTGTCACCCATTGTAGTCACTTTCTACACATGGCTTATTGGATTTCTCACCATCATATGGCCCATGAATTTCCATATTTATTGAGAGCATTGGGGTCAAATGATTCTATGGTTGGGAGGAGTATTGAGGATATGGTTGTACTTTAGGATTAATTATAAGCCTTAGTTATTATTTTATTATTATTTCCTATTTCTTACACTTTTTATTCATGTGAGACATAGTATGCCTATGTTGGAAATAGGTTGTTATTTATTGGATATTTAGTTATACTGTTAGAGTTGTCCTTTGTCTTTTAGTAGTTAGTTGACATCCTTGTTTAGCAGATTGTTATCTGTTAGTTAAGTAGTTTTCCATGTTTGGAATATTGTTACAACCACTTAACCTATGTGATTTAATTGTAGAATTATATATTTTATTACAATCATGATTAAAATCCTAGTGTTTAATGAAGAAGATGAAGAAAATCCTCCTTTCAAAACCATTTATCCTATTCACAATGAATAAGGAAAAGTAGTTTTTAAGTCCATGGACCATCTAGTTGCTTTCCTACAAGGAAATAGGAAAGCTATGAAATCCATATTAAAGTTTGATGACATGCCTACTTATATTGTGGAAGAAATTCTCTTGGAACTTCCACAACAACCTAGATTCAATCCTATGAGTTCTCAATAGAGAGACTCAATAATTGTAATTACCATAAATGGGAGACCATAAAATATTTAGTCTTCCTTTAAAAAATAAGGGATATATACATCCAAGCATAGAACCATTTAGGATAAATCTTCCTATCTCTTAGCCTATAAGCCTTCCAAAAATTCTAAATATGGATATCTTCCCCAAAATATGATTTCTTCTAATCCATTCTTTAGCATGCCCATTACCGCTAACACTCCTACTAAACCTTTATCCTATATAATGTTGGAACTAATAATATGTTCCCCTTTATATCCACTCATACAAATTATTAGTATTATCCTTTGGTTAATTCACAACCTCAATTTGTAGCACCACAAGTTCTTTATCATAGATTCTAGGATATAAACACTAAGTCATAATAGTTGGTTAAATATTATTTAGAATTCAAACAATAGTTGGCTTCTATCCAAGGATCCACAAAAAAGAATTATTCCTATAAGGGCTACTATATCCAACCTATACATCCATATCTATTTATTAAACCTTATCCTCAAAGCTTTGTAGCACCAAAGCTTCAAATGTATAAGGGAGAAGGTGATCCAATAGATCACCTTAGAATATTTCAAGTTGCTTTCCATGACATTGCCTATGATGAGGCATTATTATTAAAGCTCTTCCCTAAAAGCCTTGGTGGTGAGTCCCTAGAATGGGTTTTCCAAATACCCCATAACTTATTCAAGAGCTTTGGTGATTTGGTAGAAATACTCATTCAACATTTCTCTGCCTACATCATAGAAAATTGCACAGTAGATGATTTATATCAAATTAAGAAAGGTAAAAATGAGTCTTTCAATGATTTTTTAACCCATTGGAATGCTTTGGTTAGAAAAACATATTTTACTCTACCAAAAAGGGATCTATTATATATTTTCATATGTATTTTGCAAGAACAAATCTCGTAACCCTTAGAGATGACTCACATCTCCTCATTTGAGGATGCAATATACCTAGCCAAACAAGTAGAAGTTGAATTTCAACATATGGGTGATTGAAAACCAAGAAATATGAAGAAAAGTAATCTTCCTCCAACATAAAAGGAAATTATAAAAATAAGCATGTCATGGGTGACGACATAATTGAATCTTTCCCCATTAACAATACTAAAGTAGGTAATATTAATACTACCACTGTGTTATAGAAATTTGTTCTAGCTAAGGCCTCAAAGGAAGTAACCAATTTAAACCAATCACTATCCTCTATGCTAACATAGATGTTAGATGCTAAGGTGATATAATTACCACCTATAAGAGCTTCTAACCCTTATAGGGAAAAAATTCCCTGATTCAAAGCTAACCAACAATGTGCTTTGAGCTTTCCATCACATAAATTATCACTATACAAACAAACGTACCATTTAACCATGTGGTACAAGACCTTATTGATGAAAGCCATTTAGTGGTTAGTGGTCCTAAACAAGAAGCATCCTCTAACCAAGATATGAGAATATTTTAGGACTCCTTACCTAAATAGGGACAACATATTATCAATCATGTTCAATATAGGAATGTTCCCCTACTAGATCAAAACTTGGTAGGGATGATTTAAGTTAGCACCGTTACTAGACATCAAGCTAGAGATAGAGGCACTTCCACTCCTAAAGAACCACCTTTTATTCTAAAGCCCCAAGTTAGAGGTAAGAGGGATTTAAACCCCCAAAAACAATTGGAGGACACACCGTCCAAAATCTCTATACTCAAGTTGTTGAGAACTTTGCTAAGTCACAGGGAAAACTTTTTAAACTTTTAAGTCAGCAAACCATACCTAAAATTTTTAGCCCTGATGATCTAGCTAACATGGTAGGGTCCCTTAACGTGAACCATGTAACTATATCATTTTTTAAAGATGACATTCCACCCTATTCTATGTTAGAAGAGATCCCTTTGTACATCATATGTACCATTAATGAACAATGCATTAAAAAGGTTCTTATTGATAATTAGGGTTATGCATAGCGGCTATTTATCACCAAATTGGCTAAAATTAGGATTTTTGAAATTTAGAATTGGCTAATATTTGGGACCCTTGACCAGGGCCCATTAGCCAAAAATTTCTAGGTGCAATTTTTTTTTGGTCGATTCGCCCCAATTTTATAATAATTTGACCATTTTTTTATTTTACATGGTGGAATTGGTAGCCACCACAAATCCGGGTAGGGTGTCCAAATTTTATGGCCACCATAGTATTCTATGCTATCCACCCTAGAATCCACCACATAGATCTCTGTACAATCCGCCCCTATAACCACCATGCCATGATCATTTTAAACCTTTTATGCCGCTAAAAGCACCAGGAAAGGGACAAGCGTTCAGTCCGACAAGGCTCGAGATTTGAACCTTGGACCTTCATCCCCATTATAGGGTTTGGAGGAACCAATTGGTCTAAAAATTAGACCTATAATTTGACCCTTTTAAGTTTAAATTTCCAACATTACCCCTAATAATAGTGAATCTTCTACATGCGTTTGGACACTATATGCCTGAATTTTGAAACTATTTGCCAAATTTTTATAAATCCATTTTGGGACCAAACCATTACACATAACCATATTGATAATGGATCAACTATAAATGTCTATAGCCTTAAGTTCATTAATTATATAGGGCT
Organism: Wollemia nobilis; assembly: GCA_028583015.1. Lineage (NCBI taxonomy): Eukaryota > Viridiplantae > Streptophyta > Pinopsida > Araucariales > Araucariaceae > Wollemia > Wollemia nobilis. The sequence goes on from JAQPPZ010003395.1 coordinate 1,428,387, forward strand.
TAATAGGAAACATATAGAGAAATTTGATATTGTTATAAAATCCTATGACAATTAGGAGCATGAAGCCACTGGAACTATAATTATTCTAGTAAAAGTGGCGTCTTGTATACTAAATACTATTTTTTATGTTGCCCTATGATCTGAACTACAATATCCTATTAAGAAAAACTTGCATCCATGCTATGTAAGCCATCCCCTCAACTTACCATCAATGTGTAAAGTTTGAATATTAGGGTAAGTTATATAGTATTATGGCTAAAAAATATCCTTTTGCTTATTGTTAATCCATCTAGCCATAATACCCAAGGGCTTGACTTTGCCATTCATTGAATGCTTCTAATTATTTTGTAGATGATACCTTAAATTTTGTTCCCCCTAAAGGAATAAGTATCATCCAAGAAACAAAAACTAGTATCCAATCCATAACAAAGGATACAGAAAAGGTTGAGGATATTAACATATAAACTTTAATGATTGGTATAACAAGTTGTTAGTTTTAGTACTAAGGATATCCTCATTGCTTTACACTTTAGAGTTTTCTTCCATAAATATAATGGTGGTGCAAATAGGAAGTTACACATTTATTTTTGTAGGGGTAATCAATAAGAAAAAAAATACATAGAACTAATCCATAACCAATAGAGTAGAGGTATAAATCGTGTTATCTATCCAACCTTTATGTTAAAGTTTTTATTTTTTGAATTTACATGGTGGAATCAGTAGCCACCATGAATCCGGGTAGGCTGTCCAACTTTTATGGCCACCACAGTATTTTGCGCTATCTACCCTGAAAGCTGCCACACAGATCTTCGTGCAGTCCGCACATATAACCACCATACCACAATCATTTTAAAATTTTTATGCCACTGAAATCACCAAGAAAGGGACAAGGGTTTAGTATGATGAGGTCTGAGATTTGAACCTTGGACCTCCGACCCCCTTACAAGGTTTGGTCGAACCAATTGGTCTACACCTCAGACCTACCTTTATGTTAAAGTTAATGTGTACTTTACCTCTTATTTTTCCTTGACATATGTCCTTGACACTTATCATGTTTTAATATAGGCTTATGCCTATATGTTGTACTCTTTTCATGTAGAATATAACTCATCTATTTAAGTCTCAATATTTGGTATCAGATTAGGTTTTACTACCCTGTAGGTTTGAGGGGGGAATTGCCTCATTGGAAATTCTCCCCTCTCCCCTCCCCCATTGATTGTGCACCTCCATTCATTCCATTCATTCCTTCTCAATGGTAGTGGATTCTAATAAACCACTATTTTTAAAAGGACAAAATATTTTGAAGCCAAAGCTATGTCGGAATGATCTTGCTTTGCTAATGTGGCTATAGCAGAGATTCGAAGTGATCAAAGCTACGTTCTAATGACGTTTTTCATTTGTAAGCTATTTTTTATTTAATGGATAGGTGAACACCTTTTTAATCACATCGACTGAAGAAAAATGTTTCTAAGGAGATTTATGGTGCTATTGTTGTCCATTTCAAGTGAGAGCTCCATGACTTATAACTATTTCCCTCCTATAAAATTGACAATGCTCGAGATGCATGCCAACTGAAAATGATCATGGTGGCCCAATTTTTTTGCAGTATTCGAACTCTACAACTAAGTTTTGTAATGAAGTGCACATTTCAGGTGATGCACCTTTCATGCATTATTAATGGGAAAATAAAGTGGTTGAATATGACCCCCAATTATATTTTAAAATATATTTTTTAATCATTATTTCTTATATAATACAAAAAGGAGGGGGGAAAAATATTCTTTCAGTCATGCATTGTATTATTCCAAAGGAAAATTATGGAATATTTCCTTGTGAGGAAAAATTTTAAAAATTTGTATTGCCACCATAGAGCGATGTTGCCAGAGAGAGATGCCAGGAATATTCCAAGGAGAATATTATTTGATGCCAGGAATATTCTAGATTCTTGATGTGAAGGTATGTAGTTGCTTTTTTCCACAGATGAAGGCCCCTTTTAGACCCACACACAAGGGTGTTTATACTCGTTGAAAAGGTTTTTCCAAGCTGGACACATTGGTGGTGTCCAATTTTTATTTTAAGGTAGTCCTATATACTTTTTGGGGTCTCAATGATTGTTGTACCTTAGAGTGCATTTTCGGTTGAACCTGACAGTCCAAGGTAGTTGTAAGTGAACCTAGTATCTAGTATTCTCCTCTATCACACCTGGTAGAAGCAAAAACTAGTTATTCATGCATTTTGATAGAATGAGGTGATTACAATAAGGATACTTATCACTCTATCTGAATACTATTCCATGAATTCACTTTGGACCAACTTCTAAAGACTACAAACATAGACACTTTAGAAGATTCTTTTTTTCCTCCAAATTTTGTCTATGGCCTTTTTGTAATATAGAGTGCATTTTCGGTAGAGATTGACACTTTAAAATGGCTCATTTTTTTTGTATTAAGGTGTATTTTTGGTATGATCAAAGTTTGGCAAAGCCTGACACCTTCTAGATAAATATTCACCATGAGGAGGGATGATATTCATGGTGAACCTAGTCAGTGACCTACAAAGGCAACAAACCCAAGGAAGAGGCTGACCTTGAGGCACTAAGACAAGGCTGACCTACAGAGGCAACATACCCAAGAGAGGTTGACCCTAAGGCAATAAACCTAGATGTATACACCGTGGATCTAGAATTATTGTTCCTAGTTGAAGAGCCAAGAGCCAAAAGTAGAAGCCTAGACACTATTCTATATCTTGAAATGCAAGTCAACATTAATAGGGAATGTCTCTAATGTTGACTTATAATTTTTTTGGAAAGTACATATTAAGGGGGAATGTTAAAGTTAATGTGTACTTTACCCCTTATTTCTCCTTGACATGTGTCCTTGACACTTGTCATATTTTCATATAGGCTTATGCCTATATATTGTACTCTTTTTTATGTGTAATACAATCTCATCTCTTTTAGTCCCAACACTTTACCCTACCCCCAAGTAGATTATTTGTAACTTTGGTTATCAAGGAAAAGGGCTAGGACCTCATGGGAAGGTTATAAAAGAATTTTTGGAACCTAAGTCTTGACCAAAAAATTAGGGATCAGGATACATCCCCAACCCTAATGTGAGGTCACCATATCCATATTTAGTTTGTAGTGATTATGATTCATACCTCTTCTCCCTTGAACCCAAAAGTGATATCACCTTGATGAAAGGTTGGGTTAGGATTAGGATGAGGATATGAAACCTTCTCCTTTTCAACTTTTTAATATTTTTTACAATTTTCTTACATAAAAATGATAAGCATTGTGAATTTTAAGCTTATTTATGAAGATAGCCAAGAGTCCTATGATATTATTGAAATTAGCCTTGATAATTACATGAGTCAGCTGTGAAAGTCCCTGAGCAACTATCAATGACTATGAATTGAGATTTTTACCACAAAAACCTTCTAGGGATGCCCATGTAGATTATCTTGATTGGAAAGACATCCCTCACAATCATTGAACCTTGAGAAATGGACTTTAGAACCTATTGACATCAACATAGATTTTCAATATGATTCAAAGATTATAAAATTAGGAAAATTCCTAAACCTAGAAGAGAATGAGGAGTATATAAAACTTTTGATTAAATTCCATGACATATTTGCATGGTATTATGCAAAAATGCTTAGATTGGATCCGTCCTTGGTAGTCCATCACTTGGTAGTTAAGCCAAATGCTAAACCAATAAAGCAAAATTAAGGAAAATGCATCCAAAAAATTCTTTAATTATTAAGGAAGAACTCCAAAAACTTTTGGAAGTCAAAATCATTAAGGTAATTTATTACTCTAATTGGATTTCTAATATAGTACCCAACTAAAAGGAAGGTGATGTGCATGTCTACAGTTACTTTCAAAACATAAATAAAGCTTATCTGAAAGATGAATTTCCTTTTCCAAACATAAACATGATCATTGATTTCACCATAGGTTGTGAAATGTTATCCTTAATGGATATTGTTTTTGGTACAATCAAATCCAAATATTATCCCTATGGGGACACCTTATGTCATTGGTATTTCATCTCAATGATCTTAGTTCAAATCATAGAGAGGGAGGCACATTGATTATATGCCCTCAAGGAGTGTGGTCCCTAGTTGTGCCACCCATTGTACTTCACATTACTTCAACAACAACAAAAAAAAGCCAAAATTCACAAGAAGACCAAACCAATCAAAACTTTACTACTCCTTGGGGGACCTTTTGATATGAGGTCATGATTTCTAGTTTAAATAATGTGAAAGTACAATGACATATATTTCATAATATGACACATGATGTCATTGAATATTATGTTGAAGATCTCTTAGATGGTCTATAAAACAATAAAATCATGTTAGATGACTACTCTATAATATGAAGAGTATAAAGTTTGCTTAAAACCCTTCTAATGCATATTTGGAGTAACTTCAAGGAAGCTATTAGGGTTTATAGTATCTTGACATTGTATTGAAGTAGACCTAGACAAGATATCTACTATCACCAACATAAAACCCTAACCCAATTTTTAATACTCTAAGTTAGGTTGAAAGCTATTCAAAGGTTCATTTCTCAATTGGTGGACAAATTTCAACTCTTTTCCAAACTTTTAATGAAAGGGATTGAGTTCATTTGGGACAAAGAATGTCAAAAGGCCTTCAACGCCTTGATAACATATCTTCTATTTTTGCTAGTACTTGTCCCTCCTAATATCCTTAAACCATTGATGTTAAACATAGAAAAAATAGTCCATGCATTAGGTGCCATGTTGGCACATTATGTCAATCAACATAGAGAAATAATAATCTACTATGTTAGTAGAACCCTTGTTAGCTATGAAACTAGTTACACCCCACCAAAGAAACTATGCGTGATAGTATTTTTCAATTCCCAAAAGCTAAAACATTAAATTCTAAGTCACAAAACTTAAATCATAGCTAAAGTTGATCCTATATGATACCTTATGTCCAAGTCCTATATTTTGAGGACAACTAAATGGATAATGATCCTTAACAAGTTTGATCTTGAATTTCTAGTTCAAAAGTCATTAAAAGGATAAATGATAGATGACCAATTGAAAAAAATACGTCTATTGGCTAGTCACCCCATAGTAATTGAGTATCACAATGAAATGATATATAGCCTCAAAGTATCACAATAATATTTTTGGATCCTTTACTTTGATATTGCATGATGTGTCAAAGGCACATGGTAGAAATTATCCTAGTACCACCCCAATAGATTGACATCCCTTTATCCTTCAAGATTTAATTCTCATGTACCAACAACATGGCTAAATACAAAGTTCTTATCCATGGTATTCGAGTAGGCCTAGCCCCAAATATGACAACACTCTCCATATTTAGAGATTCATAGTTAATCATCAACTATATTAACAAAGTTTATCAGATTAAATATGATAAAATCAAACCATGTAAGGACATTATAGATAAGGTATTGTTTATCTTTGATAAATTCACCATTGACATGATTACACACTCTAGAAATCATTAAGAAGATGCTATGGATACAACTACCACACTCATACCTCTAGAGCTAGAGGATAAACACATCATTCAACAAATAAAGCAACTTGTAACTTCATAGTCAAGCCAAGAACCCTTAGCAATATTTACAACATAACAAAATTCTATCATTGATTCTTGGTACAAGGATATTTACACCTTCCTCAAGAGTTGTATCTTGCCTAAAGTTCTAAATTAAAATGAGTGAAATAATCTAAGGCAGCTAGCTTGCAGGTTCATAATAATTGAACACATCTTGTACATGACTCTTTCAATGGAATCCTTATTATATGTCTAAATTTTGATGAATCTAAATGAGTCATTTAAGATGCTCATGACAAAGTATGTGGTGGTAATTTTAATGGAAGTGTCATCGCTAAAAAACTACTAAACATGGGATATTACTAGCTATTCATGGAAAAATGATGCTTGTAATTACATGCAAAAATATCAAAAACATAAAAAAACATGATTTTATTATCCATACACCTTCACAAGAGCTTCAATCCATGACATATCCTTGGCCCTTCTTCATGTAGGGGCTGAATATCACTAGCAAGATAAACCCAGTATCATCTAATGGGCATAAATTTATCACCACTTCAACTGAATACTTCATAAAATAGGTAGAGTCTATGCCCTTATCCTCTTGCATGATCATTAGGAACTAAATATTAGATCCTTTATTCCTTCTCATTTCATATATTGATGGATTTTTATGCAAGAGGGATCATATTTATCATACTTAATACTCGACTATTAAGAACAATGTCCTTCAAGAATTTCATGCATGTCCTTTGGTTGAACCTTATGGATTCTTGAAAATATATCAATAGGTGAAAAATATTTTTCTTGGAAAGGATACAAGATATTTAAAACCTTTATGGCTAAATGCAAGGTATTTCAATGTAACAAGGGGAAAATTGTTAAATTTCCTAGGTTGTTGCAACCCTTTCCTATCCCTAACCATCAATAGGATCACATATCCATGGATTTCATTGATAATATTTCCAAATATAAGGGGAAAACTATGATATTTATGGTATTGAATTATGTTTTCAAGTATACTCATTTCTATGCATTATAGCATCCCTATTTAGCTAGAAAGGTTACCAAAGTATTTCTCAATTATATTTTTAAATTGGATGGAATTCCCAAGTTTATTGTTAGTGATAGAGACTTTATTTTCACTATTAAATTTTATAAGGAATTGTTTTGACTTAGCGGTACTTAATTAATATGCCCTCTTCTTATTACCCTTAGTTATATGTCTAGACAAAGATTATAAATAAATATTTGGGAACTTACCTTCATTATTTTGCTTTAGACAAGTAGTATCACTAGGTTCATTGGTTCTCGTTAACTAAATAATGGAATAATACTTCTTACCATTTTCCATTAATATGTCCCCATTAAATATTTTATATGGTTAAAAACCTCCATTAGTGGTAGACTAAATTTTAGGTTACTATGGGATGGCCCAAGTAGATGACATGTTGTATTAATCATGAATTGAACTTCAACTTTTTACAGATAATTTAATCCAAGCCTATAAGTGCATGAAGCTATAGCAGGATTCATGCCATTCTAAATGATAATTTTCCATGGGAGATATGGTCTTTTTGCACCTACAACCCTATAAGAAATTTTCCTTGAAGACCAAGTGTACTTAGAAGTTAGATCTTTGATTTTATGGTCCCTATAAGGTGGTTCATCATATTGATCATGTGGCATATCAATTGGATCTACTATTTTCTTCCTACATCCATATTATATTTTATATTTCTTGTCTGAAAATCCTATATAGAGCTTCCAATACTCAATGAAGAAGGTTGAATCACTCTCCAACTAAAAGTAGTGTTGCAACCTTGAGTTCATATTTTTTAGTCTCACCAAATTTAAGATTTCCTCATCAAGTGGTAGGATATTCCAAAAGAAGATTCTACATGGGAGACTAAGAGGATTTTCTAGTCTTTTTCAATTTTGAGGACAAATATTTATGAGGGGGGAGCCATGTAATGGCCCCAATATATCCATGATGGCTATTTTTATTTCAATTAGCTTAATACCTAAGGTAGTTGACCCTTCAGAATTAGAGCTAGGGTAAATGTTGATTTAATCTATAAATAGGAAGAGTTATATTGTACTTAGAATTATATTTTATATTTTAATCTTAGTTGCCTCTACTATGCATATGCGACTTTTCCCTCTCTAAGTGGCTAAGGATTAGTACTGATTTGAATATGGAACCTAATTACTTGAAATTTTGATTTTTTGGAATTAAATCTATTTTTTTTGTTAATAATGGATATTATTTATTACATATTATTGAATTGCTATTGCCATTACTTTTTTTCTTAAGCTATTTCTTTACAACAATATTAGAGATTGCTATTGTCCTAGGAGAAAATATTAAGCTCTATGAATAGTATATAGCCTTACTACATACAGTATAAACCTATGTAGAGAATTTCCACATGATTGACTATGCTAAGTAAAGGGTAAACCAAATAGATAATAAATTCAAGGAATTCAAGGAGAAGAGAAAGTTCAACTACACCTCCTACTTGTTATAGTTAATCCTTTATCAAAATAAAATTTGGTTTTTGGTTCTCTAGATGGATCAAGAAAGAACAATTGGATAATCTATAACAATTATGGAGTACATAGACATATCCTATCGATAAGCGAGAAAGACCACCTACCACTTTTATGACAAGGTGTACAAGACCATTATGGAGAAATATAAGGGAATTCCAAGGATGACAAATGAAACAAGATAACTACTATGAACAATGGATAAGTAGAGGTTTCAACTTAGGGAGGACCAAATAATTTATTTATCTTTGTGTGTTCTCAACCATACCTTTTGAGTTTCCTGCATAAGTGCATAATTACATGCTCAACCTTGTGCAACAACTTGACTATGTGGAAATAAAATATTTCAAGAGATAGAATAAAACTAACCTCTACCTACTCAAGTAGCAAATAATAAAAATTAATCCTATGATACATGGGTTCCACTTAGTGATAAAGGTAAGATGGGAGGAGATGGGTCTTGAACAACTTATAAATTATTGGTATTATGACCCAAAGGGATTCTTGAGTAGACCTCTAGGGATAAAAATCTAGACACCTTCTTCACCCATGAAACAAAATACAATGTATAATATGAGGTGAACCAAGATGAAGTGGTAACCCTTTGCACTCTAAGAAGTAGATGCATGTATGAAGATAAGATTTAGAGCTGGTATGCTAACCCTCTATAGTGGCACATCTTCTACACCAAAATAAGAATGATTTTTTATCTTGATATGAAGCTTAATTATCAAAGGTTATGTGTGATATGAAAACTTGGGTATAGATTATAAAATCCTTGCATGATAGATAATGAGGTATGAAACATACACAATCATGAAGTCTACCAAGAAAAACCCATTTAATGCTAAAATATCTACCACATAGGACAAGATACACCCCAAGAGCATAAAAGGGCTAAAATAATTAGTTTAACTATAACTAGTGCAATGACCCCTCATAAACTCAAGCCCAAGAAATGAGTAGTGTCAAAATAACCATTTTAGCTACATCAATGATAGTGGTAATGGTAAATTCAGTAGTCAAATAATAACTATAAAATGGGAGAAAAGGTTCAAAATACATGGATCCCATTTTAGAGACATGGCAACAACAAGATAATAACAACAAAAACAACAATGATAGATAAATCAAATCAAGAAAATAAAAATCACTCACAGAGGTTCCTCTTCTAAGTTGGGAATGACCAATTAGGTGGCCACTACTATACCCCACTCCCAATCCTCTTTTACCATCCATTGCTCCCTTTTCTATTTCTATCCCTTCTTCTATTCCCACTTATCTCCCCTCTCATTATTTTATTGTTATTCTCTCATTGTTATGAAAATTTACTTCTTATAAATATAGATGCATTCACAATATGCTAAATAGTAAATAAATTAACCATAGTAATCAATCCACAAAAGATAAGATGTGGTAATACCCTTTAGGTAGGGCAACACCAATGTTATTTTAAGGAAGGAAGCAATCCATAATATTTAGTAATATAATATTTGCTCCACAAGTCAAGACTATTATAAGAGAATACTAAATATGATTTATGATTACAATGACAATATTGTTTCTTTATATACCCATCTTCTAATGCTACTTTTGGGAGCTAATTCCTAAATCCTTATTCCCACTTATTTTTATAATAAAATATTATAATATAATCAACCTTGGATTATGTGTGGCCCATGCCAACTATCCATAATACCCATACACAATAATATCATATCCCCGTATTCCTATCCCTAGGAACCATAACATTCCACCCTCACATATGTTTTATCCTTGAAACATGAGAAGAATCTAGATAATATGATTGGCTAAGCAATGTTGATAATTAGTACCCATATTAAACATTCCTCCATCTAAATAAAATATTGATTGGTGGTTGTCTAAGATGATACAAAACTATCATTATACCACTTGAATATCCATAACTACTCTAATGGCTACATGCTATTGCTATTCTAGTATAATATTCTAAATGATTGGTTCTATTGCTCCATGATGTTGCAACACCACTTTAAAATCTAGGATTACTATGATTTTTATACCAAACACTACCACACCTAATGACTTTTTGATTCCATGTATATCCATAATATTATTGATGACATAAGCCTTGTCTCTAAGATTATTGTCATTTATGGTGGTGTGTAGTGTTATATTGTAACCTTAACATAATATTCTATTTCCTTTGATTCTTAAACATTATATTTTAATGTTTGATATTCTTCCTCAATATATTCTCTCAAATACCTTTATTTTGGTGCATATATATGCTCTTATAATAAATCTTCCTTGGATTTTGTTGCTAATTCTTCTTGGGACTTTGCTACTACCTCTATTATAGACTTGTATTTTGATTCCTCTACTGGTTCCTTAACTTGTTCCCCTACCATAACTACATTTTATTTTTCCTTTGATCCTTGTTTCTTAAAATATTTAAATTTTGAATAAAATCGAGCAAGAATTAACTAAATTGGACAAATTTAACAAAAACACATGATTCTAAAAAAATGATATATTTTCTAAAAACAATTGTAAAAAAATTGTAATCCATAAAGCAATTCCCACTTTTTGATAATCATTGCTCTAAAACCACTTGTTGTGAACCTTAGATTTTCATAAATATGGAGGTATTCATAATATGCTAAATATTAAATAAACAACCATAGTAACTAACCCACATAATACAATATGTGATAATACCCTTAGGGCAGCATTAATGTTATTCCTTAAGGAAGGAACCACTCCACAATATCTCCCAAAATGAGATTTTATCCATGAGACAAGACTATTAAAAGATAATAATCAAACTAATTGATTGATTATTACAATAAAAATATCACTTCTTTATATACACATCTTCTACTGCTACTTTGGGGAACCCTTTCCCCACTCATTATTATAATATAATATTATCTTGGATTATATCTGGCCCATGAAAAATATCCATAATACCCATACATAATATAATATTATATCCACATATTCCTATCCCTAGATATCATAACACTCACCCTACACTAGTGTAGCATACAATTCTCCAAGGAAAAACTTGTCCCAATGGTCATAGTCATAGTTGAAAATACCCACATCATACCATTTTAATATACCACCATACAAATTATCATTTTATAACCATTAGTCCCATACATCAATTTACCTCCACCAACACAACCATCACTTGCCACTTTTAGACATCTTAGTTTAGTTGGTGTCACATCTCATCTCCACATCCACTCTATTTCCTACTATCACCACATAGGTCACCTCCTCACTCCATCATCCACTTCAAAAAACCAAGAACATACATTATCCCAAGACTACAAATATCTTCTTCAAACAATGATAGCCATAATTTTAGCCCAAAGAGATGCATCTGTAAGAAATTTTCCATTAAGGAGAATGATTCATAGGCCAAGCTTGGATTTTTCATGGAAAGTTGAAGAGATATATGTTGTCAAGGTGCTCAATGTTCTTGTTATCAAGGAGAAAATATGTAAGAAATTATATAAAAGACCTAACAAAATATCTTTGAGGCTTCAGTACTATTCTATTCATAATTGTTAAGGAAGGGGAACACGATGTACTTCATAGAGGCTACTAAAATTGGCCCCACTAGGGTAGCAATAACTCCTACCAACTTGATTGGTAAAGTATCTAAGATGGACCTAGAAAAAATGGACCCATACCAAATGATCTAATTGGATAATCAACTCATGCTTGGTATGATAAATAAATATGACTACCTCATAGTCGAGGATGAAGTAACATAGATCAAGAATAAAGAACTAGAGGTAGAATTGGATTAGTTAAAGGTATAGAGGAATTAGCTCCAATAGGAAAATGAGGGGCTGAAAAAATATATTTCCTAGGACAAGTTGAAGAATAAAGTTGAGGACTTCAAAACTTGACTTGTTAAGATTGAGAAAATCCACTAAGGGCTTACAGACCTCATGCAGTAGTTGATAGACGAACATAATCAAATCCAATAGAATCTAAATGAGAAATATCAATAAATTATAGAATTGATGGCCTCAAAACTAATAAAGAAAACTATAGACCCAAAGGCAACTCAAAATATCCAAAGGGTAAAATCCCTATAGGACAATATCCAAGAAAGAATAAAAAATCATATGCATACTTCCACTTAATCTCCTTCAAAGAAGAAACCTTGTAATAGGTTGATGAGACCATCAAACTTATGGAAGAATAACTATATGCAAAGGGGAATATTAAAAGATCCTTAAGATCCTTACATAAATGACCATAATGTAGGCATAATATCAAGGGATAGACTATAGATACCTAGTTATAAAGTTGAGAAAAATTCCAGATGTCCAAAGAAACCTCTAAACCTATAATGATAACTTAGCATCATAAAAAATCCAAGTTTAAAAAATGGATAGAGGGATACTAACATCTAGTTATTGTTGGGATGTCTAATATATTTTAAGAATGGAAGAATATCTTGGATGATGATATCATAAGTGCTATGATCAAGGAGGAAAACATCCAAGCTAAACAAGAGAATGCAACTAAAATCTATGAGAGGCTAAAGCCAATCCATACCAAACTATAGGAACTAGTTGGAAAATAAGAGGAATTTTTAGAAAATCCTTATAACGACATGATAAGAGAGGTATAAGATATTGGAGCAATATAGTTGATAGATGACAAGTGGTAGAAGTTGATAATATTACTACTTCAAAAGACCAAATGAGAAAAAAGTATCAATTTTTATGAAGGTCCCAAGGTTTGTGGATTTTATGCCCAAGGATAAAAGCAAGATCTTGGATATTATTGTTGGAATATATTATATTATTTGGTACATGCCAATGTACCACCATGGGTACATGTTTAGATTAGGATTTGGTCTTAGATTAGGACTTGAGTATTTATTTTATGCAATGTAATAAATACACAAGTATTATTAGAATGTGCAATGATGTAAATGTGCATGTTGTCCACATGTACATGAGTTCATAGAATAAGAAGATGAAGGAATATTGAAGGCCAAGTGTCATGTATCATTATATATATATACCTTTGATAAATGAGAAGTGGAGTGAGAGAGGTAGATAGAAAGAAGCATAAGATAGACTAGAGTAGATACAATGTAGAACTTGTATGAAGCATGGAGCATTTGATATATCCACATTTTGTATGAAGTTCCTATTTTCATGAGCTTTCATTAATGGCTATTTTATGAGTTATTTCAGAAGTTTCTCATTCTATTTAATTGCTTATTATATTACCATTATCATATATATAATATTGCATGTTTATTTTTTCCTTGTGGTTGCATTTCCTTTAATATATCATAAGAAGCTAACAATGTTATAAGAGCACAATGAGATTAATAGGAGATAGAGATCCACAAGATATATTGAGAGGAGATAAGATATCTCATTTTTAGAATTTTTTAAGTTGCTCTTTGGTTAAAGTATTTCCACAGAGTTGCAGGAAAACTTGTGAAGGCCAGGACTCAATATTGATTCCACTAGGTTGATAAATCAACTAGTGAATATTATTATCTTTAGATTTAAATAAATTTCTATTATCATTTTCTAATACTTTGTTGTGGAGAAAATTTGATTCAAAGAAAGTTGAGAAGATTCCTACAATAAATAGGAAGAGTTTCTTCTTTGAAATTAATCCAGTACTTTAAGAAAAAAATTGAAGATTGAAGATAGAAGATTGAGGAGACTCAAGAAAGAGATCTCCATAGAAGATTGAATATTGAGAACTAATAAGGAAGTCCTCATTGAAGATTGAAGATTCCTATTGAATATTGAAGATAAATAAGGACTAGAAAAGGTTCTATTATAGATTTTAGAAGCAACAAAATTTGGAGATCCAAGAAAGAGATCTCATTGCAGAACTTCCATAGTTGGAATATTGAAGAGATCAAGAAAAGATGTCTTTAAAAATTTGAGAAGAAGATTTGAGGAGAAAACTTGAAAGGAGAAATAAGGAGAAGCCTAGAGTGGTCATTAAATAATATTTGAATAAATCCCAAGGGAGAATATTGCAAGGAAGGAGAAGTTCCTAAAAATAAGGATTTAGAACAATTTTCATCTTTCAAAAACAAGCCCAAAAGGAAAAAGGATTTGGTAAGAAGTTTTCCAAATTTTGGAAAGGATTCTTGAAGACCTCAAGACATTCAGATTCTTGATAAGGAGGCTAGAAAATAGGCCCAATTTGAAGTTAGATTTTGGAAAGGAGATTGAAGGAGAAAGAATCTAGAAGAGGCCACAAATTTGAGAAATTTGAAGGCTACCATTAAAGGCTTGAAATATGATTTGCGAAGAAGAAGATTGATTTTTTTTGCAACAAAAATTGAAGTCATAGGAAAATAGATTGAAGGTGACATAAAGCTATACTTTGGAGAATATTTGGATAGATTTTGGAGTGCCCTTGAACAAAAAATTGAAGGAGGAGTTTCCAAGCATATTTGAGAGATTCTAGGACAACAAAACAAAGGATAATTTGACTACATTAGAAGCTAAAAAAACATAGGGTTTAGGACAGCAAGAGGGAAATAATTACAAATTTTAGAGTTCAAGAGAGTGTATTTGAAGGAGAATTTAAGTCACAAAATTAGACTTTTGGACATAATAGAAACTGGTTTCCAAATAGAATTGGAAGCTATAAATTATAGCCTTTTTGAACAATCAAACCAAAGGCTAAAATACAAAGAGAATTGGGAAGTATTATAGCTGTAAAATTATACATTCTTGGAGAATGAAAAAAGGAGAAGTATTTAGAAAGTTGAAGCTTCTTGAATAGCAAGATAGAGCTATAATATAGACAAGTTTAGGGTAGTAAAGCATAAGAAATTGGATGTGCAAATTTTACAAACTCGGGATAAAAAATAGGTGAGTCAAATGACCAAGAAATCTAACTACAAAAGGAGACCAAAAGGTATGCAATATTGGTGCAATAAAAGTTTATTATTTAGCTTATTATTAAGTCTTTAAAAGCACCACATTTGAGGTTTTAAAGTAGCAAGAGGAAAGGTCTCAATTTTATGTCTTCAAGGTTGGAGTAGATTGCATTTACAAGGAATTAAAACCTACACAAAATAAAGGAGAAGTTAGATATAATACAAGGAAAATAAAATATCAACTTCTTACTATCTATTGGAAAATAAACAAGCCAATACAATATAGCAAATATTGGATACAATAAACTATCTAAAGGAAAAAGTTTTGGCATAAATGAGAAGCTTAGAGTCACCATAGAAGATATCACCAAGCATTGATCCAAGAATGATACATAGTAGAAGAGTAGCCAAAGAGGAAAAGACAATGTGGAAGAGAAACCACCATTATCATGTCTTGGTAAAGAGGAGCCACTAGAGGAGTAGGAAAAAGGAGAGGCACCACCACCACATTTGAGAAGAGAAACCACCATTTCAAGAAATCAAGGGTGATAGTTGAAAGTAAAGGGGGTAAGCAATTGAAAGATACAAGCTTTTGTTTTCCTAAAGCTACAAAAAACAACCAACAAGCATCATAGAGTCAAGCAAAGAGCCTGCACATAAAGCAACAAAATTAATGCATATTTTGAGTACTAATGATAAAAATCCAATATACACTCAGTTTGAAGTAGTGGTATTCTAGAAAAGGGACATCCAAAGTGTTTTAGAGGATACATAACGATATTAGTGAGTAAAGTAGTGGAAAAGCCAAGGTTATTTTCCCATTGAAGGCTAGAAAACACAACACCTTGAAAACAACAACCAACAACATCAATCAAAACAAAGTAGAGGTGTCATTCACAACAAAGGAGGCAAGGTGTAGCATCAAGCATTACAAAGTGAAAAAATCAAACAAACATTATAAAGGATATTATCAACAAAGGAGCCACATTGAGAAGAGATAACACTTAAAGGAGCATTACAAGGTAGAGGATAATGCCACATAGAGAGGAAATAGCACATGAATGAGCATTATAAAGTATAGCACCATGTAGAAGAAGTGTTACAAAGAATAGCGCCACGTAGAAGGAGCATTACAAAGGATAGCACCACATAAAAGGAGCGTTACAAAGCAAATAATACCACATAAAGAAGAGTGAGCACTCTACCAAGTAGAGAAAATTAGAGTGGTAACACCATATTGAAGAGAGATAGTATGTTAGGAGTGAAGGAAAATTATAGAGAAGAGAGTGACATCACTTGGAAGGACAAGAAGGTGAAGAGTTATGCTACCAAGTATCACAGTACAAAAGATAACTCCAAGGAAAGAGAAAACATCTTCTTTGCATGAGTGACAAGTCTCACAAACTATTATTGCAATAAGAAGATAAATCAAGTGAATGCATCACAACACAATGGAAGAAGAGTGACCAAAAACATGAGGACTATAGTCAACAATGTAGAAGGTGCCAAAAAGGAGAGCATTTAATGTTGTAAGAAAGGTGTCATAGGCATTGAATATGGAGAAGTGAACAATGCTTTAATTCAAGTGCAAGTTGTAGAGAAGTCAAGGAGAATTAGACTTCATACTCAATGCATGCCCAAGTCAAGAAGGTATTTGGAATTATTTAATTAAGCTTACATTTTTATAAAGTTAAAGGAGAAATAAGGAACATTAATGCTAAGGTCAAACCTAGTTAATATTTTATGCTGAAGATTAAATAAATAAATGGAGATATAAGAAATTGCATTGACATATTATAACCTTAGATGCATTATTGAAAGGTTTAAAATATTTTTGAAGCAAGAAAGATTTAATTGAGAAACATTTGAAATTATTTTATTCAAGCATAAGAAATATTTGCAAATAACTTATTTGGATAAAAAGGAATTATACATAGAAAATTGAAACATTAATTTTGCAAATATTCATGCTTTATAAATTTCTAATTAGGGAGATATAAGGAGTTCAAAACCAAAATGAATCACTAAAATTTAGAAATTATACTATTGAAAATTGAAAAATTGAAAGAAGCAAAACATAGAGCTATTGAAAAGTTGGAAAATTGTATTTTGAATTAGTCTCTTGCTCAAATTAATGAGACATAAGGAATCCAACTTTAGAGTATTGAAGATAGAAAATTTTACCAATTGAAATTGCATCAAATATATATTTAGCTTTCTATTCATTAATAGGGAGAAATAAGGTGAAAAATAGAAGTTGAACATTATGGGGATTAAAAGAATTCAACTCAAAATAAAGCTAAGTACTTTATCAAAACCATATTACACTCATAGCATTTGGTAGATATAAGGTATTCTAAAAAATGTGGAAAATTGAAAAGATCTTATCAAATTTGATCTTATACTCAAAATACTAGGGAGTTAAAAGGAAGTCTACCTGGAGATTAAAAAAATTAAAACCTTGACAAAACCATTGATTGAACATTAAGATTTTCAAGGTATCCTACAAATTTGAGAATTGAAAAGAGTTCATTGAGTTTGATCTCTAAACTAGGGAGTCATAAGGTAGACAACTTCAAAGGTTTTGAAAGATAAAAGATTCTATCAAATTTATTCTCAATACTAAAGAGCTAAAAGGAATTCTATTTAGAAATTTACTATTTATTGATCATATACTACAAGAATTAAATGTTAGAATATAGAAGTTGAAAATATTGGGAGAAAAGGAATACTACAATTTCTTAAGCTAATGGATAAGCTAGAAATAGGAACATATCATCACAAGATACACTATGAAAGGATTCAAGATAAAAATACATCAAATATTCCATATCAAATATGTAAAATTACTTCAAGCACAAACATTTATATAGGTCAAAATTAAAGGGACATTTGATATATCGATTTCGATGCATGTCATCACATGAAATTTAATTTACAATGGTTTGATTACCTTGAAGTCACTAACAATTTTAAGTTAAAAATTGTAGATGGCAAAACCTATATTATACATGGATATGGGTGTGTAACACCTATTATTTAATTTCCAAAATTTTTATTACATGATGTAATATATGTTCCTAGATTAACATCAAATCTTATTTCAGTTGCCAAGTTGATAGAGAGGAAAAGGATGGTTGATTTTAGATACATGAATGGAGTCAATATGTGTCTCATCATAAATCAAAATGATATAGAAGCTACAAGATCAATCCATAATGATATATGATCTAAGATTCAATTGAGATTTCAAAAGATATTATTGTAGTTCAAAACAACACCAATGCATTTTTTGAGGAATAGATTGCAAAAGATGGAAAATATACATATCATAGAAATCAACGGGAAAATAGAATATTCAGAATGCGAAATATGAGAGGACAAAAAAACTATGGATTACTTGGCCATCTACAGATTAAATAAGAAGAAGAAGAACCTGATCAAGCTAAAGAACATTTGAAATATGAAGACCCATATTGAAGACTAAAGTCTTCAATAACCAAATAATGTAATACGAGAGGGTGTTGGAATATATTACAGTATTTGATACATGCCAATGTACCATCATGTGTAAATGTTTATATTAGGAGTTTTTTTTAGATAAGGACTTGAGTATTTACTTTATGCAATGTTCTAAATTCACAAGTATTATTAGAATGTGCAATGATATAAATGTGCATGTTATCCACATGTACATGAGTTCATAGGACAGGAAGATGAAGGAATATGGAAGGCCAAGAGTCATGTCTCATTATATATAGACCTTTAATAAATGATAAGTGGAGTGAGAGAGGTTGATAGAGATAAGCATAATATAGACTAGAGTAGATACAATGTAGAACTTGTATGAAGCATGGAGCATTTGAGATCTCCATATTTTGTATGAAGTTCCTATTTTCATGAATTTTTTTTTTGATTGGTTGAAAGGGTGTTGAAAGGTCCCTGAAACTTGTACAAAATAGCCGTGGGCCTCCGAAGATGGAGGCAAAGGGGAAGAACGGTGGTAGCAGAACGAGAAAGCCTAAAAATAGCAGGGGCCACCTAAGGTAAAGGCGCCTAGAGGAACCAACTAGAAGAACTAACTAAAGGGAAACATGACTAGAGGCTAATAAAAAAAGGGAAAGCAAAACTTAAACAGAGAAAATCACCATTTGGAGGTGTTGTGGCTACTCCACAACGTACCCCAAAATTGGGGACCCACCTTTTTTTACATAATTTCCAAGAAGACCGAAGTGGCCCAAATGCTAAAGATCAAAGAAAAAGCAAAACACCAAAAGGAGAAAAAAGTGTCGTGATATCGCGACATGTTGCATTTTCACGGTCCAAAGCAAAGGGAGAAAGCAAGGAGGAAAAAGTGTCGTGATATCATGACATGTTGCAACGTTGCGGCCAAAGGAGGAAAAAGTGTCCCGATATCGCGACATGATGCATCATCGCGGCCAAAAGAGAAAAAGTGTCGCGATATCGCGACATGTTGCATCGTTGCTACCAAAAGAGAAAAAGTGTCACGATATCGTGACATGTTGCATCATCGCGGCCAAAAGATAAAAAGTGTCGCGATGTCGTGACATGTTGCATCGTCGAGGCCAAAAGAGAAAAGGTGTCGTGATATCGCAACATGTTGCATCGTCGAGGCCAAAAGAGAAAAAGTGTCATGATATCGTGACATGTTGCATCGTCGCGATCAAAAGAGAAAAAGTGTCGTGATATCGCGACATGTTGCATCGTTGAGGCCAAAAGAGAAAAAGTGTCACAATATCACAACATGTTGCAACGTCGAGGTCAAAAGAGAAAAAATGTTGTGATATCGCGACATGTTGCATCGTCGCAGCCAAAGGAGAAAAAGTGTCATGATATCACAACATGTTGCATCGTCGCGGCCAAAAGAGAAAAAGTGTTGTGATATCGCGACATGTTGCATCGTCATGGCCAAAGAGAAAAAGTGTCACGATATCGCAACATGTTGCATCGTCATGACCAAAGGAGAAAAAGTGTCATGATATCACGACATGTTGCATCATCACGGCAAAAAGAGAAAAAGTGTCATGATATCGCAACATGTTGCATCATCGCGGCCAAAAGAGAAAAAGTGTCACGATATCGTGACATGTTGCATTGTCGAGGCCAAAAGAGAAAAAGTGTCACGATATCACGACATGTTGCATCGTCGAGGCCAAAAGAGAAAAAGTGTCGTGATATTGCGACATGTTGCATCATCGCAGCCAAAGGAGAAAAAGTGTCGCGATATCGCGACATGTTGCATTGTCGCGGCCAAAAGAGAAAAAGTGTCGCGATATCGCGACATGTTGCATCGTCGCGACCAAAAGAGAAAAAGTGTCGTGATATCGCGATATGTTGCATCGTCATGGCCAAAGGAGGAAAAAGTGTCACGATATCGCGACATGTTGAAGTGTTGTGGCCAAAGGAGGAAAAAGTGTCATGATATCGCGACATGTTGCATTTTCGTAGACAAAAGAGAAAAGTGTCGCGATATCATGACATGTTGCATTTTCACGGCCAAAAGAGAAGAAAGAAAAAGTGTCATGGGATTTTCCAGTGTGGCGTAGGTGATTAGAGCATCAATAGACCATACCAATCCCCCTGGCAACAACTCACATTGTGTAAACATTGAAACTTGTAGGATCATTCCTTAGGCCAATGGGGAAGGAGTCTCTCCACACTTGAATGTCAGATTCGCCAACTCCCCAGTTAGCTAGCTAGTATGTAGCTTTGTTTCCTTCTCGGTACTGATGCTTAATGACTAATTCTGGGTAATTTCCAACTAGAGCATTACATTCTTGGAAAATCAAAGCTAGGGACCAGGGAGGCTTAGCTGTACCTTTGAGGCAGTTGATACAGTGCAACGAGTCTCCTTCGATTATAAGTTTATTGATGGTCAACCCTTCCATGAGGATCAAAATTTGGAACAGAGCGCGAGCCTCTGCCATATTGTTGGATTGAATTCCCAGGTTCTAGGCGAAGGCCAAAAATATTTCTCCCCTGTGGTTTTTGAGAATTCCTCCTCCGCCAGTCACTTCTGGGTTGCCTTTAGTCGCACCATCGAAATTGAGCTTGTACCACCATCGAATTTCATTAATGGTTATTTTATAAGTTATTTCAAAAGTTTCTCATGCTATTTACTTGCTTATTATATTGCCATTATCATAGATATAATATTGCATGTTTATTTTAGTCCTTGTGGTTGCATTTCCTTTAATATATAGCATCAAAAGCTAAAAATTATATCAACCGAAGTTAGCATCCCATGAAGTTTTCATAAATTTATTGCCTCAACACTAACTTGTAATGTTTACAAATTTTTGAAGGGGAATATGGTAATAGATTTTAGGTAGTAGAGGGAACCCAACATTCTTAAATTTTGACTAAAAGTGAATAGGGATTGATCTTCTCGTGAAAAAAGTCAATTTGATAGCTAAAAAGGACCGATTGGCTTGAGAGAGTGATTCACTCAATAAAAAATACCTAATTTTCTTATAAATTCAAGAAATTAATTCATTGAGTTAGAATGAATCATTCGAGTATTCATAAAGGTAGATTGAAGGCATAAATCTCGAGGTAAATCTTCTTAAAAGTGATATTTTGACATATACTAGTGTACTAAGTCAATTCAAAAGTCCTCTAACCCATTAGAGGTATAATTAGAGGGACGTAACATTTGGTGGTGCACCATTTTGCTAATGTTATCTCCATATATTTAATTTTACTAGGAGTAATGTTTCTCACCTTAGGTAACTTTGGGATAAAATTTTACTATAAATAGGAGCCTAGGGCAGTCATTGGATTCATCATTTGGCCATGAAAATTTAGAGAGACATTCTAAAAATTCTATATTATGCTTCATACTCATGACGTTGTATGAAATTGGCAAGTCCTTAGGCATTCCATTAGAGATATTGCCCTTTTGGTTGTCAAGTGCAGGGCATTTGTGGCATGGCCCTTCTAGCCCATCTTTTCATTCACTTATGAATTTTATAATCAATTGAATGGCTGGATATTGATGTTATTCAATTGGGTGGATATTGATGTTATTTAATTTCTCATGCATTGATTGATCATAGAATATACTCACTATGGTAAAAAGTCATATTTGCTTAAATATCTTGCACTCTAAAACTTCCATGAACTTTTATTTTTGTACTTTACTTTTTTTGCATTATCCTTTCATGTAAGTTAGTTTAGATTAGAATAAGGGTTTTTTGTGAGAAAACTAGGGATCTAGTATAAATCTAAAGGTAGGAAGAAGCCATTATCAATATGTTCAAACCTTGTTGAAACTTGGATTGGGAGTGCAAAACTTTAATTAAAATTCATGATAATTCATCATTTCAATAGGTACCTAGGGATAGGAATATGAGAATATGATATTATATTGAATATGGGTATTAGTGATAGTTGTCATGGGTTGCCATAATCCAAGGTTTATTGTATTGTAATTTTATAATATAATAATGATTTGGATAAGGGTTTAAGAGTCAAATTGGGTTAGGGTTATATCCTCCCCAAAGTAGCATTGAAGAAGGATATATAAAGAAGGTATATTGTCATTGTAATAATCATCATTCATATCAAGTATTCTCTTGTAATCATCTATTACATGAAGTGGCCTTTCATATTGAGAGATATTGTAGAGTTTTTTATTTCTTAAGGAGTTTTATTGGTGTTGCCCTAGCTTAAGGGTATTATGTATCTTTGGCTTATTATGTGGATTGATATTGTGGATAATTATTTATAGATGAATGATTTGGTAATTCTGCATATTAATTAATGAATTATATATTTAATAATAAATTTTTATAAGAAGGATGAATATCATTAAATGAAGGGATGATCTTAGCTCTAGTTTAGAAAGCTCAACTAAAAATCAATGCA
Source organism: Wollemia nobilis (assembly GCA_028583015.1). NCBI lineage: Eukaryota > Viridiplantae > Streptophyta > Pinopsida > Araucariales > Araucariaceae > Wollemia > Wollemia nobilis. Next base: position 1,451,296 of record JAQPPZ010003395.1, read on the forward strand.
AAAAATATTTGTTCTAAAAGAAAATAGCTATCTATATTGAACAAGTACAAATGATATGCTTAGTTTTCATTGATAAGAGACTTTCCACTTTCCATTCTTAAGTATCTAGAAATACCTTTAGTACCAAACGTTTGAGAAGCTAGTAAAGAACATCGACCATGGATATTTTCTCATAAAAACCCTAAAGATTGATATATACATGGTAGCTCATACATGGTGATGAATGAACTATAGGATACTTAAGCATAATTATAGTGGAGATATTCTTCTCTCCATTAAATTAACATAAGGATGCTTTCCACTCTATCATGAACATAAATTAAAAATTTTAACTCTACCCAAGCAAGCCAAATATGGTGCTTGTAGCTAGGATTAGTTGTAGAATACACTTTTAAAATAAGATCACACAAATAAAATGGATTGTTATATGTTCAAATTTCCATTGGCCTCTTCTTATTTTTTAAGGAGTTCTATTATTGGCCTTGTTTAAATTACCATTGATAGAAAAAACCAGGTCTTTATTCAACTCCATTGATGTAATGTTGTTAAATATTGAAAAAATCCTAGTGTTTTTTCAACTCCATTACTTTTTTAAATACAAATGTTGTTAGTAGTTTCCTTATTGTAAATGAGATAATATAGTTTGCAATTTTTTTTTTAGGATATATGACGTTCAAAATAGTTTAATTGATTGTTTTTTCTACTAGGGTTTGATGAGGAAAAATTGCTTTGATAGGGTTTAGGTCTACCATCATTTGTAAATTTGTCTGCTTTGGTTTTGGATACTGATATTACCACCAATTAGGTGGTTGCTCTCCTTTTTTATGGCTTCACCATCCATAGATGTAATGGTTGTTACAGATAGTGGAACTCATGGCATCGAAGCAAGCTCAAAAGTTTATTTTGAAAGTGGTGGATGAGGTAATGATTCTTCTCTAGATGTTGTGCTCTCTCTTGATGTTGTTTCTCCAATTGTAAAATGGTATGAGAATCATTATCTTATAGCTTATTTTTTTGGTCAGATCCTATGGCAAGAATATTTTAAAAATTGGTTAAAACTTCACTTGGAAGCTTATGGCATTGTGGTTGTGGGTATTCACAATCTTACTAAAGTTTTTTTTTTTTTTCCTTTAAATAACCCTCACAATTGCAAATCGTGGTTGCTAAGTCTAGTTGTTGGTTTCTTCGTAATACTTTGATGGTCCTTTATCCTTGGACTCCTTTTCGAGTTTCAGAGGAAGTTTCCTTGAAAGTGTCGTGTTGGCTTGAAATCCCTGGTCTTCCACTACCCTTATGGGTGTTTATTGATGATATTGTTAAAACCATTGGTTAGGTGATCTATGGAGAAGAAGAGTGGTTATTTTTAGCATAACGTAATAAAAGAGTTTGTGTTGAGATTGACCTCACACAGGATCTCAAAAAATTTATGGATATTCAGGTTGGTACAAAGTATTTTATGCAAAAAATTATTTACTTTAATTTACCTAACACTTTTTTTTTTGTTCTAATCCACCATGCATCGTATCAAGGATTGTCCACTGGTTTCTTGAAAACCTCTACTGGTTGCCCCTACTCCTCATACCGCACATGGACCTCACAAAACCTCTATTGAGGGTGATTGGATTACATTTTCTAATAAGAAGGTGGTGAGCAACCCTAAGTTAATGATTTCTAATAGAGATAAGGTTATGAAGCCACCATCTCAACCTCCTATTGTTCTTGTTCATCCTATTTTAGCTCATCAATATTTGCCTGTTGAGAAACTTCCTAAGCATAAATCAACCTCAGAAGAAGGGAATTCACTACCAATACCTCCACCCTCTAGGTGTTTGCATAGTCCATCTCAGGATGGATCACCATCATTGAGGGGAAGCCAAGAGGCTAACTTTCATCCTTCGACTGTTGGTGACTTATTTCAAACTTCTTAGACCTATTTATTTATTAGGTTTTTGGTGCTAGTCGATAGTGTGGGTAGTATCTCAATTTTTGGTAAATTAGTTCAACCTTCTTAGATCTCTAGATTTAATAATTATTCAATGTTGGCTAATAGTGGGGATAGCCCTATGGGAGACAACTCCATGGATATTCCTCCATGAATTTACTTTCATGGAATGTTCAGGGACTTACAAAGTCCTCAAGAATTTATTTTGTTTGATATGCTTTGCAAAGTATTTGTCATGTTGATGTTATTTATTTACAAGAAGTTAAGATCTCTGGTTTTTTGTTAGTTTTTCTCTCAGTTGTATTGTAGGTTCTTTTATGCATTTCACTACTCACCATGAATATGGATGAGGTGGTGCTTCTATTTATATCTCCTCCAAACTTGAGGATTACTTGCTTGGGTCTGGAAAGGATCCTTCTCATCATGTGGTATGGATTTTGTTGAATATTAATGGGAACACCTTGGGTATTGCCAATATTTATGCACCTAATGATGGGCCTAGTCACTCTGCCCTTTGGTGGTACCTGGTTGATCACTTACCGATGGTTTATTGGATTTTTTGTGGTAATTTTAATATGGTTGAGCATGCTGAAGATAAAATTAGCTACCTCCTAATGCACTGGTGTGTTGGAGAGGGTGAGGCCTATTTTTTCTTAAACATAGATGGGGTCTTTTTGATCCCCTTTTTTGCTAGCACAATTGCACACCTCCACCATGGTTCACATGGTCCAATTTTTGTGTGGGTAATGACAGAGTCTACAAGCACATTGATTGAGTTATGATGTCAAAGCAATAATTTTTTTATTCTCCTCCATAAATAATAAGATTGTGATGGTTTGGGATCAATTTTTGTTGTTAGATCATTTTCTGATTTCTTTTCAGATTGAGTGGATTGGTCACCAATTTAATTTTCCATGCAATCAATTTTATTTAAATACTTCTTTATTGCAACACCCTGGCATGATTACTACAATTGAGAGAATCTAGAATTTATTACCTTGACCTCCTCACTCTTTTAGTTGGATTTGTTAATGGGATGTGATGATTTTCTATACTACCTCTTTCAAGCAGCGTTTTGGAAAATAGATGGCACATATAAAAAAGCATACTCATTTTATTGTCACAAAGGAGTATCAATGAAATTTACTATTGTTATAAAATGATCCGTATGACCAATAGTTACAAACCAAGGTTGTTAGTCTTCATAACTAAATTATAGTCCATGAATGACATGAAGACATAGGAGCTTAGATTCGAGCTTGTCTACACTAGCTAAGGGTTGGTGATTTCCTGTCCAAAGTATTTTAAAATATCTTTATTCTAGGTAGGCTAGGATCCAGATCAAGGCTATTCAAGTCTCTCATGACAAGCTAACTTCACTTCTTGATATTGCATCGCCCTTTATGGATCATTATAAGCTTGTATTTCAAGTACAGTAAGATTCTCTAAAATATCAGATGATGGTCTAGTAGTGTCTTCTTGTTGTTCCTGCTAAGTTGTTTTCTTATGATAGACTTGTTTGTGAGGATCCTCTTTCACTTGCTGAGCTTCATAATTATCTTATGACTATGTTGGATGACAAGTCCCCTAGCCTTGATGAATTTCCCTATGAATTTTATAAAACAACTTGGAAGTTTATTGGGCTTGATCTGATCAATGTCTACAATGAATCGCTAGCCAACAATTCTCTAGGTAATATCATCAATTGTGGAAACATTAAATTTAGTCCTAAAGTGAGCAATGTTGAGCTTATCACCAGTTGGATACCTATTAATTTGCTTAATTTCTCTTACAATATTTTGGCTAAAGCTTTAGCTCTTCATATGTACAATATTCTCCTTGTAATTATTAGATTGGAATAGACAAGTTTCATTAAAGGGCGTTACATCTTGGATAATATTATTATTATCTAGGAAGGTTTAGAATGGGCTTGTCTCTCTGGCCAAAATATCCTTTTTATTAAATTGGACTTTGAGAAATATTAGAATCGTCTTGAGTGGCCTTTCATTCTTTCCATGCTTCAAGCTATCGAATTTGGCCCCTTTTTTATCAGGGCTATCAGTATGTTGTTTGCTGATGCTTCAGCTTGTCTTACTGTTAATGGACATAGGTTAGAGGATTTTGGTTTATTTCATTATATTAACCAGGAATATCCTTTGGACCCCTCACTTTACATCCTTGCTGTTGAAGCTTTTGGTTATCTTCTTGGCAATCAAACATCTAAGGGGTTGATCAAAGACATTATTTTGCTTGATATGTCCACCCAAATTATTAATGGGAACTTTGTGGATGATTATTTTCTCACTATCAATGAGGATGAGGTTTCAATTTCAACTACTTTTGTTTATTTAGATATTTTTTGTAAGACCTCAGGTTCCAACATTCAATGGTATAAGTATCTTTGTTTCCTCCTTGGTTCTTCTTATGTGCCTGCTTGGCTTAGACATTTTTTATGACATTAGATTCAAAAAGGTGAGCATTTTAGTTCTTAGGAATATCCTTTGATTTTGATAGCTCATCCTTTGAACTCTAGAAATATGTCATTGATAGAATTAAAAAGAAGATTTCCTGTTGGGCCTCACATCTCCTTTCTCTTGTCGATAAGTTTTATGTTTGCACAAAGATTCTTGCTACCACCCATGTTTATTACATCTCCTTAGGGATTTTATTTGGTCCAAGGGCAAGAATTCACATGGTTTTCATCTAGTTGCTTGGGATATCTATTGTATACCTACTGATAAGGGTGGGATGGGCATCATTGAAATTTAAAAGCAAAGCATTTCTTTGTGTGCTAAGTAGGTGGTTAAATCTATTGAAGATCCTAAAGCCTATAAGATTTTGATTCACCATTGTATTTTTTTAGGGCTACCTTATGGGCACAAAGCTTAGGCTAATATTGGCCTTCATACTCTCATCATTACTTTTTCTCTAGTTAAGATTCAAGGTTCCTTTGTTGTTAAAAGTATTTGGCTAGCTTTTGAGGTGGTGAAACCTCATCTTTGCTAGATTGGTGATGGTTTTCATAATGGTCTTTCATTTAATTATCAAAATATCTAGTGGTCTTCTTCTTGTTGATATGCCATGGATTAAATATTTGAGGCTATTTTGTAAGGGCATCTACTTTATTAAATATTTAGTGCACTATCGAGACTAAATTCCTTGGCCTGATCTCAAACATAATTTTAATTTTCCAAATTTAGATCTTCTTTCTATTCTTAAGATTCAAGATATTATGCTTGATGTCATGCTTCATAAGCTTGATATTTAACCCTCAAGTGCTTGGTGGAGAGATTGGCATTGGAATGTGGATACTCATTTCAAGAACTACTCTTCTTTATTACTTTATCAACTTCTTAGTCCTATTTTCCCTGTTGTTGACAAACTTAATGAGAGATGGAAAACTCACTCTACCTCCTATACTTGGATTGCTCACTTGAACCGTATTTGGCATTTTAACCTTCAAACCCAAGATTAAATTTTTCTTTGATATCTTATTTATCAAGCGCTTCCTATGGGAAAGAGACATAGTAGGGTTGGTCTTCCTAATCCTAAGTGTCCAGCTTGTGGTTATCTTGAGACTTTTAAATATCTCTTCTAGTACTGTCCTTGCGCTTAGTCTACCTCGTCTTGGATTCACTCATTGTTCAAGACCTTTCATCTAAATTATTTAGATGAAAGATGATATTTTTTGGAGATAATAGTTGTTGTCTTGCTGATATTGCTACTCTATGGAATTTAAAATGTGCTATTATTTTGTTTCAACTTTGAGCTAGGAATGTTGTTGTCTATTCTAGAGATTCAATTTCTAGTCAATTTTCTATGCATGAAAATATTACGATGTTTTTTGTTGTTACTATTCAGATCCATTTAGAGGCTTCCAAGTTGACTATTGAGTTGGAAAATTTGATAATTATTATCAAGTACTGGTACGAGGTTCCATGCACTATTAGCAAGGTTTTACCTAACCTCCCTCTGCCTCAAGGTCCCTCTATTTCGACATAGCAGGTTGAGGGGGCGATTTTTAATAGCCTCAGGACATTTTGTCCCACATCTATGACCAAAAGATCATAGTTTGATTAATCAAATGATAAATTGCATTAACCATATCTTTTAGGAACTATAGTTTAAATAGGATACAAAATAGCATATAAAACAATAATGCTGAAATCACGCTAACCAACGCATCATAGGAGGTAGAGCGTTTGGTTTAGGATTCTTAACCTAGGATATTTAGGAATTACCATTAGATATTTAAGATAGTAAATATCTACATGGTAGAAAGTAGAAAAGTAAATGTAATAATCTACCTATGTAGTATAATATTTTACCTAGTGGAGTAAAAGGGTAAATATCCTAAAGAATGGAATATTACTCTAACATCCCCCCTTATTACATTATTTGGGTAATACATATACATCCTCCTATACAATAATATTTGGGTAAAGTATATAACTATCCCAATATAGTGAAAAAGATGTTTGATCTACTGGTTCTTGCTCTATCACAATGCTCTAGCTGCTCCTAAGCAAAAAATGGGTCATTCCTCACTTTGTCTTCACACCAATGAATGTCCTTATTGTAATCTTGTCATCCAACCAAATTGCATGGGTAACTAGCCACTGCAATCGCTAGGTGTAGTAGAATATATCACTTCATACGAGGTTAATTCAATAACAATATGAGTTTACAAAAGATAAGGTAGCTAAGGTGTCAGTCACTGTCGAAAATGCACCCTTATAAGTTCCCCCTTATTTTTGTAAAACATGTTGTAATTAATTTTTGAAAGAAGTATGACTAAGGTGTTGGTTGCTGCCAAAAATGCACCCTTATAAGTCTTCTTCTCTTTTTACAAAAAATTGTGAAGAAAAAGAAATGTATATCCCCTCTAAATAGCAAAAATATGTGCAACTCAAGATTTTTGTGAAGGATTTTTACAAAGATTGCCTCCTAGGAAATTTTACACCAGAAAATTCCCTCCTTTTGTTACAAGAACTTCAAACAATAAGAGTTTACTATTTTATGAAGCCTAAAAGAGGTACGCACACCCCTTTATTACAAGTACTTCAAAAAAAAGCTTATGTTATTTATGAAGCCTAAAAAAGAGAGATAGGAAATGGTGTTTTGCTCAAGGTGACAAATGTGTTTTCCTTCTACAATATTATTTTAGTAATAAGCACTCTGTGTTATTTTTATGAATAATAATTAGAATTAGAACTAGACACTTCACTAGCAATATTGCCTTTGTTTTGCTTCTGTGTTATGTCTTTGTCTTTCTTATTTTTCTTGTTTTGGAACCAACACCGATTGGTGTCATGGTTGTCCTTTTTACAATACAAGCAAAACCTCTTTTGAGATTGCTTTCCATTACCCTTTGAGGATGATCCTCCCTTTTGAAAGTTTCCTTTCTTCTTATCACCCTTATTGTTTGAATAAAGTGCATTGTTTGACACTTCATCATTTTGGAGTTGATTTGCTTCCTCAGTTTGAAGCAAATTGACTAACTCCACAAAGGTGACAACTCTTTGTGAAACATTAAGGGATGTAATCAACATTTTATAGGTTTTGGGAAGAGCTCTCAAAATTACTAAAGTTAAAATGGTGTCTTCAACTTTGGCCCCTAAAGCATTAAGTTTAGACTTCAGATCTACCACTCTGTAGAGGAATAGTTCTACTGATTCACCTGACTTCATATGGAGTGTATGAAGTTGTGTTTGAAGGTTTAGAATAGTTGATTTATTTTTGCCTTCAAAAATAGTACTAAGAGCATCCCATGCCTCTTTACCAGTTTTAGCTTCACTTATGTGAGTCTGGATCTCATCAGCAGTTGCTAGGAGTATTAAGATGAGAAGACGATTGTTATTTTTTATCCCATGCTCTTTTATCTACTCCTGCTATTGCAGGTCTTGATTCAGTGCCATCAACTAAATCCCACATGTACTCTACAGTCAATATGGCTTTCATCATAATTTTCCATGTTGAATAGTTAGGACCTTTTAGCAATTGTGTATCACTTAAGTATTTATTGATAATTGCCATGATGAAGGTCCTACAATTTGTACTAAGATGATATTTATTTTAGTATACCCTCAAAAGAGTATATGGAAGATTTTAATTTGCTCTTTAAGATATTTAATGGCACCTGCCTTAACAACCTTAACAAGGGATGAAAATTTTGAGGAATTTTAAGCCAAACAAATAGAGAAAATTAAAGGGGTAGGTTTTTGAAAACTTTTGATTTTTCTCTCTAGGATATTTAATGGCATCTATCTTAACACCCTTCAAGAAGGATGGAAATTTTGAGGAAATTAAGCCAAACAAAGAGAGTGAATCAACGTGTTTTAATTTTGACCTTTGATGGGGAGTACAAATTGACTTGTTTAACTTGTGCAAAGTGTAGCACGATTTAGTGAAGTTTGGGTTTTTGAAATGCTCTTCAATGTTTATGATTTTTTAATTGCAAAAACATGATGGTTAGTGCAATAATTAAAAAATATCAACCTAAATTTTTATCACTATAGGTGTCGGAAGCAACCAAAAATGCACCTAGTATAGTCAATTTTTAAGAAAAGGTGTTGAGTATAATCAAGAATGCACCTATCTTGTTTTGAAATATCCCCCCTTTCTCTTTATAATTTTGCAAAAAATAGAATCACAAGATATGATTTCTATCCCCCCTTAATTTTTACAAAATTGAAAAATGCAAGCACTCCTTTCAAGACAAATCGACACACGACACACGTTTGAAAGGCTTTCAGACCAGTCGACACACGACTTGGATTTTGTTTTCAACACTCGAAAATAGGTGGTGCATTAGGATCAAAAGGTTCACGAATCCTCATGGGACCATAGCTTCTGTCCAACCCCTTCCATGGATTAGTATAGATAATTGAGTGAGGAATGGTTCTACGATATTCATGAAGCATACGAAAAAAATGAGATCGTGTTGTTTGCATTCGTAATTTGTTTCTCTTTCTCATGACTCTTTGTCGACAAAGAGCTTTCCTTACCCAAGACTTGATCTTCATGAAAAATTGAAGAGTTAGGAGCAATAAAGGAAATTTTGATGAAAATTTGATAATTAGAGCAACAAAATGTCTTCTATACTTTGTCTCTTTATCCCCACATTTGGAGAAAACTAAAGAAAGACAATTGCATAGTTGCATAAAAAAATTTGGCACTTCTATTTTCAATTTGAATGCTAAAAAAAATAAGTTTTTAAAGCTTGTTAAATAGAAAATAACATAATTTTTGTAATAAAAAGATAAATTTAATAGTTTAAAAAAATTGATACAATTTATTTTACAAAAAAAATGAAAATTCTAAAAAAAAAACTAAAAAAAATAATTTTAATTAAGCATAAAAATTAAAAAATTAAACTTTAGCTTGCCAAAATTAAAAATAAAATTCCATACAAAATTATTTCCCTTTGTAAATCAATGAGTGGGGGAGTTGAACTTGCGACCCGATCTGGCCTAAGGCATCTGCCTTGGCCAACCAACCAAGCACCGAGCTTGGTTCTTAGGCCTTGGCGCCTGAGTGTTGAAGAAGCCTTCGGGATTCTTTGAGGACTCTGTGGGAATTATCCCACATGCATCCGAAAATCGGATGCAAAGGCCTTGACGAGATTATCGCTCGTGATTACCCTCGGGAAATTGAGTTCGGACCCTCCTTTTGTCGGCATCCACGTGGCACGGCAAGGGGGTCCAAGTCAAGTCCCGTCAATCTAGTGGCTGTCCGCCACATCAGGTTTATGTCATCCAGTGGCTTTCTGCCATGTCAGGTCTGGATCGTCTAGTGGATCCAGTCAGCGGCAAGGTGGCACGTGGCTAAAGTGCCATGTGTCACCTAGGTAGTAGGCCATGTCAACATGCCTCAGGATGCATGTAGGTCGGCAGTGATAGGTCAATACCTCCTCGAGGTGCATGCAAGCTTGTCAGGGTCTGGTCAGCACTGCCTTGGGATGTGTGTTATGGGAAACATGAGGGCACTCCTGCCCTCTAGGTTTTACCACTGGCAGTATTGGTATGTGTACCCAATAGAGGATCCAATAAAGCTCTCCTTGTGCGACGAAGAGTGTGAAGGTCGCCTGCCCTCGGATGCTCCCATGGGCGATCTGCGGGCCCGTAGAGAGGATTGCCGATGGGGAGTAAAATCCATGGTGGTTGTAATCCATGATGGGGGAAAATAACCCCATAGGTGGTGATCACCATCAAGGGTCAAATGATCCTGACATCGGGATCTGTGCCCTATGCTGCAGGCACTAAGCCACTACGGGCCTTCCTGCCCTCCTACATCACATCCTACTAGGTTTCTAGCCGAGGTGGGGTGAAAATTAGGATGCACAAGATAATCAAACAATAAGGAGGATTAAAAACATTAGGAGCATAAAATGGAAATTAATTAGAGGTCACCCATGGTGCCAAAATTCCAACGCTCCCTGCTAAACTCCCTTGCTTCATCTTTGGTACCAATGTGACCAGGAGATCATAGTTTGATTAATCAAATGATAAATTGCATTAACCATATAGTTTAGGAACTATAGTTTAAATAGGATACAAAATAGCATATAAAACAATAATGTTGAAATCACGCTAACCAACGTGTCATAGGAGGTAGAGCGTTTGGTTTAGGATTCTTAACCTAGGATATTTAGGAATTACCATTAGATATTTAAGACAATAAATATCTACATGGTAGAAAGTAGAAAAGTAAATGTAATAATCTACCTATGTAGTATAATGCAATATACTACCTATTTTACCTAGTGGAGTAAAAGGGTAAATATCCCAAAGAATGGAATATTACTCTAACAACATCAAGGCTTGGCCCTTTGCCTAGTTATGTTTTTTATTTACCCTTTTAACGGTTGGTTTTGTTTTTGGCCTTAGGCCTCCTCTTTACGGCATTGATCGTTTGGGTGGCCTTGTGCCTCAAGCTGTGATTTTTTAGCTCCCTTTATATTGTAACCTCTCTTATTTTTATTGAATATAATTGTTGGTTCCATTAAAAAATAGTTTAATTGTTATTTATAAATTAAAAAATAAATTTAATTAAAATTAAATATAAAGATATATAATTAATTAGTTTTGTAGTTAATAATTAAAAATTTCTTAAACAGTAGAATTTTCAAAACCCAAGCAAACGATCTTCGCAAGACTACCCTTAGAATTTTATCCCTAGCTACTGAAAATTCTTCTATTATATCTTCCCCTGAAGCTCCTAAACTTGGCCTCAAAGCAAGCCTCACTTCGAATTTCTAGCTTACTAATTTTTTTAGTGTGTCTTCTTCTTCTGTTAATAGGTCTATCATCAAGTGGACTCCTTCGCATTCCAGGTGGCTCAAATTCAATTTCGATGGATTTGCAAAAGGGAATCCTAGTGCTACAGGCGGGGGAGGCATCCTTAGAGACAGTAAAGAGAAAATATATCTAGCTTTTACAAAAAATCATGGAATCCAAATGAACAACATGGCTGAAGCACGTGCGTTATACCAAGGTCTTTTCCTCATCGACAATATGAATATAAACAAATTGTTCATTGAAGGGAATTCCCTCCACATCATCAAATGCCTTAAGGGGAACCACACTCCTTGGTCATCAAGAAAAATCTTAGATGAATGTAAAAGGTTCATCAACAAGTACAATGACATTTTCATCCAGTACATCTACCGTGAGGGAAACAAAGCCGCAAATTGGCTAGCTAACAGGGGTGTTAGAGAAATTTCCATACAGGTATGGAATGACTCCTTTTCGCATGATCTCAGAACTAGCAACTCCAATAATGATGATATCTCATGTAATCATTCTAAGGTGAACATCAAGAATTATAGGGAAGGTCGTGTTTTGATTCCCAATGTCGTGGCATCCCCGAGCACACACCTAGTCATAATTCACAAAGCCATTTGCCTAGACCTTGAGAAAATACTGTGGAAACAGGATCTCCTTCTCGAGGCCCAAGATTGTAGCACAAAGAGCAAGGGTGGTGGTTTGACCCCTAAGCCTCATGTTTCTTCCTTCACCCCTCAATGTGGCAATTCTTCCCCTTGGTATCTAGCAGTGCATGTGTCCAAATTTGAACTATGCAACTTAGGTTTTCTCAATTCTATGCAAGGAATTCATAATTTCCATATTTCAAAAAGCTTCTATCTCTGTGCCACCCTCGAAGATGGAAATATCAATTTTATCATGGCAAATTTTTAGGCTTGGGTGATCATGATTCCCTCTATTAGCGGTTGGTAGCACGTGCTTAGTTTTCACACTCTCATCAAAATCTGGTTTAGTTTTGATCACTTGAATTTCTAGGAAGCCTTCTTCATCATTCACATGGTCACGGATGACAAAAAATCTCCTCATGCCTTCACTACTATGGCCAAGTCACTCAAAAAAGTCCACTCTAGACTGGTTCCTAGACCATCTATGGGCCCAAGGATGACTCAACTTATGTATGATAATTTTGGGCTTTTATTTTCTCTCAGGCATGTCAAATTCATGTGATCCACGTTTCCAAATCTATCTCCAGTAGCAAGAGTGAAACGTTCAAGGCCATCCTCCCAGATCCAACCAACGAGAAGGAAAGTATGGAAATCCTAACTCCAAAGTAATCTGGTCTTGCTGTGTTTGTTGTTCCACTCCCTAGTTTCTTTGTTTCTTGTCAAGTTCCCCTCTGGTTCCCCCTAGTCTATTATTTTTAGTGTTGTTCTAGTTTTTGTTTAAGCGGTCTTCTTTTTGTCTTCTTAGTGGTTAAATCTATTTTGATTTTTCCTTGGTTCTCTTTGTACAAGGTTCAGGGACCCTTTCAAAACCCTTTCCACCAATAAAAAAAAAATCTTAAACAAAGACAAACACTTAAAACCTTTTATAGTCAAACAAAAATTAATTGTATGCTTTAAATATCCTTCCTATAAAAAATAAATATCATAGAACCTGGTCTTGATAGATGGTGCATAACATTTTTTAACCTTATCAAAACCTTGAAAGAATGATATTTAAGCTCATAAAGAAAATATGTTATTTTAAAAAAAAAATATGTTATATTAAATTGATAATTACAAAATAGTTACATAATCCTTTCAGCTATAGTTTTAAATGTTCTTTAACTGGTTAAGTTTTTATTTAAAGAAGATACTAAGGTTTAAATTTTACCAATAATTTTCAAACTTATTATAATATTATTATATGGTATATAAGTGAGGCTTATCAATCTTATATAATCCATTAAATAATAAATATATTAAATCCTTAATACTAGCAACATAATGAAATTGAAACAATAATTTTTCTTTTAAGCCTTGTTGGGTGGTGGGCTGATCTATGCTTTATAATGTTGTTATCTTTCTCTTTTTTTTTCTCTTGGGTAGTTTTTGGTTTTTGGTTTTATTTTAGCCTTAGAGGCTAGCCTATGTTTAATTGACCTTATTTTTTTTCTGCCTCATCTAATATACCTTTCAAAACCCTGTTTTTTCACCATTAATAAAAAAACAATACAACAAAATTAAAGCCTTCATAACATGCATTTAGGTCACATAGTATTCTAAATAGTTAAATTTTTTGAATCAATATTCTAATCAATGATAAATCAATAATAAAAAGTAAAGGACAATTTTTTTATTTTATAACTTTTTATATATTTATACTTGTTTAATAAATTTTTCTATAATAATACAATAATATTTGGTTAAATGTTTTCTATCTAATTAATATAATATATATGAGAACTAAATATAATATTATTTTGTGCATTAAATATATTTATAAGATATAGTATAACTATTTAATATAGTAGTTTTTTGTGTAAACCCTAGGTGCGATCAAGGGATGGAACAAAGCAACAAATTTGGCTACAATCTTCATGAAAAGGATGCAAAATATAGGTGCAGTCAAACATTAAAGGAAGAGGGTTATTTGTAGACCATATCCTTAGTTTGTGAGAAATCATCTTCGGTCATAAGAAATATATCTCAAGGATCTTTGGGTTCATAGGTGGATGAACCTCTTCCCTCTATCAGGATTTTGGAGGATGACTTTGGGTTGGATTTGATTGATCATGAAGCCCAAACAATTATCTGCAAAATCAAGGGTAAAATACCAGGACTTGAGGTTCTCAAAGGATACATTAAAGATTGGTGGACTAATATAGATTTCCAACTCTCCTACTCAAAATTTTATTTTTTGTTTCATTTTCTAATTTAATGGATAGAGATAGGGTAATGGATTATAGATATAATTGGTTTTTTGGACAAAGGGGTGTCTATATAAGACCTTGAACTTTTAGTTTCATCCCATTTATAGAAGTAGTTAATGGCTTCCTAGTATGGGTGAATCTTTATGCTCTCCCTATGGATATTTGGGGAGAGACAATATTCACCAAAATCGGTAATGCCATTGGTGCATTCTAGTATATGGATGCCCAAATAGAGGAAAATTTATCCAATAAAATTAATATGAATAAAGTAATATTGGTTGCTTGGATGGATTAGTTAGTTCTTGGGCCTCAATCCATTACTATATCCTCAAGCAAATGTAAATGGATCCAAAATATTGAATATGAAAACTTCTCCCTAAGATGTTATGGTTTTCAACAATATGGTCACTTGAAGAAAATATAATTGGTCATATAATCATGCTATGATTCCTCCTTGGTGGAGGATAAGACCCTAAATGTGAGTGATTTAAAACCTTCAAATATCTCAATTCAAAAGAAATAAGCTCATCCTCCAAATGCACCAATTGTCTAGCAGGAATCATGCGAGCAACAAAAGACTCAACCCCAAAAGAAGAATTTGAATTAGATTATTGATAAAATCCAAATGGTTACTAAAGACCATCTAGACAGTTCCATGGAAAATATTAACACCTCTGATGGTATTCTTGAAGTGAATTCTAAAATAATCATTTACGGTTAGTTTTCTAAAAATGAAGATCCTATAAAATGTGTTACAACTAGATATTACCTTAGGAGCTTGAAGTGCAAAAACGTAGATATTACCACTCTAAAGGAGGAAGAACCTCAGAAGAAAAATAATCAAACTATTTCCTCTTTGATGGATGACTGTTATGTTTATTTTCCTTCTATCTATTGGAGTTATGTGTCATGTAAGGGTTGTTCTTGTTGTTAGTTCTTAAAAAAAAATTGATTATGAAAACTTAGCAATTTGAGGAAGATGAAGAATATCTTTTATAGAAAGGAAAATATGAGTATGCTTTAATTAACTTGTTAGAATTGTAATGAGAGCAATGTAATGTTTTGTTTTTTGTAATGAGAGTGTTCCCCAATAGAAGCCACACATAAGCTTATTAAAAAAAATCTATTTAATATAGTAATAGTATTTAAATATATTGATAGAAAACTATTATACATAAAATATATTTTTAACTATAAATATTATAAAAAATTAATTTATTTTATTTTCATTTAGTAATTTAGATCAAATGGCATTAGCTCAACTAATTAGATTCTTCAACATTCAAGGAGGAGACTTAGGTTTGAATCTTTCTAACTATACATGATTAATGTCCAAGTTATTGTAATACCACTATATGATAATGCTATAGTAAGAATATAATCAATTTTAATTAGATACAAGCAATTGAAAAAATATTTGATTGTTAAGGTTAAATTGTTAAATATTTAATAAATTTGATTAAACTTAATACAATATAATAAATTTATTATTATGTATTATTTTTATTTATTTAAAATTAAAATAATGTTACTATTATATTTTGATAATCTATTTTGTAAGAATGTTGACTGAATTTTTATGAGTGTTGTGATAATATAGGGAGGTCCCTTGTTGCTATGTATCCAGGGCTATGACCCAATTGTGCCACCCATTGTACTTCACATTACTTCAAACAAAAAAATAAATAAAATAATAATACCATTAATCTAAAAATAAATATTGGAATCATAATACCTTAAATATATATATATATATATATATATATATATATATATATATATATATATATATATATATATATATATATATATATAAATAAATAAATAAATAAATAAATAAATAAATATATATATATATAATTATAATTAATAGGATGTGAAGTACAACTAAAGACATAGTTGAACCACCCTCTATGTAATTATGTGTCAATATTTATTAACAATTAAATAAATATGTACTAACACTTTTTTTTATTAGATTGAGAAGAGGGTTTTGAAAGGGACCCCACAACCTTTTACATTAGAAGCCAAACATTACTCATAAAGTTGTCCCACCCAGAGACAACCCTCAATAACCCATAACAACCCAGAAAACCAAAAGAGATAATATCCTAGAATAGACAACACATCCCTACCACTCAACCACCCATTAACTCAAGTCCTTCCCTTTAATGAAAAGGAAACAAAATATCGACTTGAAGAAAGAAAAAAGACAACCCATCACAAAAAGATGCATAAGAACCAATCAAAAAAGACAAACAACCTGGGAGGCATAGAATCTCTTAGGGACTTGACATAGATTCCAAAGAGGCACCGCCAACTGCACTTCCCAATCAGGTGCCAAAAAGTAGAGATATATAAAAAAATTTAACTCAAATTTTGAATCCGATATTAGAACCAGAATGACTATTACCAAAATCCAGCCAACCAAAAATTAAAGAGTCATAAAGAACATTAAAAACTTGGTTAGAAAGACCACTATCCCTCCTAGGGGATAAACCAAAAATTTGAATTTGAATAAAAATTTTCCACCAAAACCGTTGGTCAAAAAGGGACATCGAAGATCACTTCTGATGTCATTAACACTTTGATCATATGTACTAATACTTTGATCATATGTTGTTAGTGGTTATTAATTAGTTTGGTCATTTGTTAATAGAAAAGTAAATGAGTTTTCAATTATATGCATGCACTTGATTTGAAAAGTATTTTATTTTATGTTTATTGTGTACATGTTATATCACCCATACTTTCTTATATAAAATAATAAAACATGAAACCAACTTAAGACAATGAAATGATTGATTGATTAGTATAAGTAAAAAAATTTCTATCTTATATTTTTCCTCAAAAATTCATATTTTATGTTAGGTAAGTGTAATTAGCATGTGGTTTGTATTTGAATATATAAACTTGATTTCATCAGCATACTTATATTAATTGTTTAATAAAGAAATGATCCTTTAATTTCTTGAAAAATCATGAATATATGTTTCCTTTGGAGCTGATAGGAGGAACTTGAAAATGGTTAGTTACGGTACTACAAAAAATATTTAGTTTTGTTTAATTAATTATACTATTAATATGTCATCATAACAAGATTATAAATGATATGGTTGTGTTAATGCTATTCAATATTGATATTCATCAAATAGATCATGTAGTATGATATCAACATCCTCTCAAATGAGGGAAGATATTTATTTTTATATTATTAGTAATTTGTGGTATTGTTAGCAATAAGAGTAATATGTGGCAAAAACATCAACTATTATACTTAAAACTACTATAAACATAAATGAAATACCAATACATAAAGAAACATAGTAAAATGAACAATTTTATACTCAATTTTATTTATACATTTATGTTGGAGTATATCACATTATTTGGTACATGTTAGTGTACCCCATGGTACCTTCATGGTACATTTGTAAATATTAGATTAGTGTTGAGTCTCAGTTTAGAGTGTGAGTTATATTTTACCTTAAGTAAATATGAATGTATAGGATATGTAAAAGTATCATGTAAATTTATAATGTGTAGGAAATGCACAAGTATCATGTGAGTGTGTGTGAAAATGTAAGTTGAGTCTATGTGCACAAGTTTCTTATATGTAAGAGTGCAAATATGTAATGTAAATATGTGCACAAGTATCTTATATTAGAGTATACAAAGTGAAGATCAAGAGTCATGTTTAGGTGTGCATACATTATAATGTCAAGTGTTCATCAAGTATGCAAGTGTCATATAGAGAAGCAAAGAGTTATAAGACTTGGCATATGGAGAGGATAGTCAAGTATCCTAAGAGTCATACTACTATGGATATATACTACATATAATATGAAGTATATTGAGTCAATCAAGAAGTATTGAGTATCAAGTTATATCATATTTGTAAGAAAAAATGGAATAATAAATACTTTATATATTTGGAGCAATTAATATTGTAAGTTGTTCTACATGATTGTTACATGTATGATTCAAGCTAGTTACATTCATATTGTTTATTATTATTAAATATTAGTTGATATTTTTTTTTAAACGAAAAACCCCTTGCAGGGCTGCCTTGGTCTGAGAGACCACGAACAGGGGGTTCTACACTGTGAAAGTCACTCGGGAGTCGCACCCGACCCTACCCGCACCAACATTATCAATTGGATTTTTGATACCCAATTCAACTTTTTGGTAGGGTGGAGATTTGAACCTGGGACCTCCCTTGGAGGATTGCCCTCTCCTATCCAACTCACCTACAACACCTGGGTAAATATTAGTTGATATATTATTAGCCTTGATATACATATTAATTTGCTCATATTACTCTATTCATATATATATTATTAGCCTTGATGTTACAACCTATGAGTGGCAAGATAAAAATTTAGCCTCTTGCCACCATCGTACTCATAAATATTTAGAAAAAATACAATAAATAGTATTCTTTATATCATATTTAAAGGATTTTATTTAAATCTAAAAGAAAAAAATATCGCAGGTAAATACAGTAAAAATATTATTCAAATATGGTTTATTTGATTTTATGGTTGGCAGACGAATGTCAATTCAATTATTTTTGAATAAGAAGAAAAAAACTAGTTTTGAGAAGAGCTTACATTTAATATTATGATACCTCAAATTTCTAAATAATGTATTAACTACCAAACAAAGAAAGATATGGTTTCAAAAAAGAGTTGATAGAATATGAGTACATGTACCTCCTCCTACGTATCTCCTCTTTTTTCTCAATATCCACTATGTAGCCTCTATGATTCCTTCTACCAACATTTTATATTCTCCTTTTGCTCTTCTCCTCCTCTTTCTTTTCCTCTCCCTCTCCTTTAGCTATTCGTAAAGCTTATAGATGATGTTCCTAGGAAGAGAGGACAACAAATGGTTTACGATGCAATATGCCACTTATCTTCTTACATATTTCACCACTAGATGGGTGCTTGGAGGATTCCAAGTTAATGCTAGTGTTTTGAAAATTTAAATAAATTACATTTTTATTTATAAAATGCACTAATTTTCTATCTATTTTATGAAAATAGATACCATATTATTTTTAAATTATTTTTTACTAAATCATACCTTTATCTATTTCTATTGCATATGAAGTTTGAAGTTCAAATTAAATCGGTATATATTTCCTTATCAAGTGGCCTTTTGATAACTATAGTGTTATCACTCGCTTACTAAGAAGAACGCCTTTGCCTAATGGCAATATCCTTGCCCTTACATATAATTTTTAAGAAAATCAAACATACATTCACATACTATTAAACACACATATAATGCAATGCAACTACATGAAGGGATTTTCATGTACCCTTGAGCTATTGATAAAAATATTTCATCGTAGGTGAAATGCTTGCACCGTCATCATTTCCATTTTTTATTTTTACCTCTTGTGGTTATCCATTATCAATCTGTCGTGGGAGTGTACCTGGTCCCGCAATCACAAAATTCATCAGCAGTACCATACTCTAGGAGTACAAAGCAAGGTACAACTAATCAATTCAATTGTACATAAATTAAACAAAAACAATAATAATCATTCCAAGAGGGGTCATTACATACTTCCCACTAAGATTAAACACAATCCTTGCTTTTAGTTTGCTTTGAAAAAGAGACACATATATCTACTTGAGCAAAAATGAAATTTTTTTATCTACTCTTTTTAGTAGCATAGTCATTAGGAAAATAATCCTATCAGAATCTACTCCTATCCATTAGAACGAAACTTAAAATATTGAATATTCATGAGTCAAGAGAGCTATTATCTACATAATAATCATATTTCAAACAAAAATAATATCAACAATATTTTTCTAAATGAGGAAGGTGTCATGGAATTTTGACAAACTGGGTGGCAAGGCAAGAATGTAGACCATAAGGCTGATTGGTCTATGATATCAAAGGGACCAACAAATCTATGATCTAGCATGGAGTAAATGGCACTTTTGTTAGGTCTAACCATTAATAAGACTTTGTCTTCCATAGATAATTTCCTCGATAACCTTTTTAAGTCAACATAGCTCTTTAGTTAATCACTTTCTTAAGTCTTTGATAAATTATTTTCAATTGTTCCTCTATCTCCTTGATAGTGTTTGAATCGATATTCATATGATATTTTAGATTATCCCCAAGATAGAGGTGTTCAGCATCTTCTCCATACAAGGATTCAAACTAAGCCATTCTAAATAAATAATAATAGCAAATTCTACCAGATGTAGGCAATATTTCATTTAGATTTTTAGTCCATACAATACATGCAAAGAATATCTTTAAGGACATTATTAACCCTCTCATAATTTTACACTTTTCTTGATTTTCACCCCTACAAATACTCTGCCTCTCCACAAAGAATTCTCTCGGTGATATTTTTAGGTTCGTATAGCAATTAACTATTTGTTTGAGTTTTTGCTAACTTTCTTAGTGCTACTCCACTATCTTCTTGACAATACTTGGTCTAATCCTTACCCAATATTCTAGATTATTCCAATATAGAGATAATCTATATCTTCCTCTACACTCAGTAATCAAAGCTTACCAAAACTATGGTATGAATTTGATATAATTATCTTAAGAAAAACCATTCTATCAAATTATTTCCTTGGAAAGTTTATTTTCCATCATGGGTACATCTTTCTCAATATTTCCTTATATAAAATGGGTAATCTTTTTCAACGTGTCTATCATGTTGAAACCCAATTTTAGATAATACCCACATTAAATTCCATGGATATAATTTGCCATTTTTATTTCAATCTCTCATCTAAATAGGTTTTCTTATTGGGTACTAATGTTTGGATTTTACCCTTTTGGCATTTTGAGACATCTAGCCACAAAATTATTGATATCCTATTTCATTCCTAGCTAGTAAAAGTTCTTAAAATCTTATTCACTCCTATCCATTCATTTGAACTCATTTCCCTTCCTTTGAAAGTTTGTGATTGGATAGACAGTTTTTGAAAAATCCTTATAAATCACTATAGTAACTAGCATTTTCCAAAGAAACTTTGCACGTCTGATACATTAGTAGTTGTAGGTCAATTAACTATAGCTTCAATTTTCTTAGTATCAACAACAATTCCATCTGTAGAAATGATATGCCCTAAGTTTTATACTTGTGAAGTGTAGAATTTTTTATTTTGATAACTTCCCCAATAGCTAATTTTTATAGAGTAACCCAAAAACCTGTCTCATATGCTAATCATGCTCCTATTTAGTTCAAGAATATATCAAGATATCATCTAAAAATATCACCACAAAACAATATAGACCTTCCTTGAATACATTATTTATATGATTTGTAAAGGTTATCGAGGCATTAGTTAGACTGAATGGTAGAACTGTAAAATCCTAATGCCCATATCTTGTTCTAAAGGTAGTCTTATGGGTATCTTCTTCCCATATCCTATTCTCAAGTCAATATTTGAGAAAATTATTTCTCTCCTCAGTTGATCAAAATATCATTAATACTTAATAGGGAGTATTTATTTTAATAATACTTTATGGAACCATTATTTTTCTTTCTAAAGATAACCATAGCATCCCAAGGAAATACTAGGTTTTATTAATTCTTTGTTTTGACAAGTCCTAAAGTTGTGTTTGATTAGTGTCATCTGATAGGAAATTCTAATAACAGATCCAACCCTAGGTAAAAGTTTAAAATCAAATTCACACCATACCAAAAGGCTTGGTAATGTTTCTACATTCATTCAATAGGGTATAATTCATACTCTCTTCCTTATTATCTATCCATAGCCCTTTCCATATTTCTTAAAAATTGATGAGACCTCCTGAGCTTTTAGTCAATCCATGATGTATAGGGATGTCAAATATAAATGCCACTTGATTGTCTCTTTAGATAAGGGGGTCTCAACACCAAAATTATTTTTCTTAGACAATACCAAACTTGTCTTTCCTAAACATAACTTTTCACCTTTGGTGTCTAAAAAATATATACTAAATTTAGGTACTCAAAACTTCTTTAAGGTCTTAACTATTTCAACCCTAAATCGAGCCTTACATTCTTGGATTTATTTTGGAAGATTTTACTCATTGTCTACCCCTTGAAGTGTTTTTCAACATTCTCTATTATTGCTTAATCTAAGTCCTTGATCTCCTAGATTTCTTTGAGGTCAAATTGTAGCTTCCCCTGCATAGCCATCTCTAGCTTCCAAATGACCTTCTTCTTAAAATAGGTGCTTATAACAAGAGCTCTGTCAAGTTTTATAACAAGAATGATGTCAAGTTTTTGTTTCCAAAAATATGTTATGCTCTTTAGGATTTTATTCCTTAGTTGACCAACCATAATGGTGTGCAGTGCTTATTTAACCAAATCAATTTAAGGTCCATAGACAATTAAGTCTTCTTGTAAAAGTAGTACATCATGGAAAGGTTAAACCTTGGTTTTATTTCTTGAAAGCATTGTGTCCTACAACCTAGGCTCTGATACCAACTATAACAACTCAGTCTAACACACTGATTGTAACAAACTAAACCTACTAATGAGCAGAAAATTTTGACTAGGGTAAAAATAAAATTATTTTAGTTTTTAATTTACACCCATTATGTAATTAGTACAAAGCATTGATAACTAATTTTGGGTTATAGCCATTGTAGTCAGCCTCTAAGTGAATGAGATTGGCCAAATCCCATAAGACGTATCTTTTGTGGTTCCTCCTTTCTCACCCTCTAAACTGGTATGAGACCATAGAACCATGACTTGGGGTTATCCTCTGAGGCCCATAAAACTTAGAGGGAACACTATCTTCCCTATCCTTAATATGTTATCTTTTATGTGGAACCTTGAGTTTAATTAATCTTATATATTGCCAAAGATAATAAGGAAAATTATATAGTGTAAATGCTTTAGTGCTTAGTTGATGACCGCATCCTTAGATCTATGTCTAGCACCATGAAAATGACTAAGGCTATGCCATTCTCCTAGCACTGGTCATGGTCTCACTTGATAAAATTACAAATTGTCCCATACCAACCCATCATGGAATCTACCATAGAGTCTTAATTCTCCCACCAAAATTCACTATTCAACAATTTCATACAAGGAGCCACCACTATACTACTCACACAATGACCTAGATGGATGTCCCATACTACCCATCCTTAGCGATGATCCTCGAAACACAGTTGATTACATGCATGCAATACAACCGATATTGGGTGATTTAATATTTTTTGGTTGTTCACCTCTTCCAAGATCAATAAGGCTTATAATCTCTTCTAAACTTAGGTTCTCTATATTTCCTATTGGTTCCCAACCCAGATTCCTTAAAGAATATAATATTAATTCTTATAATTATAATGATTCTTCTAATGGCCTTCAAGGAGGAATATCTCAAAATAACTCTAATAAAAAAAAATATTGATCATGCATAAATGAAGTGAGATTGAGAATCTTTACACATGACACCCTTCCTATCCTTTAGAAGATAATCAATAAAAATAATATAAACATTTCATTTCTTTTTCTTCTAAGATAAAAAATGCCAACACTAACATTGACATGGTTAAAGGTATTTCAAGTTTATTTTTCTTTTAAACTATATAATTTCAGATAAGGACTCCTATTAATTTTAATTCCTTGGGATAGGAAAGCAATTTGAAAATATCCTAAAAGTTAAATCAAGTTAATCTAATTTCTCATAAGAAAGATTAAACTTTTAATAATATTAATTTCTCTTCCTTCTTCTTTGAAAGGAAAGTAAGTTATTCTTAAAAGGAGTTAGATACGTCAATGGCATATACAAAATCTTAATTATAATAAAAGAAGTGGGCAATTCTTTTAATCATAAAAAGAATAACATAAATATTAAATACTCCATTTATGTTTTAAGAAATAAAATAATTCTCAAAGGAAATATACAAATGGTTTATAGCTAAGAAATGTTTACAAGACTAATATTTAATAACTCTATCACTTAGACTAATATTAATTTTCATGAAAAGATAATAACTTTGGTTTACAAGTTTTTACGTGATGATTTCTGCCTTCTCTTAATAAAAGGATAGTTTGTAGATTGTCATTCTTTTATACAAGACAAAGTATTTTAAGGAAGTAAACTCTAATATTATTCCTTTGAAATTTAATTATCTTTCTCTGAAACAAAAGTGCACTATTACGTGTCATTCTTTTATACAAGACAGTATTTTAACGAAGTAAACTCTAATATTATTCCTTTGAAATTTAATTATCTTTCTCTGAAACAAAAGTGCACTATTACGTAGTGCAGGCAAATCAATGAAAGCTTTTAACAATATGTAAAGTAGTTTTCTTTTTCTCCTTATTATATAAAAGGAAAAGTGTTCTATTACGCGCATAAAATAAATTAAGAACAATAATTTTTGAATAGATTCTATTATGTTATCAATCTTAATTCTTCTATCTTCTTTAAGAACTATTCATTAGAACCATCATATTAAAAAGTAATTAATAGAAAAATGATTAAGCCTCAACCTAACATCCTTCCCCATAATCTACTAATAGTTTACCATTTCTCTGACCAGAATAGGTAAGGTGAATATACATCATTTATTTCCAGATACTACAACCAACTGTTGACCAGTATAATATTAACCGGAAGCTGAATATACATCATTTGTTTCCAAATAATACAACCTTTACACGTAATGAGTACGTACCTTTATAAACTAAAAATATTTATCTACAGTTCGTTTTCATAGTCTTTACTCTTAAAATTTTTTTTAGGGATCAAACACTTATTATACACACTATATACTAAACTATTTCTCTTTTCATTAACCAAACGAAACATAATCGAAGTGAATATTATAATCATTCTTTTTTCTTAATCTTTTCTAAAAAGTCCAATTCATGCAGTTTATTTCAAGGAAAAACCCATTCAAGTTACAAATTCAGATCACTTCAATAGCATAGTACTTTACTTTTCTAAAAAGAACTTGTAGAGTTTCAACATTCAAGATAAAGCATTATATCTTAATTGAAAATGAATAAGGACCCGACCATATTGCAATCATCATATGGTATTTATAAGGCTCAACTAATACCTAATACTAAAACAACATTAGACAACAGTTACATCTTAAAAATTAAGTTTTCTTTTAAAAGAAGGAAATGAATTAAACCAAATCAAAGATGAACAACTGAGAACAATTGACAACCTCTCCCCTTTTTATTTGTAAGGGGAAACCATGTATATTCATTAAACAATTGAGTTTGGAATGCTCGAGGGTTCGTAAAAGAAAACTCCATAACAGCATTAAACCAAAATGCTACTTATAAAAAAGAAGCATAAACATTGGTTTCAAATAAAAAGCTGAACAACAAAAAATAAAAGGATCAATTTCAGCATACTCCTATCTTTTCAGAATGTTACAACCTATGAGTGGCAAGATAAAACTTCAGCCTACTGCCGCATACTCACAAATTTTTAGATGAAATACAACAAATAGTATTCTTTATATCATATTTAAATGATTTTCTTTAAATCTAAAAGAAAAAAGTCACACGTGGATACAATAAAAATCTTATTCAAATATGGCTTATTCGATTTTATGGTTGGCCGACGAATGTCAATTCAATTCTTTTTGAATAAGAAGAACAAGCTAATTTTGAGAAGAGCTTATGTTTAATATTATAGCACCTCAGTTTTCTAAATAATGTCTTAACTACCAAACAAAGAAATATATGGTCCCATAAAAGAGTTGAGAGAGTATGAGTACATATACCTCCTCCTACGTGTCTCGTCTTCTTCCTCAATATCCACTCTGTAGCCTCTCTGATTTGTTCTACCAACATTTTCTATTCTCCTCTTCTTTTTTTTCCCGCCCCCTCTCCTTCAACCATTTAGAGAGCTTATAGATGATGTTCCTAGGAAGGGAGGACAACAAATGGTGTAAAATGCAATCTGACACTTTTCTTACCTCTTTCGCCACTTGGATGGATGCTTGAAGGATTCCAAGTTAATGCTAGTGTTTTACAATTTTAAATAAATTATCTTTTTATTTAAAAAAAATGCGTGAATTTTCTATCTATTTTATGAAAATAGATACCATATTAATTTTTAATTCTTTTTATTAAATCTTACCTTTATCTACTTCTATTGAATATGAAGTTTCAAAGTTCAACTTTATTCGGTATATATTTCCTTAGCAAGTGGCCTTTTGATAACTATAGTGTTATCACTCGCTTACTAAGAAGGATTCCTTTGCATAATGATAATATCATTGTCTTGATGGATAATTTTTAAGAAAATGAAACATACTTTCACATACTCGTATACATATATAATGCAACTACATGAATGTAATTATATGGGTTTTTCATGCACTCTTGAGCTATTGGTAAAAAACTTTCACCATCATCATTTCTTTTTTTATTTTATCTCTTGTGGTTGTCCTTTATCAATCCATCGTGGGAGTGTACCTAGTCTTGCGATCATAGAATTCATCAACAATACCATATTCTAGGAGTAGAAAGCAAGGTACGACTCATCAATTCATCTGTACATAAATTAAACAACAATAATAGTCGTACCAAGAGGGATTATTAATAGATCAAGATATCCATACCATATTTTGATATCATGCTCCTCTTTAGTTCATGAAGAGATCAAGATATCATCTAAAAATATCACCACAAAATAATCCAAGGTGTTCCCCGAATACGTTATTCATATGATTTGTAAAGGTTGTCGAGGCATTAGTTAGATTGAATAGTAGAATTTTAAACTCATAATACCCATATCTTGTTCGAAAGACGGTATTATGGGTATATTCTTCCCATACCCTGTTCTCAAGTCGATCTTTGAGAAAATTATTTCTCCTCTTAGTTGACTAAAATATCATTAATCGTTGATAGGGAGTAGTTATTTTATTAATACTTTATGGAATCATTATTTTTCTTTTTAAAGAGAACCATATCATCCCAAGGTGATACTAGGCTTTATCAATTCCATTTTTTGACAAGTATTGAGGTTGTGTTTGATCAATGTCATCTAATAGGGCATTCTAAAAATATATCCAACCCTAGAAAAAAGTTCAAAATCAAATTCACACCATACCAGAAGGCCTGGTAATGTTCCACATTCATTCAATAGGGTATACTTCATACACTCTTTCTTCTTATATATCCATATACCTTTCCACATTTCTTGAAAAATGATGAGGCCTTATGAGCTTTTAGTCAATCCACAACGTATAGTGATGCCAAATATAAATACCACTTGATTGTTTCTTTAGATAAGGGGGTATCAACACCAAACTTATTTTTCCTAGAGAACACCAAAATTGTCTTTCCTAGACACAAATTTCCACCTTTGGTGTCTAAGCAATATCTAATTTAGGTACTCAAAACTTCTTTAATGCCTTGGCTATTTCAACCCTAAATCGAGCTTTACCTTATTGGATTTTTTTGGAAAATTTTCCTCATTATCTACCCCTTGAAGTGTTTTTCAACATTCCCTGTTATTGCTTAATTGAAGTCCTTTATCTCCTAGATTCCTCTGAGGTCAAATTACAGCTTCCCTTGCATAGCCATCTCTAGCTTCCAAACGATCCTCTCCTTAAAATAGGTGCTTATAATAAGAGTTGTGTCAAGTTTTATAACAAGAGTTATGTCAAGTTTTGGTTCTAAGGTTATGTTTGATCAATGTCATCTGATAGGGTATTCTAGCAATATATCCAACCCTAGACAAAAGTTCCAAATTAAATTCACACTATACCAGAAGGCCTGGTAATGTTTCTGCATTCATTCAGTAGGGTACACATCATAATCTCTTCCTTCTTATCTATCCATATATATTTCCACCTTTCTTGAAAATTGATGAGGACTCATGAGCTTTTAGTCAATCCATGACGCATAACAATGCCAAATATAAATGCCACTTGATTTTTTTTTAATAAGGGGGTCTCAAAACCAAACTTATTTTTCTTAGACAACACCAAACTTGAATTTCCTAGACACAAATTTGCACCTATGGTGTCTAAGTAATATCTACTAAATTTAGGTACTCAAAAAGTATTTAAGGCCTTGGATATTTCAGTCCTAAATCGAGCCTTACCTTATTGGAATTTTTTTTCTACACTTTGAAGTGTTTTTCAACATTCTCTATTGTTGCTTAATCGAAGTCTTTGATCTCCTATATTCCTATGGGGCATGCATAGCCATCCCAAACTTCCAAATGATCCTCTTCTTAAAATAAGTTCTTATAACAAGAGCTATGTCAAGTTTTGGTTTCCAAAAAGATGTTATGCCATTTAGGAATTTACTGCATAGTTGACCAACCATGATGGTGTACATTGCTTGTTTAACCAAATCAATTTAGTGTCCCTAGACAATTAAATCTTATTGTAAAAGTAGTACATCATGGCAAGGTTAAACCTTGGTTTTCTTTCTTGGAAGCATTGTGTCCTAAAACCTAGGCTTTGATACCAACTATAACAACCCAGTCTAACACACTGATTGTAACAAACTAAACCTACTAACGAGGGGAAATTTTTTGACTAGGGTAAAAAACATTATTTTAGTTTTTAATTTACACCCATTATGTAATTAGTACAAAGCATTGATAATCACTTTTGGGTTATGGCCACTGTAGTCGGTCCTCAAGTGGATGAGATTGACCAAATATCGTAAGAGGTGTCCTTTGTGGTTCTTCATTTCTCACCCTTTTACTTGGTATGAGACCCGATAACCATAACTTAAGTTCATCCTCTAAGGTCCACAAGACTTAGAGGGGAGGAGATGCTTTATTTTTATGTGGAACTTTAGTTTAATTAATCTCATTATTTCCAAGGTAACAAGTAAGATTATATAGCGTAAACACTTTAGTGCTTAATTGATGATCACATCCCTAGATCAATGTATAGAACCATGGAAAAAATTAAGGCCATGCCATTATCCTGGCACTGGTCATGGTCTCATTTGAAAAATTGTAAATAATGTGGTGGATTGTCCCATACCAACCCATCATGGAATCTACCATGGATTCTCTTAATTATCTCACCAAAATTCACTATACAAGGAGCCACTACTGTACTACTCGTACAATGGCATAGATGAACGTCCCATACCACCCATCCTTTATGGAAATTCTTGAAACACAATTGATTAAATGCACATAATACAAATGGTATTAGGTGATTTAATATTTTTTGGTTGTCCACCTCCCATGATCCAACAAATATTTGGTCTCAAGGTCAATAAGGCTTCTAATCTCTTCTAAAATTAGGATCCCTATATTTTCTTATGGTTCCCAACCCAAATTCCTTAAAAATTATAATGATTCTTCTAATGACCTTCCCTTGTTTAAATAAAATAAATAACCATAGAGGAATATCTCAAAATAACTCTAATAAGAAAAATTATTGATCATGCATAAATATAACTCTAATAAGAAAAATCATTGATCATGCATAAATGAAGTGAGATTAAGAATCTTTATATAGGACACTCTTCCTATCCTTTAGAAGATAATCAATAAAGGTAACATAAACATTTCATTTCTAAGATAAAAAATGCCAGGTATTTCAAATTTATTTTTCTTTTAAGCTATATAATTTCAGATAATATTGAATCATTCCTGATAAGAATGCAATTTGAAAATATCCTAAAAGTTAAATTTAGTTAATCTATTTTTTCATAAAAAAGATTAAACTTTTAATAATATTAATTTCTCTTCCTTCTTTGAAAAGGAAAAGGAAAGTAGATTATTCTTGATATGTCAATTGCATATACAAAAACATAACCATAATATTAATTTCTCTTTCTTCTTCTTTGAAAAGGAAAGTAAGTTATTCTTAAAGGGATATAGATATGTCAATTGCATATACAAAAAAAATAATCATAATAAAAGACAAACAATGAGATAAATATGTTAATTGCATATATAAAAACATAATCATAATATTAATTTCTCTTTCTTCTTCCTTGAAAAGTGAAAAGAAAATTAAGTTATTCTTAAAGGAAGATAGATATATCAATTGCATATACAAAAACATAATCATAATAAAAGACATAGATAATTCTTTTAATTGTAAAAATAATAACATAAATATTATAACACCCCATTTATGACATAAAATAATTTTCAAAGGAAATATACAAATGGTTTATAACTAAGAAGGGTTTAGAACCATTTTAAAGAGAACAACAATATAATCTTGAATGACTCTATTACTTAGAATAATATTAACTTTAATATAATCTTTATCTTTAATGACTCTATTACTTAGAATAATATTAAGTTTCATAAAAGATAATAACTTTGGTTTATAAAATTTTAAAATAAAATTATGATTTCTACCTTCTCTTAATAAAAGGATAGTTTGTAGATTGTCATTCTTTTATACAAGACAAAGTATTTTAAGGAAGTGAAATCTAATATTATTCATTTGAAATTCTAATATTATTCATTTGAAATTTAAATATCTTTCTCTGAAATAGAAGTGCACTATTACGTACAGGTAAATAAATGAAAGCTTTTAACAATACTTAAAGTAGTTTTCTTTTTCTCCTTGTTATATAAAAGGGAAAGTGTTCTTTTTCTCCTTGTTATATAAAAGGGAAAGTGTTCTATTACCCGCATAGAATAAGACCAATAATTTTTGAATGGATTTTATTATGTTATTAATCTTTATTCTTCTATCTTCTATGAAAACTATTCATTAGAACCATCATATTAAAAAGTGATTAAAAGAAAAATATGAAGCCTCGACCTAACATCCTTTCCCAAAATCTAGTTATAGTTTTCAATTTCCAAATATAACAACTACTGACCAAAATAAGTTGCTTCAATATTAACCAAAAGGTGAATATACATCATTTGTTTCCAAATAATACAACCAACTATTGACTAGCATAAGTTGCTATACTATTTACCGAAAGCTGAATATACATTATTTGTTTCCAAATAAAACAACATTTACATATAATGAATACGTACCTTTATTACAACATATTGTAAATTCATATCCAAAAGAAACTAAAACTATTTGTCTCCAACCTCTCTTCCTTTCACGGACTTTTCTCTTAAATTTTTTTCTCCAGAAC
This sequence comes from Wollemia nobilis, assembly GCA_028583015.1. Classification (NCBI taxonomy): domain Eukaryota; kingdom Viridiplantae; phylum Streptophyta; class Pinopsida; order Araucariales; family Araucariaceae; genus Wollemia; species Wollemia nobilis. Next base: position 1,482,477 of record JAQPPZ010003395.1, read on the forward strand.
TTGGGTAAAGACGTAGGGATCAGACAACTCTCAATTGTGCTTAATGCAAGACACACATATTATGCACACTTTATACTAGACTATTTTTCTTTTCATTAACCAAGTCATCGAAGTGAATATTATAATAATTCTTTCTTCTTAATATTTTCTAAAAAAATTCCACTTCATTCAGTTAGGAAAAATCCATTCAAGTTACGAATTCAGATCATGTCAATAGTATAGTACTTTACTTTTCTGAAAAGAACTTCAGATAGAAATAGACTACATTAGATAGAATTTCTGTATTCAAGATAAAGCATTATATTTCAACTAAAATGAAAAAGGACCCAACCATATTTCAGTCATCATATGGTATTTATAAGGCTCAACTAATACCTAGCACTAAAAAAAACATCAGGCGGTAGTTACATCTTAAAAATAAAGTTTTTAAAGTTTTCTTTTAAAAAAAAAAACATCAGGCAGTAGTTACATCTTAAAAATAAAGTTTTTAAAGTTTTCTTTTAAAAGAAGGAAATGGATTAAACCAAATCGAAGGCAAACAACCAAGAGCAATTGATAATATCTCCCATTTTTATTTGTAAGGGGAAAACATTTTTATTGATTAAACAATGGTGTCAACAGAGTGTGGAATGCTCCTAAGCAGTGAGCAAGGGTTTGCAAAAGAATACTCCATAATAAAAGTAAACCAAAATGCTACTTAGAAAAAATAAGCATAACATGGGTTTCAAATAAAAATCTACACAACACAAAATAAAAGGAACAATTTCAGCATGCTCCTATCTTTTCAGAACGTTACAACCTATGAGTGCCATGATAAAACTTCAGCCTACTGCCGCTAGCGTACTCACAAATTTCTTGATGAAATACAACAAATATTATTCTTTATATTATATTTAAAGGATTTTATTTAAATCCGAAAGAAAAAAAAGGTCACAGGTAAATACAGTAAATATCTTAATATCTTATTCAAATTCGATTTATTCGATTTTATGGTTGGCCGACAAATGTCAATTCAATTGTTTTTGAATAAAGATAATTTTGAGAAGAGCTTACATTTAATGTTACAACACCTCAAATTTCTAAATAATGTCTTAACTACCAAACAAAGAAAGATATGGTTTCAAAAAAGAGTTGAGAGAGTACAAGTACATGTACCTCCTCCTACGTATCTCCTCTTTCTCCTCAATATCCACTATGTAGCCTCTCCGATTCCTTCTACCAGCATTTTCTATTCTTCTTTTTGTTTTCCCTCCCCCTCTCCTTCGGCCATTCGAAGAGTTTATAAATGATGTTCCCAGGAAGGGAGGACAACACAGTGTGTATAATGCAATCTTGACACTTACCTCTTTCACCACCTGGGTGGGTGCTCGGAGGATTCCAAGTTAATGCTAGTGTTTTGCAATTTTAAATAAATTACCTTTTTATTTATAAGATGTGCATGAATTTTCTATCTATTTTATGAAAATAGATACCATATAAATTTTTAATTCTTTTTCTATCTATTTTATGATTTTTTTATTTATTTTATGAAAATAGAAATGGTTTCACCGTCTCATTTTTTTAATTTATTTTTACTTTTTATGGTTGTCTTTTTATCAATCCATTGTGGAAGTATACTTGGTCCTGCAATCATATAATTCATCAGCAATACTATATTTTAGGAGTAGAAAACAAGGTACAACTCATCAAGTACATAAATTAAACAACAACAATAGTCATGCCAAGAGGGATATTTTCTCCCCTCTAAATAGTCTTCTATTTCTCTCTAACCAAATACCCTAAACATAGTAAAATAGAATGATATTCTATATAATGTTTAATCTACTACTCTTAAATGGTCTTTCCCACTATTGTAGCCAGTCTAACATGTTATTTGACAATCCCCAACTTATTCCTATATCTAGAATTAAATTATTAAGAACTTTCAATAAGTATTTACATTCTAACATAATGTGTTTCACATATTCTTCACTAGACTCGCATAACTAACATCTATTAGAGAAGTAGAAACTTCTTTTTTTTTTTTCTCAAATTATCCACAATCAAAAATTTATTTTGAGATGCCTAACTAAAGGGAAATAACTATCTTTGGAATAACTTCCTTACACCATAATTTATTCCATAAAATCCTCCACTTGGTTTTTCTAGGAGTAAATCATAGGCTAATTTGACACTAAAAACATCCTCATAGGTATTACCCTAGACAATGGAATCTTCCTTCTGGTATGAGCACACATACTATGCTCTCAATTTATAATTAAGTTTACAAGAACCTCTACATTCTATAAATTTTATGTTAATTTCTTCCATCGAATGTAAATAGATGTATCGACAAGTTCAACCCAAAATTTTATTTGCAAGCTCCTCTTTCAATATGTAATGGGCCATCTCCACAATGGTCCTATTTTTCCATTCTTCCATTCCATTTTATTTAAGAGTGTAAATAGTAGTCAACTCCCTCTTGATTCTAAAGTTGTTGCACTACTCTAAGAACTCATTTGAGGTGAGTTCACCTCCATGGTCTGTCATTAAGGTCTTAATACAAAAACTTGATTGCTTCTCAATAAGATCCTTAAAATTCTTGAAATATTCAAAAGTTTGTAATTTATAATGCAAGAAACAAACCCAACACATTCTTGTATGATCATAAACAAACAAGAGAAAATATTTTCTTTTACCTAAACTCAAGGTTTGCATAGGTCCACATAGATCAACATGCACTAACTCCAATGGTTTAAAAAATTTGAACTTATGATGAGAAAACTTCTTTTGGTGTTGTTTTCCAAAAAGAAATCCTTCACATACTATGTTGAGAGACTTTGTGAAAGTGAGCAATCCTCTAACAAGAATCTTCTTTTGGATTTCATCCAAGGAACCAAAATTGAGGTGTCCATACCTCTTATGCCATAGCCATGTCATATCAATGGTGCTCTTCAAGCATTCACCTACTAGCTACATTTTCAACACAAAAATCCTAATTTTTCCATCAAAACTTCAACTATAATTTGATTGTTAGACACATTTTGGATTCTACAAACATTATTTAAAGAAAATAGCTCTATAATTATTTAAGCATAATTGTCCAATGCTCAAAATATTATGTTTCATCTCTTGAACATAATATGTATCATACATGTAAAAGATATTACCATTCTTTGCTCTAAGGGCAAGAGTCCCCTTTCCTATTATATCAACTTGATTGTTATGACCAAATGTGACTCATCCAGTAAAATTGTTATCAAGTTCAACAAAGAGAAATTTATTTCCTTTCATGTGATTTGAACATCCACTATCAAGATACCATGAATGGTTCTCAATAGACTTAAGATTATTCAAAGTGAGAAAGAGATGTTCAACTTTTTCTTCACTATAATTTGATTTTTTCATGCTTTTTCTTTTTCAAATATTGCTCTTTAGTGTGATTATCCTTACCACAATAATTGTGATACTTATAGACTGGATCATGACTTTTATCATTACCTCTTCCATATCCTCTACCATGGCCTCTCCCACAACCTCTTCCATATCCTCTACCATGGCCTCTCCCACAACCGCTTCCATAGCCTCTTAAAGAAGATAATACTAAAGTGGTAGATGAAGACTATTTTATATGGGCTTGTTTTTCATTCAATTTTAGCATGCCATGAAATGCTTGATCAAGGACTTATTATCTATCTCTCATATTGTGCTCATATGTTTAAAGGCTACCAAGTAATTCAACAAGAGTTAGATTTGTTAAATATATATATTCTTCAATAGCTATGATAACTAGATCAAAATTTTTAGGAAGTATTCTCAAATATTCTTGTATCATCAAGAATCTCTGCATGTGAATAAATAGAATTTACAAAATTCTAAACTCTAGTGATAAAAACCTCAATGGATTCATTTTCACTCATGGGTAAGGATTCAAATTCCCTCCTGAAAAGTTGAATTTTAACTATTCTCACCTTAGAATATCCTTTATAGGCACTTTATAGTATATCCCATGCAACTTTTGATTGTGAACATTCAACAATATTGGAAAATATAGAAACATCTATCCCACTTTGAATTGCAAAAGGAGATTTTGCATCCTTCTTCCTATTCTCCATAAGCTCCTTCATTTCATTAGAAGTAAGAGCATTGAAATTTGATTCATCTATTGGTTTAGAGTTTCCCTGCTACCATAAATCTTGTGAAATCAAAAATATTCATGCAAATACTCCAATAATTAAAGTTTTCACCATTAAACATGGGAATAAAAGGGGAACACTACCATTTTGTGCTATGATAACAAGGAAAATTATTTAACCCAATAGAAATATTGGCTCTCATAACAAATTATTATTTTAATGCTATGTAGAAGAGACAAAGGAATCTCTACTAGCTTGCATAAAATATTATGAGATTGAATACAAAATAGGATGGCTGGAATTTCTAATTTATTGCAGCAATAATGTAGACTAAAAACTCTATTGGACAATCAATGGCTGAATCTATAATATGATCAGACATACAATGGACAAAGATAATAAACTACAAATGATATAAAAATCTTGTACATCCAATGGCTAAATAAAAAACTGCAATTGTAATGTAAAAACTGCAATTGTAGAAGACTCCAATACAACAATTGTATGGGAAATATGGCAAAAATATGAAAATATTTTTGCTTTCCACTTATATTCCAAAAATATTTATTACAATAATAAAGAGAAGAAAAGGTATAAATTACCCAAAATTCTAATGCAAATAAAAGGTTGGAATATCCTAAAATTATCAACTAGTTATGAGCATCATGCAAGATGCTTTATTGGATATGTTAAAAAATAAAGCATGTGCATCTCCATATTTTAATTCCAAAATTAAAGCTTATGCATATCCATAGGATAATTTAGGATAATTATTGAGAGAAACTTATGCATTACAACTCCAACTATGACTAGTAAAAAAAAAAAGCTTCTAAATTTTAGGAGTGATCACAAGAGCAATTTTTTGGAGTTAAATAATGAACAAATCCTTCTAAAATTTAGTTTCCCAATATTTGAGAAATATTAGGTCATAGGATCTGGCCCGTTGGTAAAAGCACTCCCTTGGAGGGTAGAGACCATGGTTTGATTCCCTCAGGCCTCGTAGAACTAGAGGGCATGTCATGTTAGCGCCATTGACTATGTTAAAAAGTTTACTAGCACAATTAGAGGTTATAATAGCAACAAGGAGTAGGATTCGAACTTACAATGAGATAATAAAAAATTTAACAAGTTATCAATTCCTCTAGTATATGCAATAAATAAATAAAATATTTAAGGAATATTTAATTAATAAAATATTAATTAAATCCTCATAAGAAAAGATGCCAAAATATAGAGGAAATTATCCCCTAAAATATAGGAGATGGCTCCACAATGCTTGGAATACTCCAAAAAATATGTTGTGAATTATTAGAGATTAAATTTTCTTCATTCTCCCTCTTGATGTTAATGGTTCCAACACCAATCAAGGTCCTCAGATTCTAAAATTTGTCTTTTTCCAACGCCTTCATGAAAAATATCTACAAGTTGATCTAATTTGTAAAACTCAAAAGCAATGAACCCATATTGGACCAAGTCATGAATGAAGGATTTTGAATATCATTGTGTTTACTATTGTTGTGATACATCAAATTCTTCATCATGGAGAGGTGTTGTCACAATAATTCTTTATGGAGGAAGTAATATCCATTCCAATCTCTTCAAAGAGTCTAGTCATTCAAATAGCTTGAGTGCAAGTGGAAGAGGTAGCCATATACTATGCTTGGGTAGTAGATAAAGCAATTGTTTTTTGTCTTTTGTTGCTCCAAGAAATCAACTTTCCTCCAAATAATAAGGCATATCTATAAGTGCTTCTTCTATCATCAAGACATCCTCCTCAATTTGCATCTGTATAAGTCACTATATCAAAAGAGTTAGTAGAAAAATAACATAAACCAAAATACTTAGTACCACTAACATACCTAAGGATTATCTTGGCTTCCTTGAAATGAGATTCATGAGGAGAGTGAATATATCTTGCTACCAAGATAACTAAAAACATGATATCTAGTCTACTAGTAGTAAGATACATCAAGCTACCAATTAGTGATCTATATAGTATTGCATTCACAAGAGTAGAATCCTCCTTCATCAACTTGCATCCCACAACTATTGGAGTGCTAATTGGCTTGCAATCACTTATAGAAGATCTTACTAAAATATCATCAACATATTTGCATTGAGTAATGAAAATGCCTTCAAATGACTGCATTATTTGCACACCAATAAAGTAATACATAGTGCCCATATCACCCATCTCAAACTCATTCATCATGGCCCTTTTAAACTATTTCAACAAATTTGTGGAGCTTCTCAAGAAGATTATATCATCAATGTATAAATAAATAACAATAAAATCTGATCCATATACCTTTTTATAAAGTGTACTTTTAGGTGAACATCGTTCATAACCATTATCATGCAAGTAATTATCAATTCTAGAGTACCATGTTCTAGGTGCTTGCTTAAGCCCATAAAGAGATTTATTTAATTTATACACTTTTTCTTCATGACCAACATCTATAAATCGTTGTGGCTAACTCATATACACTTATTCTTCTAAGTATCCATTCAAAAATATTGATTTAACATCCATGGCTAAGATGTGAAACTAGTGTAATTAGAGACCATATTGTTTCCAATCTTGCAACCAATGATCTTCATAGTAAATACCTTCTTACTAAACATAACCTTTGGAAACTAGCCCTACCTTGTGTTTAGCACTTTAGCTTGTAGATTTATTTCACACCTACAATGGTCTTGTCTTTTGGAGGAGAAACTATCTCCTAAGTATCATTTTTTTATTTTTTCAATTTCAATATCCATGGTCTTTGCCCAATATTCATTGGCACATGCTTCTCTAAAATTATATGGATCAACATAAGTAGAAGACAAAAAAGCATAATTAATCATATTCTCACTTTTCTTTTCTTGCAATCTAAAAACTTTTCTTGTATAGTCATCATTCAACATTATATGGATGATACTTAGAGAGACTTTTTGTACCAATGTTACCTTTTAAGGGAGTGTTGGTTTTTTCTCCATTTTTAGGTAGCAAGGCTTCATCATGAACATGAGGTGTTGAATCATCAACATGAGAGAAAAATCCATCATCTTTGTGTATCTCATATACATCCCCTTCATTAAAAACCACATCTCTACTAACATGCATGATGTTAGTAATAGTATCAAAACATCTAAAAGCTCTATATTCAATATAATAGCACACTACCTAGGTGTTGTAGGTGAGTTGGAGAGGAGAGGGTAATCCTCAAAGGGAGGTATGAGGTTCAAATCTCCACCCTACCAAAAAGTTGAATTGGGTACCCAAAATCCAATTGATAATGTTGGTGCGAGTAGGGTTGGGTGCGACTCTCGGGTGACTTTGATGGTGTAGAACCCCCTGTTCATGGTCTCTCAGACCAAGGCATCCTCGCAAACGTTTTTTCACTTAAAAAATATATAGAATAGCCCACAAAAATACATTTTATGGATTTTTCATCAAGATTCCTTCTCTTATGTTTAGGAATGTGCACATAACATGGAGAACAAAAAATTCTCAAATGACCAATGCTTGGCTTCTTACCATACAAAAGCTCATAGGGAGTAGAATCTTGTACCAACTTTCTAGGACATCTATTAAGACTGTAAATAGATGTATAGATAGCTTCAACCCAAAATTTATTTGGTAAATCCTTCTGTTTTAACATGTAATGGACCATATCCACAATGGTCCTATTTTTCATTCTGCCACTCTATTTTATTGAGGAGTATAAAAAATAGTCAACTCCCTATTGATTCCAAAACTACCAAAATACTCTAGGAATTCATTTGAGGCGAGTTCACCTCCATGGTATGTCCTTAAAATATTAATACAAGAACCTGATTGCTTCTCAATATGAACCTTAAAATTCTTAAAATAGTCAGAGGCTTGTGATTTCTCATGCAAGAAATAAACCCAACACATTCTTGTATGATCATCAACAAACAAGAGAAAATATTTGATTTTACCTAAACTCAAGGTTTGCATAGGTCCATATATATTAGCATGCACTAAATCCAATGATTTATAAACTTTGAACTTATGATGAGAAAAATTCTCTTGATGTTGCTTTCCAAAAAGACATCCTTCACATACTGTGTTGAGAGGCTTTGTGAAAGTGGGCAATCCTCTAACAAGACTCTTTTTTTTGGATTCCATCCAAGGAGCTATAATTAAGGTGTCCATAGCTATTGTGCCATATCAATGATTCTCTTCAAGCATTCACTTCCTAGCTACATTTTCAATACAAACATTGTATGTTTTCCATTAAAAATTCAACTATAATTTAATTGTTAGACACATTTTAGATTCTACAAACATTATTTTCAAAAATAGCTCTATAATTCTTTGAGAATAATTATGCAATGCTCAAAATATTATGTTGCGGACCTTGTAAATAAAATGTATCATGAAGGTAAAAGATATTATCATTCTTTATTCTAATTGCAAGAGTCCCTTTTTACGCTATATCAACTTGATTGTTATCACCAAATGTGTCTCATCTAGTAAAATTGTTATCAAGTCCAACAAAGAGGATCTTATTTTCTTTCATCTGATTTGAACATCTACTATCAAGATACCATGAATTATTCTAAATAGACTTAAAATTATTCAAAGTGAGAAAGATATGTTCACCTTTTTCTTCACTATAATTTGCTTTCTTTTCATGCTTTTTCTTTTTAAAATATTGCTCTTTAGTGTGATTATCCTTACCACAATAATTACAATGCTTATAGGCTGAATCATAACTTTTATCATTACCTCTTCCATACCTCTACCATGGCCTCTCTCATAGCCTCTTCCATGGCATCTTGAAGAAGATGATCCTAAAGTGGTAGATGAGGACTATTTTGTATGGGCTTGCTTTTCATTCAATTTTAACATGCCTTGAAATGCTTGATCAAAGACTTCTTCTTTATCTCTCATCTTGTGCTCATATTTTTGAAGACTACCAAGTAATTCAGCAAGAGTTAAATTCGTCAAATATCTAGATTATTCAATAACTATGATAACCATATCAAATTTCTTAGAAAGTCTTCTCAACACCTTCTCAACTATTCTTGTATCATCAAGAATCTCTCCATGTGAATGAATAGAATTTACAAAATTATGAACTCTAGTGATAAAAGCGTCAATGGATTTATTTTCACTCACGTGTAAGGATTAAAATTCCCTCCTTAAGAGTTGAAGTTTAACTATTATCACCTTAGAATATCCTTTATAAGCACTTTATAGTGTATCCCATGCAATTTTTTATTGTGAATATTCAACAATCGTAGGAAAGATAGAAATATCTATCCCACTTTGAATTGCAAAAAGATATTTTGCATACTTATTCCTATTCTCAATCAGCTCCTTCATTTCATTATAAGTAAGAGCATTGAAATATAATTCATCTATTGGTTCAAAGTATTCTTACGAGACAAAATTCCACAAATATTGTGAAATAAAAAAATCTTCCTGCAAAGACTCCAATATTTGAAGTTTTCACCCTTAAACATGGGAATATAAAGGGGAAAACTACCATTTTATGCCATGATAACAAGAAAAATTATCTAACTCAATAGAAATATTGGCTCTCATACCAAATGAATATTTGAATGCTATGTAGAAAAGACAAAGGAATCTCTACTAGCTTGCACAAAATATTATGATATTGAATACAAAATAAGATGGCTGGAATTTATAATTTATTCAAGCAATAATATGTACTAAAAAATCAGCAATCAATGGCTTAATATTTAATATGATCAGACCTACAATGGACAAATATAATAAACCACAAAATGAAGAAAAATATTGTACATCCAATGGCTAATTCAAGAACTGCAATTGTAATGTAAAAACTGCAATTGTAGAAGAGCTCCAACACACCAATTGTGTGGGAAATATGACAAAAATATAACAGTATATTTGTTGTATCACTTGTATTCTAAAAATATTTATTAGAATAATTAAGAGAAGAAAAGGCATAAACTATCCAAAATTCCAATGCATAGAAATGCTTGGAATATCCTTAAATTATCAGCTAGTTATGAGCATCATGCAAGATGCTTTATTGGATATGCTAAAAAATAAAGTATGTGCATGTGCATAGGATAATTTAGGATAATTATTAGGAGCAACTTATGTATTACAACTCTCACTATGACTAGTCAACAAAAAATATCCTAAACTTTAGGAGTGATCGCAAGAGTGATTTTTTAGAGTTAAACAATGTATAAATCCTCCTAAAATATGGTCACCCAATATTTGAGGAATATTTAATTAATAAAATATTAATCAAATCCTCATTTAAGAAAAGGTTCCAAAAAATAGAGGAAATTATCCCCGAAAATGTAGGAGATGGCTCCACAATGCTTGGAATGCTCTAAAAACATGGTGTGAAGTATTAGACATCAATTTGTCTTTAAATTTCAACTAACTACTATGTAGAGGATAGGGAACTTACAGGGACTAAAACTACCATTGAAAAATGGTTAAAATATCAATTGAGGGGGATTCACCAAATTATTATCAACAATAATGGATATGGAGATTGCATTAAAATAATATTATTGTTGATATTCATCATATATTATTAGGGGTAATATCTTGGAAATGTGAGCTTGTGTATAGAGAAGGAAAATTAATAGTAGATAGTCTAGCCAACCATCATGTTGATCTTCATCTTGGTGAAATTCAAATTTTAGAAGACAACTACTCAAGTGAGATTTTATCTCTTAACACAAATGATTTCAAAAATATGATCGCAAAAATATAGCATTTTGAGGAAGATGAAGAATATATTTAATAGAAAAGCAAATGAAAAATATGTTTAATAAAAAGGAAACCTAGATATCATTTAATTGAACTAACAACAAATGTAACATTTTGGTATTTTTATGGAAGTTGCTCACAATAGAACACACATATAGATTATTAAAAAAAAAAATCTAAAATATTATAGGAAATCATATTAGCTCAATTTGTCAAATTTCTCAATTTTCTAAGAGACCCATGTTTGAATCTTACCAAGTGATACATGCATAATAGCCAAGTTGTAATACCATCATGTGATCTTGATGTAACACAAGCAGTGTTAGTTTCAATATCGAATAACCAATTACAAATAATAATCTAAAGCATTATAAAGTAATAATAAATAAAACATAGTTATATGATTACAATACAAATTAAAATATTTACATTGTAATGGATACTATATGATAACATATCTTAAAACCATATAAAATATGATATATTATAATACTAAGATAAGGTGATTTAGTAAAATATATAACTAATATAATAAAGACAATTCCTTGGAAGGTATGGTTAGAACAAATATATATCTTTTACACAGTAGGAGAAGATTTTAATGATGATTCCAAAGGAAATAAAAAAAGACAATGAGGATGGTGTTTTCAAAATAATGAAGATAAAATTCTTCTCACTTACTCAAAATCATATGGAAGTTCAACTAACAACTATGTAGAGGCTAGAAAACTTCTTATAGATATTAAAATTACCATTGAAAAATGATTGAAATATATATCAATTGAGGGAAATTCACCAAATTATCATTAATGCTATCAACAAAAATAGATATGAATATTGGACTAAATGATACTATTATTGTTGATGTTCATCATATCTTATTAAAAGCAATCTCTTATCCAACCATAGTGTTGATCTTGATTATCTTGGTAAAATTAAAATTTTAGAAGGAAACTACTCAAGTGTGATTTTATCTATTAATAAAAATGATGTCAAAAAACTGATTGCAGAAACATAGCACTTCGAGGAAGATTAAGAATATATTTAATAGAGAAGAAAATGAAAAATATCTTTAATAAAAAATGAAAGCTAGTTTTTATTTAATTGAACTAACAAAAAATGTGATATTTTGGTATTTTGATGTAAGTGGCCTACAATAGAATTCACATATAGCTTATTAAAAAATCTAAAATGTTATTGCAAATGATAATAGCTCAATTGGTCAAGTTTCTTAACTATCCACGAGAGACCCACATTTGTATCTTACCAAGTAATACATGCATGATAGCCAAGTTATTGTGATACCATTATGTGATCTTGATGTAATACAAGTAGTGCTTGTTTCAATCCCTTATAACCAATTAGAAATAATAATCTAAAGTATTATATATTAATATTAAATAAAATCATTATATGAGCACAATCTAAATTAAAATCTTGCCATTGCAATGGACACTGTATGATAAGATCTACTAAAACCATATAAGATATAATATATTATAATACTAAGATAATGTGCTTTAGTAATATATATAATATATATATATATATATATATATATATATATATATATATATATATATATATATATATATGTATATGTATATATATATGTATATGTATATATATGTATATGTATATATATATATATATATATATATATATATATATATATATATGTATATGTATATGTATATATATATATAATTAATGATAATTACTTAGGAGGCATGGCCAGAACTAAGATGTATCTTTTGCATAGCAAGAGTAGATTTTGATGCCACTTCCAAAAGAAATCTAAAAAAAGTCGATGAAGGTTGTGTTTTCAAAATAATGAAGGAAAAAGGTCACCTCACTTAGAATCATATGGAACTTCAACTAACAACTATGTATAGGCTAGGGAAATTATTATAGGGATTAAAATTACCATTGAATAAAGGATTGAAATATATTTCAATTTATGGGGATTCACCAAATTATCATTAATGCTATAAAAAAAAGGATATGGGGATTGAATAAAAATCGTTATTATTGTTGATGTTCATCATATATTATTAGAGGCAATCTCTTAGAAATATGACCATATCTATAGAGAAGGAAATGGAGTAGTAGATACTTTAGCTAATTGTAGTGCTGATCATTATCTTGATGAAATTCAAATTTTAGAAGGCAACAAAAATTCAAGTAATATTTTATATTGTCACAAAAATGATATCAATCTAATTGTAAAAACATAGCACTTTGAGTAAGATGAAGAATATTATTATTAGTAAATGAAATGAAAAACATGCTTAATAAAAATTAAAGTTGAGTATAATTTAATTGAACTAGCAACAAATGTAATATTTTGGTAATTTTATGAAAGTGGACCAAAATGGAAGCTACATATTTCTTATTGAAAAAAATATAAAACATTGTAGCAAATGATATAAGCTCAACTAGTTAAATTTCTCAAATTTCCAAGAGAGGCCTATATTTGAATCTATTGGCAATTTTGCCACACTAAAATTTTGCTTGTAAAATTTTTGAAAAGAAGATAAATGATGTAGTTGTGTTGTTTTTATGTTTTAATATTTTTCTTCCTTGTAAGCAAGTTCATTAAATAAAAGGCTGATTTTATTTCTGGAGATGCACAATAGTTTTACCGGTAACAAATTAATGGAAGTCATGAGCAAAATGTAGAAGGGAAAATCAGTGGCAATGGGCATTTTGGGATTGAAGGATTAATGGAAAATCAACTACGACTTTGGCAGTTTTTATTGAAGATGAAGGCACCAGTAAAATTAAAGAAAATATGTTTTCGCCCCATGGAGGGGAAAAATCCTTCCTGCCCCTCCTTTGGGGCGAAACTACCTTGATGAACGATTTCATCCAAATAAAGGAGAAGGAAAAAGTTTGCAAGTGACGTAGATGGGTCAAAGTCAAAAGTGCCCTTGGAAAGGGGTGAAAATCATTTTCGCCCCTCTCAAGGGTGAAAACATAGTTAAAAGCATCTTCGGGGTGAAAACAGTTTTTGATCATGCTTGGTGCAGTCAAAGTCAAAGTGCCCCTGGGGGGGGGAAAAATTCCCGGTTGCCCCTCCTTCAGGGTGAAATTCCAAATGAAGACGTCTTGAGGCAAAAGTCCCAGAAAAAATAGCTTTTCCTATCGGTCAAAGTCAACGTCGCCCCTGAGGTGGGGCGAAAGTCATTGTCGCCCCTCTCAGGGGTGAAATCAATTATTTATGCCTTCTTTCCTTCCAGAAGATATTTTTTATCATTTTTAGGGTGAAATCACCCAAGAAAGGGGTGAAACTCCCATTTTTTCTTGTCATTCAAACAAGAAGATGTCATGGGGCAAAATCAATTAAAATGAAAGGTGAAATTCTAGCTTTGAAGGCAATCATCAATGTAGTAACTTATTTTCACCCCTGCCTACTACGAAAATGCCTTTCACCCCATTGAATGGGTAAAATCAAGTTTTACCTCTCTCTCTCAGTAAGGTTACTTTCAAAAGTGCCATAACTACAGATATTTTCAGGAAAGGATAAAGATTGAAAAAATTTAATGCTTGGGATAGTAAGAGCGATGATCCAAAATTTTTACTAAAAAGTTACCAGGATTTAATGCTACACCTTGAAATTCGATGTGATCCCAATTATTTTTGAGGCACCTTCCATGGATCTCATTCCTTTTCAAAGCAGAATTAAATTTTATTGATTTCAATTAGCAAGGGTAAGATTCCAAGGTATAAGAGAATGTAATGGCACCCAAAATTTAATATCCAAGCTCTTGATTGTCGGGTGACATTGTAGAGTTTCAATGCATCGATGCTTGGAACATTTTTTCCATCATCCATTTTTGCCAATTTCCCAAGTGCACTCCATGAAAATCAGATCATTGCTCCTTGAAGAATGATTTGATTCGAGCATTACCATTACCAAGGAGAGAATTTTTGCTACTGATTTTTGACCAATCAACATTTTGTTGTGTTGTGCATTTAATGAAAGAGGTGAAATCCTCTATAAATACTAAGCATTTCAATGTAATGAAGGAGGATAGACACTCTATAGAAAAATACTTTAAGTTTTTGCATAAATAGAAAGATATTCAACTTCTGGTTCCTTGAGTAGTATTGTGTTTGATCTCTTTCTGCTTGTCATTTCTGATTACGTTCATGTCCATTATTTGCTGATTTTAAATTTTGCATCTGGATTTAATTATTGCTTGTGAGGGAGTGAATACTGGAATGCTGTCTTGGAAGTTATCTTGGCAAACTATGAGTGGTTCTTGTGCCTTGCTTTCTGTTATATGCTAACTAATACTTACTATGAATTTTTACTATTAGTTTATCCCCACTTTCATATTTAGCTTATAGCCATATTTCCCATTCCTTTATATTATTTCCCATATCTTTCCTATTACCCTAAGATTTAAACCGATCATTAGTTTTAGTATGGGAACCAACCCTCTCTAGAGATTGGCTCGAAGGACATCTCTTTCCTTCGACCTTTCAATGTTGGCTGGGTCTAGGGCACACAAATAATATTTTATACTTAGGTAGATTCATGACCAATAATTTTTGGCATGCCTAGTGGGACTCTAAAAAAGTTCCATTTTCAATAGTATTAAGGTTTGATGTTCACCTTTGTACTATATGATTAGAACATCTAGTGACTCAACTTTACCCAAAAGCCTTCGAATGTGAAGTGAGTGAAATATTTCTTCATGATCACAAGATCGAAGGCCAAAAATCTAGAAGATCCCATTGAGTTTTATGAGCTTGACACCCAAGTTCTAGGAGAACATCCTAGGTTAGTCACTCTAACTATCCCATCAAGTGTTACATCTTCATAGTTAGCTGGTGTGTTCTCTATTCCTTCAAGTCTTGCTAGCACAACCACTAGTTTTCCACCTCCCCAACCACACACACCAGTCCACATGGCTCAAAATCCACCACCACAACCACCAAGGTAGTTCCCAACATGGAACCACTCTGGACCTCTAAATATACAAGCTCAAAACCTGATTCCACAAGCAATAATGAAGGCTTTGCCTACCTACGATGGTACGGGGAAGATGGCTTATGAGCATGTCCAAGATGTAGCTACCTTGGCAACAATCCATAGCATCACAGATGAGGATATAATGGTAAGATTGCTCATGCTCTCTCTTAGAGGTAAGTTGCTTTACTGGTACTGGTCATTACAACCTACCACCATTACCACTTGGGACCAGTTGGCTGAATTGTTGATCAAAGGTTTCAATGAACAAGTGGATCCATTCTCTCTATTGCATCAATTTACTACCATTCAGAGGTATCCGTAGGAGGAAATCATGGAATTCAATGTCAGGTTCACCTAAACTTGGCATAGAGTTCCTGATGGTCTCCGATCGACTCCTGAGCAAGCAGTATTTTACTACCTTCGAGATTTCAACTCTGACATCAGTATGGCCATCCGATAATCTAATGTCAACACATTCCCTGATCTATATTCTACTACACAAAATGTTGAGGCTGACATGATTGCTATTGGTAAGCTTCCACAAAAAATGGCCATGCCTATTTTTCCTGATCTTTCATAGTATTTGTATGCTAATGCATCTTCTCAACCTTTGCCCATGTCACCCATGTATCCAATCCCTTCATGGAATTCGAGTACATCTCAGACCACAATGATAGTTTCTATCCTGCAACTACCTGCTCCAACCATTCCATAGTTACCCGCTCTAGTTCCATTCCTAGAACTACCATATATACCTATCCCACTACCATTACTAGCTCCTCCAGCACCCTCAAACCTTGATCCACAATAAAAAGTGTTGAAAGAGTTGCAATCCATGAACTCAACCATAAGAGTGATGGGTAATGAAATCACAATGATCAAAAGGAAGTAGGCCAAAAAATATTTCTAACCTAGGAGATTTCAACCATCGTGATCACCAAGGAGCAAGGAGCATCGACCAACAAGGTACCTAAGAGAAATTTGATGGTACTAACAAATGAAGAAGTTGGCACATTAGTGCTCTACATGCAATGATCCACATGGTGAGGAAACTTGCATGGTTCACCTAAACTACGTGTAGACATTGGCAAAAAGTTCCTCCATTGGTCAAATCAACATGATCATAGAAGTTGATCATAATTTCATGGTCCCTTATGAAGAGCAAGTTTTAGTTCTCACGAGAGCTGGAAGAAAGCCCATTACTATGGACCCAACTGAGTTGGAGCCCTTGAAGGTCCCTACTGACTCAAAGGTGCAAAATGAGAAGAAATAGGTGCAAGCAAAGGTAGTTATTCTAGCACCCAAGCTCGATGCACCTATCCTATTAAAAGATCTTTTACCTCCATGAGTGAAAGAGAAAGTGCAAGAAAAGGCTTCGACTTCACAGGCAAGAGCTGAAATGGAGGAATAGGCTAGAGAAAAGCTCAAGTACCCATATTTGAAAAAATGTTAGAGGGTAGAAGCTACACAATAGTATCGAAGTAGATATGAGATTACCAATGAAGGAAAGGGGTCATGTGCATCCATGTATAACATCATTGAAGAATTGAAGAGGATTCCAGCCAAGGTGAGTCTCTATGATGCACTGCAATTTCCTGGACAAGTGGACTTGTTGCAAGAATCACTAAAATTTATGAAAGATAAGGGGAAGAATACGACTCAGATAGTGTTAGCTCAAACATTGATAACTTCTACCACTAGAAAGAATAGACCACCCCCTTTCTACCTATCCCTCAGGATGGAAGGTTGGATTGTGCACAATTGCATGATCGACTCAGGTGTTGCAATGACTATCATGCCAAAGGCAGTGTGTGATGTTATGGGTATGGAATATACAAGGAGTAGCCCTGGCATCTTGTAGTTGGATGGAACCCCATTTAGGATAGTGGGGGTCATCAAAGACATCCCCATCGTATTGCACAAAATGCCTCAGATAACTGTGATCCAAGAGGTAGTCATGGTTGACCTGGAGCCTTACTTCAACATGTGCCTATCATGGGAGTTTACTACCAAGTTGGGAGGCTACCTTTCTCTTGACTATTCTCATTTGGAAATTCCTATCAAAGGGAGGAGAATCTAAATTTATAATGAGAAGCCTTCAACTTATCACATAGAAAATATTGAAGAGGAAGATAAACCCATGAATTCTATCAATTTGATGACCGAAGAATTGGAGGAGTTAGACTTAATGGAAGAAGTTTTGGATGAGCTTCGGATAGAAGATGAGTTTTCAATGCTCAATTTTAATACCATGATGGAGATCGAAATTGGATGCTACACCATCACTAAGCCTAAAAAAGTTGAAGCGAAAGTGTCTGATGATGAAGATCCTACTCCTGATCAATTATGGAAGTTGTATTTTGATGGTGCAAGATGTAAGAATGGTGCAGGAGCTAGAATTGTTCTCATTTATCCCTCTGGTATACAGAAGATGTACTCTTATCGATTGACCTAGAGTTGCACGAACAATACCATCGAATATGAAGCACTCTGTTTGGATCTGATCTACTAGCATCCCTTGGTGCTAATTTTTTCCCAGTGGAGCATGTGGTGAGGAAGCCCAAGACTATGAGGTTGATATACAGACCTTCAGTCCCTAAAAAAAATATCCATTGACAAGTGTTCGAAAGTGATGAGTAGATTATTAATTTCTTGATAAGAGAAGCTAGTGATGTGGAAGAGAGAACACTTGATGAGGAAGAAGATGAGGGTTTGATCCAGATATGGAATAATCATATCCCAAAGGGGTTGATTACACTAGAGAGCCTCTTTGATCAAAATGATAGAGCAAAAAAGCATAGGATCAAGGTGGATGAAAAGGAGTATACTAAACTGCATTTGGGACCCGAGAAGTTGATTAAAGTTGGCACTGATTGCACTCAAGAAGAGCTGGAGAAGATTAAAGAATTGTGTCATGAGTACCCAGATATTATTGCTTGGAGCTACCAGGATTTGAAAGGCTACAACAAATATGTAATCCAACATACCATCGAGTTGCAGGAAGGAGTGAAACCCTTCAGGCAA
Organism: Wollemia nobilis; assembly: GCA_028583015.1. Classification (NCBI taxonomy): domain Eukaryota; kingdom Viridiplantae; phylum Streptophyta; class Pinopsida; order Araucariales; family Araucariaceae; genus Wollemia; species Wollemia nobilis. The sequence continues at coordinate 1,501,339 of JAQPPZ010003395.1, forward strand.
AAGCAAAGACCGATCAATCCCAAGATTGAAACTTTGATGAAAGTAGAATTGCTAAAGATGTTGGAAGCCAAAATCATCTACCCAATTAAGCACTCTACCTAGGTAGCAAATCTGGTCCCCGTAAGAAAGAAGAATGGAGATATCCACCTGTGCATGGATTTTTGAAATTTAAACCAAGCATCTCTGAAGGATCACTATCCACTACCTCAAATTGATCAGATTCTTCATGTGGTTGTTGGTGCCTAGAGATTCTCTTTGTTAGATGGATTTTTTAGCTATAACCAAATTTGGGTCAAGGATGAAGACCAATACAAGATGATGTTCACAACAAAATGGGGAACTTTTGCTTATCAACGGATGTCATTTGGTCTTTCAAATGCTGGCGCAAATTTTTAGAGAGCAATGGACATAGCCTTTGGTGAGTTGTTGAATCGTATTATTGTTATTTATTTGGATGACATGACCATTTTCTCTCACAATAGGGAGGAGCATAGTCTACATCTAAGACAAGTGTTCGAAAAGTATCGAGAGTTTAGAATATCAATCAACCCGAAGAAGTCCATCTTTGCAAAAGAAGGAAAGCTCCTAGGCCATGTTATTTTAGAAGAAGGTTTGGCAATTGATCCAGCTAGAGCTGAAGCCCTCCTGAAGCTTCCATTTTTAGCCAGCAAGAAGGATTTACAATCATTCTTTGGGTAGATAAACTTTGTTTGGAAGTTAAACCTAGATTACTCGAAGGATTTTATCCTATACATCGTTGGTGAGCAAGAGAGCTATGCAGTGGTGCTTACGCAAAAGGGAGATGATGGAGATGAGTGACCAATTGCTTTCTTGAGTCAAGTCATCCAACCACATGAAGAAAAATATAATTTCATTGAAAAGCAAGTATATGCGGTGATGAAATCCTTGAAGAAGTTTTGATATTTTGTTTCTCAAAGCAAGACAATAGTTTATGTGGTCCATCCAGATGTCTGGAGTTTCATCATTCAAGGAGAGCTTGGAGATAAGAGAGTTGGATGGGTCTCCAAAATCTAGGAATATGACATTGAAATCCATCCAACCAAGCTAGTTCGAGGTCGAGCATTATGTCAAGAGCTTGCAAAAAGTACTGCATCTGAATCCATGGTTTGCCAACTTGAAAATTTAGCAAGCGAAAGTAATTTTGCTAATCTGCTCTGAAGGTGATCATGATTGGATAGAGGACCTTGTCAAATATTTCCAATCAGGAAGATGTCCTTCACACCTTAATGCCTCGCAGAGAAGGAGATTCAGACTCTAGGCCCTTAGGTATGTGATGTTGCCAAATGGGTTGTTCCATAAAAATATTGATGGAGTACTTCTCAAGTGTGTTCGAGAATCTGAAAAACAAGGAATCCTAGAGGAGTTTCACTCTGGTCTATCAAGAGGCCATTATGTAGGGAGGCCAATGGCATTAAATATCATCAAAGTAGGATATTTTTGGCCTACTCTCTTTGTAGATACTTTCAAAGTTAGTCAAAATTGTGATAAGTGCCAGAGATATGTTGGTAGAAGCAAGAATCCATCATTACCCCTTCATCCGATTCAAGTGGAAGCACCATTTCAGCAATGGGGCTTAGACTTTATTGGGGTCATTGATCCCAATTCCTCTACCGGACATAAATATATCTTGATGGCAACCAACTATTTCACCCGATGGTCAGAAGCAATTCCAACCAAGAAGGTGGATCAAGCAACAATTATTGCTTTCCTTGAGGGATTAATCACTCGGTTTGGCATACCGGATGCAATCATAATAGACAATGGGACTCCCTTCATTGAAACCTAGGATCAATGAATTCATGGGTAAGTATGGAATTTATTTGAAGATATCATCTAACTATTATTTCCATAGGGAACGACTTGGCTGAGTCCACAAACAAGAATTTTCTGAGAATTTTGAAGAGGACCCTAGGTGATAATAAGCATAGTTGGCACTTGCTCTTGAACCAAGCATTATGGGCTGACCATATCTCCATGAAGAAATCCATTAAAACATCTCCCTATTCCCTGGTATATGGTAAAGAAGTAGTGTTGCCCATTCATATTGAATTATCGACTCTGCAATCATGGCACTTGTTGTATGGTGAAGATGACGATGAATCTGATCCCATGAGCATGAGATTGGCACAACTTTTATAGTTGGAAGAAGAGAGAGAAAGATCATACAATGTCTTCATGGAACATGCTCGGATGATGTAGAAATGGTTTGGCAAGAAAACGTCTGAGAGGTCATTTGAGATAGGTGATCTAGTGCTAAAATGGAATGAAAACAAGGCTAAGCCCGACAAGCACCACAAGTTTGAAGTAATATGGGAGGGCCCATTCTAGATTTTAGGTGTCAATCAAATCAATTCATTTTATTTATAGGATATGGATGGTCGTGCGCTACCAATTCCTATAAATGGTCTTCATTTGAAGGCCTACCATCAGTGATAGAAGTTTGATCAAGTATGTATATATGTACATAAGTTATTATGTTATTTTGTTTCAGTTAAATATGTTTAAAGTGATATGATATATATATATATAAAAGAAATTTGATTTCGTCGAGAGATCATTTTTACTCCCAAAGAAAGTGATTTCACCTCGAAAGCATCTTACCACTAGCAAAAAATCATTTTCACCCGAAAACATTTTAAAAGGCTTTTATATTATTTTTGAGTGAAAAGGGGGAAAAGAAAGCAGATTTTTTTTAGAAATTATGAAAGCACCATGAGTTTAGCTTTTTCATTAAAAAGCGCTCCTATTTTGCCAAAAGAAATAAAATATTAAAAGAGGGAAAAAGAAGGAGAAGAAAAGAAAAGCAAAAGTAAAAGTTTGAAAAAAGGGAGCACCCCATTTTTTTTAATTTCGCCCCACTTGTTTTAAAGTTGCCAAGAAAAGAAAAATATGAAAGCAAGAAAGATTTAAAAATTTTATTTTCACCCCACAAGGAGGATTTACCATGCTTTTTCTATTTTTGGGGTGAAACCCTCATTTATTTCCCCGAAGACGTTTTCGGAGTGAAACTGCCAGAGAAGAATTAAAAATAAATGCATGCTTTTTTCAAACTCCAGTTGATGGTGCTAAGTTCGGCAAGGAAGAAGGCAAAATTAATTTTGCCCTACTTTTTCATGCAAAGCACTCTCAGTAAAAGCTTGCTTTTAGCAATAATATTTTTCGAGGTGAAATTAGAGAAGAATTATTTTAAAAAGGATTGAGAGGCATGTAATTCCACAAAGTAGGTAGAAGCAGTTTTAGAGCGTAGGTGATGTGAATATTTTTACCTTAGGATATTTTTAGCTAAGCAAGCATGCTCTCCTTAACCTTTTTGCTAAATGATGCTAATTTCAGAAAATATTTCAAAATTAATACGTGCAATTAGATTGATTTCACCCGCAAAGATTCTAGAAGATGTTTCAATATTTTATATAAGGTGAAATTAATTATTTTCACCCCCTTCTCTCACACGTGGTGCTTGCTTTTCCTGAGATGAGCTATTAAATATCTAGATTGCATCCTCCAAGGCAAAAAAGTGGTTGAGTTCAATGTCCAAGGAAGATTCATAGTGCAAGGGCATTATTGGCAGTTAATGGGCAGTTGAGTTTTCATTAAAAAATGTGTCGAGAGAGAATCGAGGAGCACGTTCGCCCAAATTCCTCAGGTGCAACACTTGCATTAAATCTGGTAGTTGGAGGGTGAAAGTTATAAAAAGAGGTGAATTAGAAGCTTGCAATCAAAGATTATTTTTTTGACCATTGCCAGGTTATCCTTCAGCACCCCAAATTGTTGCTTTGTTGTAGATTCACTAGACTATTATAGTGGGAGTTATGGTACGAATATGGGGAAGAAGGTAGTTGATCCAAAGAAAGCTTCAGAGCCAAAAAATCACAGGGTGGTAAAAAAGCTAAAAAATCTAGGTGGCATGAAAATACCGAGCTGGACCCATATTTTGATAAGCTGGCCAAGATTGGAGATTGTTCTATCTCAAACAAAGGCATAGAAAAATTGTGCTAAGATGTGGAGACTATGGTCAGGCAAGGTTCAATATTGAAAATCCCATTAACCATTGCTTATCATGCACAAATTTCCTAGTACTTATGTACACTGGTGCATCCTTACCCTGAGTTGATAATGGCAATTACAAGATTTTATCAACCTACAACAAGGGCCATCCGAAATACGAAGGGAGATAAATTGTTTACCATTTCACCTGACATAGTCAGAGAGGTATTTGCTTGTGGGGTGAAACCTTCCTCGGATGTCATGTTCAAAAAGATGAATCTAAAGGAGCAAGAGGAAAGGTACCAATCAATCGTAATATTGCACCAATTCATGGAGAACCAACTGATAAAGGTACCCCAGTTCGAAGAGTTGCCAACTTTGCCAAAACCTTTGATAGAATTTAAAAGCCTAGATATGTATTCTATGTTGGCTTGGGTATCTGGTCTTCCTACCGATACCATAGTGTACAAATGGCAAGCAATACTAGTGCAATGCATTTTGTAGGTGGAATTTTATGCCCCTACAACCATGCAAGCAAGCACAAACCCCATATTATTTGATTGGGTAGATTATGTGGCTCGAGCAATGCACACCCAGTTGGAGAGGATACAGAGTGAAGAAGCAGTTTTATTTAGGCATGCTTCATTTTTGGCCTGGTATTTCTTCTTTTATATGCACCAATATTTTTCTTTTATTGCAGTAAAGCAAGCTGATGAGGTAGATAATAAGCTGCCAGTATATTTGTGGACTTCAAGCTTGTCAAGGGGGGAGTCATTCTATAATTTTAACTGCATGTTTTTGGGTCCCACCCTCGAACTTATTTTTTGCACAAGTGAGAGAGTGCCGAGGGCAATGAGGGAAGAAATTATCACTAAGGAGAAAGGAGATATTTTCTTGTTGATGTAGGGCATCATGGTGCGAATTTTTGGCTTCACTAGCAAGTCGTTTCTCCTTCCATACTTTACTATCGAGCACCTCTTTGCAATGGAAGTCATCCATCAGACCGACTACATCAATGAAATCTATGGGGTAGGACGAGGCAAGAAGACAACATGTACCATACCATTTCGCTCTGGCAACATTGAGATAGACCAGGTTGGCTAGAATAAATTGATCAATGAAGCACTTTATGACATGGGTATGGTGGAGTTACCTCAACGATGGAAGTATGACCCTTTGGGTCGGTTCATCGATTTCATTAAAGCCAAAAATTTTCATTGTTGTCCTAGACCTGATATTCAATGACACAAAAATAACCTAGAAGGGCATGATCTCGAATGGCATGTTGAGAAGATGATACCACTTCCACCATGGCATGATTTTTATGAGATGGAGGTTGAGTACAACCCTACAGTTTACAGGCATCAAATTCCTCCCCTAGGTTTGTTTGGAAAGATGAAAGAACAATTGCTAACTTGGTCTGATGAAAAAATTACCAACTGGTGGGTTATGAGGGCCCATAGAGGGAAAACTGGGTCAGCTTATGGTCTAGCAATGGATGAGGTATTTTTGGATGTCTATGATGAGTACTATGATGGCTATCAACCAATCTCTTTCGCTAAGATTGTACCTCAAACTTTTCAAAGATCTGACAGTGAAGAGATCATGGTTGAACATGAGCAACATGTGGTTGAGGAAGTACCACTTGTGGAAGAAGAAAGATAGCCATCGCTAGAAGTGCAACTCCAATGGAAGAAGAAGAATAAGCGTGAGGTGCTCCCTTTCCTAAAGATATCCAAAAATCCAAGAATAGGTGCAATTTCTTCATCCATGGTGAACCCTCCTCCTATAGATGAAGCCACACAGGCTAACATTTTAGAAGATCCTCCTTTGGTTTAGGTAGAACAGCTTGGCCAACACATGGAAGTCATAGATCTAGAGAAGGAGGTGGAGGAGGAGCAAGACAAGGGTGAACCAGTGCCACAATCACCCTCATCATCGGCTCAAAAGGTGTCTAAGCCCGAAGGTACATTTTCTACACCTTCTTCCCTTTCTCTTGAGCATTTGATGACTGTTGCACCCCATTCTGTAGTTGTTGCTTCCATATCACCTCCATTCGGTATACCCACCACCTCCATTTCACTTCCTATTTCCTAGTCCCTAGTCACCGATGCTCCCTCTTATTCTATTCCCACTTCTACTATTTCCCTTTCTTTCAGTTCTTTTGCATCTGGTCCCAATCCATTTTCGCTCCCTTCATCCTCCATTCTAGTAATTTCTACCATGGCTATAAGTACACAAGCTCCTCCTCGAGTGAGTGTAACTATAGCCAAAACCCTCACTTCCATCCCCTTAACCACTTCTATTCCATCAACCATTCCCATTTCCACTTCCCTTCCCAAGCCAAAACTTCAATAGGCTCATTTTCCCCTACTCCTTTTCTTGAGTTGTAGGTGCTACCAGAGCCAGAGATAGAGATTGTACTAGAGCATCCTATTGCAGTGAAGATGAGCCGAGCCTGATTAAGTTCATCATAATGGTTGAAAATCTGTAAGAGAAAAGAAGCTCAAGCTCCAGCAAAGGCATTGAAGAAGGTCACTTTTGACCCTAAAGCTATGGAGTCTCATACTGTAAAAATGATTCCCTAGGTCCAGAAGCCTCAAGGAGAAATGGCTCCAAGTGATTACACTTATGAAGTCATTACAGAGGACCTGAAGAAGATTGACACCATAGAGAAGTTGGGGAATATGCAGGTGGATATGAGCTCTCTTTACCTACATGGCGAGCATTACAAGAAAAGCTTCTTTGAGGCTGAGGCAAATATTATTGAGTTGAATGATGCTCTGGCCAAAAATAGGGACCAGCTGGAAATAATAAAATCAGAGGTAGAGCACTAGTAGAAGAGGGTAGAAGAGTTGGAGAAAGAAGCCAAGGGTTACCAGATAGCTTGGGTAGGAGTAGAGAAACAAGTGCAAGCATTAACAACCCAACTTGAGGTTGTACAGAAATAACTAGCTGAGAAAGCCATGCAATCAGTAGGCTTCTCCAAGGAGAAAATCAAAGAAAATCATCACCATTTGATGAAATATTGTGTGATAGTGGTGACAGATGCTCTCAAGGTTTTATTGTATATTCATGAGGCTCGAATAGTGATTTTTCTTGGAGAGTGCACCTTGGAGTATGTTGAAGAACAAATGGAACCAAAAATTGAACTGGCACTAAAGATTCAGATGTTGGCTCAGTCTGATTTCTAGGTTAAGCCAATGAGTGGGATGGATCATGATTGGGCCAAGGCTAGGATGATGTTGTGCAACTTATTTTCCAAGTTAGAACTAGTGAGAGAAGGCCAAAAGTTGGTGATGATGTTTGAATAGGAGTATTGTATTTCACTCATCTATTTTAAGGCCCTAGCCGATGTTGGTTTCTCAAGCTTCATTGATGAGTAGGGTGAGCTTTTACCAACAAAAGAGTTGAAGGTAACCTAGAAAAATTTTATAGAAGATACTTCAAAGATCGACAGCTAGGAGGAGCCCATCATAGAAGAACAGGTGTTGCCATACATGGAGAGGATCACCCGCATTGAATCATCCTTATTGGAACTCCAACAACGAGTGAATCACATCAGCATGGATCATGTTGAGATGTTATATTTCATCATTGATTCACTAAGTTCACTCTCTACATTCACTCTAGATGCCTAGGATGAAGTAGTTGTTGTGTATGAGACTACCAATGAAAGCCTAGCCAAGCAAGAAGCATGGGCATGAGCTGAAGAAGAATAAAAAGTTGCAGAAGAGCAGGAGAAGTAGGCGCAAGAGGAAAGAAGGAAGAAGGAGGTTGTAGAATCAAATGTACCATCTGATGCAGTCGATGGTGGTGACAGTTGAGCCCAATGGATAAAGGCCTAGGGTCGATTGCATTTAGAAGAACTGAATACCTCGAGAGCCACCAAAAGTGTTGGTAATTTTACCACACTAAAATTTTGCTTGTAAATTTTTTGAAAAGAAGATAAATGATGCAGTTGTGTTGTTTTTTCTGTTTTAATATTTTCCTTCCTTGTAAGCAATTTCATTAAATAAAAGGTTGATTTTATTTCTGGAGATGCACAGTAATTTTTCTGGTAAAAAATTAATGGAAGTCATGAGAAAAATGTAAGAAGGAAAATTCAATGGCAATGGGCATTTCAGGATAGAAGGATTAATGGAAAATCAACTACGACTTTGGCATTTTTTATTGAAAGTGAAGGCACCATTAAAATTAAAGAAAATATTTTTTTGCACCATGGAGAGGTGAAACTACCTTGATGAATATTTTCATCCAAATAAAGGAGAAGGATGAAATTTGCAAGTGACGTAGATGAGTCAAAGTCAAAAGTGCCCCTGGAAAGGGGCGAAAATCATTTTTCCCCTCTCAAGGGCAAAAACATAGTTAAAAGCATCTTCGGGGTGAAAATAGAATGAAGATCATGCTTAGCGCAGTCAAAGTCAAAGTCACCCCTCAAGAGGGGCAAAAATCATTTTCGCCCTCCTTCGGGGTGAAATTCCAAATGAAGACGTCTTGAGGTGAAAGTCCTAGAAATAGCAACTTTTCCTACCGATCAAAGTCAACGTCACCCCTAGGGTGGGGTGAAAGTCATTGTCACCCCTCTCAAGGGTGAAATCAATTATTTTTGCCTCCTTCCTTGCAGAAGATATTTTTTATCATTTTCGAGGTGAAATTACCCAAGAAAGGGGTGAAAGTATGTTGAGGGGTGAAACTCCCATTTTTTCCTATCATTCAAACAAGAAGACGTCATGGGGTGAAATCAATTAAAATGAAAGGTAAAATTCTAGATTTAAAGGCAATCATCAATGTATAACTTTTTGTCACCCCTGCCTACTACAACAATACCTTTCATCCCATTATGGGTAAAATCAAGTTTTACCTCTCTCTCTCAACAAGGTTACTTTCAGAAGTGCCATAACTACAGATCTTTTCGAGAAAGGACAAAGATTGATAAAATTTAATGCTTGGGGTAGTAAGAGTGATGATCCAAAATTTTTGCTAAAAATTTGCTAGGATTTAATGCTATGCCTTGAAATTCGATGTGATCCCAATTATTTTTGAGGTGCCCTCCATGGATCTCATTCCTTTTCAAAGCAAAATTAAATTTCATTGATTTCAACTAGCAAGGGTAAGATTCCAAGGCATAAGAGAATGTAATGGTACCCAAAATTTAATATCCAAGCTCTTGATTTTTGTGTGACATTGCTGAGTTTCGATGCACCGATGCTTGGAATGTTTTTTCCATCATCCATTTTTTCCAATTTCCCAAGCACACTCCATGAAAACCGGATCATTGCTCCCTGAAGAATAATCTGATTCGAGCATCACCATTACCAAGGAGAGAATTATTGCTGCTAATTTTTGACCAGCCGATATTTTGTTGTGTTGTGCATTTAATGATAGAGGTGAAATCCTCTATAAATACTAAGCATTTCAATGTAATGAAGGAGGATAGACACTCTACAGAAAAACACTTTAAGTTTTCTGCATAAATAGAAAGACATTCGGCTTCTGGTTCCTTGAGTAGTATTGTGTTTGATCTCTTTCTGCTTGTCATTTTTGATTACGTTCATGTCCATTATTTGCTGATTTTAAATTCTGCATCTGGATTTAATTACTGCTTGTGAGGGAGTGAATACTGGAATGCTGTCTTGGAGGTTATCTTGGAAAACTACGAGTGGTTCCTATGCCTTGCTTTCTGTTATATGCTAATTAATACTTGTGAATTTTTGTTGTTAGTTTATCCCCACCTTTCATATTTGGCTTATAGCCATATTTCCCATTCCTTTATGTCATTTCCCATTTCTTTCCTATTACCCTAATCTTTAAACCGATCATTAGTTTTAGTACGAGAACCAACCCTCTCTAGAGATTGGCCCAGAGGACATTTCTTTCCTTCGGCCTTTCAATGTTGGTCGGGTCTAGGGTGCACAAATAATATTTTGTACTTAGGTAGATTCGTGACCAATAGAATCTTACCAAATGATACATGCATAATAGTCAACTTGTTGTAATACCATTATATGATCTTGATGTAATATAAGTAGTGCTAGTTTTAATCTCATATAACTAATTGAAAATAATAATCTAAAGCATTATATAGTAATATTAAATAAAATACAATTATATGAGCATAATCCAAATTAAAACCTTTGCATTATAATGGACATTGTATTATAAGATCTACTAAAATCACATAAGATATGATATATTATGTTACTAAGATAATGTGGTTTAGTAAATTATATGTAAAAATTTAATGAAAATTCTTCAGGAGGCATGGCTAGAACAAATATGTGTATTTTGCATAGGAGGAGTACTTTTTGAAATTTTGAGCATATCTATAGAGAAGAAAATTGAGTAGTAGATAATTTAGCCAACCGTAGTGTTGATCTTCATCTTGGTGAAATTTAAATTTTAGAAGGAAAATACTCAAGTGATATTTCATCTCTAAAAAAATGATCTTAAGAAGTTGATTTCAAAAACATAGCACTTTGAGGAAGATGAATAATATATTTAATAGAAAAGGAAATTAAAATATCTTTAATAAAAAGGAAATCTAGATATGACTTAATTGAACTAACAATATATGTAATATTTTGGTATTTTGATGGAAGTGGAATTCAGTAGAAGCCACCTAGCTTATTAAAAGAAAATCTAAAATGTTTTAGGAAATTATATTAGCTCAACTAGTCAAATTCCTCAACTTTCCAAGAGAGACCCATGTTTGAATCTTACCAATCAATACATGGATAATATCCAAGTTGTCGTAATACCATTATATGATCTAAATGTAATACAAGTAGTGCTAGTTTCAATCCCATATAAACAATTAAAAATAGTAATGTAAAGCATTATAATAAATAAAATACAATTATATGACCACAATCCAAATTAAAACTTTTACATTGCACTACACACTATATGATACGATCTATTAAAACCATACATAATATGATATATTATAATGTTAATATAATTATATTTAGTAAAATATATAAATAATATATTAATAACAATTCCTAGGAGTCATGGTCATAAAAAATATACGTCTTTTGCATAGCGCGAGTATATTTTGATGTTATTTCTAAAGGAAATCTAAAATTTATAACGGAGATGATGTTTTTGAAATAAGGAAGGCAAAATTCTCCTCACTTACTTAGAATCATATGGAAGTTCAACTAACTATGCAAAGGCTAGGGCTCTTCTTATAGTGGTACTATTGAAAAAAGATTAAAATATATTTCAATTGAGGGGGATTCACCAAATTATCATTAATACTATGAACAAAAATGGATATGGGGACTAGATAACAAATGCTATTATTGCTGATGCTCATCATATATTATTAGAGTCAATATCTTGGAAATATGAGCATATCTAAAGAGAAGGAAATCAAATAATAGATAATTTCCAATCGTAGTGTTGATACTCATCTCAGTGAAATTCAAAATTTAGAAGGCAACTACTCAAGTGAGATTTTATCTCTTCACAAAAGTGATGTCAAGAATTTTATTGCAAAAACATGGCACTTTGAGGAAGATGAAGAATACATTTAATAGAAAAGGAAATAAAAAATATCTTTAATAAGAAGGAAATCTAGATATGATATAATTGAGCTAACAACAAATGTAATATTTTGGTATTTTGATGGAAGTGTCCCACAAAAGAAGCCAAATATAGCTTACTAAAAGAAAATATAAAATGTTATAGTAAATGATATTTGAAAAACTTGTCACATTTATCAAATTTCTAGGAGAGATCCACGTTTGAATCTTACCAAGTGATACATGCATAATATCCAAGTTATTTTGTTGTAATATCATTATTTGATATTCATGTAATACAACTAGTGCTAGTTTTAATCCCACATAACCAATTAAAAGTAATAATCTAAAAATATAGAAAATAATAATAAATAAAATGTAATTATATGAGCAAACATCCAAATGAAACCTTTATATTGCAATGGATATTGTATGATATTGTACCCATGCAGAAAGCATACACCTAACTAATACATCAATTGATATCAAACATTAAAGCATAAAATATTGACAATAATGAATTCAACAAGAAATGGGGTTTCCTTTTATTAAACTTTGTCAAATCCAATTACATATACGTCCCTCTTAGGGATACTCAATGTTGATACAATTAATACAATCTTGAAAACCCTCTAAACGAGGGGGTGGTGTAATTCTGCAGACTTTCCAATAGGACACGAACTGCTCAAGATCAATGGTGACCTTCTTCTCCATGATTAGAGGCATATGCTGCCTTGAATGCCTTGCAAATGGATGGATCCTATAAACCCTGCATTCAAGAAACAACAAGAAATGATTAAAAGCAAAGGTGGCCTCTCTTGATGAGGCTTTTGGAGGAATCTTGCATAAAGAATGCTAAAGAAAGCAAATGAAGCATGTAATCTATGAAACTATGCAAGAAATCATTAAATTACAATAAAGCATGTAAAGAAGCATGAATCTAGCTAAGAAACATCCTAATTAACCATTAGAAACTTGAATTGCATGAAATGAACATAAACTAGTCTAGAATTGATGAATGCAAGGAAATGAAGGAAATCTGCCCCTAAATCCTAAATCTAACCATACAAATGCATCAAATGAGATTAATCTATGGTTAATATATCAAAATGAAAGCATAAAAATATAAATCTATGGCTAAAATAAGGAGAAACAGGGATCAAACCCTCACCATAGGTCTGAGGCACAGTTAGCACTATTAGCCATGATTGACAACTACGATTGAGATGAAAACATTTTTGCTCTCCAAATCTAGGCTTGGATCTCCAATTCTCTTTATTGAATTGATGGTCAAGGGTCACCTTGATGTCCTCTGATGGATTTTGGTGGTTGAATTCACTAGATTCATGGTGGAAGAGGCTCAATTATGAGTTCTTGATCTCCTTAGTCCTTTGAAACCTCCATTATTTTGAATGCATTCATGATTGGCAAGTTAGCTCTCTCCAAAAGGTTGTAATTGAGTCAACAATTTGGTAGAGCTTCACTATGTTTCAAATCCTAAAGATTCTAGACTTCTCCCCAATTTGGAAGGGGGTCTTATAGCATTCTCAAGTCCTTGGTCTAGCTTCATGGAGAAGCCAAGAACAAGAAACCTGTAGTTGGATCAGTTGGAGGGAACCTTCTCGAAGCTTCCCCACCCAAAACCATTTGAATCTCCATTGCCCAGGCCATTGTAACCAAAATTTGGCTCAGCTCAGGATTCAAAATAGTTTTGATGCTAGCCATAGCTCTGAGGCATGACCAACTCTATTAGCCATGGGTGTCAGCTATGGCTAAGGCTGAGTTAGCCAACTCTACCCAAATTGAGTGGTTAAAACCACTACTTCACCTTGGAGCTATCCAAGATCATTCATATGGTCTATTAGCATGTCCCATATGAGTAGTCACCTCGACATGATGCATTTTAGGTGTCTACAGATGCCCCTTTTGAGATGCATTGTGAGAATGAACAACGTTGAGCAAAAATAGACCTCCTAAAATGATGTCATAGGTTGAATGATGATCATTGATCTGATCAACATTAGATGCCCAGTCCTACCAAAGGGTACACATCTTAGAATCATTACTTCCAACTGAGGGAAGGCTTAAATTTGAAAAAGCTTTTGCAAGCTCCAATGGTGATCGGGTAGCTTCAGTGCTACAATAGTACCGATAGGTGGAGAGCTACTAACTTAACTATCATAGTTGCTTTTTGCCCCAGCAAAGGGTAAGCTTATGATAGTCTTTGGCAATGATTCGTAAGATGAATACAATTTGACAAGATCGAGTGATCTCCTATTGAATTTGATTATGATAATTGATATAATGACTACCCCCTCAAGTGATGAGTCGATGAGAGTAGGACAATTTAATGAAGTGATGAGTCGCTTGACCATAATGAGTGATTTGAACAATTTAAGGTTTTAGCACTTTAATTACTTGGCAAGGCTTAATTCAGCCATGATTGCAACTATTAATAGTAATTGTACATCTCTATCCCATGGAGTAGTCCGACCATTATGGCCTTCTTAGGGAATCAAAATGATAGCAATTCCAATTAGGCTTATGTTGAATCATAATGTTCGATGATCTGCTAAAAAATGTCATAGAAGAATTGAGATGAATACCTCATTCCCATGGAGCAGTTCGATCATCTAGGCCTTCTTAGGGATTGAAGTGAAGCATATCAATTCCATGATGACTAATTTACCCCAAATGGCCTTATGGTAATTTACTCATCTTGTCAGATTGCATGGATCACAAGTCGCTACAACCACCAAGTGTATAGGGTAAATAACTAGATACGAGGTACATTTGAAATTTGAATTATTTGAATTTTTTTGTTATTTTGAAAATTTTGAGGGTTTTGGCCCATTAGATATTTTTGATTTTGCATTTTGAAGCCCCTCATGGTTGAATTTTGAGGGTATTTATTATTGGATGCTAGCCACGCTTGTCAGCCGTAACCAATTTTTACAATTTTCTTAGTCATGGCTCCGACCCACGGTCAGAAAACCCTAATTTTATGCCCATGGGTGTCAGGCACGGTCAAGGGAAAAATGGAAAATATAAAAGAAAATCTATCATTTTCAACATCATTATTTTCCAATTGCTAACTTGCAAAACTGAGAGCTCTGAGAGGTGAGGTTAAAAATTTGATACGGAACACTGCTGAAACGCATACTCAACCTACCCAACATGGTTGACCCGATGGATGCATCCACTAGTGGTAGAGTCGGTGCTAGAAAGGTAGCACTACAACTCTCTCTTATTTGATTTACCCAATTAAAATGAACCTCATTAATTAATGGGTTAATTGAACCACACTAAACTATTGGTAATGAACCACACCATAGTTAGATTTAGACTAGGTTAGATTAGATGGGTGGGTTATTAATTTTTTTATCTTTTTTGGGATGGGACGTGACCCCAAAAAGGTCACTGCTCTTAGCCATGGGTGGCAACCATGGTTCCCAATTGGTAAATTGGGGGCCATAATTGTCAGTCATGATGGTATTTAAATCCCAATGGTCATAAATTTGACCATTTTCATCGATCATGGGTCCCAACCACGATTAGCTGACTTTAGAAAAATTTTCCAATTTTTTTATTTTTTTGAGTTTTTTATTGATTTAATTGATTTTATTGATTGTTTTTGAAGTGCAATATTCATTTTTTTAAATGTGTTGCATGCATTTGTAAATTTTTTTATATTTTTTAATTTTTTTGACTTTTTTAGGTCATTTTTTGATGTTTTTGATTGATTTAATATATATTATTTATGTCTCTCTTCAGAATTTGACCACGAGGGCGAGGGAATCAGACATCCTTCATACCCTTCATAATGGCCTTAATGACACTGAGTGGGCCTAGTTTGGAGCCATTGGATTTGGCTACATGCTATGACTTCCATCGATTAGAGTCGATCAGGCTTACATGACCGCTTTGGCCCATCATTGGGATGCGAGGACCAACACCTTTCACCTACCCATAGGTGAGATCATTATCACTTTGGAGGATGTCTACCACATATTTTAGATCTCGATCAATGGTGAGGCCATCACATCTTCACCCACATAGGTGAATATAATCATATTTCGATAGATCTTTGGCACCTAGAGTGCTACAACATAGGAAGATTCAGACCATGATGGGGTCCACATTGAGGATTGGTACCATGAGAATATCTTCTCATAATAGGAAGCTATACTCATGCACTTGATAGTTTAGATTGTGCTACCAAACACATCAAGAGTGAGGTTCCCTTGGAACCTCCTAGCCAAGACATAGGATGTGCTAGTGAGCAGCACTAGAGAGCCACTGATCCTATCCTAGGGGAGCACCCTACTTGCATAGCTCTATGATGAGCTATATCAGATCACATAGAGGACCCAAGTGGGAGTCAACTATAGTATCCTACTATAGATCTGGGTATGGTAGCACATCACAATTGAGCATCCCACACCACTACCTCTCTAGATTATTGATATTACTAAGGAGAGCCAATGCTATGCTACTTGCTATCCTAGGGAGGCTAAGGGGTTCAAGAGTAGGACTCGAGCAGAGATATGCAGTACTATATTGATCAGATTGCATGACTATAGATTAGGTAGGTGCTATGGAGGCCCTACATGGATTGTCCTACATGGCCAGAGGTAGATAGGTACCTAAGGAGGACTCGACATGATAGATGGCTTCTTAGGCGTAAGCTCAAGATACGAGAGTTCTTCTACTTCTCTCATGTGACCAGGTAGTTTAATATTCACTAGGATATCCCTCCTACTCCTACTATCTATCACCACCTTAAGGTAGAGAAGGACTTAGCATGGCCTCAAGTGACTCCACTAGGGGATGAGGATGATGACTTCTAAGAGTTTAGACTGGAGGATGTAGGTACTATAACAGACTATGACACCTAGTGGACTACCAGGTTGTGGTAGGGTGATGGCCCACTAGGCAGACCTATAGATGGTGGGTAGTAGCAGAGGTAGAGGAGGCACATCCAGAGGGAGTAGATCCTCATGGGTATAGAGTGCACCAATGGATAGAGGGTGGATGGGGTGAGGCTACAACTAAGGAGGAGCCCTAGGTAGAGGAGGGTGAGGAGGAGCCCGATGATGAGGTGTCCCAACTTAGGGCCTAGGTTGCTAGCCTACAGACATAGGTGGGGACCCTTCAGATGTAGATCCGAGAGAGGGACACTTTCATGGCTACTCTATAGGCATAACTAAAAGCCATAAGATCAACTGAGATAGGGATAGGAGTAGTGGTGGAGCTACGAGGAGGAGAGGACTCTCCACCTAGCATAGATTATGAGTGCCACTATAACTCTAGAGAAGATGACACTTGAGCGAGATCTAGCATAATCTCAACTATAACTCATGACTCATGAGAGGGATCTAGGTGAGTGCATGAGGGGAGCCCTCGACTCCATAAGCTACTCCTATAGTTCTAAATATATAGGGATGCACAGGTTTAGATCTAGATATAGATATTAAGAGGCTACAGGCTATGGTTCAATATCATCTCAATGAGTGAGCATCAGATGCTACTCATATCTCTCACTTGGAGGGAGAGATCGAGCTACTTAGGGGTGAGATTCCTAGAGAGGACTACCATTATAGGGACCCAATAGACTAGGACATGAGATACAAGGTAGTCATTAGCACAACCCAATCATAGGACACCCAGGATAGAGAGGTCCACTGGTACCAGCTCTAGGTGGACTCATCGATAGGGTGGTATAGGTTAATAAGACTCACAAACTGGGGGTACAGGTGCTACCTAGTATAGATCTTATTAGATGTTTGTACCATTTTTGAGTGTAAGGTCGAGGACCTACATAGTTGTAGCCTATGAGCATTTTGGACATATGCCTATATACTCTTTTTGAAACACACATATATATATATATGATAAGACATTTATGAGACTCATTATATGTGTAGATTTATTTATTTTATGTTTATGAGATGCATATGGATGCAATTCTTATATTTTATATTGATTTGATGCTATATGATGTGATGTATGGATGACATGCACTAGCTAGATGATGGATGTATGACTAGATATTGTGATCTAGATATGTAGATGGACTACTATGATTGTATGCATATGGATGCAATGTTAGATGTTAAATGCATGTTTAATTTGATTATACTTGTATGCATTTAATTTATGATGTTATGATATGATGAATGCAATGTATGTAATGCATTATTTACATGATGATTGATCTAATGTAAATGAACATGTATGTTTTAATCACTTAAAACATAATGTATGAATGCAATATGGGTTTGAAAATCTAATGGATGACACCACAGAATGTATAATAATCATGACATGTAATTGATATATCTTATCATAAGAATTAATCAATTAAACATCCATATGTGCTATGAAATTATGTATTATTTCTATTCATAAGCTTTTGTAAGTTAAAAGAATATGCACAACATAGTCAGTGGTCATCTAAATATCATTGTTGATATCCATCCGGTATCTAACCTATATTATGAACACTCCTAATAAACAAAATCTCATAAAAAGAAATTGATAATTGAATGATTGAAATGGTTGTTGCTATTTGGGAATTTTTGAGGTTTTCCATGAGACTCAAACACCCTAGTTGACTTATCAAAAGTTGTATAATGACTATACTAGACTTCTAAAAAATAAAGTTTTTGCTATGAAAGACCAAGCTATTCATTACCCCTGTGTGTGCAAATGAATATATTAGATGAGACATAAGCATACCCCAGTGCCAGGTGGGATTCATTCAGCCCATTGTTGTATTGGGGATCCTCAAATGTCCACCTGATCCTAGGTTTGGATTTAGTTAGACTAGACCACTAGGCAATACAGGCCACCTAAAGCTAGCTCATTTGTAAATTGCTTAGACCTACCCCAATGTCATGTAGGATTCATTCAGCCCATTGTTGTATTGGGGATCACCCTATGATTTTTGAGCATTGATCATTCTAGGGATTCAAGCTCACCCCCTTATTTTCTTCAATTTATTGGGATACTTGCTCATATATAGTGATAAAAATCATTATTTATTTTGTATTTTATTTTTCTTTTATTTTGAGCAAGGGATTTGATTTGATTTCTAGGATTTTGCTCCTTTTTGTAAGCAAGGGATTTATTCGGGTAGGGGGTAAACTTGTCCTTTTTCCAATGACCACTACTCTAGACCATTGCGCCTCACAAAATGAGCAAGTAACAAAACCTTTCACCTAAGGTGACCCGGACCACTTTTGTAGTGTTCATCCTTCCTTACCCTAATTAGGATTGTTAATGTGTTTGATTAGTGATGGGATTATGATATGCTAAGTGCTATCAAAACTAGACCTCATCTACAAAAGCAAAGCAAGCTTTCTACTAAATCTGAGAAGACCACTAGGTATGGTTGAATGACCAAAAAACCCTAGTATATTCTTCATAGCAATAGGAGGGGTTGTGTTGAGAAACACAATTACTCACAAGGGTGATGGATGATGATGATAATGCATAGATGCATGATTGAAATACAAACATGGTGTCATTTGTAATATTGCAAACACAACCTATCCTAATGCAAGTGCGATGGATGGAAATGCCTAATGCAATGCAATTAAATGAAATGCATGTGCAAAAAATGCATGATGCAAATGAAATGCAATATTTTTAGATTTTATTGCTTTTTGATTTTTATGGATTTTGAAATTTTCCATATTTTTAAGTTTTTTGAATTATTAAGTGTGGAACGCCTTAATATGAAGGATGTTGAGAGGTTCAAGCTCTTCAACACCTTCAAGTGATGTCAAGTGATACATTCCAGGTCCAATCTACTCTGAGATGATGTAAGGACCTAACCAGTTAGCCATAAATTTATCTCGCAAGTGCGATGATAGGTTTGAGTTATGTTGGTTCTCTTTCAACACAAGATCACCAACCTTAAAGTCTCTCAAGTGGAATTTACTATTGTAAGCTCATTTTAAGCACTCTTGGTAAACATGGAGATGCTCAAGGGCATTCACATGATGTTCATCAAGAAGCATCAATTGATCTAGGTGAGCTTGTCATGTAGTGTCATCATCGATGAACTCTTTCAATGTGATGCGCAATATTGGAATCTCCAACTCTAGGGGCATAATGGCCTCAATGCCATATACTAGTGAAAATGGAGTTGCCCTAGTGGGCATCCGAATGCTAGTCCTATAAGCCCATAATGCAAGGGGTAGCTGGATGTGCCAATATTTATGGTTTTCTTGTACCATATTTTTCAATATGGCTACCACTATCTTATTTGAAGCCTCAACTTACCCATTTTCCTATGGATAATATGGAGTCACAAAACTATGTTGTATATTGTACTTAGACATTAAAGCCTTCATAATTTTATTCTTAAATGATGTTCCATTATCCGAGATTATCTTGGATGGTATCCCAAAATGACTAATGATATTGTGAAGTATAAACTCTACAATACATGCTCCAATTATCATTGTTAAGGGAATTGCTTCCACCCACTTTGTAAAATACTCAGTAGCCATTATAATAAATGTATGTCAGCCCGATGATGGAGGAGAGATCTTACCAATTAGATCCAAACCCCACTGAGCAAATGGCCAAGCCGCTTGAATGGGTTGTAAGGCCTACGATGGCAAGTGCATAAGATTAGCATGATGCTGACATTTGATGCATTTCTTGACATACACGGTGCAATCCTTCTCCATAGTGGGCCAATAATAACCCATTCGAAGGATGCACTTGACAATGGCCATGTCACTAAAATGGCCATCACATGTACCATCATGAGCTTGCAAAATTGCCCAAGCTGATTCTTGGGGCTCAAGACAATGAAGGAGAATTCCATCATAGCTTCTACGGTACAAGATATCTCCAAGCAAGACATACTTTGTCACTTTCTATCTGAATGTGCATTTTATGGCATGTGATAATCCCTATGATATTAAACCAAGCTTGAGGAAGTCATGTAATTGTGACATCCAATCCTGATAAGCTTCTACCTCAACTGTCAAGATGACTTGTTCCCCTGGCATTTCATTATGCATGAATGTAGACTAGGATACAACCTTGTGGTGAATGGTGGTGCCATTCCTCGTAGGACCCTACGAGATCAAAGACCCCTAGGATGCCTTCTTGAGAAAGTCTCTAGCTTTATAGAACCACTCATGGTTTGGTTCTATATGAATCATGTTGACTGATTCCTTATTATCAAAATCCACATGTTGCATCATGACATGCGATAGCATCTTTACATGAATGGTAGTAAATTCAATAGATGGATTCTAAGGGATTAAGGATCCCAAAGATGCCATAGTGTCTATAAATATATTCGATGAATGAGGGATTGCCTCGATGTTATACCACTCTAGCTGGGCTAGATAAGTGTCAGCAAGATCCTTGTAAGCTTTCAATATGGGACACCTACATTGAAAAAGTCCCTTCACTTGATTGACTATGAGAAGGGAATCACCAAAGATATTTAATCATTTAATCTTCATGGTGATAGTTATTTGGAGGCCCAAGATTAGGGCTTCATATTCAACATTATTGTTAGTACAAGGAAAGTCTAGCTTAAATGACAAGGGCATTGGAGCACCTTGTGGCATGAAGAAGATAATTCCTGCACCACCCCCTTGCTCACACTTTGAACCATCGAAGAACATAGTCATATCAACTTTGTTATCTAGTTCTTCAGGTTTGGGTGCTTATGATAATGTGAAGACTGCATCATCAGGAAGCTCTATGGTGAGAGGCCTACTATTCTTGAGAGGTACCTCAACCAGTTGATCAACTATGACCTATCCCTTGATGGAATTTTGGCTGATGAATTCCAAATCGAATTCTATCAATAGCATGATCCACTTTGTAGTACATGTATTATGATATGTCTTGCTCATCATATACTACAAAGGATTTTGTTTGGATATCATGTACATCATATGACTTAACATATAATGATGCAACTTCTTCATTGCAAACACCACTACTAAACACAACTTCTCCACATACGCATATCCGAGCTCATAACTCACCAAGGTGCGACTGATGTAATATATGGCTTGCTCTTTGCCTTGCACATTCTTTTGGGCTAACATGGTTCCCAATGCAAAGTCAGTCATCGATATATATAGCAAAAAAGGCACATCTAGTCTTGGTGGAGCTAGCACTAGCGACATTGCTAGGTATTGCTTGATTTCAGTGAAGGCCACTTGACAATCCTCATCCCAATTGAATGGGACCCCCTTGTGTAGCAGTCGATTCATGGGTCAATATTTATTCGATAATTGTGTGATAAATCACTTTATGGATGCTACTTTGCCCTGAAGGCTTCTTAACTCTTTGATATTTGTGGGAGGATGCATCTCTAATATGGCCTTGACCTTCATTGGGTCAACTTTGATGCCTCATTTTGAAATGATGAATCCCAAGAGCTTTCCTGAAGTTATACCAAATACGCACTTCTTGGGATTCAACCTGACATTATGCTCTATCAGGTGATCGAAGACCTTCCTCAGGACCTCAGCATGCTCTTCTCATAGTAATGACTTTGCCAATAAGTCATCGATATAATCTTCCAAGATCTTATGCATGTAGTCATGAAAAATATATGTCATGGCTCATTGATATGTGGCACCAACATTTTTAAGGCTGAATGGCATAAATTTATAGTAAAATGTTCCCCATGGCATTGTGAATATGGTTTTATGTTGGTCTTCAACTTTAATCTGAATCTGATTGTAACTAAAAAAACCATCCATAAGGGAGAGCATCTCATGACCCATAGTTGCATCTACGAGAGCATCTATGTTGGGCAATAAAAATGAATCCTTTGGTGTTGCCTTATTGAGGTCTCTAAAATCTATACAAATACGGATCCTTCCATCAAGTTTTCCTATAGGTACCATGTTTGATACCCATTCTAGATAGTCGATGGAGATAATGAACTCTACATCCAACAACTTCTGTAGCTCATATTTAACCATTAAAGTGACTATTGGATGCATATTTCTGAGATTCTGCTTGACAGGTTTCTTAGAGGGATCTAGCGAAAGGTTATGAGTAACCAATTTTGGATCTAGTCCCGACATATCCTTGTATGTCCAAGTAAAAAGGTTAGGTCTCTCTTTCAATAGAGGGATGAGTATGGCATGCTCATCAGGAGATAGACTCTCTCCAAACTTGACCTTCTTAGGATTAGTGGGATCATTACTGATATCCACATCGAAGGTCTCCTCTACTAACATATGTGATCCCTCCTCAAGTTGGTGAGGTATAGGAATCAAGTGGATGTCATCAACTAGGTTTAAAGGTCCTACATCAGAATTTCCCTCAGCATGATAAACATCATGTGCACAGCCTAGTGCAAAATGAAAAGGTTGCAACATTTCTTCATTAGGGAAGAAATATTCAAGCTCTAGTGGTGAGTCAACATGATCCCAATCAATAGCATCTACATTCAGATACAATGGTTTGGAGGGGTCAACTGGATTGTGAAGTGGAGTGGTCAAATCAATGGAGATCATATTGATGGAATGGATTAGATCTCCAGGACCACGTGTGTGTGACTCTACATTGATATAACTTCCATCCCTAAGATGTGGCTCTAGGGGTATGGGGATCTCTAGATCCGGTCTATGAACAGACTCAAAAATAGGATCACTGGGCTCAAGGAGCTCCATGTACATCGGTGGATCAGGGAAGACTATATGATAAATCATATCCAAATTAGGTGGTCTCCCTCTAAGATACGGGCCAGGATAGACTCATCGATACATCTCATCGATGTCAACTAACTCATGATGATGGCACAAATATTGAGGCCCAAGATAAGCTCTCTCGGTCTCATCCTCATCATCACTATCATATATGAGTCCTTCACCCCTACCCATTGGAATTGGGTGATTAGCAAGATGGGGCCCAAGGTAGGCCCACTCTATTTCATCCTCATAGTCACTATCAACCATGAAGTATTCTTTAGTCTCACCCATTTGTTCCATGGGTAATAGATGATGTAGATTTAGAGGGCCTAAGTAGGCCAACTCAGTTTCATCCTCATATCATTCATTATGTGAGGATAGCTCATCATCATCTATTCTAAAATCACAATCTGATCCATCACTTTCGATAATGGACTCTGCTATACCTAGATTTTGGATCTGCATACCTATGTCATCGATAGCTTCATGAATTTCATTATCCAAGTCAGCTCTTGGATTATCTCCTTGATTTACCTCTACCATGATGTGATCATGATAGATCTCTAGTGGTACTTCTGAGACATAGGTTACCAGCCTATTACCCCCTCATAGATAAGAAGGGTTAGGGTGATAAGGATTCCAATCCACATCATCCCCCAAAGCGAGGTTCAGATGATCTAAAGATGTTGCTAGGAGCTCATCTCATCCTCGAATATGATAGCCTAACCCAAACCTATCAATTGGTAGCTGATACTATGGTTCGATGGGAACTCTATACCCCTACTCAAATAATCCCAAGTCATAACCATGCCAATGGTAATGATCGAAGTAGCACAAGGTGAATTTAGGGTTAGATAGATAATGAACATTCACCATGAATGGTTCATCATCATCCTCATATATGGGCATGTGATTTGTCAATTGATCTAGCCCTCCATAAATAAATTTTGTTTGGTTGGGTGGCACCCCTAGTGGTACCACCATCCCCATGAGAAAGCGATGGGCTTGAGGTCAACCCATATCCTATGCAATTTTAATAAATGGTATGAACATCATATTCTACACAATATATTCTGCTAATCCTGGGTTAACCAAATGTATGGTCACCTATGGTGTAGATGACCCTACTGAAGATGTAGGTGAGGTAGGCTGAGGTGCCTCCTCGACTATATTTTGAGCATCCCCCTCATCCATGGGAGTAGGACCCTCGATAGTTGCTTCTTTGGGCTTTTGCTTTGACTCTTTTTCACCCATAACTACCTTAAGCTTCTTATCATTCCTAGGCACTTTGGATATCATAGGTTTAGTCGAAGCTACTATAGTGTGCTCTGATAACTATGGTGCTACCATGGAAGGTCCTACACACACTCCTTTGAGTTTACCTTCTAGATGTATAATAGGTGATCGTATATCTAGATGCATTGAGGGGAGAATGAAATCCCTCGAAAAATCTGCTAAGTTCATATATTTGAATGGCTCTTCATTAGAAGGTACCATGTGAACTTGTCCCTCATGTATATATTTTATACACTGATGTAAGATCGAGGGAATGCAATACATTTCTCTAATCCAAGGCCTCCCCAAAAGGATGTTATACTGCATGGTGCCTTCGATCACATGACACATCATAGGGATGGTCTTTAGTCCAACCTAAATTAGAAGAACTATGGTACCTACCATTGAGCATAGCGCATCATTGAATGCTCTCAAGGTGAAAGTGGAAGGTACAATATGTGACTTTGGCAACTTTAGATATGTTAATGCCTTGGTTGTAATTATGTTGATTGATGACCCTATATCAATAAAAACCTATTTGAATGGTGTGTGATTAACACATGCAATTATATGTAGTGATGGGTCCGCTATAGCAGTGGAGACCATCTTAATCTCATGATCACTAAATTGGATGACCGGTTCACTACACTATTGCACATGTCCCATAAAGTTTGTAAATGCTTCAAGGTCCTAGGACTAAACTTTGATTGATCTTAGAATATCCATGAGCATCTCCCTATGCTTAGGAGACTACTGAATCAGTTCATATATTGACAACTTCACTAGAGTTATCTATAGGCTTTGAACTAGCCTACTCCTAATGGTCACCACCGATCTTGTAGGTGGGCCTAGAATATTTTGAGTTAGCCTTTGTTGAGGTGCAGCATGCACTCTAATGGGAGCTGGAGGTGGATTTGGTCTTTCATACCTCCCTTATCTCGTGACAACATTAACCATACCGATGAATCCTTGAGTTGGTGGTTCAACCCACACTTGATTCACATGACCGACATTGTTCCTCGATGGCTCATGATTTGGTAAGGGGTTCTTGAAGATCCCCATATTCTAGTTGTCTAGCACCTAAGGGTTGTCCATAGTTAACTCACCTCTTTTGATCATGTTCTATACTAAATGTTTGAAACTCCAACATCCTTCGATGTCATGTCCTTTCACCCTATGGAAAGCATAGTACAAATCATCCCTATACCCCTTTGGCTTGGGCTGATTAGGGTCTATTAACTTGATCTCTAGTAATTTGAGAGCCTTGGCCTCACATAGTTGATGGAATATCGAGGTCATCGATTTCGAAAAGGTGTGAACTGGCAAGGTGGTGTTGTTCTTTATTCTTACCCTTTTTATTATTATTGCATTGATCATATCATGCAGGAGGAGGTTGGGCTTGATAATTCTATTGTTACCCCTTATCCCCTTTCTAGAGGTTTAACACCACTTGGTTGACATGGGTCGGCTTGGCCTATTCCTTTTGATTGTGGGTGTTCTTTTTGTTCCATTCCTTCTTGTTCCTGAGTTTCAAGTTACCCTCCTATAACTTGATGTCCTCTATTACCTTGGCTTGCACCAAGGCCTCCTCAAATATTTGGTACTATTGTAGCTACAGTAGTAATGAGATGTGCTTCGCACAACTCTTGGTAAACATCCGAGTTAGTTCGATGGTCAGAATGGAAAATGGTAACTTTACCATTATATTTCTCCATATTTTATCATAATCCATGATCGACTCATCATCATGTTGCATTAAAGTAGCCAGATCGGATAGATTAACCTTCTTCTTGATGTCGAAGGAGAAGCATTCAAGAAATGCATTAGCCAGCTATTCAAAGTTGGTTATGTTATGCCTCTTAAGTTGATTAAACCACTCTCGGGTAGGGCCTGAAAGGGTTGTGATGAATGTTCTCAGCAATAGAGCATCATTGCTTTCAATATGAAAGCACATGTCCATAAAGCTCATAACATGTTCCTGAGCATCTTCCTCACCTTGAAACTTATCCAGCTTTGGCATCTCGAAGTGCTCGAGATACGCTAGAATTGGCACCAAAGGGCATAGAGGTTCATTATGAATCTTGTTCAAGGTAGGCTTTTGATAAGTCATCCCTTGCTTCTCTATAGCTCGAACCTTGTCTGCCAAGGCCTGATAGGCCTTCGAAGATAGAATTTCCTCTTCTCTAAGAGGTCCACGAGGAGCCTTTGGAGGTAAATTCTTCTTCGAATGAGGTGGGGGAATGGGATCATCCTCCACATCTACTAGGGAGATCTTAGGATATTCTTGTTCTTGATCATCTCCCACTTCTTCTTCATACTACGTATACCCATGATGTTCCAATGCTTGGTACTGCATCATGTTTTGGGTCATGTGGTGAGTATGATTCTCAATATGTTTAGGGTATAAATCAGGCTATGAAGTAGCTCATCTATGAGTGTGCTCCCTATACTCACTACGAGGGGGTAAATTAGCTCAAGCCAATCGATCCTCTCACTCAACACACTCCTTTTGCTCAAGGATGCATTGTTCATGCATGCGTTGCTCAAAAATATATTGCCTATGCAACCTCTACCTCTGAGTATCCTCATTTTTGAGGTGCTCATGCTCTGCATGAACATCCTCCAATTGATCTTGGAGAATCTACTATCATTGTTCTAACACCAATTTCTATGATCGATCTATAAGATCGATCATGTATGGTCTTTGGTGTACTCATTCAATTCAAGCAACTTTATCGGTATGACCTTCGATAGACTAGTTTACCATACTCTTGCCCTTGTCTATGTAGATGACATTCACATTCTGGTGTTGTCTATACTCTATGCCCGCATGGGTCGATGGGGCAATTATACTACGAGGATGCTTAGAGCATTCTCCTAGCTCTCTAATGGTCCGACGTGTGCTCTCACTATGAGAACTCATAGAATGAGAATGTGCAACTAAGGGTTTATACCCTAGCTACCCTAAGACTCTATCTAGACCATCCAATTGCCTAGTGCACCATGGCTCATGTGGTGGCATACCATTGAATCCAATCTTAGACATGTCAAATGTGAACTTGCCAGGTTGATTATTATTTGGAGTCCATGAGGGCCTATGCTTTGAAGCATTCCTCTCTTCCTACCCCTGAGTGGGTGGATTTTCTACTTGTCTATTTTGAACTGATGGGGGCCTGGAGCCTCCCTTATCTCGAGTACGGATGGGCACTAACTTAGTTACAGTTCCTTCCTCAATGATGTACTCTTCAATGGATCCAATGGATCCATGAGGTGTACGATCATGATATATACTCCCATGCATGAAGTCCCCATGTTGGGATCTCCCATACTCAGATCTATCTCATGAGGCATGTGCATTGCCTCCTCTAAGTGGGGTATTCTGATGAGAACCCCCGCACATAGAGTTATCCCCTCTAATGCTCATCGAACATCATCCGAGAGGATCTTGTGATTGAGGGTTCTACATATTGTGTTGTGAATTGGGTGGAGCCTCAACTCTGACCTCGGTTCTATGCCAATATCGACCACTCCATGTGACAACCATGATATTATATTATCTCATATGTATATTTTAAGGCAAACAAAGCAAACAATGATGATTATCTCTTTTTAAATTTTGTTTGTGAGCCCTAACTAGTTTGATGTGTTTGAGATTTATTGAAAACTCTAAACTACTCTCATCATGTTTGAAATTGTTGATGATATACTCAATAGTTTAAGGCTTTCACCTATATACTCATAGCTCGACAACCTAGAAATGAAAGTCAAGGTCATGTAATCCAACCTATAATGTGTGGTAATGAAGTCCACACATGGTCAGGGAGCACAAGTCCTCCCAATCCTCACCCAATTCACCCATAATCAGTGATATACCTCTCCAAAGAGAGATACATGTAAATTTTCCATGGGCTATGATGGTTCTTGGAGCCAATATTGGTCTAGTAACAAGGATCGAGGGAGTTGGGCCAATGGATGGAAATCACTACCACCATCATTGAACCCTACTAGTGGTTGGATATGACTTCCAACTCACTAGCATTTAGATAGTACATGGTGTGTGTGGTTATTTTTAATTTTACATGGAAATAAAATGCATCAAAGAGCATTCAAATGATTTTCCTACATGCTTATTTTCAAAAGAACATTTATCTTTCAGAGAATGCACATCTATGCTAAATGATATTCAGAGAATGCACACTAATCATGAAGGAGTGGCCACTAATTGGGCCTCATACATGCAAACTCAAAAACATAACCTAGACCATTGGAGACTAGGGTAGATTGAAATTAGAAGTCCGTTGTTCCTAGCAATGGCTAGTAGAAACCTAAGAGCATATAAGCATTTTCCTTTTACTCTTTCTCTATGTTTTCTACTTAACCCATCATTCTACTGCATTCATACTATCAAAAATACAGACAAACATAGGAAAACATAGAGAAATGACTCCTACCTGAGATCCAAGTCTGATGGAGAAGCTGATGTCTATGATTTTTCTATCCTCTACTAGCCATGACTGATAGGCTGAGACTATTACCCATGACTATTACACATGGCTAAGACTATTAACCATGGATATTAACCATGGCTGAGACCTACAATAAAAAAACATAGTAAATCAATCAATTATAGAAAAAATTGTGGGGTTCCATCATGATCGCCATATGTACCCACAAAGAAAGCATACACCTAACTAATGCATCAATTGATATCAAACATTAAAGCATAAAATATTGACAATAATGAATTCAACAAGAAATGGGGTTTCCTTTTATTAAAATTTATCAAATTCAATTACATATACATCCCTCTTAGGGATACTCAATGTTGATACAATTAATACAATCTTGAAGACCCTCTAAACGAGGGGGTGGTGTAATTCGTAGACTTTCCAATAGGACATGAACTGCTCAAGATCAATGGTGACCTTCTTCTCCATGATTAGAGGTATATGCTACCTTGAATTCCTTGCAAATGGATGGATCCTATAAACCCTACATTCAAGAAACAACAAGAAATGATTAAAAGCAAAGGTGGCCTCTCTTGATGAGGCTTTTGGAGGAATCTTGCATAAATAATGCTAAAGGAAGCAAATGAAGCATGTAATCTATGAAACTATGCAAGAAATCATTAAATTATAATAAAGCATATAAATAAAGACATGAATCTAGTTAAGAAACAACCTAATTAACCATTAGAAACTTGAATTGCATGAAATAAACACAAACTAGTCTAGAATGATGTAAATCAAAGAAATGAAGGAAATCTACCCTAAATCTCTAGATCTAACCATACAAATGTATCAAATAAGATTAATCTATGGTTAATATATCAAAATGAAAGCATAAAACTATAAATATAAGGCTAAAATAGGGAGAAATAAGGATCAAACCCTCATCATGGGTCTGAGGCATAATTAGCACTATTAGCCACATTGAGATGAAAATCTTTTTGCTCTCCAAATCTAGGCTTGGATCTCCAATTCTCCTTGTTGAATTGATGGTCAAGGGTCACCTTGATGTCCTCTAATGGATTTGGTGGTTGAATTCACTAAATTCATGATGGAAGAGGCTCAATTATGAGTTCTTGATCTCCTTAGTCCTTTGAAACCTCCATTATTTTGAATGCATTCATGATTGGCAAGTTAGCTCTCTCCAAAAGGTTGCAATTGAGTCAACAATTTGATAGGGCTTCACTACATTTCAAATCCTAAATATTCTAGACTTCTCCCCAATTTGGAGGGGGTCTTATAGCACATTGAAGGCCTTGCTCTAGCTTCATGGAGAAGCCAAGAACAAGAAACCTACAGTTGGATCAGTTGGAGGGAACCTTCTCGATGCTTCCCCACCCAAAACCATTTGAATATCCATTGCCCAAGCCATTGTAACCAAAATTTGGCTCAACCAAGATTCAAAATAGTTTTGATGCTAGTCGTGGCTCTGAGGTGCAACCAGCTCTGTTAGCCATGGGTGTCAGCCATGGCTAAGGCTGAGTTAGCCAACTCTACCCAAATTGAGTGGTTAAAACCACTGCTTCACCTTGGAGCTATCCAAGATCATTCATATGGTCTGTTTGCATGTCCCATATGAGTAGTCACCTCGACATGACATATTTTAGGTGTCTACAGATATGATATATTAAAACTACATAAATTATGATATATTATAATACTAAGATAATGTGATTTAGTAAAATATATAAATAATATATTAATGACAATTCCTCAAGAGGCGTGGTTAGAATAAATATACGTCTTTTGCATATCAAGAGTAGATTTTGATGTTGCTTCCAAAGGAAATCTAAAAGCGTCGAAGGAGATAAAATATTTTTTTAATAAAATTCTTGACATCATATTTATTAAGAGATAAAATATCACTTGAGTAGTTACCTTCTAAAATTTGAATTTCACCATGATGAATATCAACACTATGTTTGGCTAAATTATCTACTACTTGATTTCTTTCTCTATAGATATTCTCACATTTTCAAGAGATTGCCTCTAATAATATATAACATAAATCAATGATAATATTAGTTTTAATCCAATCCCCATATGCTATTTTTTTGATAGCATTAATCATAATTTGTTGAGTCCATCTCAATTGAAATATATTTTAATCCTTTTTCTATAGTAATTTTAGTCCCTATAAGAAGTTCCCTAGCCTCTACATAGTTGTTAGTTAAAATTCCATGTGATTCTAAGTATGTGAGGAGAATGTTTCCTTCATTATTTTGAAAATACCACATCCATTAACTTTTTTAGGATTTCCATTGGAGTAGCACCAAAATCTACTCTTGTTGTGCAAAAGACAAATATTTATTCTGATCATATCTGCTAAGGAATTACCTTTAATATATTATTTATATATTTTACTAAATCACACTATCTTAGTATTATAATATATCATATTTTTAATGGTTTTAAGAGATTTGTATCCATTGCAATATAAAGGATTACACTCATATAATTGTATTTTATTTATTATTACTTTATAATGCTTTAGATTATTATTTTAATTGGTTGTATGGGATTGAAACTAGAACTACTTGTATCACAACAAGATCGCATAATGGTATTACAACAACTTGGATGTTATACATGTATTGCTTGGTTAGATTCAAATGTATCTCTCTCCTAAAAAGTTAGAAATTTGACTAGTTTAACTAATATGATTTACTATAACATTTTAGATTTTATTTAATAATCTATATGTGACTTCTATTGTAGGATACTCCCATAAATTACCAAAATATAAATTTGTTGTTAGTTCAATTAAATCATATCTAGCTTTCTTTTTTAATAAAATTATATTTCATTTCCTTTTTTCTAATATATATTCATATTTCTCAAAGTGTTATGTTTTTGCAATCAGCTTCTTGACATTATTTTTATTTAGATATGAAGTTTTTCTTAGAAATGTGAGCATATCTATAGAGAAAGAAATTGAGTAGTACATAAATTAGCCAAACGTAGTGTTGATCTTTATCATGGTGAAATTTAAATCTTAGAAGGCAACTACTCAAGTGAGATTTTATCTCATAACAAAATGATGTCAAGAATTTTATTGTAAAAACATAGCACTTTGAGAAATATGAAGAATATATTTAATAAAAAAATAAATGAAAAATATATCTAATAGAAAATAAAATGAATATCTTTAATAACAAGGAAAGCTAGAAAGGATTTAATTGAGCTAACAACAAATGTAATATTTTGGTATTTTCATAGAAGTGGCCTACAATAAAAGACACACATAACTTATTAGAAAAAATCTAAATCATTGTAGCAAATGATATTAGCTCAACTTGTCAAATTTCTTAACTTTTGAGGAGAGACCCATGTTTAATTCTTACTAATCAATTTGATCATAATAGCCAAGTTGTAAGATCATTATGTGATCTTGATGTAATACATGTAGTGCTATTTTGAATTCTATCTAACCAATTAAAAATAGTAATCTAAAGCATTATAAAATAATAATAAATAAAATACAATTGTATTAGAAAAATCCAAATTAAAACCATTACATTGCATCGGACACTATATCATAAGATTTATCAAAATACGATATATTATAATACTAAGATAATGTGATTTAGAAAAATATATAAATATTATATTGATGACAAATTCCTTAGAGGCATGGTCAGAATAAATATGTCTTTTACATATTAGAGTAGATTTTGATGTTGCTTTCAAAGAAAATCTAAAAAGGTTGATGGATATGGTGTTTTCGAAATAATGAAAGCAAATTTCTCCTCACTTACTAATAATCATATGGAAGTTCAACTAACAACTATACAAAGGATAAGGTATTTCTTATGGGGTTTGAAATAACCATTAAAAAAAGGATTGAAATATATTTCAATTGAGGGGAATTTACCAAATTAACATTAAAGCTATGAAAAAAATTAGATATGGGGATTGGATAAAAAATAATATTATTTTTTATGTTCATTATTTATTATTAGAAACAATCTCTTGAAAATGTGAGCATGTCTATAAAGAAGGAAATTGAGAAGTATATAATTAGATAACCATAGTATTGATCTTCATCTTGATAAGATTCAAAATTTAGAAGAACACTACTCAAGTGAGATTTTATCTCTTAACAAAAATGATGTTAATAAAGTGATTGCAAAAACATAGCACTTTGAGGAAGATGAAGAATACATTTAATAGAAAATAAAATGAAAAATATATTTAATTAAAAATAAAGCTATAAATGGTTTAATTGAACTAACAACAAATGTAATGTTTTGCTATTTTGATGGAAGTGGCCTACAAAAGAAGCCATATATACCTTAGTAAAAGAAATCTAAAACATTATAACAAATGATATTTAGGTAAATAGTCAAAAATTTCAACTTTTGAGGAGAGACCCATGTTTGAAAGTTACTAAGTGATACATGCATAATAGCCAAGTTGTTGTAATACCATTATGTGATCTTGATAAAATAAAAAAAGAGGTAGTTTAAATCCCATATAACTAATTTAAAATATTAATAGAAAGCATTATAAAGTAATAAGAAATAAAATACAATTATATGAGCACAATCCAATTTAAAACCTTTAAATTACAATGGACACTCTATGGCAATATTTATTAAAACCATAGAAAATATGATATATTATAATATGAAGATAATATGATTTAGTAATATATATAAATAATATATTAGTTCAAAACAAATATGTGTTTTTTGCACAACATAAGTAGTGAAGACCGAAAAATATTCTGCCCTAGAATGTAAATTCTACAAGGACATCAGGATTGTATATGAGGATACTCTAAAAGTAAGTTCACTAATGAAACTTTTTAAAGAATTGAGAATATAAAAAACAATAAAAATTCTCATCAATATCAATAATAGAAGAAACACCCTCCAAAATATAATAATAGAATGTTGAACTTTTTGACTTTGTTGAACAATTTTCATTCTTGAATTTTGTTAAAATTTAGAACTCTAAATAGAAGGTCCAAGGTTTGAATTCAAAATGGAGTATGGTTGTACACTATACCCCATATTGTATTAAATTTATTGGTCTTATAAACTATTTTAGTATCATAAGTATAATTAAAATTATATTGTTGATGCCCTTCGGGAGGTCCAAACCACCAATTATATCTCGTTCAAAGTGAATTTTACTTTTTTTAACTTTGATCCCCAAGACTGTTGGTGCAAAGGACTTGGGTGTCTTTAGACCCATCAACTTATGTAACATTATTTATAAAATTTTGACAAAGACTCTTGTTAACGGATTAAAATATTTTCTTCCAACCTTGATTGACTCATCCCAAAGTGGATTTGTGCCAAGGAGATAGATCCTGCACAATATCATAGTTGTCCATGAAATATTTCATTCAACTGATAAAAGTGGCAGAGCTGGTATCCTTCTCAAATTAGACATGAACAAGGCTTATGACAAGGTTTCATGGGAGTTTTTGTTAAAGGTTTTGAGAAAATTTAGTTTTTTCCAAGTTTTTGATCTTAATAAATGGGCCCTCAACAGGTTATATTTCATGTTTGAGAGGCACTCACCAAGGGGACCCCTTGTTCCCTTACCTCTATATATTAGTGGTGAAAGCTTTGTGTAGGGCTATCAAGTTAGAACTCTTTATGGAAGGTATCAAGGTTGCTTTTTTGGTGGATCCTATTTATCATCACCAATTTGCAGATGATGTTCTGCTCTCCCTTATTGCTTCAGTTGCTAAAAGAAATCTATGAGATATTTGAAATTGTATCTAGGCAAAAGATAAATTATATAAAAGGTAAAATCTTATTTTTGAATACCCCTTAGCAAGGCAGAGGATAATCGCTCACATATTGGGTTTTGAGGTGGCTGCCCTCCCATATATTTACCTTGGAATGCCTTTGTTTAAAGGCAGGATCTGAGATTCACTTTGGGAACCTATGGTGGAAATATTTCAGAGGAATTTGGTCCGGGTGAAAGGATCCATCCTCAATCAAATTGAAAAGCTACCCTGGTAAAGTCTACTCTTCAAAGCATTCCAACCTTCTTATTATATGTGTTCAAAATTGCTAACAAGATTTTATTGAAGATTGAACATATTCAAAAGTCATTTCTTTGGTCCGGGTCTGATGAGAAGAAAAAATTCACTTAGTTGGTTGGGAGTAATTCTGCAAGCCTAAAAAAGGATGGTGGCTAAATTCTCCATAATATAGGTAGATGAATAAGGCTCTGGTTGCAAACGTGGATGGAAGTTGGAAAATAAAATTTAAACTAGTTGGGTCAATATTGTGTTAGCCAAATACTTAAGACATAAGGTTTTTTTACTTGTTGATCCTCTACCAAATTCTGGTTTAACCTTTTGGTTGAGTTTATAAAATTCAAGGGTGTTGATCTCCAAAGGTTGTAGGTGGAGGTTGGGTTAATTTTTGAAAGATATTTGGCTAATGGACCAGCCTCTTATGTAGATTCTAAGTCTAGCATGTTTGGAGCCTAGGACCAAATTGGTATTTGGGTTTAAGGTGACTAAATTTATCGAGGTGGTCAATGGGCTGAAGGTTTAAAAAAATTTAGACCAATCTATTCTCAACAATGCTAAACTTGAAGCTTGTATTATAATTTCTAAAAAGTTAATTTTTCATATC
Organism: Wollemia nobilis; assembly: GCA_028583015.1. Taxonomy (NCBI): domain Eukaryota; kingdom Viridiplantae; phylum Streptophyta; class Pinopsida; order Araucariales; family Araucariaceae; genus Wollemia; species Wollemia nobilis. The sequence goes on from JAQPPZ010003395.1 coordinate 1,536,963, forward strand.
ATTAAATAGAAAAATGAAGAGGAAGATATCTTCTGGGTAGGGGAAAATAATTTATCCTTTTCGGTCAAGTCTACCTACAATTTACTAGCTTTCAAGACTCCTCCATGGGTTCCACCTTTCAAAGTATGGCTTAAGGGTCTAATGCCAAAGGTGAATATATATATTTTGGTTGGAAACTTAGAATAAAGTTTTGACCATTGAAAATATAAAAAAAAGAGGTTGGTTGATGCCGAATAGATGTTGTCTTTGTGGTGCTAATGATGAACAAATAAGCCATCTATTCTTTAAATGATCATTATATTTGGAAGTTATTAACTTTGTTTTTATTTTTTGGGACTAGTTGGGTGGTGTCGAGTTCGCTTATTAATGTTAGTACTCAATGGTCATCTCCTTTTTACTCTCCAAGGCTGAAATGTTTTTGGAAATTCTATTTGCTACATATTTTTTGGTAGGTGTGGATGGAGAGGAATAGTAGAATTTTTTAAAAACTTCAAAATAGATCCTACCTCTATTTTTGCTAGAGCCTTGGCTTCCACCTTGGAGAATGTGTCCTCTCTAGCTTTGGAGGAGGGAGAATTTGAGGCTAAGCTCAAAAGGAAAATTGACTTTCAACAAAGCAATAGGGTTGCTGGTCTTCCTGGTCCTAATACCCGGACCCTTATGAGGTGGGAACCTCCTTCTCTGGGCTAGGTTAAACTAAAATTTGATGGAGCTTCAAAGGGTAATCCCAATAATGTTGGTGCTAGTGGGGTACTTAGGGATGATAGAGGTGGGTTTCTATTTGCATATTTCAAATTCTTAGATATCCAAATTTGTTATGTTGTGGAGGCCAGAGCCCTTTACCAAGTTCTCTTGCTTGTGGAGAATATGGGGTACCAAAAAGTTTGCACTGAAGGAAACTCACTCAATATTAAAAACTTTGTCAAAAGTGATTCAATCCCCAGTTGGAATAGTGAGGCTATGATTATGGAATCTAGGTAGATTCTTCGATCTAGAGAGGATAGGGAGATAAAACATGTCTTCATAGAAGGAAACTACCACACTAACTTTATGTCAAACCTGGGTATAAGTCTCAATGGTTTGTCTTTTTGGAGAGACAATTTTCCGAAAGTCCTTCTTCTATTGGATTTGGCAATGCATGATTCTTGATGCTATGTAAGCTTTTATTATTTATGAAGAAAGGTTTTGTACACAGCTTTGTGGGAGTGTTGATTGGTTTGGGGGCTCACCAACGTTGTTCTAATTTGTTTCTTGTATCAAGATTGTAATTGATTCACTTGGTGATAGATGGCCAATTGTTCTGCTTTATAGCTGTTCTTGTCACTGTATTGCTGGTCTTAGAACAAGTTTTGCAGGGCTTCTCCTATTGTAAAATGTTCAAGGACCTTTCAAAACCACTTCTATATCTAATAAAAAAATTATTTCATCTCATTTCATAATATAAATGAAAATCATTTAAATTTTTTATAAATAATATAAATATATAAAAATAAATTATAAAATAATAATATTTTAAAAATTTATGTATACTAATAGTTATTTTTTTGTATATGTTAAAGAAGTTTATTTTTACCGCATAATAAATAAATATTTTTAACTATATTTTTCCAATCTAAAGTATACCTTTACACATAAATAATTTATAAACATTATAAACTATCTTATATATCATATAAACATTGAAATTTTTATTAAAAAATATTAATGTTTTTAACATATTTTATGGAAATATGAACTTAATTATATATAATAATAATTTTAAAATATAAATTTTGGGATCATAGTATTTTTTTTTAATTGGTTATATAAGATTGAAATTGGTCATATTCATATTGCATCATCACCAATATTACAACAAAAAGCTTAGATATTATATCATTTGACAATATTTGAACCTGGGTTTCCTCCTTTAATGTTGAGGAATAGTGGTATTACAAAAAAAACTTATATATTATATCATTTAACAAGATTTGAACGTCGATCTCCTCTTTTAATGTTGAAAAATCTAACTAGGTAATACATTTGATTGGATCAGTGTAGTTTTAATCTTTAATGTAAATATATATTTTTTAAATTATATTTCATCTTGCTTTTATATATATATATATATATATATATATATATATATATATATATATATATTAAATGATAAATAAAATTTTAATTTAATAATATTTATAAATAACATTATATTTTAATAATAATTTAAAAATTATTTAATATTAATAAATCACATTGTTTTAATTTATTATATTTTTTAATTTTTGGAAACTTCACTTTTCATTTGAGATTTCGTTTGTCAAGCAAATTTTCAGCATTTTCTTCAATCTTTTGTGCAAATTCAATAATCCGCAAAGATAATGAAGTTCACAGTCGAAGAGTTGTGCACTATTATGGACAGAACACTGCAGTAGTAGCAGAGGTAAGACGGCGAAGCCCGCAACATGGAGATCTGGTGCGGCTGACAGGCGGTGGAGATCCTGAGCAGCCATATTTGGTGGGATCTGTAATTTGATTTCGTGTTTAGATTTCCCACGCTGCTCAACATCTGCCACATCATACCACATAGAACAGGCTGTCTATCTGATTTACAACTGCAGATTTACTCTTGATTTGGCGTAAGTTTGAGTCAAACCATAATAGTTTTGATTTCTTGCACAGTTTTGCGCACATTCTGACTCGAGAAGTCCGCTCCTCCATGAAGAGAACCGAGCGGCCTCCCCAGTTTCCTGCCACATAAGTGGATCCATTGTGAAGACCTACCGGTGAGAACGCCAGGGGGTCCATGTAGCAGCGTAGCAAGAATAAAGGTTTCAGGTGGAAGGTGAAGTTTTTTTTTTAATTTGTTAAAGTTGCTTGGAGAAATAAGGGCGAGTTGAGTATTAAAAAATGAAAAGTGAAGTTTCTAAAAAAATTTAAATTTGGAAGTTATAATAAATTAAAATAATGCTATTTATTAAAGGGAAACACCTTCTAGGATGTTGAATTTTTTTTATTTTGTTGAGTAATTTTCATTTTTGAATTTTTGAATTTTATTAAATTTTGGAACTTTAAAGAAGATTTAAGGTTTGAGCAATTTTTATTTTTGAATTTTAAATTTTTGTTAAATTTTGGAACTCTAAATAAAAGATCTAAAGTTTAAATTCAAAAGGAACATGATTGTAAATTATACCCATCTTATATTAAAGCTATTTATCTTATAAACTATTTTAATATCTTAAATGTAATTAAAATCATTTCATATATTTTCATAATATAAATAAATATCATTTAAAAAAAATTAAATTATATAAATATATAAAAATAAATTATAAAATTATAACATATTTTATATTTTATTAATTTTTTTTTTTAATTTTATATGTTAGAAAAGTTTATTTTAGCACATAATAAATATGGTTAACTATATTTTTGCAAACCTAAAGTATACTGGTACATCTAAATAATTTATAAACATTATAAACTAATATCAAGAAAGATAAATTATTAAAAAATTTATTTAAAAAAATTATATCTGTTTTTAACATATTTTATGGGAGATACGGACTGAATTATATATAATACTATTTTAAAATATACTAGAAAAATTGGTATCAAAGTATTTTTTAATGTAGATATATATTTTTTAAATTATGTATATAAATGTTTTATTTATTATTTTTATAATTATTTTAAATGTTAAGTAAAAATAAAATTTAATATTATTTATAAATAATATTTATAATTTAGAAATTATTTAATATTAATAAATAATATTGTTTTCAAAGAAGATGATATTATGTACTATTCAGATATGTTTTGTATGTGAGAAAGATTTAGAAACATCAGACTATTTACTTTATCATTGTCCATTTCACACTATATCATTTGGGGTTATTTAAAAAAAAATATGAAATTATATTGGGTAGCTCCATCAACATTACAAACCTAAAGTGTACCCTTACACCTAAATAATTTATAAACATTATAAACTAATATCAAGAAAGATAAATATTTAAAAATTTTATTTAAAAAAATTATATCTGTTTTTAACATATTCTATGGGAGATACAGACTGAATTATATATAATACTATTTTTAAAATATACTAGAAAAATTGGTATCAAAGTATTTTTAATGTAGATATATATTTTTTAAATTATGTATATAAATGTTTTATTTATTATTTTTATAATTATTTTAAATGTTAAATAAAAATAAAATTTAATATTATTTATAAATAATATTTATAATTTAAAAATTATTTAATATTAATAAATAATATTGTTTTCAAAGAAGATGATATTATGAAGGATAAATTATTTGAAAGTTAAAACATTATATTCTTTGGAGGATTGGCCTTGCCATTATGAGTTGGAATTTGAAAGGAATAATTTTTTTTTTTAAATAAATCTCATGACCAGGTTTGTAACTGTATTATTGCCTCTCTTGTATAATATCTCTAAATATGGTATAAATATGGTGTTCATCATGGAAAGTCTCAATTGCAGAAAAAAAAAAGTACTAATAACTTGGTTACAAGATTTGAACATATATGGAAGAGTCATCTACGATAACGGAATTAAAACAAAGGACCTACTTTAATCTATGGTAACAAAATTAATTTTTAAGGTGCTTCTAAAGAAAATCTAGGAAAAGCTAGTGGAGGTGGTATTTTAAAAAACAGTCAAGGCAAAATTCTTCTCACTTATTCAGAATCATATGGAATTTCAATGGCACTGGCACTTAGATTAAAATTGCAGCAGAAAAATAATAAAAATATATTTCAGTTAAGGGGGACTCACAAATTATCATTAATACTGTTAACAAAAAAGATGTGGAGACTTGATAAAAAAATAATATTATTGCTTATGTTCATCATCCATTACTATCCATTACTAGAGACAATCTCCAATCTCCTAACAGTGTGAGCATATTTATAAAAAAAAAAAATGGATAACAGATAAATTAAAAAATTATGGTGTTGATCTGGTAGCAGATAAATTTACATAACCCATCTGATTGCAACACGGCTACGAACAACATGCCTTCCCCCTTCTATACAGTTCCACCATATCTCTCCAAACTTTGCCCTCAAACGAGCTTCTCCACTCACTCTGCTTTCAAATCTCACACTAAAGCTTAGTTTCTCGTTCACCCTATTGAACGCCAATGTCTTCGGCTCCACAGTTATCTTCACGCTTCCAGGTCTCTTCACCATAGCTTCATACACTCTACACTCGCCGCCTACGTTCGTCACCCTTCTCCTCTTCACCTGGACGGATTCATCGTTCCTGAATACCACAGAGAATGATGGGTAATTCAGATCTCCGGGTTCTAGATTGCTCAATCCGCCGCAAGAGAACGACTTCTTCCCTGCTAGCAGACCAATTTCTTTGCTGCTATAGTTGAGACCACACAGAAAATCGAGATACTCCTCCGCCGCCATATCGTAGACGAGCCCCGGATCCGCAGCGCCTCCCGGATTCACGTGGCCCGCGCCCGTCACGAAGGCACCGGCGGCCTTCAACGTCACCGCATCTCTGATCAATAATTTTCCGTCGTCTACAATTGTGGACGACGTCATCAGCGCCGACTTTATGGCGGCGGGGCTCCACGACGGGTGCACGGCCCGCACGAGCGCCGCAACGCCACTCACGTGAGGACAGGCAAACGAAGTCCCGGAGCCCAGGGAGTAGCCCACGCCCGTCGCCGCCAGAATGCTGACGCCTGGAGCAACGATATCGGGCTTGATGACGTGGGGGTATAAGAGGCTCGGACCCCGCCCTGAAAACGCAGCCACGATCGGCGCCGGTGCCAACGCCGACGCCGCTACGTTGCCCATCACTGTCTTCGCCGTTGCGCTCGTCCTGATCGTGGCTGTCGGCCTCGCGGTGCTCCTCATGTAGGCTTTAATTTTCTTCCCGGCTTCAAAACTCACGCTGCTGGCAGGCAACACGTGAAGCACACTGAACTGCTGGGCTCCGTAGGCCTCCTCGTTGGCAACGATCATCCCGGCTCCGCCGGCTTCCTTCACCACCATCCCCTTCTCCAGCGGAAGGGAGTCCTCAGAGAACAGGCCTTGTTCGCACAGCACGACTTTACCCCTAACCACGATAGGATCGAGGCCGTCGCCATGGCACCGCTCTCCATACATCAACGGCAAGTTTTCGACCCCGGCTCCCCTATAAAGAGATGACCCTCTGTATCTCTCGAGATTGCCGAGAACCACGGGCGCCGGGAATTCTCTGTCCATGGTGCCGGCAGCAACGGTGGTTACCCAGGGCGACGTGTTCTCCACGGAAGACGTGGCCGGCCCTCCATTGCCTGCCGAGGCGGCAACGAATACGCCCTTCCGCACGGCCTCGAACGCCGCGATCGCGATAGGGTCGTTGTTAAAGGGCTTTTCAGCGGTGCCTAGCGAAAGGGAAATGATGTCGACGCCGTCTGCGACGGCCTGCTCCATGGCGGCGGCGATGTCGGCGTCGTCTCCCCTTCCTTGGAGGCCCCAGAGGACCTTGTAGATGGCCAATCTGGCTTTTGGAGCCATCCCCACGGCTGTACCGTTGGCGAAACCGAAGTAGCTCGCCCCCGGCACGGCGGAGCCCGCAACGGTCGAAGCGGTGTGCGTGCCGTGGCCCTTGGTGTCTCTCGGGGATCTACTATCTATCGTGCGGTTCAACGGGCCTACCCGCGCTTCGTACCCCTTGACGAAATACCGAGCCCCGATAATTTTTCGGTTACAGTCTTCAGGGCTGAACTCATTCCCGGCTTGACATTGGCCCTTCCATTTGGATGGAACGGGGCCGAGGCCCCGGTCGTCGAAGCTTTTGCTCTCGGGCCATATTCCGCTGTCGATCACGCCCACGATGACGTCTTTTCCGTAGTTCGAGCTGGACCATAAGCCGTTGTTGAGGCCGAGAAATTGTGGGGAGTGGGTGGTATGGATTTGACGGAGAGAGGACGGGATGGCGGCCAAACACCAGTCCATGGATTCCATCGCCTTGGCCTCGGCGGGGGTTAGCAAGGCGGCAAAGCCGTGGAGGACTTTATCGTATGTATACAACAAGTGAGTCGGATCTGAATGGGAGCCTGCAACTTCATGGAGGATAGAAGTGTACCAGTGTTTGTGTAGAGTGAAAGGGTGAGGTTTCATGGACGTGATCATGTGAACAATGTGGGGTTTCCTTGCATCTTCGGCCTTGGCAATGGCTAGACAGAAAAGGAGGGCTGCGAGGGTGGAAAGGGAGATTTTGGTCATGGTTGCCAATTAAGTCAGACAAGAGACTGGATATGGCGAGGAGCTCAAGTGATAGAGAGGCCAGGAAGTAAATGAAGTATATGGAGGGGATTTGATGTGTAGCGTAAGGATTTGGATTTAGGGGTTGAATTGAAATGTTTGTAATTTTTGTATTTGTTTCAATAAATTTTATACAACGTTCATTTATGCATGTAATACAGCATGATCAGAAAGATGAAGACGGCTAAAAAGGTGACAGGTTGTATGAAAGTATTGAATATCTTCAGCATGCTATACCAACGAAAATATTTAAGCCTGTAAGATATAAATGTTTTCAGTTTTGTATGCTTTGGATATGGGTTGATGGCAGCCAAGATATTTCCTAAGATTTCTTGCCTATAAAACTCAGATTCATATCTTTATTCTTTATTGAAATTTCGTTCTACCTTAATATCTACTTACCTGCCTTGAATCAAGTCTGCCCGTTTCATTTTCACACAGAGATACAAAGAGTTTCAATTATTTTAAGAACATTTAAGTACATTTAAAACGGCTTCTACATATATTTACTGATAATACCCATTAACTTTGTTTGGATTATTTAAATTAATAAATATATATATAATATTTTTTAATTTATATATTTTTATTAATATTTATAAAATTATATGAATAATTTTATAAGTTTATGATTATTATTTTAAAATGGTAGCGATATTTATGTTTAGGTAATATTTAATTTAATTTTAATTTTTTAAAATTTAAATTGTAAATTATTAATATTGAAAATTTATGTATAAGAGATGTTTATAATATTATTTAAAAGATAATTTTATAGGTTTTGTAAAAGTAAAATAGATTTTAGATGGGGTTATCAATTTGCATGAAACATTGTATTTTATAGGTAAAGGTAAAGGTGAAAGAGAAGGTATGGTTCTCAAGTTAGATATGAATAAGGCTTATGATAGGGTTTCTTAGAGCTTCTTGGATAGAATGCTCAATAAAGTTAATTTTAGTAGAAGATGGAGGTAGGTTGGATTTGTAGTTATCCTTAATAATACTTCAATGGGATTTTTTGAGACCAACAGAGGATTGAGGCAAGGGGTCCCTTATCACCTTACCTGTTTATTCTTATGGTTGAAGATTTGAAAGCATGTATTGAAATGGCATAAAATTGAGGTAAGATAAGTGGATTGAAACCTTTTACATTTATCACAGTCATTTCCCACCAATAATTTGTTAATGACATGATTCTCCTTGGTAAATCCTCTATAATAGAAGCTAGAGGGTTTAGAAGGATTCTCAACCATTATGAGAAGGCATCTCACCAAATGATTAACTTGGAAAAAAATAAAGTGTTCTTTGTGAATACACCCTAGGATAAATAAAAAAATAGCTAGAGTGTTAGGATGCAATATTTTAGTTATTCCTTCAATCTATCTTGGTGTGTCAATAGTTATTGGTATATGTAAGGATAATATTTGGGACCCTTTGCTAGATAAATTTTAGTGAAAGTTAGTAGGATGGAAGGGTAATCTTCAAATTCTAGTAGGGAAACATTGGCTATTGAAAATCACTCTTCAAGTCATCCCCATGTATCTTCTCTCAGTGTTTGAAATTTTTGGGAAGATTGTAAACATAGTTGAGAGTATTTAAAATAGGTTCATATGGTTAGCATTAGAAGAAAAGAATAAACTACCTCTTATGGCATGAGATAAATTCTATAGGCCTAAATAAAATGGGAGATTAGATTTAAGGATTATCTGAAATTTGAATAAGGTCTTGGTTATAAAAATAGGATGGAGGAACATCAAGGAAGAGAATTCATTATGGCCAATATTTCTAAAGGACAAGTATTTGGACAACCAAGATGCAAAAATATGTTTGATTACCTTAGACCCTTGTAGAGGCTCATCTTTATTGAACCACTTTGTAAGAAGTAGAGATGTGCTTTAGAAGGGTGTCATATGAAAATTAGGTAAAGGAACAAAAGTTCATGTTTAGAAGGATGCTTAGCTGGAAAACCATCTACTTTGTAAGGATAGTGAAATATCCAATATCAAGAATGAATTAGAGAACAAATATGATAGTTTAGTTTATGATTACATAGAAAGGAATGAAGGATGGATATGATAGAAGAAATTAACATAACATTTATAGAATACAGAGGTTATTGATAAACTTATTTGTAAATTGAGAGTACATTATGTGTGCTCATACTCAAAGGAAGATTCCATTGTCTAGGGTCATACCCCTAAGATGTTTTTAGTGTCAAATTAGCCTATGACTTAATCTTAGCAAAACCAAGTGGAGTATATTAATGGAAGAAGTTATGGGGTAAGGAAGTTATTCTAAAGATAGTTACTTTTATTTATTTAGGCATCCCAAAATAAGTTTTTTATTGTGGATAATCTGAGAAAAAAAATGAAGTTTCTACTTTCCTAATAGATGTTACTTAAGCAATTCTAGTAAAGAATATGTGAAACACATTCTATTAGAATATAAATAGTCATTATAAGCTCTTAATGATTTAATTATAGAAATGGAAATAATTTGGGGCCTATCAAATAACATGTTAGACCAGCTATAATAGTGGGAAAGACCATTCAAAAGTGGTAGATTAAATATGATATGGAATCTCATTCTATTTTACTATGTTTAGGGCATTTGGTTAGAGAGAAATAGAAGGCTATTTAGAGGGGAGAAAAGATATATATCCAAAATACTTAAACTATTAAAGGATCCATTCTAGATAATTTATTAATTATGAATTTGAAGGAGAAAATAATTTTGGTGAGGAGACAAGTATAGTCTTTAAGTGGAATCTTAAACCTTTAGAAAAAGAGAATATTTTCTTAATAGATTTGAGGCCATGCCATTTGGCATCCCCCTAAAGAGGCATAGATGAAACTAAATTTTGATGGGGATTCCAAAGGTAACCTAAGTAATTTTTGTGGAATGGGAGTAATTAGGAATAGTAGCGGTGTTATGGTAGGGGAAATTATTAAATATCTAACTACTATGACTAGTCACAAGGCTGAGGCTAGACCATCCCTTGCTAGAGTAAAGCTAGCCATAGATATAGAAGTGAAGAATTCAGTGGTAGAGGGAGACTCTCTATATATTATTAAGTACTTGAAAGGAAAATTTGGGGAAATTTGATAAGAGTCAAGTATCATTGAGGACACAATATAGATTTTAAATCCTCTAGAGAATTTTGAATTTTTGTACACTTATAGAAAAGGTAATAGTGTGGTACATTAGTTGGCAAATTGGTGTGCTTAGAGAAGAGGACTAAAAAATGGATCTTCCCTAATAGATTTCATCCTAACTTGATTCAATTGGGGTAAAGGTTGAGATTTATATCTATCTATAGTGGTCTATGGTGGCAAGCAGTATATTTTTTGTTTTAAAAAATTTTGAATTATGTAGAACTATGATGGTGGCTTATAGGTGGTTTTTGCAATACCTGAATAGCTTTATTTTATCCTATAAAAGGATATAGGCCCTTTCAAAGCCATATATTTACCCTTAAAAAATATAATTTCATATAAAACATTTGTAACTATTCAAGAAGTATATTTAGGGGGCTAGTCAATGAGGGGGGTTTTGTATATTAATTTTGATGTTTGATTAAAATTTTACTCTCTTATTTCTTATCTAAAATATTTTAAAGGTCAAACATTATATCAATTTGAGCAATAACTCTATATCATGGATTTTAATTAGCAACTTGGTTAAAAATTATTAAACTAGCTTCAAGTCATATGGTAAGAGTTCTATTTTTTTATTTTAATGCAATGAGTTGGTTTAGAATCTATCAAAAAGTGGTGAAGAGTTGATCAAGTTGGGATATAAATATTTTGAACAATTAAAATTTTGTACTCTCAACAGTCCCTTGAAATAATGTTGATCATTGTAGACCCTCCCTAAGGCCTCAACTTTTTTTGAGTAGTAAAAAATAAAATTCTTACATATGAAATTTAGAAAATAAGAGAGTGTCATGGGTCTTTTAAGTGTGCCTCGTATAAGAGGGGTATAGAAACATAAAATCATTTACTTCCTCATTATATCTTTGCTTACACTATTTTGGGATGCTTTTAGAAATAATAGAATATATCTAATATCTCCATCAACATTGAAAGAGTCAATGAAATTTTGTTTAATTATTTTAAATCTAAAGTATTAAGCATTATCTAGAGGATTCATCCTACAATAATTTTTTAAAATCTAAGTAATAATAAAAAATTTAATGGAGATTGTGAAAACCAAAAAATCAACTACAATCAAAGGATATGGTGAGATACCTAGCAATAGCGAGACCCAAATGATGATCTTGTTGGATCTGGTTCCCAAGGACTCCCCAGAGGGGAGTGGAAGTCATGGGGATTGGGGGGATCCCCCGCAAGATCACCAAAAATTAAAACTTGTCACCTTTATGAAGATAGTTCGAAATGACTCAGGGATCATGCCTCTATCCCATCAGTCCTATCACTTCTCCCTCACCCCTAAAGGTAAGGATTTTGTCATTCCCTCTAACATAATTAATTATCTCGTAGCTCAGGAGTCTTTATACCTTGTTGGAAATTTTTTTGGTGGTAGACCTGATATGGAAACCATACAAAGATGGACAACCTCCAAGTGGTGGCCCTATGGCAACATGGACCCAATTTTGTTGAGAAAGGTGCAGCAATAGTATTGTCATTGTTGTCAACACAGTTAGATAGATTTGTTGATGCAGTGGACAGGAAGTTCAAAAGCTATTCAGATGCAGTGGATAGGAGTTCAAAGGTTATTCAGAGTATGTACAGTGATTTTCCAAGAAGACCGAAGTGGCCCATATGCAAAAGATCAAAGAAAAAGACAAGAAAAGTATCGTGAATCATGACATATATAGTAGGCAAGAAAAACTGTCGCGATATCATGACATGTTGGAAGAGAGAGAAAAAGCAAGAAAAACAATCACAATTTCGTGACATGTTGGAAGAGAAAAAGGCAAGAGGAAAAACTATCATGATTTTGCGACATGTTGGAAGAGAAAAAGGCAAGAGGAAAAACTGTCGTGATTTCGTGACATGTTGGAAGAGAAAAAGGCAAGAGGAAAAACTATCACGATTTTGTGACATGTTGGAAGAGAGAAAAAGCAAGAAAATTGTCACGATTTCACGACATGTTGGAAGAGAAAAATGCAAGTGGAAAAACTGTCACGATTTCGCGACATGTTGGAAGAGAAAGAGAAAGTAGGAAAAACTGTCACAATTTCGTGACATGTTGGAAGAGAAAAAGGCAAGGGGAAAAAGTGTCGCGATATCACGACATGTTGTATTTTCATGGGCCAAAGCAAAGAGAAAGAGCAAGGAGAAAAAGTGTCACGATATCGTGACATGTAGCATTTTTGTGGTCCGATGCAAGGAGAAAGAGAGAGAAAGAAAAAGTGTCATGATATCGCGACATGTTGTGTTTTCACGGCAACAGCAACAAAAGAAGCTTCAGAGGCAGAAATGTCACGATTTTGTGACAGGTCGTATGTGCGCAAGACAAGAAGAAGAACCCAACTAAAATGAGAAGTATGATAGTGGACCGACATCTCTACAACATTTATAGGGGCAGATACAGAGTGAATTCATGTAGCTAAAATATGAAGAGTGAACAAAAGTCAGTGCGGCGGCTATAGGGACTGTTACCGAATGAAATCTTCAAGCGGTGGAATTATCGAATATCTTCATGAGTTGAAGCCGACTAAGATCGATGATAGTCGACTAAGATTAGGGTTTACATTTGTTATGCAAGCCGACTAAGATTAGGGTTTTCATCATGAAAATATTGTTATAAAAGGAGGGTTATTTGGAGAATTGTGGTGTTGTTGCATAAGTTGTCGAATGCGTGTCGAAGTGTGAAATGTGGTCGTAAGAGCATAGAAAGTGCAGAAGCGGCGAGATGATGGCGAAGTGCGTAAAGTGAGCGAAGAGTCGTGTCGAATTGTCCTAAGTGCGTCTATGAGTGCGCAGATAGAGCAAAGTGTGCAAAGAGCAAAAAGGTTGAAATTTGACCAAGTGCGGCTATGATTGCATAGAGAAAGTAGAAGGCGCAGAGAGTGCAAAGGGTGAAGACGAACACAAAGTGCAGCTGTAAGGGCACAGAGTGTACAAAGACAGTGCATAGAGAGTGCATAGAGAAGCGACTCAAAGAAGGTGAAGTGTGGTTATAGATCATAGAAGATGTGTCTGTTTCGTAAATAGTGAGAGAGATTGGGTAAGCAATAGACTAGTCAGGGTCTTGTAAAAGCGAAGGTATTTTTTCTGTTAAACTTCTAGATTCAAAATTGAAGTCCAGGTTGTAGCTTGGCATCAGGGGTTGGTGCTCCTTCTAGTTGGTGCTGGTAAATCAGGGGTTGGTGCTCCTTCCAGTTGGTGCTGGTAAATCAGGGGTTGGTGCTCCTTCCAGTTGGTGCTGGTAAATTAGGGGTTGGTGCTCCTTTTTGTTGGTGTAGATAAATCAAGGGTTGGTGCTCCTTCCAGTTGGTGCTGGTAAATCAGGGGTTGGTGCTCCTTTCTGTTGGTGTAGATAAATAAGGGGTTGGTGCTCCTTCCAGTGGGTGCTGGTAAATTGATTGTAAAGTTGGTGCTTTGCAAAGGCTAGATTTGGATGGTAGTCCAAGCAGTCATTCTTGAGGAGTAGCCAAATTGGTGAACCTCATTAAATCTTGTGTTGTGTGATGTTCTCTTATGATACTTGCTTTATCTGGTTTTAAGGTTTCATTATTTTAGTTTTAAGAGCTGTGAATTTAAGTTTAAAGAACTACACTGATTCACCCCCCTCTCAGTGCCATTGTAAGACTAACAATTGGTATCAGAGCCAAGTTTCTATACAAGATTAACTAGCTAGGGTGATCTTGGATTAGTACACAATGGGAAACCCCAAAGGACGCGGGAGAAAATTGAACCAAAAAAGGTGGTGAAGGCTTCTCATCAAACAAAGCACCTTTGTTTGATGGAACTAATTACGCGATCTGGAGAATAAGGATGAAGACATATCTCTATGCTTTGGGATACGACATCTGGGATTCAGTAGTCAGTGAATACACAATACCCATCACTCCTCCAACCGATGTTGTCGGTAAGAATCTATTTGAGAATGACTCAAAAGCAAAGAATGCTATCAGGTGCGGATTAGTAGACAGTGAACTGGTAAAGATCATGAGTTGTAAAATGGCAAAAGAAATATGGGACAAACTAAGGAGTATTCATGAAGGAGACGATGAGATCAAGGAGGCCAAGTTACAAACACATCAAGCTCAGTTCGAAGCTTTAAAGTTGAATGACAATGAGAACATAAAGGCATATATGCTGAGAGTTAATGAAGTCCTAGAGGATGATTCTAAAAAGGAAACAGGTGGAGGTCTTTTCATGACACTCAAAGAAGAAACAAAAAAAGAACAGGAATGTGATGAAGAAGAAATTGATGCAGAAATAAATTTGAAAGAGGAACTAATTGCAGCTCTAGATGAATTGAAGATAGAAAGAAAAAGGAATAAGGAAATCTCAAGAAAGCTTGAGGATGCAAATGAAATAATAACTAGTTTGAAAGTATAGGTAGAAGAATTCAAAAGGATTGAAGAAACTCTCGAGTCACAGATCAATGAGAAAGATATTGGTTGCTGCAAACAAGAGGAAGAGATTGTTTTATTGAAGAAACAACTAGAAGAGGCCAATACAAATCTCAAATTTGAGAAGAGCACAAAGTTGCTAGATAAAATTATAAGCCAACAAAGAAGCTCCATGGATAAGCATGGTCTTGGATATGAAGTTGAACAACCTTCATCTTCCAACTCTACAGAGAAGAAGAAGTTCGCTATTGAAGGATCGAAGCAAGAAAAGTTTGAAGTTGAATCTTCAAAAGGAAGAAAATATCAAAGGAGATCTACATCAAAGCAACCACAACAAAAGAGGTTCTATCACTCTCACTCTATTCATAATAATACTTTTAATGGCTATTGTTTCAGATGCAACCAGTATGGTCACAAGGCAACTTATTATGGATTGAATAATAAATCAAAGAGTTATTTTGGTAGAAATACATCTGTGTTTTTGAGTGAACACTATGTACAATGTTTTCAATGTAATGGTCATGGGCACATAGCAAGGTTTTGTCCAAGCACTTTTGTATCTAATCTAAGGCAAAACAATAGATTTCATCAGACGCAAAGAACGCAACACAGACAGGGAATAAATCATGTACATAAAAGAAAGGAAAATAATCATTCATCAAGGATGCACAAGAGACAACCACACAAGAGAAATTTTTGAGTTCACAAAAAGGTGCAAAACAGGGATGTAGTTGAAAAATCCAAGCCCAAGTTCAAGAAAGTTTGGAGAAAGATAGAAGAAAGGAAATCGTGTCTCCTTGGACTGAAGGAGACTACTCCGCTATTGCACTAAGCAACTCCAGATAGCACATCCTCAGGGGGAGCAATCTTGAAGTTTCATTTTAATGCTCCTATGTATTTGTTTGATTACTTGAGGATGAAAGGCAAGTAGTCATGGAAGTTGTCGTATAGTTGTCGAAGTGTGTTTTTAGTTCATGTAGTTGTTTGTGGAAGTGTCGTGAAGGGTGGTGATTAAATTGAGAGTTGTCATTATTGGTAGTATTGCTATATGTCATTGTTGTACTAATGATGGTTCTTACTGCCACTGTCCAAAGTTAAGGATTATAACGATTCATATAATTTGGTTAGTGAAAGAATGTTGCCCTAGCCGCATATATGTGTTTCGATAAAAGCAGTGTGTATTTGAACTACACATTGACGTGAAGATTGTTAGATCTATTATGATGTTGTGGTGAAAAATATTGAAGTCTAATTATTGATTCATGTTTAGCTCATCAAGATGAGCAACTTTTCTTTGTGAATCATACCTATTCGAGGTCCAGAAGTATGAGTTTGAGTAAGGTGCACTATAGTTGGCCGTGAAGTGTTTGACAAAATGTTGTCTCCTGATTCGAACAGTTGAAAGTAAGGTGTGACCAGCGGTGATTGTAGAAAACATAGACCAAGTTGAAAATGTAAAAATGGATTTGGTTGGTGTTGTGGTACGGTGTTTGATGCTTGCACAGAGTTGGCAGTAAAATTGCAGTGTCGGTACAGTGTTGGACAAAAGTTGGTACAAGTGTGAGTCACTTGACAATTTTTTTGACAGATGTGAAATCAGTGTTTTTGAATGGGAAGCTTGAAGAAGAGGTTTATATTGAGCAGCCAGATGGTTTCCAGCTTGGTGATGATCCCAACTTGGTTTGTAAGTTGAAGATATATGGCTTGAAACAGGCACCCCGAGCATGGTATGCAAGGCTAGACAACTATCTCACTCAACAAAGGTTTAAGAAAGACCAAATATTTTACAGGCAGTATGCATGGTAGCATGATTTTAGGCCCAAGGAGACTCATGTGACAGCAGTGAAGAGGATTCTTCGGTACCTCAAGGGTACTATGGAGTATGGGTTATCGTATCTGAAAGGTAAGGACTTCACCCTTATTGCGTATTCAGATGCAAATTGGGTAGGGTGTGTAGATGATAGAAATAGTACCAGTGGAGGTGCATTCTATCTTGGAGACAGATTGTTCGCGTGGCACAGTAAGAAACAAGAGTTAGTTTCTTTATCGACAATAGAGGTAGAATATATTACAGTGATAACATGTTGTACGTAGGTATTGTGGATGAAACAAACCCTAAAAGATCTTGGTATTAGCTTCAGTGAGCCAATATCAGTTAAGTGTGATAACACCAGTGCCATTAACATCTCCAAGAATCCGGTTATGCATTCACGCACAAAACACATTGCTATCAGGTATCACTTTTTGAAGGAGAAAGTTGCGGAAGGTGAGGTTAAGTTGGATTTTGTTCCAACTACAGAGCAAGTAGTAGATATCTTCACAAAACCATTGCCCAAGGAAGTTTTTGAGTACCTTCGCAATAAATTGGGAGTGGTCACACTTCCCAAGAATTGACTAGCTACGGGGATCACATTCTCAGGGGGAGCATTTAAGTATTTGATTATATTTTTGCTCATGTTCATGATTTTTGCTAAGTGTAATAAATTGTGCCTAAGAATGTTGTGCATGGACTCAGGGGGAGTCTATAGTAGCCCTTTGGTATTATTGTCAAAGGGGGAGAAGAGTTACAGGAAATTGCACGTGTTGCCAACAATTCCAAAGGGGGAGATTGTTGAGCAAGGTGCAGCAACAATATTGTCATTGTTGTCAACACGATCAGATAGATCTGTTGATGCAGTGGACAGAAGGTTCAAAAGCTATTCAGATGCAGTGGATAGGAGTTCAAAGGTTATCAGACTATGTATAGTGATTTTCCAAGAAGACCAAAGTGGCCTATATGCAAAAGATCAAAGAAAAAGACAAGTAAGAAAAGTGTCGTGATATCACGACATATACAGTAGGCAAGAAAAACTGTCATGATTTCACAACATGTTGGAAGAGAGAAAAAGTAGGAAAAACTGTCGCGATATTGCGACATGTTGGAAGAGAGAGAAAAAGCAGGAAAAACTATTGCGATTTCGCGACATGTTGGAAGAGAAAAAGGCAAGAGGAAAAATTGTTGCAATTTCACATGTTGGAAGAGAAAAAGGCAAGAGGAAAAACTGTCACGATTTCGTGACATGTTGGAAGAGAGAGAAAAAGCAGGAAAAACTATCACGATTTCGTGACATGTTGGAAGAGAAAAAGGCAAGTGGAAAAATTGTCACGATTTCGTGACATGTTGGAAGAGAAAGAGAAAGCAGGAAAAACTGTCACGATTTTGCGACATTTTGGAAGAGAAAAAGGCAAGTGGAAAAACTGTCATGATTTCGCGACATGTTGGAAGAGAGAGAAAAAGCAGGAAAAACTATCGCGATTTCGTGACATGTTGGAA
Organism: Wollemia nobilis; assembly: GCA_028583015.1. NCBI lineage: Eukaryota > Viridiplantae > Streptophyta > Pinopsida > Araucariales > Araucariaceae > Wollemia > Wollemia nobilis. The sequence goes on from JAQPPZ010003395.1 coordinate 1,555,101, forward strand.
GAGAAAAATGCAAGTGGAAAAACTATCACAATTTCGCGACATGTTGAAAGAGAAAGAGAAAGCAAGTGAAAAAGTGTCGTGATTTCGTGACAAGTTCAAAGAAAGAGAACAAGTAAGAAAAGTGTCACGATTTCGCGACATGTCGCATTTTCGTGACTAAAATAGGAGAGAGAAAGTAAGTTGGAAAAGTGTCACGATTTCACGACATGTCGCATTTTCGTGACTAAAATAGGAGAGAGAAAGTAAGTTGGAAAAGTGTCGCGATTTCGTGACATGTCGCATTTTCACGACAAAAGAAAGAGAGGAAGCGTACGGAAGAACTGTCACGATTTCATGACAAAAGCAGAAAGCAAGACTTCAAAAGCAGAAGTGTCATGATTTCACGACAAAAGCAAAGAAGTAAAGTACAAAAATAGAAGTGTCACGATTTCATGACAAAAGTAGAGAAGAAGACTTCGAAGGTAGAAGTGTCACGATTTCATGACAAAAGCAAAGAAGTAAAGTACGGAAGCAGAAGTGTCGTGATTTCATGACAAAAGCATAGAAGAAGACTTCGAAGGTAGAAGTGTTTCGATTTCACAACAAAAGTAGAAAGCAATACTTCGAAAGCAGAAGTGTCACGATTTCATGATGTGTCACATTTTCACGACTCGAAAAGGACAAGAAGGCAAAGAAGCAAAAGTGTCGCAATATCATGACATGTCGCATTTTTGTGACTCAAGAAGGGCATGCAAACAGAGTAATAGAAGTGTCATGATATCACGACAAAAGAATAGAGAAATCATATGGAGGCGAAAGTGTCGCGATATCGTGACATGTATTTTCACGAGCCAAAGCTAAGAGAAAGAGCAAGGAGAAAAAGTGTCGTGATATCGCGACATGTTGTATTTTCATGGGCCAAAGCTAAGAGAAAGAGCAAGGAGAAAAAGTGTCACGATATTGCGACATGTAGCATTTTCACGGTCCGATGCAAGGAGAAAGAGAGAGAAAGAAAAAGTGTCGTGATATCGCGACATGTTGTGTTTTCATGGCAATAGCAACAAAAGAAGCTTTAGAGGTAGAAATGTCGCAATTTCACGACAGGTCGTATGTGTGCAAGACAAGAAGAAGAACCCAACTAAAATGAGAAGTATGACAGTGGACCGACATCTCTACAACATTTACAGGGGAAGATACAAAGTGAATTCATGCAGCTAAAATATGAAGAGTGAACAAAAGTCAGTGCGACGGCTACAAGGACTGTTACCGAATGAAATCTTTGAGCGGTGGAATTATCGAATATCTTCATGATTTGAAGCCGACTAAGACCGATGACAGTTGACTAAGATTAGGGTTTACATTTGTTATGCAAGCCAACTAAGATTAGGGTTTTCATCATGAAAATATTGTTATAAAAGGAGGGTTGTTTGGAGAATTGTGGTGTTGTTGCATAAGTCGTTGAATGCGTATTGAAGTGTGAAATGTGGTTGTAAGAGCACAGAAAGCGCAAAAGTAGCGAGATGATGGCAAAGTGTGCAAAGTGAGTGAAGAGTCATGTCGAATTGTCCTAAGTGCATTTGTGAGTGCATAGATAGAGCAAAGTGCACAGAGAGCAAAAAGGTTGAAATTCGACCAAATGCAACTGTGATTACACAGAGAAAGTAGAAGGCACAGAGAGTGCAAAGGGCGAATATGAATACAAAGTGTAGTTGTAAGGGCACAGAGTGTACAAAGACAATGCATAGAGGGTGCGTAGAGAAGCAACTCAAAGAAGTTGAAGTGTGGCTGTAGATCGTAGAAGATGTGTTTGTTCCATAAATAGTGAGAGAGATTGGGTAAGCAATAGACCAGTTAGGGTCTTATAAAAGCAAAGGTATTTTTTTGTTAAACTTATAGACTCAAAATTGAAGTCTAGGTTGCAGCTTGGCATCAGGGGTTGGTGCTCCTTCCAATAGGTGTTGGTAAATCAGGGGTTGGTGTTCCTTCTAGTTGGTGCTGTTAAATCAGGGGTTGATGGGGTTGATGCTCCTTCCAATTGGTGCTGGTAAATCAGGGGTTGGTGCTCCTTTATGTTGGTGCAGATAAATTAGGGGTTGGTGCTCCTTCTAGTTGGTGCTCATTCCATTTGGTGCTGGTAACTCAGGGGTTGGTGCTTCTTCCTGTTGGTGCAGATAAATAAGGGGTTGGTGCTCCTTCCAGTGGGTGTTGGTAAATTGATTGTAAAGTTGGTGCTTTGCAAAGGCTAGATTTGGATGGTAGTCCAAGCAGTCATTCTTGAGGAGTAGCCAAATTGGTGAACCTTGTTAAATCTTATGTTGTGTGATGTTCTCTTGTGATACTTGCTTTATCTAGTTTTAAGGTTTCATTATTTCAGTTTTAAGAGCTATGTATTTAAGTTTAAAGAACTATACTAATTCACCCCCCCCTCTCAGTTCCATTGTAAGACTAATAGGTTTCCCTCTCCAAAGCATTTTTCATGATCAGACTTAACGACAAGGATGGCACCAGTGACATCCTTACTGGGGGGCCTTGGTTTTTAGGCCATCGTAGTCTCTTTATCAAAATATGGATGGAATATTTTGTCCTAAAATCTATAGCATAAATACAACACCTATTTGGATAAGGATCCTAGGTCTTCCAGCTCAGTTTTGGGATGAAGGAATCTTTAGAGGTATTTCCCAAACCATTGGTGATATAGTTTCCCTTGATCCAACAACTAAATCTAAAATTCAAATGGTTCATGCCTACATCTGCATCAACATAAATCTTGACTTTGAGTTTCCCACTCATGTGAACCTCATCTATGGATCATATCATAGATGCCAAGTCATTAAATACAAAAACAAATTAACCTTCTATATTGAATTTCATTCTCAGGGTCACCTCAAAATCCAATACCCAACCCTAAATAAGGAGCCAAGGAAGAAAGTTAAAGCTTTATAAAATATTCATCTTGGAGCTCCCGTGAAGAGCGGAGCCATTTTCGTAAAGTCTCCTTTTAAGGACAATCATCCCAATTCTAAATGCAAGAAAATCCTATCTCCTAGTCAAGTTGAATCTCAGTACCAAGTAAGGTCCCTCTTCACTTTTCCCAATCATTCTGATTTCCTCTTTGAATTGATTGATGCTTTCAATGATGTCACCCATCTGAATGACCTCCTCTTCCTTGAATCTCTTCACCATCCCCTCAAGGACTCTACTCCCATCGATAGTCTTTGGTCTCACTCCCCATCCAATTTTAGACTATCTTGCCCACCTCATCATTGCATCCTTGAACCCCCTATCACCCCCCTTCACTCTGACCACCTTGACCTTGTCTGCAGCCCCCTCAAGGACAATTTCCCTAACCATGGCCTTCCTAAAATACATAGTTTACTCAAGTCATCTAGCCACCCCAACATTAACGAAACCCATAGCCCACTCAAACCCAACATTTACTCTCCTAAAAACCTTAGTCCTTTGAGATAGCACACAAGAAGCTACAAAAAAATGTTCATCGATGTGGGTGGTGATAAAAATAATGGAATACCCTCCATACAATACTAGAGGAAAAAAAATTGAATATGACATCACTAATGGTATCCAATACAATATCTTCACTGCCCTCAATGATTTATCTAGGTATGATGAAAATAAATCCAAACCCCCTCCCAACAAGGCTGGGGAAAAAAATCCTCTATCAAAAACCATAAATGAAGATTCTCTCATGGAATGTGAGAGGCCTCAATGGTCCGAACAAGCAAATGTTGGTTTCAACCATAAGGAAATAGTACAAACCCACCATTTTGTTTCTTCAAGAGATCAATATCAAAGGAACCAATATTGATAGAATTGTCAAACTTATCTATAAAACAATGATTTTATTGCAAGCCCAGTCCAAGGAACATAAAGGGAACTTCTTTGTCTATGGTACCCAACCAAAGTTGAAGGAATACTTATATCCTCCTATAACATAATCATAAACATCATTTTTTTGCAAATATAGTAAAGCTACTTGGATCCTTTCTAATATATTTTCCCCTTACAGCCCTTAGGGAAGGCACACCTTATGGAACACCCTCACCCATATGATATTTGTGTTTACTAGTGAGTCTTGGATACTAGCGAGAGACTTCAACTCCACCCTCTATCTATTGGATAAAAAGAGTGGATCAACCATAACATAAAAATGCTTTGAATATTTCAAAAAATTTATGGACAATAATGATCTCATGAGCGTTCAATGCAAGGGAATAAAATTTACTTGGAGCAAAAGAAGAATTTGCAACCAACTTATCTAGCTAAGACTTGATAGATTTATCCTATCCTAGGAATCTATTCATCTATTTTGGGATGCTATCCTTCATTCCCTTCCCAATATTGGATCAGATCACAACCCCTTAATGTTTGAAGGCCTAAGATATGCATCTATCTACAAAATATCATTTAGATTTGAGGTCATGTGGATCCAACATCCTAACCTCAAAAACTAGATTTTTGAATGATGGGATTAATATTTCTCTGGATCTCATCTCTAGGATTGCTAAAAAGCTTTGATTCATCAAAAAAAAACTTCGAACTTAGAATAAGGAAATCTTCAATAATATTTTGAAAGTAAACAAACCATCAAAGATTAGTTGTAGAGGATCAAAGATCAAATCCAAAATGGAAATATGATCCTCCAGATCAAGGATGAAGAGAGAAAAATCCTATCCAACTACCATAATATGCTAGAAAAATAAGAAACCTTATAGAGGTAGAAATATAGGGCTCTGTGGTTAAAAGGATATTCTAATACAATTTTTTTCATACCGCAACTCTCATGCACTGTAGTTTTAATAAGATAAGGGAGCTAGTCAAAAATGATGGTTCTATCATAATTGGCTTGTATGAGGTTCGTACTGAATTAGCCTCTCACTTTGAGAATCTATTAGGGCCCATCCTCCTTCCTCCATTTAGACCTATAATTCCTTACTCCAAAATATTCCCTGCCTGATTACTCATGAATCCAACTTGTGCCTCCTTAAAACCTTCTTACATGATGAAATCAAGAAGGCCTTATTTTCCATGCAACTGAACAAACCCCTTTGCCCATATGGCTTCCCACCTCACTTATTTTAGTGTTTTTGGGACATTGTTGGTAGAAAAATTAGAAAATCTATCCAATATTTCCAAAATTCAAAGACTATTTCCAAGGACATCAAATCCACTTTCCTTGCCCTCATACCTAAATCATCCACCTATAGAAGTTTGTCTAACTATCAACCTATAAGCCTTTGCAATGTCATCTATAATATTATCACCAAATTCATGACCAATATGATGAAATAGATCCTCCTGCTCATCATTAATCCCTGCTAAGGAAGCACTATCTAGAGGAGAACCATTATCGATAGAGTTATCACCATCCATAAACTTCTACACTCTATTTCCAAAATAAAAAAGCATGATTTTTCCTCAAGCTTGACATGAATAAAGTCTTTGAAAAATTTTCATGGAACTTTCTCTTCTAGATCCTTTCCAATTTTGGATTTCGTAATGACTAGATTTACCTTATCAAAGCTTACATATCCTCAATTTGGTTTTCTGTCATCATAAACAGATCTACAGTGGACTACTTCAAAAATTATAGATAGGGTGATCTGATGTCCCCCTTCCTCTTCATCATCTTGGCTGAATATCTTGGAAGAACTCTTAAATATGTGTGTTCCATAGGGGAAATTTCTAGCATCAAGGCGACCTCCTCTCTCATACCTATAACGCATCAACAGTTTATCAATAACATAATCTTGGCCACCCTTACATTTGTTACCAAATCCAAATCCATAAAGATCATCCTCAATATTTATGAAGAAGCTGCTAGGCAGGTGATAAATTATATAAAATAAAAATAATAATTCTACACCCCTGTGGTCAATCAACTTAAGATTATCTGATTTATGGAATGCACCATTTTAGACTTCTCAACCTCTTATCTTGGTGTTCTCCTCTTCTCTGGAAATCCCAATGAAGGCATGTGGAACAATGTTCTTGAAAGACTTCTCAAAAAACTTATCGGGTGGAAAAGGGTGCTCCTAGTCCAAGTAGCCAAAGAAACTTTAGTGCATGCTTACCTTCAAAGTATCCCAATGTATTTCATGTACATATTCAAGGCCTCGATAATAATATATCACAAAATTGATAAAATCTAAAAAATATTTTTATGGTCAGGACCAAAGAACTAGAAAATATTTCCTCTAGTCTTTTAGGACAAGGTCTGCACCAAGAAATCCCAAGGTGGGTTAGGCTTCACGAAAATTAGTAAGATGAACATGGCCCTAGTGTCCAAGCAGGGATGGAAAATCTTCACCAACACCAACCTAGAATGGGTGTCTATCATCAAAAGAAAACACTTGTAGAATAATAAATTTTTGGATGAAGATCTGCCCCATGGAGGATCTGCCTTCTGGAATTCAATTATCAAGTCTAGATTTATTATTCAGAAATACACCATATGGCAACTTGGAAGTGGTCACCTCATTGACTTTTGGAAAGATCCATGGATCTATGACCATCCTTTAATTGAGAATCCCATCCTTACCATTCTAAAACCCACTACTAATCAACTCTTTGGGACCAAAGTCTTTGACTTTCACAACATCCTTGCTTAGAAACCTCTTTCCAATAATTTTATCAATCCCAATATCAATTTTATTATCAATGCATTTCAATCTCTTCTTAATTCATGTATCATTCCCACTAACCATCCTGTGGAACACCCTATCAAGAGAGATTGTAACAGTAGATAATTCTTGATCAAGGCAACTTAATTCCTTCAGGATGACCCCATTGTTTCTTTCCTCTTTATTAAATCCATCTATTCCAAATATCTTATCCCAAAAATTGCTCTTTTCTCATGGTTGGTCACCCAAAGCAAAATTCTAACCATTGACAACCTTATAGTCAGAGGCTTGATCCTTCCCAATTGCTACTATCTATGACACTCCAACTAGGAGTCAACCCATCATCTCTTACTTGAGTGCACTTTCTCTAGAACTACCCTCATTTTCCTCCTATCGACCTTTAGCATTGAGTAGGTCTAGCAAAACACTATTTATGATATTTTCACGTAGTGAGCCAACCCATTATGGAATAGTCATATTAAAGCTCTATGGTATTTCTACCTGCACCATTTCCTATGGTAAGTTTGGCTTGAGTGCAACAATAGAGCTTTTACAAACCTTTCTAAGTATCTTCTTTCTATCAGTGCCAAAGTGTTATGTACTACTATCAAGAACGTCTAGTTAGTCCCCTACTCCAAAGCTCCCAATACAAGACTCAAAGCAATCATCACCTCATCCCTCAACCTCTCATTGAAGATATCACAGTTTTTCATATCATCAAGAGAAACTATCAAATGAACCCCACCTCCTCTTGTATGGCTTAAGTTGAATTTTTATGGTGCTACAAAAGTGAATCATGGGAAAACAGGGGGTGGAAGAGTTGTCAGAGATCATAGTGAGAGTGTTATCCTTACCTTCGTTGAGAACTTGGGAGTCCAAACTAATCATATAGTCAAAGCTAGATATTTTTTAGAGGCCTCTCCATTCTCAACAATCTTCCACACAAACTCATCATCGAATATGACTCGCTAAACATCATCAAGTATCTTAGAAGCAACAAGGTTTTGGTATGGAGAGTGGCTACTCTCATTCAAGGATCCAAAAAACTCATCTGCAACCATGATAGCACCATCATTCAACATGTTTACAAGAAATAAAATTACACTACTAACTTAATAACCAATATTAACCTTCGCACAAAGTCTTTCTAGGTTTTGCAAGATGACTTTCCCCAATCGCTCATAGGTGTGTCCTCTAATGATTGTTCCCAATATTTTTGATGTATTTTTTCATCCTCTATTTTTGTCCCTCGATAGTTTTCTTTGCTCTCATGTCTTCCTTTGACCACAAAACATCGGGCCTCCTATAGCGATGTCCTTGTCATCCTTGACCCCCTCCCCATGCCTACCATCTATCACCTCCACTCCTTGTCCTTCAAGCATCCTTCACCTACTACATATCACCCCCATCCTGTTCCCCTACCTTTCTTAGCCCTACCAAATTTTCCACCCTTCACCCCCACCCCTGCTCCCTTGCATTTTCTAACCCTACCACCTTGGTCACCCCAGTCAACCCTTCCTATTTGTTCTATCTTTCTGGGTTGGTCTCTATGGACATGTTTTTTTATTTTGTTGTAAAGGTCCGTGTGACATAGTTTCCCTTTTTGTTGTGGCAATGTGGCATCTTTGTATGCTCTTTTTACATCCGATCTGCATGACCTAATGGTTTTTTACATTAATTTGTAAGAAGGTTTTGGGTTCCTTTAAAAACCCTTCCAATTAATAAAAGTAAAAATTTTAAAATTATATATCAAAATTGTGTTGAAGTTTAGAATCATAGTATTACCTCTCTTGCAATTATTTTATAAGCATGGTATTCATCATGGAACATATTATGTTTAAAAATTAGATCTTTACCCCCTAGTTATAGGATTTGAATATGCACATAAAGGTTATCTATGGCAATGGAGATAACACAAATGATCTCTATCAATCTATAGTAAAATAAAAATATCTAAAAGTTAGATTAATTAAAATTAATTTTGATGGTGCTTTTAAATAAATTGTAAGTAAAGTTGATGATGGTAGTGTTTCTAAAATAATGAATACAATATTCACCTTAGTTACTCAAAATAATATAGAAATTTAACTAACTATGCAAAGGCTAAGTCACTTCTTAAATAGATAAGATTCTCATTGAAAATATGGATATATATTTCAAATTGAGAGGGTTTCATAAATTATTAATAATACTATCAAGAAAAATGGATGTGATTATAGCATTACTATTTATCTATCAACTAACATTGGAGGTCTAGGAAATATCAACATATCTATAGGGGGGAAAATATGGTAGAAAAATCAAATTTTAAAAAATTACCTATGAATATTTATGTATTAATAAAAATGATATGAAGGAGTTGATAGAGAAAGTATATCAATATGAGAAGGACAAAAAATATCTTTGATAGAAATTCAATCTAGATATGGCCTTGATGTTATCATCATGTTGCTACTATCATGTTGCTATCATCTTGTTGTTTTCATCTTACTACTATCATCATATTGTTGTTATCATGCTATTGTTTTCATGTCATTGTCATACAAATGAGACTACCATACAAACATATCCTAGTTGCAATAAAAATAAGAAGAGAAAAATTAATAAAAAAAATTATTGTAGAAGGATCTGGAAATGAAGGGACATGACTTTTAGTCTTCTAATATTTTACCTTTGTATCCAATAATGGAAAAAAATAAATATGAATTATTACAGCATGTTAATGCAATGAGAAGAAATTTATAAAATATTATTTTCTCCATTTTCTAGTTTATGAGTTTGTCATGAGTTTCATTATACCCCTCCCCTAGACTATATCATTTTGCATCAAAGCAAGTTTTTAGAGGCTTGTAATACATCTTGGGGGATATATGGCACACTGAGGAAGAAGAAGACCATGTACTATTATGTCCTGGCTAGTGAACATAGCAAATATGTTAAAGAGAATCACATCTATATTATATGCAATTGAGACTGTCCAAAGGAGAGGTATTCATATTGAATATGTAAGTGACAATGGAAAGGAAAAATATGGCCACCTAGAAGCTCATGTTGAAGAACTAGAGCAGTAGTTAATTTAGGAAATATCTAGCATGGGAAGTAATCCAAATATGAATTCTCCCAATTTATTGAAAGCTTAAACCTAGAAGAGTTGATAGACTAGATAACATACATGAAAAAAAAAATTAACTATGAATCTATGATAAACCCAAAGTGGATCAAATTTGTATGCACATGACTAAAGGGATATGCATATATTTGGTGGGATCATGTCCAAATAGAGAGGCCATGAAAGGGCAAGGAGAAAATTAAAACTTAATATGGATTTATTTCCAAAAATATATAAGTTTTTACTATATATTATCAAATTAGGTTATTTACAAAACTACAAAACCTCAAGCAAAAAGAGTTGGGAGTGAAGGAGTTTATGAAATAATTCTATAAATTGATAATAAGAGTAGGCCATATTGAATATGATGAGGATACAGTGACAATATATATCAATGGACTAAGGTTATCCATACAAGATGAAATTGATATGGTTTGGATTAAAATAGTTGAAGAGGCATATCAATATGGACTCAAGGCAAAAGAGAAGTTAGTCTGCAAGCAAAAAAATGATGCATGAGGTAGAGGATGATCTTCAAGAGGAAGAGGATGATTTTATGGAGGAATAAGGCACCAATATTGGGATGAAGGAGAGAGTTTCTCACAAATAAATAGTTCCAAACAAGGTGCCCAAGAAAATAATAAATCATCAAGAGGATTAAGTGTATTTGTTAGAGGAAGAGGATGTAATTTTTTTATCAAATGTTATAGGTGCATGGAAGAAGGATATATAGCCTATGAGTTCCCTAAAATGTAGTAGATAAATGGGGATGGAAAGGAATCCCATATACATATTGTACAAGTAGATGAAGAAAATATTGCTTCAATGAATCACATGGAAGAACCAAAATAAGTAAAGTCACTTTTGATGAAAAGGGTATTGTTAAAATGAGAGAAGGAGGTGCAAGAACCAATGCAAAGAAGGATATTTTTCAAGACAATTTATAAATCAAGAATTAAATATTACAAGATGATTATGGATAGTGATAGCACAAACTTAGTGTCAATAGATATGGTGGATAAACTTGAATGGAATAAAATTGAGCATATGAATACTTATAAAGTGTCATGATTTAGAAAACGGACACTAGATTTTGGTAACTAAACAATTTATGGTGAATTTTAAAATTGGTTCTTATAAAGATGCAATTTTATGTGATATCATGTCAATGGATACATGTCATATTTTATGGGGTAGACCATGGAATTTGATAGAAAAGTGGTATATGATGGTAGAATGAACACTCAAGGATAGTAAAATTTATAAGAGTCCATTAAAGAACAAAGGAGAAGAGGTGGACAATAGTTCTAAAGTTTTCCTAATCTCAGGAAAACAATTCTTGAAAAACTTGAAGAAGGAAGAATTTTGCTTTGCATTTGTTTTTTTTTTTGCTACTATTAAGAAGTATGCTTTGCATTTGTTATTAAATCTATGGAAGTGGAAAAAATATATTAAATGGATGAAATTCCTCATGAAATATATGTTGGAGTAATTTGTAGATATTCTCTCTAATGAGTTGTCGAATAGATTACTACCTATGAGAAGCATTAATCATAACATAGACTTCATACTTGGAGCAATTTTAGTTGAAAAAGGAAACCTATAGGATGATATCCATGGAAAATGAAGATATGAAGTGATAATTCCAAGAGATATTGGATAAGGGGTTGATTAGAGAGAGTTTGATTCCATGTGCAATACCAATTGTACTAGCACCCAAGAAAGGTGGATAATTTCATATGTGCATAGACTTAAGGGCTATTAGTAAAATCACAATACAATATAGGTTTATATTACCCTACATGAATGACTTGATATATTGTTAGAGTGGAGCGGATTACTTTACAAATATTGATTTAAAGAGCAGTTGCCACAAAATATAAATCAAAGAAGAAGATGAGGGAAGACTATGTTTAAAACTAAATAAGGATTGTATGAATGGTTGGTCATTCTATTTATGTTGACAAATGCACCCATAACTTTTATGCAATTTATGAATGAAGTATTAAATTCTTTTTTTGTAATTTCATAGTGGTTTATTTTGATGATGATTTCATGTTTAGCAAAGCATAAGAAGAACATTTAAGGCACTTGATATTAGTCTTGAAAAGCTTGAAAGAGGAGCAATTGTTAATTAATTTTAAGAAATATAGTTTTATGAAGAAGGAATTAGTATGTTTGTGTTTTGTTATCTCAAGGGATGGATTACCAATGGATTCCAAAAAGGTGAAAGCTATTGTGAATTGTACATCACTAAGAATATTTGAGATAAGAAACTTCCATGTTTTGGCAAGTTTTTATAAGAAATTTATCAAAAAATTAAGTGGGATTTGATCCAATCATAGAAATAATGAATGGAAATAAGCATGAGCTCAAATGGGAGGATGCAATATAAAAGATCTTTCAAGTCTTGAAGGAGATAGTTATGGAGCAACCAGTTTTAGCATTTCCAAACTTTAACAAGATTTTCCAAGTATATTGTGACACAAGCAAGACAACCATAGGTGGATTTTTTAATCAATAAGGTAATTCATTGTTTATTTTAGTGAGAAATTAAATGAAGCAAAGAGGAAATATTTATTTTATGATCAAGTGTTTTATGCTATTATGCAAGCACTTAAGAAGTGGATGCATTACTCATTACCAAAAGAGTTTCTATTTTTTATGGATCATCATGCTTTTTAATTCATTAACAAACAATGAAAATTGAACCAAAGACATGAAATGGGTGGAGTATCTTCAAAGTTACTCATTTATTTTTAATCATAGAAGTGGTACTTCAAATTGAGTAGTCGATGCCTTTAGTAGAATAAGTTTGTTGATGATTGAAATGAAGATTGAAGTTTTTGGTTTTGATGTTATGAAAGAGCTTTATGTTGATGATTTGGATTTAAATGAAGCTTGTATAGTGTGAAATAACCATACTAAAATAAATACAACACCATGGCTTATTTATTTTATCTAAGAGGGATTATTATCCAAGTAACAAGATTTATGTGCCATGGACCTTAATAAGAGAGAACTTGATAAAAGAAAAACATAGTGAATGGCTTGCTAGATATTTTAGAGTAGATAAAACCATAGGGTAGCTTTATGAAATCAATTATTGGCTAGGATTGAGTATGGACATAAGAAGATTTGTACAGTATTATCAATTTTGTCAACATGTAAAGAGAAGAATCCAAAATATTGGATTGTATCAGCCATTATTAGTATTGGAAAGGACATGGAAAGACATAAGTATGTACTTTTTTCTTCTCTGACCTTAAAAAAAATAGGTAATGATTTTATTTTTGTTGTTGTTGATAGATTTTCAAATATATCATATTTTATACCTTATAGGAAAATTAATGATGCTACTCATATTGTTGATTTTTTCTTTAAAAAAGTTATAAGATTGCATGGTTTGCTAAAAACTATTGTGTCATATAGAGATACTAAGTTTGTAGGTCATTTTTGGAAAGCTTTGTAGAATAAGTAGGACACACATTTGAATTTTAGTTTAGCTTACCATCCACAAGCAAATGGAAAAATCAAATTTGCAAATAAAATCCTTGGGAATTTGTTGAGGTGCTTAGTTGGAAAGAAGCCAAAGTTATGGGATTCCATATTGGCATAGGAAACAAATTCTTATAACAATTTAGTAATTAGAATTACAACCAATATCCCATTCTAAAGCATATGGAATTCATGCAAGAGGAGAGGGTGAGTTATAGTTATAGATGATTTGAGAAGATTGAGTGCTATAGTAGAAGACTTTGTTGATTACATGGATGATTTACATCAGGAGGTAAAATGTTGTTTAGAGAAGAGTGTTATGAAATATAAGTAACATGCTAATCTCAAACATAGAATAGAAAACTTTTAGGCTAGGGGCTTGATTTTGAAATATTTGTGAAAGAAAATGTTCCCAAAAATAACTTACAAAAAGCTAAATTGGAAAGACATTGGACCTTATAAGGTCTTGAAGAAGTTTGCAACTAATGCCTATGAAATTGAACTCCCATAAGGAGTAGACATATCATTGATTTTTAATATGGTATATTTGTATTTGTATTATGGGAGATCAACTAATAGTAATGAATATATCACTTTCAAATTTTTTCATGAAATAGTGGGTACAATAATTGCTAAAGAAAGAGTAAAGATGAGATTGAATAAGTGATAGATTCTAGAGTGGCTAAGAGGACAAGAGGAAAAAACCTTTATGAGTATTTGGTCAAGTGAAAAATTCAAGCAATTAAATAATAAAGGTTGATGAATACTTTTGAGTTTGCTAAGTATGGAATCTCAATTGAGGATTTTATAAAATGTTCTTTCACTCATGAAATATTTCCTCTTATCTGATTTGTATGGAAGCATCTAGGTGTACAAGCAATATTGCATCAACCAATTAATAAATAATAAAATAGATAAATTTTATAAATAATTATTATCATCCAAGTAATATTGTTGCTACCATCATATAAGTATTGCTCCTATCGTCTTGTTGTTGTTGTCTTTCTATTGTTGTCTTATTATTGTCATCATCATCTTACTTCTACCATCATGTTGTTGTCTTGCTGCTACTATCATGTTATTGTTGTCTTATTTTCATGTTGCTATTATCAAGTTGATTTCATATTTTTGTTGTCTTTGTGTTAATGTCATCTTGTTGATACCATCATGTTGTTCTTTGATTGATAGATAGAAGGGGTTTTGAAAGGATCCCCAAACCTTTTACAGAAGGATAAGGTCCTCAAAGAGGGGCCTATAGGGTAAACACATATAAATGGCAATGAGGAGAAATTCTTAAGTCCATAAATAGAATAGGGGAGGACCCATGAACAACCATCAAACATAGAGTAAACTAGAACCAACAGAAAATAGACAAGAGAGAAAAACAAGGAAAAAGGTAGGGTAGCTTGATGAGGTTGGATCTATTCAGCACTAGCTAAATCAGGGGCATCCACAGGGACTTTAGGATCATATTTTTTGGACTTGTCATTTAGAGAAAGAGGAGAGCTACAATGGGTCATTGTCATTTGGGAGGGAGTCTACTAAAGTGAGCTTCCACAATTGGTCTTCTACACAAAGGGTAGAGATTCGAAGGCCTCATCTGAATTCCTCTTAACATTGCATGATATTTAATCCTAATAGAGCTACCATCATGTTGTTGTCGTCATGCTATTGCCATAAAAATGAGACTACCATACAAATTTGTGGTAATTGCAAGAAAAATAAAAAGAGAAAAAGTTAATAATAAAATTTGTTTACAAAGGATTCTAAAAATGAAGGGACATGGATTTTGGTCTTCCATATTTTAACTTTATTTCCATTGATAAAAAATATAAATATGAAGTATTATAGCATATTAACATGATAAATTTATTTTAATAAAATTTATTTCTTTATTTTTTTTGTTTGTGAGTTTGTTGTGAATTTATTTTTTTGCTAGAAGAGGTAGTCTCTAATGGGACCCCCTCCCTTAGACTACATCAATTATGTTATGATAATATAGTTTGTTGAAATAAATAATAATATATGTAGGGCATGCTTTAAGTCTATATAATCAATTAAAATAATTCAAGACATTATAAAAAATAGTATATAAGATGCAATTATATGAAAACAACCTATGATTATAATGGGTACTCTCATGTGGCTTGTGATTATAAAATTAATTCTAATACCATAATATATAGTTACTAAAATACCACCCTAATGCAATACTCATGTAATACTAGTAAGATCATTTCAGTTTTATGTAATTGATAAAAAAAGTACAATGGTTTATATAAAACATCTACCATAATTTATAATTATAAACTTATCAATATTGTTGGAAAAAATCTTATTGTAATAATAAAATACTTTCAACTTTTAAATTGATGACTTTTTAAGCCTTAATACTACCAAAATTATCATAGGCTAAATATCACAGGATCGAATATAATATAGCCACAAAGCGATAAGGTCAAGATAATTATATGAGTATAGTAATATGAAAAAATTAATATGTATATCAAGGCTAATAATATATCAACTAACATTCAATAATAAATATCAATATGAATGTAACTAGCCTAAATCATACATGTAACAAGCATGTAGAACAACTTACAATATTAATTGCTCAAAATGTATGCAGTCTTTATTACTCCAATTTCTCTTACAAATATGATAGAACCTGATACTCAATACTTCTTGATTGACCCAATATACTTCATATGATATGGAGTATCCTTATGGAGTATATATCCATAGTAGTATGACTCTTAGGATACTTGACTATTCCTCTCCATATGCCAAGTCTCATGACTCTTGGCTTCTCTATATGACACTTGCATACTTGATGAACACTTGACACTATATTGTATGCACACCTAGACATGACTCTTGACCTTTACTTTGAACACTCTAATCTAATATACTTATGCACATATTTACATTACATATTTGCACTCTTACATATAATAGAATTGTGCACATAGACTCAACTTACATTTGCGGCACCACCCCATGACACTTTACCCTCACCCTCAAGACCTGTACCAATCTTATACACTCCAACACCCCCATGTATTACATTATTTGGTTATTGAAGACTCTAGTCTTCAATTATAGTTTTCATCGTGATCTTTAATATTCATTTGATCTTGGATCCTATGCTTTCCTTGTTCTCATTTTGCTTTATTTTAAATTTTTCTAATATTTGACTTCTTCAATTTGTTCTTTTTTATCTTGTTCTTAGCATGCTACCCTCTTGTATCCTGATCAATTGTAAAGTTAGTACCTTAAAACTCTTCGAGATAAATTCATCTTTATTGATTACCAATTTTGTTGAAATATCTTTGAATTCATTTTCTTCAATGGTTTCTTCTAACTCTTGAATTTCCTAAATTTCTTGAGCTAGATGTCCTTTTTTATTTCCCTCTCTATACTATAATTGAGATTGACTATATTGATTTTGAGAAGGATACTAACGTTGAAAATATCGAGACTAAAATTATTGTTGTCGTTGTAGTTGTCTCTATTGTACTAACTTATTTGGTTGACCTCTTTGATTCATATTTATTTTATTTTCTTGATATTTATTTGGATGACCCCTTTGATTCATATTTATTTTATAAATTTGTGTTATACCCCTTCTTCTTGCATATTTGACAATATCTTGTATTCTGTTTGGATCTGTATATTGGAATTGAAACAATATTACCTTGTGAATTATATTTTGATACTACGGCATTGTTAGTAATTTTATCTTTACTGAATCTTCTACTTTATATTCTTGTAGAATGTTGACTAACTCATCAAATGTAGTATCTTTGCTTAAAACTTGCAAAGATGTGACTAGATGTTTGTAACTTTTTGGAAGTGCTCTCAATGTCACTTGAACAAGAAATTTATCTTCTACTTTTTCTCCTAGAGTTAATAGTTTTGCTTTTATATCTACTACCTTTCAAATAAATAGTTCAATACTTTCACCACTATTAACTTTTAAGGAGTATAACTGAGATTGAATATTGAGAATAGTAGCTTTATTTTTTCCTTCAAATATTTTACATAAAGTATTCCAAGATTTTGTAGAATTTTTTGCTACACTTATATAAGGTTGTATTTCATCAATTATTGCAAAATTTATTATCATAAGAACTTTGGCTTCACCTTATTCATATATTTGAATCTCTCTTACATCTTCAATAGGTTTTGTTTTTGTTCCACTAACTATATCCCAAAGTTTTTCCACTACTAAAATTGATTTCACTTTATTTTTCCATGAAGCAAAATTTGGTCCTTTTAGAAGTTGAGATTTAGAAAGGAAAAACTTATTATTAGACATAGTAGTACTCATTCAATAAAAAAATTTATGTAGGCTTCTTTATATCTCCCTAATTTTAAATAATTCAAAGTTTCTAAATTAATTCCTATAAATTAGAAATCCTTATGTCTCCCTAGTTTTAGAAATTAAAGAATGAATTTTGTATAATTTTGTTTTTCCTAAGCTTTGATGTAGAAATATTTGTCTCCCAAATTAATTAATTTACAAAAATTCAATTTTTGATTTTCAAATATTTTCAAACAATAAACTAAATCAAATATAAAACCAAACAAAAAAAATTAAATTCAAAAACTCTAAAAATAACTTATCATTCTAAATATTTATAAATCCTTTTCACTTCTAAATTCAAAAAAACTTATAAAACCTTATTACTTCTAACTCTATTCTACTTATCTCTCCTAATAACTTTTAATAACTTAAAAAAATTAATTAACTCTACTTATCACTCCAACACATTCAAAAATAATTTAAAAAATTTATTACTCCTACTTATCACTCCAAACAACTTTATTTCTCCTACTTCCTAAAAATAAGCTTCAAAGATAATAAAACCTAAATATTATTTCCAAATATAATACTCCACCAATATTAGCAACTGAAGTACATCTAACTGGAAAATCCTTCAAGCATACGGTATGTTACAAATTCAGATTGCCTCTTCTAGAACTTCTCGTGCATACATTAATGCTTGCATATTTCTCCTTCTCAGTCAACACTTGTATCCATGCAAGCGTTATGACTTCTGAGTGTTTTTGGTTGGCATTGTGTTAGTGTATTACTTTTGTAAATGTTACTTGCTTGATTTTTATGTTTCTTCATCGAAACACTTGGCACCACTCTTCCTTAGTAGCGCTTAGAACTCGATTACTTTTGGTAACACTCATATTTCAATGACTTTATCTTTGGTAGCACTTTCTTGACACTTGCTTGCATTCACCTTAGTAGTGCTCGCTTGAAACTCGATTGCATTCACTTTGGTAGCACTTGCTCAACACTCAATTACTTTTGCTTTGATAACACTCGCTTGGATCTTAATTAATTTAACTTTGGTAGTGTTTTTTTGGCTATTGGCATTATAATTAGGTGTTGACTACTCAAATTCTTTGATGTTGCTCTATGATTCACCTTCACTTCCAATGTTGCATTCTTCTCAGACATGTGTAAAACAACATTGCACTTGCATTGCTCTATATTGCACTACAATTTACATTGGACCTTTGCTACTTCAACTTTATCTCTGTTGTCTCTAATATTTTTGTTGCTCTTTTGCAAGTTAATAGATTCTTAGCACGTATTTGATGCTTATATTTGTTCTAGGAGATTGTTTTACATTTTCTTGACCTAATATAGCACTCAATATTTAACTTAGTTTTATCTACACCATAGTATCTTTTGACCTTGAGCTTCTATCTTGAATTTTTTCTCTTTACCATATATTGAATGAAGTTCTCATTAACCTTTGGTTTCTTCCTTGTGTGTTTTATACCTAGAGTTTGTTCTTCCTCTTTATAATAATCATTTGGCTTACTAGAAATTTAGTCTAAATTCCTTATCTTTAGGCTTCTTACAGTTGCTCTATGGCCTTCTATTCACTTCAATAGATGGATGAACCTTTTTACTTCAAACAATGTCAAGGTTTGTAAAAACTTGAATATTTTTCTCCTATCAAGATCAATATATTTTTGTGAATGATATCTTGAGACTGAGCTAACTTCCTCAAGACTTGATATACCTTCATTCTTTCTATCTCTACCTTAGAATCAAATTTATTCTTATGGCTACTATATCTTAATCTCTATATGGTTACTCCTATCAAGCCTTCTTGAATCTCTATCAAGGTCAACATCTATGAATCATTTATGTCAAGATCTATCCCTAAGACCTAAATCCTTTATTATTAAGGTCTCTATTCAAGACCTAAAACTTTCCTTATGTCAAGGTCTATCTTCAAGACCTGAAACTTTTTCCTATGTCAATATTTCTAAAACTTGAGTCTTCAATGTCAAGATCAATTTCTCTGTGACCTAAAACTTCAATGTCAAGGTTTCTAAAACCTTAATCTTCAATATCTTGCAACTCTAATTAATATGTTGCTTAATTAAAACTTAATTTAAGAAATACTTGATATATCCTTCTCATTTTTTGCTTTCTCTTGCACCTAGAAGATAAAATTATTCTCTATCTATTTTAGGAATCTTATCACACTTCTGATGATTAATATTTGTTGCAACTCTTTCTCTATCTTTTCAATATGATTTTAATGTCCCTAATGCCTCTCTCTCTAATATCAAGGTGACTTTGAATTTCCTTGATTCTCTATCTATGAAATCAATATCAAGGGTTGGCTATGTCCCTAAATGATCAACTATCTCAAATTTGATATGTCTTCCAATATAACTAAGTCATGGTCCTCACTGGTTATAACCATGAAAAGAGTGTATAGGTAAGTATTGGTCTTCACTAGTTATTCTTCAACCATGGAAAGACTCTATAGTTGAGTCTTGGTCTTCACTAGTTGGTCTTCAACTATGGAAATACTCTAAAAACTAGGGCATCGATTGGGTAGACGAAGTGATTTCTGGTTGTTGTGGGATTGAAGACAAAATTGGTTCCCTAGAAGGGCCTAATGGGGACACCTCTGGATCCTCTTTTATATAGGTAAAGTTATTTTACATATTTTTTGAAGGAAAAATCTCTAGCAAATACTGAAGCAGCAAAAAAAACTACATTAAAAATGCTTTTTATGGTTGCTGGAAAAGATCAACATCTCAAAGAGTCAATGGATGCTTGCCACATTTAGAATCAAGGTCAAATATTTTCATTGAGAAAAGTATGGTAGAAGAAATGGTCTTGTATATAGCCAATAATGATCTGATCTATAAATTCATGGGTATTCACCCTACCTTGAATTTTTTGCATTCTTGGGTTCGGTAAAATTGGGACCCTCTTGGTGAGTATTCTTTGTGGTTTATTAGTAATGGATATTTTATTATTAGTTTTTTCTCACTTGTCAATAGAAATAGGGCTTTAAAATTAGAAAAGAGGAATCATGTTCCGATAATATTATTTGTTCAACCCTAGAGAGTGGGATTTGATCCCCAAATTGAACCCACTAATGTCCTAGTTTGGATCCATTTGTATGCACTTCCAATGGAGTTATGGAGTGAGAAAGTATTGGAAACCATTGATAATTCCCTTAGAAGATATTTGGATATTTTTAGAGACACAATGGAAGGAAACATAGAATTTTATGCTAGACTATGCATGGAAATGGATCTCGGCCAACCTTTGTCAGTAGAGGTTGAATTCAAACTTGCACGTTTATCTTAAATTCAAAAACTGGATTATGATATGTTGCCCTTTAGGAGTAGTGTTTTCCATAAATATGGGCATTTGGCTTGTTCCTACCCAAACAATATGAACATAAAAATGGAGGCTCCTTTAGGAATGTCAAATATTCCTAAGGAGGATAAGTCAGTAGTCAATAAAGAAACAACCAACATTTCTTAGAGTGAAGAAGCACAAGAAGATGGTTTTGAACAGCCCAAAATAAGGAGAAGGTAAAAAAAAAATGGCAAAGAGCAAACCTAACTCAAGCCCTCAAATAGGTATGAGATATTCAAGATACTAGTGGACTAGGAAGAAGAACAATTCATGGAATGAGTGGATGGGAATAATAAAAATAATAACAACCATGTTCAAGCCCCTCTTTCACCTCCTCCTATCCTAGAGAAAGTAATAGAGTGGAGTGAGTTACCAAAATCAGATATTGTAGGGATATTGATAGTGCATAACCAAGAGCAACCGATAATTAAGGATGTCATCATGGGTATAGCATAAAATAATAGAGAAAGCTAAATCTAGGGATAAATCAAGTGGAAAAGAGATCAAAGAATATTAGATCTCAAGGAGTGGGTAGAAAAATAAATAAGGAATTGATAGCATTTCAAGGAGATAAACTAATCAAGGGGTGTTGGTCATATGGAATTGACTGCCTAAGGGACCTCAGGGGGGATAGTTATATTTTTAAAATCTCTTGAATGGATAACAATAGAACATATAGCTTGGAGGGGTGTCCTCACATAACATTTTAGGAACAATGTTATAGCTGAGTAGGTTTAATTACAAATTTTTATGAAGATAAAAATGTAGATGGTTAGATTCATCAATGGAAAGTAGTACATAATATGAGAGTCTCAAGGAAGGAGTTATACTGGATTATTACTAGGTATTTTAATGCTAAATTATCATCTAGAGACCAATAAGGGGGAATCCCAATTTTAGATCCAGGGGATCAAATTATGATTTCCCAAGTCCATGCATTATACTTGGTGGATATTAAATATCTTGGAACCAACTATACTTGGACTAATAAGAGGAGGGAGCCACATAGCATGAAGGTGAAGTTAGACCATTTTTTGTTTTCAAAGGAGGCATTTGTGAAATGGAATGTAAAATTTCAGATTTTTAAGGGTCTAGTTTCAAATCATTTCCCCATTCTATTGGAAGGGGATATTAAGACAAGGCAACATCACAAATAATTCATATTTTAAAACTGTTGGTTACAAAAAAATAAAATTCAAAATGAAATTCCACAATGGTGGGAAGAGGGACACTTTATATATGGTACAATAATGTTTATATTCCACAAACAACTTCATTATGTCAAGGATCAATTGAAACAATGGAGGTGAGCTAACAAGACAAAATTCCATGTCCAAAGAGTTCCATTGGTGGCTAGATGGAATGGGGTTCAAAAATGATTTAGAGAAGGAACAATTATAGAGCAACTCAAAGAAGAGGATGATGCACTATGTAAAGTAATTGAAGACATTGACAACCAAGAGGAGATCTACTAGGAATAGAGAGCAAGAATCACTTGGTTATTAGAAGGTGATAAAACACAAAAAAAATCCATCAAACTGCTTGTGCTATGAGATAGTCGAACAATATGGAAGCTCTTTAGGATGAGAATGGGCACTCTTTGATACAATCCTAGATATGCATTTTTATTAAATGGATTATTTTGCTAAATTGTTTAAGGAAAGTATGGTACAATATGAAGAGGATCAAAAATAAGTTATTATTGTCATACCCTCTATTAATTTTAAGAATAAAAGTGGTCCCTAATTAAATCCATTGCTAGAGAGGAATTGAAGAAAGTAGTCATTGGAATGAGTACCAAAAAATACTAGGTCCATATGGCTTTCCAATTGAGTTTTTCTAGACCTTATGGGACAACTTGGACGAGGATGTAATGGTTGTTATAGAGGAGTCCAAAGGTAGTAAAATAATTCTTAAAGCATTAAAGCATTAAATCATACATTCATTGCCTTAATTCTAAAAGACGAAGAGGGGGTGCATATTTCAGATTATAGACCTATTTCCTTATGCAATGTCATATATAAAATAATCACAAAGGTAATGGTTGAGTGGCTAAAATATCTTCTACATAGCATTATTTCCTCAGATAAAGGGGGTTTTGTAGAGGGTAGACAAATATTGGATGTTGTGGTTTTAGCTCAAGAGGTAATCCACTCAATGCAAAAATTTGGCAATAGGGTAATATTCATAAAATTGGATATGTCAAAGGCTTATGATAGGGTGGAGTGGAGCTTCTTGTCAATGATGATGGTAGTATTTGGTTTCTCTTAGGATTGGATAGAATGGGTCATGAGTTGTGTTTCTACTTTGATATACTCAGTGTTAATCAAAGGTCTTCCCTTGCAACTATGTGGAGCTAATAGATACCTTCGTCAAGGATATCCTTGTTCCCCTTTTCTTTTTCTCATATTGGTTTAAGGCTTGGGTAGACTCATCTTTAAGAGAAGACAATAAGTTTTGCTAATAGGTATCAATGTGGGTGAGGAATTTTTGACTCGCTTACAATTTGTAGATGACACAGGATTGTTGGGAGTGGTCAACTTCAAGGAAGCAAGAATCATTAGAGATAATCTTAATGTTTACCTTAGAGCCACAAACCAAATCATCAATGATAAAAACTCCAAAGTTATCTTTTTCAATCTTGATCAAAGGCTTTAGGACATAATTTTAGAGATCTTGGGATTCACGAGAACTTCTCTCCCATTGGTATATTTGGGGGTCCCTTTACATTTTAAAAATTTGAAAATAGATATCTAAAGGAATATTTTGGATTGTATCAAAGAAATAATTAATCATTGGTCTCACAAATGGTTAAGCTATGGGGGTAGATTAATTTTTTTGTAATTAGTCATTTAGGTCATGCCAATTTATAAATTTTCTATCCTTACTGTCCCACATACCATATGGAAAGAGTTATATAATATGGATAGAAAAATTTAATGGGGAGGAGTAAAATGAGAGATGAAATGATCCTTAGTAGACTAGGAGAAAGTAAGTCAACCCAAGTTAAAGGGAGGTTTGGGATTGAGGAGATCAAAGTTAAATAATAAATCTTTGGCTGGAAATCTTACTGGAGGTGGATTTCCCAACCAACTTCTTTATTCAGTAGAGTTTTAACTAGCAAATATTTGGGAAAAGTGAACCCAAATGAGGTGAGTCATTTCCATTTGGATGGTAATGGGTCCTTGGTGTGGTAGGCTCTAAAGTTAGGATCTTAGGTAGTGAAATATGGATTATTCTAGAAAGTGAGGAGAGGGAAGAAGACACAATTTTAGACAGATTCATGAGATCGATATCCATCTATTATGGTTGAATTTCTAGAATTGCAACCAGTAAAAATAGCCATGGAAAGTAGGGATCGGATCTAGATTAAAATTTATTTCAACACTATCCAGGTGGGAGATTATAATTTTAAGCACTTGAATAATTTGGATGAGTGGCCAATTCTAATCCTTCCGAAATTGACACCCATCATGACTAAAATATTGGAAAAAAAATTTCTCACATGTAGAGATGAGGAGGATGAATTAACTTGGGTCTATGGGAGCCTTGTATTCTACACAGTGAATTATGGATATGATAATATCCTTCTAGAACCTCCTCCTCATGCATATCAGGTTAAGGATTGGAGAAATATTTGGCAGTCCAAGGGTTGGCTGAAAGTAAACTTCTTTTCCTAGCAGTTCATGCATAATGGAATTCTTACTTTTGATAATATGATACGTAGGGGAATCGTTGGTCCATATCAATGTTTTTTATGCTACAAGAGCAAGGAAACATTTTATCACTTGATTTTTGAGTGCCCATTTATGTGCTAGATCTAGGAGCAATGGTTTTTATCTTATAAAATTTGAGCCAATGGTGATTTGAATCATATTAATATTTGGGAAAGATGGAAGAGAGGTAGATTTAAATCTAAAGCTCTTTGTATTGTTTGGAATCTTGGATTAAACTTCATTTGGTGGTAAGTGTGGTTAGAGAGAAATGATAGAAATTTTAGATAAACATTTTCATCCTTAGATGGCATTTGGTAAGCTATTTGGAGTAGAGTCATGAAAGCGGTGGTAGTGTATGCTATAGAGGAAACTCAGGCTGATATAGGGATTATGGAGAAGGAATATGAAGTGCAAGAGGGTTAGGATAGAGTTGTTTGGAAACTACTCCTAGAAGGTAATATTAATATTAATACTGATGGAGTTGCAAAAGGCAATCCGGGTAGAGCTGGAATTGGAGTGGTTGCAGGAATAATGTTGGGACAATGCTATATTGGGAACCGTGAGTCCTAGGAAGGACCACAAATAATGAAGCAAAAGCCTTAGCTATCAAATATTCTTCTATATGGGCAATAATACAATATTATAGGAGGATAATCCTAGAATTGGATTCTCAAATATTGTTGGGAGCTCTAGATTGTATGAGAAACTTTGCTTTGAAGACATAAAGGTTGAGGATTCTTGTCACCCAAATTAAGGAATTGTGTAGGGAATTAGATGATGTGATTCCAGTATATGTGAGTAGAGATCTAAATAAAAGTGGTAGACTTCCTATCTAATATGGGTACTAAGGAGGTATGGGTTTAGTGGCATAGTGACGTAGCTATTTAGGATTAGAGGATTAGGCAGGTTGGTGACCAAATCCAATGTTTAGCTAATTTGTATAGCCACTATAAAAATGTGGTTTAGGATATTTGGCTTTAATGCATATCTTCTTTTACTATTGTAAATAAGTTTTCTTGTCAGCTAATATTGGGAGGAATCTCATCCCAACTTGTAAATGATCTTGTTTTAATATAAAATTTTCAAATTTTTTTCATATCTATGGAAATATTATAGCCTTTATATTCACTATGACCTTACAATAGAGTCTAAGTCTTATTGCCTTTAAAGTAGATAGACTCTAAATCAATTTTATCAAACTAAACAAAATTGATTTTTGTAAGTAGCTAGATTAAATTCTATCAACCTAGATAAAATCTGATGGTATTTTGGATACCATTGATGGTTTTTTAAGCCTTAATACTATCAAAAATATCATAGGTTACAAGATTAAATATAATATAGCCATAAAGAAATAAGTTCAAGATAATGATAATGTATATCAAGGCTAAAAATATATCAACTAACATTCAATATTCAACAACAATATGAATATAACTAGCCTGAATCATACATGTAACAAGCATATAGAAGAACTTACAATTTTAATTGCTCAAAATATATGCAGTATTTTTTTTTTAAAAGCGAAAAACCCCTTGCAGGGTCGCCTTGATATGAGAGACCACGAACAGGGGGTTCTACACCGTCAAAGTCACCAGGGAGTCACACCCGACCCTGCCCGCACCAACATTATCAATTGGATTTTGGATACCCAATTCAGCTTTTTGGTAGGGTGGAGATTTAAACCTGGGACCTCTCTTGGAGGATTTCCCTCTCCTCTCCAACTCACCTACAACACCTGGGTGAATATATGCAGTATATATTACTCCACTTTCTCTTACAAATATGATAGAACTTGATACTCAATACTTCTTTATTGACCCAATATACTTCATATGATATGGAGTATTCTTATGGAGTATATATCCATAGTAGTATTACTCTTAGGATACTTGACTATTCCTCTCCATATGCTAAGTCTCATGACTCTTAGTTTTTCTATATGACACTTGCATACTTAATGAACACTTGACACTATATTGGATGCATACCTAGACATGACTCTTGACCTTCACTTTGCAGGCTCTAATCTAAGACACTTGTGCACATTTGTACATTACATATTGTGGCGCGTGAGTCTTGGAGAAAAATGGAAATAAGAAATATTATTCATTAACCTTATGAAAATTAGAAATTACAATGCTTAAATAGGGTTGATTTAACAACCTTAGGAAATATAGGAGAAGTTAGGAAATGAATAAAAATAGGGAGGAAAGGAGGAAGGGAAATTTATGTTGAATGCCTTACCGCTCATGCCGTCCAATTTTCCCAATCAGCTATCGTCTAAGGATGTAAAAGGGTAAGGTCCAAATCTTACCATTGTAAACAAACATTTTACCTTTTTATACTGCTTTACTTTCCAAAATTCTTCCCCTTAAAGTTGAGAGGACTGACTATACAGTCTCTCAGCTTTATATATTGAGCTTTAGCTATACCTTTAGTGAAGATGTCTGCAATATTATCCAAAGTGTTACAATATTGAAGCTCAACTATCTGTTGTTCCACCATATCATGAATGAAATGATACTTCATATCGAAATGCTTTGATCTGCTATGGTGGATTGGATTGTATGCCAACTGAATGGCACTTATGTTATCACAATACAGTCGAGTTGGACCACTTTGAATTTCTCCAATCTCTTCAAGAACTTTTCTCAACCATAGAGCTTGAGTACTAGCATGTGTGATGGCTATATACTCAACCTCAGTCGATGAAAATGCTACAATAGTTTATTTCTTGGAACTCCATGTAATTAGTCCTAATCCTAGACTAAAACAATTTCCTAATGTAGATTTCCTATCATCTATATTGCTGCCCCAATCACTATCACTGAAGCCAACTAATTTCATAGAATTACATTTTTGGTAATGGATTCCAAAATCCAATGTACCTTTTACATATCTTAATATTATTTTAGTTGCTTGTAGATGCAGCTCAGATGGACTAGCCATAAACCTTGAAATGAGAGAAATAGCATATAGAATATCGGGCCTTGTGTTGGTGAGAAACATCATACTCCCAACCATGCTTCTATAAGTGGTCATGTCAACCTTTGATGCTCCATCATCCTTGCTCAATGGGATCCCATGTCCAGTTGGAGTTGCAACTGATTTGCACTGCTCCATGGAAAATTTCTTGATCATGTCTTGAGCATACTTGTGTTGACATATGAAGATACCTTTATTTGATTGATGCACTTCCATCCCTATGAAGTATCGCATTAAACCAAGATCTTTCATCTCGAACTGTTTCATCATGGAGTTTTTGAACTCCATATTCATTTTATTGTTACTACCCATAAATATTTGATCATTCACATACAAAAAAACTATGATAATGCCTACTCCATGCTTTAGATAGTATATATTTGGTTCACTTTTTCTTCTTGTGAATCCATACTCACTGAAATAGCCATCAATGCATGAGTACCAAGCTCTTGGTGCTTGATTGAGGCCATAAAGTGCTTTCTTCAATTTGTAAAAAAGGTTCTCCTTTCCCTGTTCTTGAAAACCTTGAGGTTGTTGAACATAAACCTCTTCTATCAAGTATCCATTCAGAAAAGCACTTTTCACATCCATGTGTTGAACATTCCATTATTTATGGGCTACTAAGAAAAAAACTGATATGATTTTTTCTTGTCGTGCAATAGGAGCAAAGGTTTCCTCATAGTCAATGCCAAATTTCTGAGTAAAACCTTTTACTACTAGTCTCGCCCTATGCCTCTCAATGCTTCCATCAGCATTGTACTTTGTCTTGTAGACCCATTTACACCCAACACATTTTTTTCCTTTGGGTAGCTTTACTAGCTCCCATGTATCATTATTGTTTATAGAGGTTATTTCCTCTTTCATGGCTTCTTGTCATACATTTTGAGTACATGACTTCTCATAGCTAGCTGGTTCTAGTTGTGTACTAGCCAATAAAGCATAATTGACTACATCTCCCCTAGGATCATGGGAGTCATCATATCCATACAATTGTAAATTTTCAAGTTGCTACAAAACTATATTCATCTCACTAGCTTGGCTTCTAGTGAATCTTCTCTAGAAATTTTGATCCAACATTTGAAAATATGGATAATGTTGTAATGTTCCTTTGCCTCTCGATGGAGAGTCTCTGTCAATATCCATCGGTGAAGAACTTATTGATCTCTATGGAGAATGACTTGGAGTGGCGGTTGAAGTACTTGATGTAGTACTCATGTATGGGCTTGGAGGGGGTGGTGTGCCTTTGCTTTTCTTTGGAGACACATGTTATACCTATGAAGAACTTACATCTTGGGACTCATCATCAACAAAAATTCTTTGATGACCCCATTCTCCCTCTTCATCAAAAATTACATCCTTGGAGAGTATAACTTTATGAGTCTTGGGATTGTAGAGTCTATATGCCTTTGTAGACTCACAATACCCTACAAATATACAAGCTTGACTTTTTGTATCAAGCTTCTTCATTTTCTCATAAGGAATGTGTGCATATGCTAAAGAACCAAACACTTTGAAGTGCTTTACATTAGGTTTCTTTCTGTACCACCCCTCATAAGGAGTGACACCATCTAAACTAGAAGTAGGACTTCTATTTAGAATATATACACTGGTTCTTATAGCCTCTGCCCAGTACATATGAGTTAGATGCTTAGTCTGAAGCATCGATCTCACCATTTCAACTATGGTGCGGTTCTTTCTCTCGACCACACCATTTTATTATTGGGTATAGGCAGTGGTGAATTGCCTTTTAATACCATTTGCTTTACAATATTTTAAGAATACTTTTGAGGAGTATTCACATCCTCAATCTGTCCTAAGACATTTTACATAATTCCCACTTTGATTCTCTAAATTGTTTCTAAAATCTATGAAGCAATCAAAAGCTTCATCTTTATGTTTCAAAAAATAAATCCAGCACATTCTAGAGAAGTCATCTATGAAAGTGAGAAAATAAGAATATTTTTCGAGACTCCGTGTTTGCATTGGTCCACAGATGTCTGAATGTACTAACTAAAGTGGATAGCTGGATCTCCATGCTTGTCCTTTTGGAAAATTTGACCTTGAGTACTTTCACAAAGCATATCCTTCACAGACCTCCTTTTGTTCATTGATTTTGGGAAGTCCTATCACCATAGCTTGAGAAGTTAGAAGTTTCAAGCTAGCAAAATTAAGGTGACCATATCGCAAGTACTAAAGCACACTTGGATTTGTTATAGCTACATTTGTAATTTGATCTCCTCCTAGCTCATCAAATTTGAGAGGGAATAACTTGTTCTTGGTCATGGGGACCTGGGTGATGACACGATTACAATTATTTTTATCAAAAATGATACATTGTCCTTCATCAAATACAATCTTGTAATTATTTTCCATCATTTTTCCAAAGCTTAATAGATTTTATTGGAGCTTTAGAGTGTAATAGATGTCATGCACTTTCTTTAGTCCTTCTTTGGTTGGAACCTCCATGGCTCCAATACCCTCTACTTGTAATATCTTATCATCCCCTAATTTTATTTAGGATTTATAAGTGGAATCTAGAGTAGAAAATAAATGTTCTTTGCCACTCATGTGGTTTGAACAAAAAGTATCGAGAATCCATGTGTCACTTAGATTCTGTTCTGATTTTCCATATGAAATAAAAATAATAGAGGCATCATCTTCTTCTCCATAATTACCATATTGACTATTGTTGCCTTGTGAATATTTTGACTAGCAGTCACGAGTGAAGTGACCTGGCTTGCCACAGTTGAAACAAGTTGATTTTGAATTGTCACTTCCTCGCCCTTGATTTCCACTTTGTCCTTGATTTCCTCCTCAATTTTGATTTCCACCTCTTTTTTTATTGCCTCCTCTGTATGAGTTACCTCCTCTGTTGGAACTGCCTCCTCTATTCTGGTTGCCTCCTCTATTTTGATTGCCTCCTTTATAGTTGCTTTTACCTCTACCTCTTTGCTTGTCTCTGCCTTGACCTCTTCCATTGTTTTCATTGGAAGTGAAGGTCTTATCATCACCTCCATAGCTGGTTGAAGGAGATTCATGAAACCTCTCTTCATGTGACATTAACAATCTGATTAATGCATCGAATATTAAAAGAGAAATATCTTTGGATTCTTCTATAATTATGGCAATATGGTTCCATTTCTATGTAAGTGTTCGCAACACTTTTGTTACAATTATCTCAGGCTTGATTTTTTTGCCTAGTGTAACCATTTTATTCACAATTGCTTTTACTCTAACACAATAATCACCAAATTTTTCATCATCTTTAATTCGGATATTTTCAAAATCTCTCTTCAGTGTTTGAAGCCTTACCTGCTTCACTTGATTACTACCCTATAATACATCACTCAATGCTTTCCATGCAACTTGTACAATTGTACAAGCAGAGATTCTAGGGAATGTGCTTTTCTCCAATGCAGCTTGGAGATGAGAAAGAGCAAAATAGTTGCCCTTTTTCTCTTATTTTCATGTTTTCTTGTCTGTGGCACTTAGTGTTGTCCATTTTGAGGGTTCTATGTAGTCCTCTTCTATCATGTCCCACAAACCTCTTCCTATGAGCAAGGTCTTCATATTTATAGACCAATACTCATAGTCATAACCATTAAATTTTGGTATAGGTAAGCTATTGTGTGAGGTCATAGTTACCAAAAAAATATCTTTATTTCACGATTACAATAAAGTACTTTGTTGTTTGAAAGAAGGAAATAAGAATAAGGAAGAAAGAAGAGATTACAAATTTAAGTCAAATCTGACTTGTTCTACCCTATCATTCACTGCTTATTCCTCTTGATGTGGGGATGCTATCTCTTGATTCATAAAATTATTTGCTACTTCTTCTTCGTCGTAACTTATCAATATTATTTTTGATGATTCTAGTTCTAAGATTTCCACTAAAATACTATAGTGTATATACTCTGATTCTTGTGGTGCAACTTGTATGGATTTTGATTGTTCAAATTGACTCTTGAATGAGTTATCTTCAAATTTTGCCTTGTACCCTAAGTCATGACGCCTTTGATGTGCTATCACTGCATTTTGAAGTTGGCTAAACACAATGTTGAGCCCATAACCTCTTACTTTTTCATCAAACCTCTCTGCACCTTCTCTTGCTAAAATTGCACATAATGCATGATAACAACCATTTGGTCTTATCATCAATGCCTATTTACAATTTTACAATTTGATCCTTGGTATCTTTTACAAAAAAAACTAAGCCTCTTAGGCTTATTACACAAGAGTTCTACAATTTGTGATTCCTTGAATCAAGTAAAAAAATAAGTACCCTTTGATTACAATAATTGTCTCTTAGACAATATTTTCCTTTCTTTTATAATATTAAAAAACTATATTACTATTTAATAAATTAAAAAATAATTGCCCTAAAAAAATTTTAAAGAAGCAATTATATTTAATATATTAAATATAATATAAGTAGTTTAAATAATATAAAAAAAAATTAAAAGAACTTATATAAAAAAAATTTATGGTCTGCAGGAATCGAACCTGCGACCTCTTGGCATCAACAAATCACACTAACCAAATGGACCACCATTGTCGATGAGAACCAAAGGGAATGAATACAATTTTATGTTGTTTCGGATCCGATTTTTGATAAAAAAATTCAAATCTTTTTTCATCGCTTGGTTTCAAAACTATGACCTACAGGAAGGTGGGCACCTTATGGATTGCTTCTCAATCCATTCAATCTATGTGGCTCGACGGGAAGGCAAGGGAAGCTTGCTTTCCTTGTTCTTCTTACGACCGCATCGAAAGAAAAAAAATGGGACTTTTAGTCCCACATCGACCATGCGAGAGCGTTTGAGGTGTTTAAAACCCTCAACGCTCGCATATTCACTTGATTACCTTTGGGTAATTAGTACCTACCCTTTTACCTCCTTTAGACTGTCGCCTATCGCCATGTTGCTTTTTACCTCCTTCTACCACATAACCCTTCATTTGCCACGTTGTCAGTTCTCCTTCTGCCACGTAATTAGATTTGTGTCAGTTCTGTGTCATCTAGTCTACGTCGGCCTTGCTCTCCTCTCGCCATGTGGTGCTCTCCAGTTGGTTTGTCCTAGGTTGCTCCTCCTCGCATGCTTATTGTGTGAGCCTTCTCTAGGCCTTGTCTTGGTTCACTATTTGTGGGCCTTCTTCGGCCTCACCTCAGATCGCGTTTTGCAGGCCTCACTTGACCTCTCCTACCTCGATGCTCGCCCCTCTTTGGCCTTGTCTCTAATACCAGATGTGGAACATGAGTCTTGGAGCAAAATGGAAATAAGAAATATTATTCATTAACCTTACAAAACTTAGAAATTACAATGCTTAAATAGGGTTGATTTAAAAACCTTAGGAAATATAGGAGAAGTTAGGAAATGAAGAAAAATAGGGAGGAAAGGAGGAAGGGAAATTGATGTCGAATGCCTTGCCACCCATGCCATCCAATATGCCCAGTCAATTGTCATCCAAGGAGGTAAAAGAGTAAGGTCCAAAGCTTACCATTGTAAACAAACATTTTACCTTTTTATACTGCTTTAATTTCCAACACATATTTGCACTCTTACATATAAGAGACTTGTGCACATAGACTCAACTTATATTTGCACACACACTTACATGACACTTGTGCAATTCCTGCACATTACAACTTTACATGACACTTACGCATATCCTACACATTACAAATTTACATGATACTTACGCATATCCTACACATTCACACTTACATAAGGGAAAATATAACTCACACTCTAAACTAAGACTCAACCTTAATATAATATTTATATATATACCATGAAGATACCATATAGATACATTAATATGTACCAAATAATATAATATACTCCAACATAATTATAAATATAAAATGAATATAAAATTATTCATTTTACTATGTTTTAGTATTTCATTTATGTTTATAGTAGTTTTAAGTATAATGAGTACTCTTATTGCTAAGAATACCACAAATTACTAATAATATAAAAATGAAGATCTTCCCTCTTTTGAGAGGATGTTGATTACATACTACATGCTCTATTTTATGAATATCAATATTGAATAACATAAGCACAACCGTATCATTTACAATCTTGTTATGATGACACATTAATAATATAATTATTTAAACAAAACTAAATATGTTTGGTAGTTCCGTAACTAGCCATTTTCAAGTTCCTCTTATTAGCTCCAAAGGAAACATATATTCATGATTTTTCAAGAAATTAGAGGATCCTTTATTTATTAGATAATTTTTTTTTTTTATATTTATTAAACAATTAACATAAGTATGATGATGAAATTAAGTTTATATATTCAAAAACAAACCACATGCTAATTACACTTAGCTAACATAAAATATGAATTTACAAGGAAAAATATAAAATATACTTTCTCTCAAATTTATTTGTATTTCCATCCTATACCATAGAAATATCCCTTGCCATATCTATACCTATTGATATCACATTTTCCTTCAATAAGTATAGTCTATGAAATGATGAGAAATCAAAAGTAGAAATCAAACGAAATTTTGATTTCTTATTTATTTTTCAACAAAGAGGTACTATTTGTTCCAATCCAAATAGTCTGGGACGGAAGGATTCGAACCCTCGAAATAACAGGACCAAAACCTGCTGCCTTACCGCTTGGCCACGCCCCATTCCATTTGATACTCATTCATCATAATAACCCCTTTTGATCATTATGTCAATCTATAGAGATATTTATTCTAAATGAAGAGTCTTTCTCACATACTAAAGAGATGGTCTACAAACAACCCTCTTTCTTCAATGTTTAACCACACCTAGGGTTTCAATCCTTGCTACAAAGATTGTAGCCAAATTTATCACTTTGTTCCATCGCTTGACTGCACCTAGGATTTACACGAAAAAACTACAATATTAAATAGTTATACATTATAAATACTTTGAATGCACAAACTAATATTAATATTTAGTCCTCATTAATTAGAGAGCAAAAAATTAACCAAATATTCTACTTGTATTATTATAGAAAATTTTATTAAAAAAGTTTAATATCTAAAAAGTTATAAAATAAGAAAATTGCCCTTTACTCTTTATTAAAATATTAGTTACTTTTTATTATTGACTTGTCATTGATTAGAATTTTTATTCAAAATCTAACTATTTAGAATACTATGTGACCTAAATACATG
The DNA here is from genome assembly GCA_028583015.1 of Wollemia nobilis. Classification (NCBI taxonomy): domain Eukaryota; kingdom Viridiplantae; phylum Streptophyta; class Pinopsida; order Araucariales; family Araucariaceae; genus Wollemia; species Wollemia nobilis. The sequence goes on from JAQPPZ010003395.1 coordinate 1,589,911, forward strand.
TTGTGAAGGCTTTACTTTTGTTATGTTGTTTTTTTATTAATGGTGAAAAAGTAGGGTTTTGAAAGGTACATTAGAGGAGGCAAAAAAAGAGAAGGCCAATTAAACACAAGCCAACCTCTAAGGCCAAAAGAAAACAAAAACCCAACAACTACCCAATAAAGCAAAAGAGAAAAATAATGTCATGATAGAGCATAAACCAGCCCACCACCCAACAGGGCTTAAAAGGAGAATTGTTGTTTCAATTTTATTATGTTGTTAGTGTTAAGGATTTAATATATTTATTTTTTAATGAGTTATATAATATTGATAAGCCTCACTTATATTATATTATAACCATATAATAATATTATAATAAGTTTAATCAAATGATATTAACTCAAATGGTTAGATTCCTCAATATTTAAGGAGGAGACCAAGGTTCAAATCTTGCAAAAATAGATAATATCTAAAACTTTGATGTAATACCACTATGTGATGATGATGTAATATGGATGGGATCCATTTCAATCCCATATAACTAATTGAAAAAAAATAGTATATTAATTTTGATAATCATTGGCAAAATTTAAACTTTAATATTTCAAACAGATAAAATTAACAAGTTAAAGAACATTTAAAACCATAGTTGAAAGGATTATGTAACTATTTTGTAATTATCAATTTAATATAACATATTTTTTTTTAAATTAACATATTTTCTTTATTAGCTTAAATATCATTCTTTCAAGGTTTGGAAAAGATTAAAAAATGTTATGCACCATCCATACAGACCAGTGCCTATGATATTTATTTTTATAGGAAGGATATTTAAAGCATACAATTAATGTTTGTTTGACTATAAAAAGTTTGAATTCTTTGATGCCTTCTCTCATGTGGTACAAGTCATTCACTTCTTTTGCCCTAATTGATGTAGATTATTTGAACGCTTGTCTACCTTTTGCTCAATGATATTTCAATGGATACATATTATTAGAAGTCTAAAAAGTAATCACTTTATTCACATTTTTTTAAATGACTTATCTTCTTGATTTGAGTGAATAAAATGCAGGTAGATGATATTCGATATATATCCCTTTTCCTTGGAGATATTTTACTTTATATCTCTATTGAGTGGCTCTTAAATATATGCTTGCAAATGTTCAATGTAATGGTGTAGACGTTTACCCCCTTGTGCTCTTAAACTACATCTCTTAGCTTCTCAAAATGCTGAGATGAAAATAGATTCAATGTTAACTTCAAACCTTTAGGCAATATTCCTCCTTCTTGGTTACTTTCATACTTGTTGTGGCTGATCCACAACACACCCCAAAATTGGGGACCCACATTTTTGTAGGCTTTCAAAAAAAAAAATCTAAGTGACCCAGATGCTAAAAATGAAGAAAAGGGGCAAAAAAATGCACAAGTGAAGAAAGTGTTGCGAAATCGTGACCTGTCGTGCCATCGCTGTCGAAAACGGGAAAGTGTCACGAAATCGCGACCTGTTGCGTGATTGCTGCCGAAAATGAAAAAGTGTCACGAAATCGCGACTTGTTGCTCTATCACGATCGAAATAGGAGAGAGAAAGGCAAAATGGAAAGGCATAGCAAAATTGTGACATGTCACAGAATCGCGGGTCAAACTAGTCAAATGGCACGAAGCGTAAAAATGTCGCGATATCGCGACCGATTGCAGGTGGAAGACATGAAACGAAAAAGTGTCGCAAAATCGTGATAGAAACGAGCCGAGGCATATGGAGGGAAAATATGTCGTGAAATCGTGACGTGTTGCGTTTTCATAGCCAAAAGCAGCTAGATAGTATAGATTGGAAAAATGTCACGATTTCGCAACAGAAAGCCGCGGGACAGCTCCGAACAAAAAAATCGTCACGATTTCGCGACAGGTTGTAGCCCAGTTGTATGGAACGGAAGGGCGTAGTGAAATCATGACAGAAAGTAGCAAAGAAGGCATGAAGTGAAAAACATCACGAAATCGCTACAGGTTGCGGCCGAGAATGTACGGAAGTGAAAACGGTCACGAAATCGCAATAGCATACAGCAAAGGTTCCCGAAGAAGAAAAGCATCACGAAATTGCAACAGGTTGCAGCGAAGGAGCAAGAAGCGAGAAGCATAGCGAAATAGTGACAAGTTGAAGCCCAAGCAGTACGGATGAAAAAGACATCGTGAAATCATGACAGAATCGAGCGAAAGGGTTCGAGGCATAAAAACGTCGCAAAATCATGACAGCATGTAGCAAAGGTGCCCAAAGTAGAAAAGCATTGTGAAATCACGATAGGTTGCAACGAAGGAGCAAGAAGCGAGAAGCGTAGCGATTTCACGATAGGTGGCGACCGAATGTGTACGAAGCAGAGAGGTGTCGCGATTTCGTGACATGTCACGTTTTCGCTGGATAAGAAGGCAAGAAGGTTGTTGGCCGAAAAACGTCGTGATATCGTGACCTGTTTCATTTGCACTGTGTTAACAGAGGAACAATCTGCATGCATGAAAGCGTTGTGATTTCCATGGGACTGTTACAAAAGGCACAGAAAGCGTGAGACACATGGCATACAGGTGTCGAAGTTGCAGAAGCGTTACATGTAACGGTAGATTTTGAACGTTTCAGCATCGAGCATGAAGTAAAAGCATCGAAAAGGCAAGAATTTGAAAGGACGCATTTTGGGAGGTGAAACAAAACGACGCAGGTGAACCGAAAAGTCGTGCCAAATAGTATAAAATTGAAAGCACAGATTGAATAGGGGGTTGGAAATTGCTGCTAGCAGAGTTGCAGAGACAAGGGCTGCATGCCATTCTGGGCCTGCACTTGGAGCAATTTCCTTCATTTTGTTCTGGATTTTCTTTTTGAACCTGGAACATTCTGTAACTGTAATTGATACATCATTTTAATATAGAAACACAGAGAGTTGGCATCTCATTGATGAGAAAGAAGGAGTCATTTTTGCATGCATGATTTAATGTTTTATCCTTCATTTCAGATTTCTAGGCTTTTAGGTGAAGTTTAATGCAAGTGTTCTTGGTTTCTTCACACGAATGCCTAAATCTAGAATTACAGTAGAAACCCTAGAAATCCGCACCTAGCCTATCTGGATTGTGCGAATTTGCAGGTTCAATAGGTTAGGTTGCATGCAAAAACCTCATTGTCTTCGGTTTTGTCAATCAAGATGACAGCACTCTGGTCGTAGCTTAGTTTCTTTCATTCTATTTGCATTTCTTCATTTTTTTTAATCATTTATTCTTCCTGCATTTTTTCATTGTCATCCAAATAAATAATTGAAAATCTACTAGAGCCTGAAATCCAAATAGATTCATCCTTTTTGTATTAACTTTCTATGAGTCCAATGTAATTCAAAATAAAATAAATCACCGGGCCCCTTGTTAACATCCACTTGTAACCCTAAGGTATTCCTAGCATTTCAATTGAAAAGCATCATTGGTGAATGAAGAACTATCACAACAGGAACCTTGGAGAAATTATTTAGTCATAATTTCTTTGCAAGTAGAGGATTTTGGGACTCAGATCCTACCGGAGAGTGTGCTTTCACAATTGGGTGAAAACACCACTCAATAGATTGGCGCTAGAAGGAGGGCCCAAATCGGTTTACTTTATTTTGGTTTTCATACATGAGTAATATCTTTTTGATTTAATTTTCAAATCATCTTTTAAAACTCACAAACAACTAAATTGCATCTTTTGTTTTCTTTTGGTTGCAGGTTTTTCTTTGAAATAATCGAGGGTTTCATCAGGCAGGCTGGACCCACCGCGTCGTATTACGACCAGGTCCCAAACAACCGGAGAACCATTTTTCATGACCTTATTAGTACTCCCAAGAATAAAACCAAACAATTCGTAAGCTCACCAGTCACAAAAGACCTATTTTCTCCAAGAACATCGAGTGGACCTATGCCCGTAATATCAGTTGCCACTAGTGTTCCTATTGTCAATAATATTTCTACTGCTATTGTAGGTTTTTCTTCATCGATTTTGAGTCAAATGGCTCAAGCTCTAGCAGCTCCTTGGTATGGAGCTAACAATACTCCTTTGAATATTGCTGGGGATATCCATGAAATCCCCAAGAACATTGAAATATTTTTGCCTAAATACAAACCATATGGCCCAAGAACAGCAGAAGAACATATCCAAGCCTATAGGGATGTTTTAATTAGGTTGCAAGTTCAATATGAAGATGTGGCTTGCAGACATTTTCCTATGAGCTTAGATCCAATAGCATATGAATGGTATATATGCTTACCAACTGGTTCAATCACTTCTTGGACACAAATGGAAAATGCCTTCGTTAATCAATTTAGGTCACCCTTGGATCCCACAACCATTTACAATCAGTTTATTACATGCAAAAGGGGCCGGGGGAACCGATCAGAATGTTTAATCAGAGATTCCAAAAGTGCTATAATAGAGCAATTAGGCACTTTGCCATCGATCCCGCAGTGGCTTTGCAGATATATTTTGGGGCATTGGACCCCATGACAGCCATGTTTGCGAGACGCAATCCTCAAGTCACCACACTGGCTTTAGCTTATAATGAAGCCATGACTATCGAGCAGCAAATGACACCACAAGTCTACGGGTTTACCCAGATGCCTATGATGGGACAGTATGCTCCATATGGTCAAGCTCCCTTGGAAAATCAGCTCATGGCACCACAAGTGCCAAGCATGAACGCCTTCCCATATCAGCAGCCGTATCCACCAACACCTGCATATGCACCCATTCCAATCCAACCAATCACATCCATTCCACCGGTCCCCACATTTTTGCAGAATAGTCAATCGACTATGCAAGGAACTAGCCAAGTCAATCCTTAGGCCATAGTTCCTTTTCCAAATCCAACCCCGATTCAAAGTGTTAATCCATACGGGAATCAAATTCCTCAGAACCCAACCCAAATGTTGAATCAAGACCCCATCAATTATGCGAATCCAATGGGGGTTAACAACAATGTGATTCCACCGAAGGAGATTTATTCAGAAGTCGAAGAGCTCAAGAAATTAGTTCATAAACTAAGCAATGACGGGGTTCAACAGCAGAAGTATGAGTCCCATGCCCCTCACCCAAATCAAAATTTTAACAATAGAGGGAGGCACTGGAACACCAAGCCAAACAATGGGGGAGTTCCCGCTCCCATTGCTAATCAACTAGATACTTCTACAGGACCTAGCCAATCCAATTCTCTTTTGAATATTTCAGATTTGGCGTGGGAAAGGGGGTGCAAGTTGCACAACACAAAAGAACACAATGAGAGGAATTGTCCTGAAATTGCTAGATACACTCATTGTCTTCAGGCACAAGTTGATGATTTGGAACTGGTATCAAATGAGGGTCCATTGCAACATCAAGATGATAATATTATGGTGATGGAAACTGTATATCATCAAGAAGGTGAGAGTGAGGAAGAAGAAGATGAAATTTTGGAACAGGAGGTGCAAGCTTTTTGAGATTTCAAAAAGGGGAATCATGGATACCATTTGAGAAGTAAATCTAAAGCCCCTAAAACCTCATCAACACCTCCAAACAATTATATTCTTCCTCCAGATACTAAGGCAAATAATAATCCTCCCCCTCCACTCAGAAGAGAAATGTCTAATGATGTACAGAAGACAGTCAAATTTGAAAAACCAAACTATGACATAGTGGAGGATCTGAAGAAGTCCAAATCTAGCCTTTCATTCTTGGACGCGGCTAGATTGCCTGGCCAAAAGGAGGCGTTGATAAAATCTTTGAACTCACCTGATCCAATGTGGAAGGAAAAAAGAGTTGAGTCCCATATGATTTTGCAAAAAGAGAGAAGGGATGTCCCGCCATTCTTACTGACTCTGAGAATTGCGGGTAAGAATTTGCATAATTATTTGGTGGACACGAGTGCCACGAGCAACCTCATGCCTTCAGAGATATGTAAAATGCTAGGTCTGCAACCTGTTTCATCCAAATGTACGGTCTTGCAATTGGACCGTTCAAAGGTAAATGTGGTAGGGACATTTTATGATGTCAAGATTCAATTAAATTCTGAACCCAGGGTCCAGCAGGTTGTTGACATTTTGGTTGTTAATATCCCAAGTAGATATGGAATGCTACTTGCGAGAGATTGGATGAAAACTCTGAATGGCTATTTTTCAACAGACTGCTCACATATGTGGCTACCATGGAAAGGAATTGCAAATCAAATTAGAGTGGAAAATGAACCGAGGCTTAAGGAGATCATAACAAAATTTAACAAGTTGAATGAAGTTTAGTTTTCTGAGCCAGAACTGGGGGTTTATGCGCTTGATTTTGAGGCCACTGAAGAGCCTAAAAATGAAACATGTCATAGTGGCTCTTCTGAGGAAAATGATTGCACATGGTTGCTCAGGTTCGATGGATCAAAATCTAGATAGGGAGCAGGAGCTGGAGTCGAGCTCACTGGCCCGGGAGGTAAACCATTATTGGCTGCTTACAGACTGCAATTTCCTTGCACGAACAATGTGGTAGAATACGAAGCATTAATCTTTGGTTTACGTCTAGCATTGAGCAAACAAGCCAAATGCTTGAAGGTTTTGGGAGATTCTGAGTTGGTAGTCAAGCAAATCAAAGGATAGTATACATGTCGTGATAGGAGACTGAGTCTTTATAGAACTAGGGTTATGGACCTCATTGAGGAGTTCGATGCATTCAACATAGCCCTTATTTCTAGGAAAGGAAATCGAATAGCAGACTCTCTTGCAGTCGTCGTGGGCATGTTAAACCCGGTTGATATAAGAAGGTGTAAAAAGTTCTCCATCGAATTGGTTCCTTGTCCATCAATACCCGACAACGTCAAGAATTTCCAGGTTTTTGAAAGTGACAGACACATCTACAAATTTGTCATGAACTCGGGTATTTTTGAAAATCAGGTGATTGATGAGGAACAAAGGTGGCAAGATGAAGCAGAAAATGAAATTGAAATTGCGTATCAATCCAACAAAATTCCTAAAGACGTGGTTTCATTGGAAAAAATGTTCGACATGGGATGCAAGACTAAGAAAGGAAAAATGTTCCCACTCCCTAAAGATGCATGTGATCTAATTAATCTAGGGGGTGCAGACAATCCAAAGGAGGTGTACATTGCAAAGGCATGTACAGATGAAGAAAGGAGCAACATAATGCAAGCATTGAAGCATTACATAGATTGCATTGCATGGAATTACAATGAGTTGAAGACATACAACCAAGACATTATCACACATACCATCCCTTTGAAGCCAGACTCCAAGCCTTTTAGGCAAAGACAGCGAGTTGTTAACCCGCTATTGGAGCCTTTGATCGAAACGGAGGTTAAAATATTATTGGAAGCAAAAATCATTTTTCCTGTTAGGCACTCAACTTGGGTTGCTAACCTCGTTCCAGTAAGGAAAAAGAGTGGAGAGATTAGGTTGTGCATAGATTTTTGAAATCTTAATAAAGCCTCTCAAAAGGATAATTATCCATTGCCTTAAATTGATGAAATTTTGCAAACGGTAAATGGATCGGAAATGATGTCCTTTCTTGATGGGTATTCGGGATACAACCAAGTTCTTATACATCCAAATGACAGGATGAAAACAGCCTTCACCACCAAGTGGGGGACATTTGCATATAAGAGAATGTCGTTCGGACTGTTGAATGCTGGTGCAACTTTTCAACATGCCATGGATTATGCATTCAAAGGGCTCATAGGCAAATGTATCATCGTGTATGTGGATGATATCCCAGTTTTATCGAAAAAGAGAGGACCATGTCAAAGATTTAAAGAAAGTGCTTCAAAGATGCAGAGAACATGGAATTTCCTTAAATCCCAAAAAGTGCATTTTCAGAGTTACAGAAGGAAAATTGCTTGGTCACATCATTTTAAAAGAGGGCATATCCATCAACCCAGAAAGGATACAAGCTATCCAAAACTTACCTCTCTCGAGTAGTAAAAAAGAATTGAGATCTTTCTTTGGGCAGGTTAATTTTGTGAGGAAGTTTATCTCTAGCTATGCTGAGATAGCCAAACCTCTGAACAAGATGCTCAAGAAAAATGTGGATGTAAAATGGAATGAGGAAATTAAAGTGGCCTTTCAGAACATCAAAGACACCATCTCCAGGGCCCCTGTCCTTATAATTCCAGACTACTCCAAGCCTTTCTATATTTATGCTTTTGCATCAGAACACTCTTTTGCGAGTGTCTTAACCTAAAAATGTGAGGATAGTGCAGAAAAACCCATAGCATTTTTAAGTGCCCCCTTAAAAGATGCTCAATTAATGTATTCAATCCTTTATAAGCAAATGTACGCACTTTTTAAAACGATGAAAAAATTTAGGCATTACATTGTGCACAGCAGAGTTATTGCCATCATGCCTGACTCTGCTGTTAAGACCATGTTTTTACAAAATGAACTAGGTGAGAAAAGAGGGAAATGGATTTCTACCATCCAATAATTTGATCTCGAAATCCAACCTATGAAACTAGTTCGAGGACAGGGACTGGCGAAGGCGATCGCAAAGATATTACTCGGATAAAACATGCCAATACTCAAATACAAAATACATTGCTAAGGATGACTAGTATGTTGATGTTGTGCAATTTTTATTGACTAGTAAGTGTCCTTCTAATCTGAATTCAACCCAGATAAGAGCTTTAAGGCTTAATTCTGTCAATTACCTGATGAAATCTGGTGTTCTTTACAGGAAGAATCATGAAGGGATCTACCTGAGGTTCCTGAACAAAGAAGAAGTTGCCAGGGTGTTGCAGGAATTTCATGGGAAACATGGAACTGGTCATGGTGCGGCAAATGCTATAGCACATCAAATCCTAAGAGTAGGATACTACTGGCCACACATTTTCAAAGATGCACATGCCCATGTATGATCTTGTCATATCTATCAAGTGGCTGCCAATAGAGAAAGAAATGCAGCCATGCCATTACAACCTGTAGTTGAAATGAGGCCGTTTGCACAGTGGGCACTAGATTTCATTGGGGTTATTAACCCAAATTCTTTTGATTCTCATAAATTCATATTGACAGCTACAGATTACTGCACAAGGTGGACAGAAGCAATTCCTACTAAACATGCCACCACAGACGTTGTAATTAGATTCCTTGAGGACCATATTATAACAAGATTTGGAATGCCCGATGCTATTGTCAGTGACAATGGTAAAGCGTTTATTTCTATGCAATTTGTAGATTGGGCATATGATAACAAAGTGAGCTTAAAATTTGCATCCAATTATTATCCTCAAGGAAATGGGTTGGCCGAATCTTCAAATAAAAATTTGTTGAATACCATTAAGAAGTTGCTAGAAAAGAACCCTCGGGATTGGCACGACCAATTGAAGTTTGCCCTTTGGGCAGATAGGACCAGAGTGAAATAATCCATAGGGAATACTCCCTATCATTTGGTCTATGGGCAAGACCCGATATTTCCTACAAATTTGAAGTTGCAGACCTTACATTTCATACAAGAGTACTTGGGGATAGATGATCAAGTTGAAGCCAGGTCAAGTCATTTGCTACACCTTGATGAAAAGAGAGAAGAGGCCATGAATCACATGAATAAACACCAGGAAGTTATCAAAATATGGTTTGACAGAAGGGCCAAAGTTAAATCATTCAGAATTTCAGATTTGGCATTACTATGGGACAAAAGACATGAGGAAAAAGGGAATCATCAAAAGTTTGATTGTCTTTGGTTAGGCCCATATCAGATTTCAGAGATTCTTGGGAAGAATACCTTCAGGCTAAAAACTTTAGAAGGGAGAGATTTTATGCTACCGGTTAATGGGCAAATTTTAAAGCATTATTTTAGCCCTTAGGTTGTGAGATTTGGATATTATTCTTTCGATTTTGGTGGGGGTTTTCAGTTTTTGTTTTTATTGTTTAGGATTGTTAGTTTAGCTAGGATTTTGGTTGTGGATTTGATTTCAATTGACATGTTTTTTTTTATTTTGATAATATATATATATATATATATATATATATATATATATATATATATAAAATAATAATAAAAATAAAATATATATATATATATATATATATTGAGATGTCAACTTATGCTTAAGGTTAGGGGAATATGAAATATTGGAATTGTCTTGTAAAAGCTCCACAAGTAACACAAACATCTTAAGTTATATTGTTTGATTTTGTGATGCATGAAAGAGTCAATTTTGCATGACAAATCTTTCATTTGCAATTCAAGAGATAATGCATTCATGGTACATCTCACTTTACATATACATTCCATCTTAGTTACATATGCATCTTAGGTACAAATCATTAAAGTATGTCAATCCCTCTTAGGGTTGTGTTATAACATAAATGTAAGAAGGCTCCTAAGGTTGGAAACTGAGTCTTGAGATATCTAGAACCAAGCACATCTCATACATTAAAAAGGATCTTGAGCAAAATGATCAAAACCTAACTTGGAAGAAAAGGTTGGGCGAAAGAAGTTCTTCATGTCTATCCTATTATGCAACATGATCTTTAAAACAGTGGTTTTGACCACTTCCATACAGCTTAAAGCCTAAAATCAGAGTAGTAAGGATAGGGTTAAGTCCTCATCGAACTTAGGTTGAGGATCCAATTCCCAAAAGCTTTGATTTGACCCACATGGAGTAGTAAGGATAGGTCATAAATTCTCATCTCATTTAGGTTGAGAATCTGATTCCCCAAAGCTCTTATGTCTCATTTCATAATAAGTCTTGGATTGGAAGGATCCACTCTTTCCTTGCAAAGGATGAGTCATCCCTAAGGTCTAAGCAATAAAATTAATATTTTCCTTTTACATCTAATGTTTGGATTGGAAGGATCGTACTACATGTCCCTAGCAAGGATGGGTAGTCATCCCCAAGGTCCAAGAAGTAAAAAATAAACTTTTCCCATCTCATCTTTATATTGGATTGTAAGGATCATACTACTTGTCCTCTGCAAAGGATGGGTAGTCATCCCCAAGGTCCAAAGAAATGAAGATAAGTTTTGGATTGTGGGGTTAGATATGCCCATGAATGGCAACATGTCTTGTCTAAAAAACAAGACCACTGATTGTCCAAAGGGTTAGACTAGCATGACCATTTCTTTCATAATTGGTTTAATTATTTTGCTCAAAGTGAGGTAATGAACTCTAAATCAGAATAGTAAGGATAGGGTTAAACTCTCATCTCGGTTGGTTGGGAGTCTGATTCCCCAAAGTTTTGATTTCACATTCACTTGCACATGGGTTCAAGATAGTAGGGACTCACAACCAACCTTGGGACACCATAAGGTAATTAATTAGTGGATCCTAAGAGGGTTTAGCAATCTTGAATGCTTGTACATAATACTAGAAGAATGACTATGCCTTTTATAAAAGCAAAATCTCCTAGCATATTCATTAGGGTACACAAATCATTCACAATCTCACATATGCATTCATGCAAAACTGACAATGGAATGTTGATCAAGTTCAAACGATAGGGAATGAAATTCATTGCACACACTGAGCTAATACTTGATGATTCTAATGATTCATGTACTTCTGATTTTTGGGCATTTGTTTTTATTGTTTATGTGTTAACACATATTTTTGAGTTTGTATATGTTTCAAGTTGGGTTCTCACTAAAATGCTCAAGAGCATTTGACAGCAGAGTCACCATTTGTTGTGGCTGATCCACAACACACCCCAAAATTGGGGACCCACCTTTTTTGTAGGCTTTCAGAAAAAAAATCTAAGTGACCCAGATGCTAAAAATGAAGAAAAGGGGCAAAAAAATGCACAAGAAAGTGTCGCGAAATCGCGACCTGTCGCGCCATCGCTGCCAAAAATAGGAAAGTGTCGCGAAATCGCGACCTGTCGCGCCATCGCTGCCAAAAATAGGAAAGTGTCGCGATGAAAAAGTGTCGCAAAATCCTGACTTGTTGCTCCATCACAATCGAAATAGGAGAGAGAAAGGCAAAATGGAAAGGCGTAGCGAAATTGCGACATGTCGCAGAATCGCGGGTCAAACTGGTCAAATGGCACGAAGCAAAAAAATGTCATGATATCGCAACCGATTGTAGATGGAAGACATGAAATAAAAAAGCATCGCAAAATCATGACAAAAACGAGTCAAAGCGTACGGAGGGAAAATATGTCGTGAAATCGTGACGTGTTGCGTTTTCGTGGCCAGAAGCAGCTAGATAGTACGGACTGGAAAAATGTCACGATTTCGTGATAGAAAGCCACGAGACAGCTCCAAATGAAAAAATCGTCATGATTTCGTGACAGGTTGCAGCCCAGTTGTACGAAACGAAAGGGCGTAGCGAAATCATGACAGAAAGTAGCGAAGAAGGCATGAAGTGAAAAACGTCACGAAATCGCTACAGGTTGCGGTCGAGAATGTACGAAAGTGAAAACGGTCGTGAAATCATGATAGCATATAGCAAAGGTGCCCAAAGAAGAAAAGCGTCGTGAAATCGCGATAGGTTGCAGTGAAGGAGCAAGAAGCGAGAAGCATAGCGAAATCGTGATAGGTTGAAGCCCAAGTAGTACGGATGAAAAAGACATCGTGAAATCATGACAAAATCGAGCGAAAGGATCCAGGGCATAAAAATGTCATGAAATCGTGACAGCATGCAGCAAAGGTGCCCGAAGTAGAAAAGCATCGCGAAATTGCGACAGGTTGTAGCGAAGGAGCAAGAAGCGAGAAGCATAGCGATTTCGCGACAGGTGGCGGCCGAATGTGTATGGAGCAAAGAGGCATCGCAATTTTGTGACATGTCACGTTTTCGTTGGACAAGAAGGCAAGAAGGCTGTTGACCAAAAAACATCGTGATATCGCGACCTGTTTCATTTGCGTTGTGTTAACAGAGGAACAAGTTGCATGCATGAAAGCATTGCGATTTCCATGGGACCATTACAAAAGGCACAGAAAGCGTGAGACACGTGGCATACAGGTGTTGAAGTTGCAGAAGCATTACATGCAGTGGTAGATTTTGAACGTTTCGACATCGAGCATGAAGTAAAAGCATCGAAAAGGCAAGAATTTGAAAGGACGCATTTTGGGAGGTGAAACAAAATGACGCAGGTGAACCGAAAAGCCGTGCCAGACATTATAAAATTGAAAGCACAGATTGAATAGGGGGTTGGAAATTGCTGCTAGCAGAGTTGCAGAGACAAGTGCTGCATGCCATTTTGGGCCTGCACTTGGAGCAATTTCCTTCATTTTGTTCTGGATTTTCTTTTTGAACCTGGAACATTCTGTAACTGTAATTGATACATCATTTTAATATAGAAACACAGAGAGTTGGCATCTCATTGATGAGAAAGAAGGAGTCATTTTTGCATGCATGATTTAATGTTTTATCCTTCATTTCAGATTTCCAGGCTTTTAGGTGAAGTTTAATGCAAGTGTTCTTGGTTGCTTCACGCGAATGCCTAAATCTGGAATTACAGATAGAAACCCTAGAAACCCACACCTAGCCTATCTGGATTGTGCGAATTTGCAGGTTCAATAGGTTAGGTTGCATGCAAAAACCTCATTGTCTTTAGTTTTGTCAATCAAGATGACAGCACTCTGGTCGTAGCTTAGTTTCTTTCATTCTATTTGCATTTCTTCATTTTTTTTTAATCATTTATTTGTCTTGCATTTTTTCATTGTCATCCAAATAAATAATTGAAAATCTACCAGAGCCTAAAATCCAAATAGATTCATCCTTTTTGTATTAACTTTCTATGAGTCCAATGTAATTCAAAATAAAATAAATCATCAGGCCCCTCGTTAACATCCACTTGTAACCCTAAGGTATTCCTAGCATTTCAATTGAAAAGCATCATTGGTGAATGAAGAACTATCACAACAGGAACCTTGGAGAAATTATTTAATCATAATTTCTTTGCAAGTAGAGGATTTTGGGACTCAGATCCTACTGGAGAGTGTGCTTTCACAATCGGGTGAAAACACCACTCAACAATACTTACTAATCCAAGCTTTCCAATAATGATTTTACACTATAGTATATGCAAATTTTAGAGTCTTCTTTTTCTTAGAAATAGTCAATAGAATGTTGATATGTTTCTTTCTCTCAAAATATATCTAACTTCTATATTTTTTCTTGTGAAGGTTTGAAACTTGTAGACAATAAATTCAACACTACCTTGAAGACTTGAATGAACACTACTTATGCAATATTTAAACCTTGAAATGTTCCATTTTTTAAAAATCTTCAAGTTTCATCTTGATAAAAAACTAAATATAAAAGTTCAACTAATGAACTTTTTTCACCTTTATTGCATACCTTTTCTCCTCTGTAGATGGTGATGATGATGATGATGATGGTGATTTAAGTCACCTAAATTGTTACCTTTTGTAGATGATATTACAGCTTCTTCTAGGATGTCCAAAAACAACTCTTTGGATCACCGTTTTGCAACTTTAACACTCCACTAATTTTCTACCCAAAACTATGATTTGGTGGCTCCAATACTCCTTCAAGATGTACCTCTAAAATTTGATCCTTAGCAGCTACTAATGCTACCCAAAATGCTACCTTTTTCTATCCTCAAATCTAAAAAAAATTATATTGTAAAGTAGTCAAAGCCTTCACTGAAACATTGTCCTTGAATTTCTCATATTTGGTGGTTTCTCTATATATTTTCCCTTGTCAAATTTTGACTTCAATCTAGGTCTATCTAATGGCCTTCTTCTCAATATTTTGACTGTCTTGAGGTCTACACTTTTCTTCTCTAAATTTTAGAAAGCTTCTTACCAGATCCTTCTCTCTTGGGCTTATTGTTGGATGGCAATAATTATCCCTATTTATTTATAAGAAACTTCTCCTTGTACTAAATTTCTCCAATGAGTTCTTCTAGGAACTATTCCAATGAGTCTCACCAAGCCTTCTCCTTGTTTCTCATTGAGATCTCTCCTAGGCCTTCAATATTTTAGCTTCTAAAACTTCAATGAGACCTTCCTGTTGGTACTGAAACTGAAGGGGTTGATTTTATTGATACAAATGGTTACAATATATATAGGCATAAGCCTATATTCAAAACATGACACTTGTCAAGAGAAATTGACAAGTGTCAAAGTGAAGGCATAGTGCACTTTAATTCTATCATTCCCCCTTAAAGTGCACTATCCTAACTAAATAAGAAACAAAAAAAGTCAACATTAGGTAACATTCCCCCTTAATGTTGACTTCTCTAAAACAACCTATCATCCTCTCTTATTGTTGATTGGGTCTAGGCTCGTGCTCTTTGCGCTTGGCTCTCCAAATATGAATAATGCTAGATTCACTGTGTATACATCTCGATCTGTTGCCTTAATGTCAACCACTTCCACGGGTCTATTGCCACTGGGTCAGCCGTCTAAGTGCCTCAGGGTCATCATGGGTGCCTCAGGGTCAGCCACTTCTGGGTCTGTTGCCTCTATAGGTCATCCTCAGAGGATGTTGCCTCTCGTAGGTCACTGACTAGTCCCACCATAAATATCAAATCCTTCCTTATGGTGAACTCAATCTAGAAGGTGTCGGTCTTTGCCAAAAATGCACCTTAATACAAATGAAAAACGAGCCATATAAGAGTGTCGATCTCTGCCAAAAATGCACTTTGTTTTACAATCTGAACTTCAAATCAAAATTTAGCTGAGTAAAAGATCTCAAAACTGAAAAATAATTGCACCAATGGATTCCCCTCTAAATTCTCTTTCCAACGACTATATATTATCCTATAGTCGGTTACAATTGGATGCTTCAACAAAGCAAAAAAATAATGACTTTTAAAAAAAATGTGCTGCTCCGGGACATTCCCAAATGGTCACCCATCCGAGTGCTACTCTCCAAGAAAATGCTTAACTTGGGAGTTTTTTTATAATGCGCTGCCAAAATACCATTCTTCAAAAATGAAATTAATTACCCCTCCTTTTGGTAATTTTGACTTGAATTTCGTAACAACAATATTGAAAACTGAACTTATATTTTACCCCTAAGAAACTTCTATTTTAAATGACCCACAAAAAGCACTTGCAATGTAAAGGCAGAAGGAGACGATGATTTCTGATAGTTCGTGCTTGATTTTTCCTCCGCATGGATACCAAGGCGTGTTCTGTGTGCATTTGACGATCGTGCAAATCTAGAGTTTTGGTGGGAAATGTGCCTAATGAGTGGCAAGAACACGGAGCTCTATCTACACAAGATTCAAAGCTATCATTGTCGTCGGAGCTATCATCTACATAGGAGTTAAAAAAAGAAAACAACTTTTGTTAGGATTAATCAAATCATCCATTGCAGCTACAGTTTCTGATCCCATCGATGAAAGAGGAGTCAACACTGCTTCGGCTGCGCCACATCAACAAGATGACAATTCATAATTTTTCACGGACGATAACAGATTTGCAGGATAGACCTGGGAATAAATTTTTCTTGACTTCAAATATTTGGATTTGGCAGAAGAATATCTAATCACCTCTGCAAAACAAACTCTCCTTAATAGACATTAAAATTTGTTAGGTGCAGATGGCCCTTGGCACAGCTAAATGGTAGCTAGATGAGTTTGACAGGGCAGTGAAATCAAGTTACACAAGGAACGATGGAGATGCTAGTGATAGGCATAAACAATTTGTAGTAGCGATTAGGAACCAGATACTTGGCATTGAGAAAACTCTCAGTGATTCAATTAGTGAAGAGGGCAACAAAGGGCTACGATGGGTACAACTTGGCGATCAGGGCTAATGCGACAACGGTTTCAGCTTTTCTATAGCTGAAATTCGTTCACACAGATCGACTCATCGAACAGGCGACATCGCATCTGGAGATACGTATATTTTATTTTAGGGAAACTACAAAAGTGTGTCAACCATGTTTGGGCGTATGCAAAAAAAAGAGTGGCAACACAGGGCATTGAAGAAAATGTTGACATAGACCCTGCTTATGGACTCGACGATGGACTCTCCACTTCCACAGTAGTAGCTCTCCCTGCCATCACAAATATTATTATCGCCATCGCCACAACCATAGCTATCTCCGTAACTCTGAAATTGAAACCCTTCATTTTTTTTGTGCACAGGAGTAGAATCGAGGACCACGGACTGCAAGATTCAGGAATCAACGACCGGTTCCAGGTACTCCGTGGATAGTAAAGGCTCAAATTCCAAATGCAAATGGAAGTGCTGAAGATCTTAATGTTGTTCACAATAGAGATCAATACAATAGACCCGAGTTTGTAACAAAGCATCCCGATGCTAAATATTTCATAATCAAGTCCTACAGTGAAGATGATATTCACAAAAATATTAAATATAGCTTTTGGGCTAGCACTCCAAATGGGAACAAAAAATTGGAAAGAGGCATGTCCTTGGATGGCGAGGATTGTCCTTTATGGAGTTTATGGTTTCTGATCCACTCAATGAGTGGAGAGCATACTTATACTCCCTGACTCCATATTCTATAGGCAGATCTCATCACTTTGATACCAAATGTTGGTACTGAAACTGAAGGGGTTGATTTTATTGATACAAATGGTTACAATATATATAGTCATAAGCCTATATTCAACACATGACACTTGTCAAGAGAAATTGACGAGTGTCAAGGTGAAGGCATAGTGCACTTTAATTTTATCACTTCCTTGATCTCTTCAATCTTCAACTATGGAAGTTTTGTAATGATATCCTCTTTGGATATCCTAAATTTGTTGCTACTAAAATATTACAATAGGAATTTTGTTAGTCTTTCTCTATCCTCAATCTTCCACTATGGAATTTCTTCAATAGGGCCTTCTATAGACCTCTTTCTCAATGTGAAATTTTCAATATTCAATGGAGATCATCAATCTCCAATCTTCACTAGGACTTGAGTCTCTTCTTCATTCAATGGGGTCTTCTTTCTAGGACCTCCTCCGTGATCTGCAATCTTCAACATGGTTTCCTTAGCCACTATATTTCTTCTCAATATCCAACTTGGAGTCTTCAATCGGTAATTCTTTTAATGTGACATTTCTCATTAGGGCTCCAAAACTTCAATCTCTACTCTTCTACAACAAAGAACTAATCCATGCATGAGGAAAGCACATAGACTTTCATGCAACATGAAACTCTTCTCTATCTATTGTAGAAAGTTTCTCAACTTCTAGAAATTAATTTTTTGCAACAAAATATTATAAATAGAAGTTTTTATAAATATATAGAAAACAATCTACACTAGTTGTAATGCCAGTCTAGTGGATTCAATGCTAAGTTTTAGTCTTCACAATTTTTTTTGTAAATATATGGAAAAACTCTAGCCAATAGTAAATTTCTAAAAATGAGATTTACAATTTCCTATCAATCTCTCTTGTGGTGATTTATATTTCCTACTGATCTAGTGTGTGCTCTGATACCACTGTTAGCTTTTGAAGCTTTAAAATTAAAGGAAATGTGACCACAAGTATGGAAATAAGCATACAATATTATAACTATGACAATGGGTAAATAATATGCATGAAAATATGATAGAAAACTTTATACAATACTTAAGAAATGCTCATATATGAAATCTCATGAAAATATACAATGCTATGCAATGGAGGTCACTACCTCTCCATTTTGCAAAAAGTATGTCTACATTGTATCTACTACTACTCTACCTATACACTCCAAAATCCTCTTGCACTTCTACTCTATGAAGACCTATTTATAATTAGATGCAACTCTTTGCCTTCAATATTCCTATGACACCTCAATATTCTATTCTAACAAATTTACATGTGGACTACATGCGCATTTACATCATTGCATATTCTAACACTTGTACATTTATTACATTGCTTTAATAAAGTACTTAACTCCTAATATACTCCTAATATAAATATGTACCCATGATGATACATTAGTAAGGACCAAATAATGTAATATATTCCAACACTCTCAAAAAACAAATCAGCAACATGAGTAGCATCACACATTTTTCTACAAGGTATGAAATGTGCCATCTTTGAAAATCTATCAACAACAACAAAAATTAAATCATTTCTCTTTTATTTTTGAGGCAATCCAAGGATAAAATCCATAATTATGTCTTCCCATGGCCTTTCTAGTATTAGTAATGGTTGATATAACCAGGTATTTTGGCTCTTTTCTTTTGCTTGTTGATAGACTTGACAATTCTATATAAATCTTCACACATTCGTGTTTATCCCTAGCTAATAATAGTTTTTACAAAGTTTTTTCAAAGTTTATCTTTTTCAAAAATGTCCATCCAATCCTCCACTATGTTTTTCTCTTATCATTTTTTCCCTCATTGATATCCATGGTATACATAATTGTTGTCCCTTCAATAATAATCCTTCTTAAATAAAATAATCTAGCCATAGTGTTTTATATCCTATAGTGGTACCATTGCAAGTTGCCTAAGCTTCCTTGAAGTCCAAATCATCAATATAGAGCTCTTTCATAGCATCAAATCCTACCACTTTAGTATTCATTACACTCATAAACAAGTTTATTCTACTTAAAGCATCAACTACCTGATTTGAACTACCACTTCTATGCTTCAAAATAAATGAGTAACTTTGAAGATACTCTACCCATTTCATGTGTCTTTGGTTCAACTTGCCTTGATTGTTTATGAACTACAAATCATGGTTATACATAAATAGTACAAATTCCTTTGGTAATAGATAATATCTCCACTCTTTAGTGCTTGCACAATGGCATAAAATTCGTGATCATAAACTGAATATTTCTTCTTTGCCTCTTTCAATTTCTTTCTAAAATAATGAATGACTCTACCTTCTTGACTCAAAACTCCTCCAATGGTAGTTCTATTGGCATCACAATCTACTTGGAAAACCTTGTTAAAGTCTATCAATTCTAAAATTAAATGCTCTATGAGTTTCTCTTTCAATATTTGAAATCCCCATTCCATTGCACTCATCCATTTGATCTCATGTCTACCTCCTTTAATTGTTTCCATGATTAGAGCAAAAATTCCACTAATTTTTTTTATGAATTTTTTTGTAAAAACTTGCCAAGCCATGAAAACTTCTAACTTCAAACATACTCCTTGGTTATGGCTACTCCAAAATATCCTTCAACTTTACTATATCCATCCACAAACCATCCTTAGAAATAACAAAACCTCGGTATACCAACTCTTTCTTTTAAAACTACATTTTTTAAAATTGTTCAACAATTGTTCCCCCTTCAACTTTTTCAAAACTAACCTTACATGCTTTACATGTTCTTCTGTTGTCTTTCTAAAAACCAAAATATCATCCAAGTAAACCACTACAAACTTACCAAGAAAAGGCTTCAAGAATTCATTCATTAGTCTCATAAAAGTACTACATGTGTTTGTCAACCCAAATGTCATAAGTAGCCATTCTTACAATCTCTCTTTGGTATTAAAGATAGTATTCCACTCATGTCCTTCTTTGATTCAAATTTTATGATAACAAATATTCAAATAATTGTGAAGTACTCTTCTCCACTTAAGCAATCTATCAAGTTATCGATAGGAGGTAATGGAAATCTATATTTTATCATAATCATATTGATTGTTTGGGATTCTATGCACATATGTCATTCTACTCTTTTCTTAGGTGTAAGTACAACTGGTAATACACATGGGATCAAACTCTTCTTTATTATCTCCTTTTCCAATAGCTCTTAGACTTATCTTTTAATCTCTTCATTCTTCATAGGTGTCATCCTATAGGCTGCCTTGTTTGGCAAACTTGATTTGGGTAGGAATTCCATGTTATGACTAATGCTCCTAATAGGTGGTAACACATTGGGTAATTATTCTAAAATAATATTAGCATAATCTTCAAACAAATACTTCACTTCATGTGGAATACCATCAACCTTATTCATTGTCCCATATTTCATGGGTTTAGTTATGAAAGAAGAACATACTTTCTTTTTATCCTTCAAGAATTATTTTATAGAGGTTAGGCACACTTTTGAACCATTGCACACCTCTTTTCCCTTGTCCTTCAATTGAATTAATGCATAGCTTTTACCATCCTTTATAATGGAATAAGTGTTCATCCTACCATCATGTACTTAGTCTTATAAAACTGACATGGTCTTCTAAATAAGACATGAAAAGCATCCATAGGAATAACATCACAAATTATCTCATATTTATAACAAACAATTTGGAAATTTATGACACATTGTTCATTCACCAAAATTTGATTTCCTTTTTGCAACCATGAGACCTCATACATATTTGAATGCTCAATTATTTTCAAACCTAATTTCTCTATTGTATCTATCGATACTAAATTTTCTTTACTTCTACTATCCACAGTCACCTTACAACACTTGCCTCCCAATTTACAAATTCTAAACAGGTTTATTACCTACTTAGGTCCATGCACCTCCTTTTTTGGTTTCGATAACACCCTTTTCATCATAAGGAATTCCCCTTGTTTGGGTTTCTCCATGTGCTTTAGTTAGTCTACACTTTCTTCGTCTACATGTGTAATATGGCTATGGGCTTCCATTCCATACCCACTAGTTTGTTGTGTTGTTGAACACTCATATGCTCAATGGCCAGCTTATTCACATTTATAATAAATTTGAGGAAATTTTATCCCTTCCTTTATCATAACCTTCATTTCCTCTTGAGAAATATATATTTTCTTCATTATTATAGGAAGTATTGTCTTCTCCCTATTGCCTTTTCCATCATCTTCTACTATTGTTGTATCCTCCATGAGATGATCATTCTCTTACTCTAGCATTATTTGATTTCCTATGAAATAACAATTTTTTTTCTTGAAAACATACTGATATGCCTCTTCATTAGTTCTAATTTGAATCATACTATTCTCATCTTGTATGGATGATATTAGTCCATTTATCTATCTTTCCACTTTCTTCTCATCATCTTCGATATGACTAGCCCTTATGGTCAATTCATATAGCTCCTCACTATATTCTTTTACTCCTAGCTCCTTTTGCTTGAGATTTTGGAGTCTTTTAAACAATCCAATCTGGAAATCCATAGGTAAAAACTTAGATTTCAACTTTGACACAAATGTTTCCTAAATTAAGATTGTATCCTTCCCCTTTTGTTGTCTTTTGGTTTGGACATGATCCCACAAAATTAAATCATGTTCCTTAATCCATGTACATGCAAAGTTGACCCTCTTTGGATCCTCCATAAATTTATAATTGAAGAATCTCTCCATTTTAGTTATTTAATCAATGAACTCTTCTAGGTTTTAACTTCCATGAAAATTAGGAGTATCAATATTTGGTTTATGTCTCATATTTGATATTTCTTGAATCAATTGTTGCTCTAGTTCTTATCCTTGCTCTTCAACTGGAGATTCTACATGACCAGTTTTCTCCTCTTCACTATCACTAATATCCTCAAGATGAATGTCTTTCCTTTTGGTAATCTTAATTGCATCTATCCTAGCTATAGTTTATCTTAGCATTTCTACTATATCCATGGATCAAGGTCCCAGGCCATGCGATCTTCCTTTTTCTCATTGCACCATATTACTTCAATACAAATCATAAACCTACTATGATACCAAATAATGTAAACAAGTGAAGGGATTCCTCCTATGGATGAGCTTCTCAAACAACAAAATTTTCCTATATATCCATGAGTTCAAGATGACAAGGAAATTGTAAGCATTCTATGATATTATAGAGTCTAATATGATATCATCTTATGAAAATACCCCTGTAGTCTTTGTATGATAACTATCTATTATGTCATACCTTTAGTCCTTTGTACAATACCTCCCAATAATAGCACACCTTCAGTCCTTTGTATGACACCACTCAATTGTACGGTGGTCTAATTATACAGCAATCATAATTCATAGTATGACAAATACTTTATACAATGATATTTTCTAGTTTGAATGGCACTCGTTTAACAACAATAATGTTGAAGGGCATACACTTTTGAATTGAACAACACTATGGACACTCGATATCCCTCATTAAATTATGATAATTGGTCATTCATATTTTACTTGGATGGCAATCACACATCCATTATAGAAGGATGGTCTTAGAAATTAATCAAGATGGCATTCATACAATTTTCCTTCTAGTATTAATGTATGTTACCATGTATAGTATCCCTAAGATAACATTATTCTCACTAACCAATGGAGTCAATGTCTTTTGTTCAATAATCCTTTGTACTGGTACTTAGTTCTCCACCATCATATTTTCCTAGTCTATAGTCCATGCTACTATCTTCTTTTATCTTCCTCTACAAACCTATAGTCCTACATACACTAAATCCTACAAAGTACTATCTATAGTCTAAAATTAAATATTCATAAAGAATAGATTGGATTTAAAAATAGAATTTTATTCAAAGCATGATCTACAATCAGAATAAAAATAAATCATTCTAGATGATAATGAAGTCAAAGCACTCTCTTCCCTCTCTCTACCTATACAAATCTATATTTTATCGTCTCAAAAATTTATCTATCTTCCCTCTAGCTCTCTCTTCTCATGTTCCTTTTATTGCTTTATTCTTTTGTTGTTCTTGTCTATATCTACCCCTCTATTTTTTATTCCTTTTTTCTCCTTAGTGTTGTTTCTCTTTCCTTCATGGAATTCCAAAGTTTTTGAAATGGTTCACCAACCATTTTTTATATAGTTAATAATTTATTGGTTTATTTTAGGTTTGATTCCCTGCATCAAAGAGCTAGCTTCCAAATAGGAAGAATTGTTAGAAAATCCTTTTTAGGAATTTATCAAAGAGGCAAAAGACATTGGAGTAATATAGATGCTAGATGAAAACAAGTGGTAAAATTTTCTAGGATTACTATCACAAAATGCCAAATAAGAACCACCAGTTTTAATATTTTTTTCATGAAGATCAAAAGATTTGTAGATTTTGTGCCCAAGGATAAAGGCAAGATCTAATATCTTATGTCAATCAAGGTTGAAATACCATGAAGTTTCTATAAATTTAGTACCTTAGTACTAACTTCTAATGTTTACAAATTTTTGAAGGGGAATGTGATAATAGATATTAAGTAATAAAGGTATCCCAAAATTTTCAAAATATGAAAAACATGAATAGGGACTTATCTACTTGTATAAAACTACTGATTTGGTAGCTAAAAAGGACCGATTGGCATGAGGGAGTGATTTACTCAATATAAGTGTCTAATCTGCCTATAAATGCAAGCAATTAGCTCATTGAGCTAGAGAAAATCACTCAAATAGTCACAACGATAGATTGAAGGCATAAATCTCAAAGCAAATATTTTTGAAAGCAATATTTTGGCATGTACTTATGTATTTAGTATATTTGGAAGTCTTCTAACATGTTAGAGGTATTCAATATTAGATCGTGCAATATTTTGCTAAAGTTATCCCCAAATATTTACTTTTAATTTCTTCTCACTCTAGGTAACATATGAATAGACTTTCACTATAAATAAGGGCCTAGAGCCCTCATTGTATTCATCATTTTCCCATGAGAATTTAAAATTGCACTCTATAAATAACACATTATGCTTTTTACTCATGAGGTTGTCAAAAACTGGCAAGTCCATAGGCATTCCATTAGAGGCATTACCCTTTTGGTTGTAAAGTGCAATATGGTTGTGGCATGATCCTTCTAGCCCATATTGTCATTCGCTTATCAATTTCATAATCTAATGAATGGGTGGAAATTGATGTCATTTTACTTCTCATGCATAAATTGATCATAGAATCTACTCGCTATGGATAAAATTTGTATTTACTTAAATATCCCATACTCGAAAACTTCCATGAAAATTTATTTTCACACTTTCCTTTTCTACATATTCCTTTCATGCAAGTTAGTTTAGACTCGTGTAAGGATTTTCTATGAGGACACTATGTAACCATCCTAAATTAAAAGGTAGGAAGAAGTCATTTTTAATCCCTTCAAACCTTGTTGAAACTTGGATTGGGGGTGCAAAAATTTAATTAGTATTTAAGACACTTCCTTGGTTCAATAGAAACCTAGGGATAGGAAAATGGAAATATGATATTATATTGTGTGGGTATTTTTGATAGTTTTCATGGGAAACACATAACCCAAGTTTGATTGTATTATAATATTATCCTATAATAATTAGTTAGATAAGGGTTTAGAATTTAGCTGGGGTTAAGGTTATATCCTCCCAAAGTAGCATGGAAGATGGATATAAAAATAAGGTATATTATCATCATTCATATCAAGTATTCTCTTGTAATCATCTTTAACCATAGAGTGGCCTCTCATATTGGTAGATCTTGTAGAGTTATCCTTTTCTTAAGGAGTTTTATCGATGTTGCCCTAGCTTAAGGGTATTATCTATCTGTATATAGATTATTATTGTGGATAATTATTTGTGCATGAATTATTTGGTGTTTTTTCATAGTGGTGAAGGAATTATGCCTATCATAATAAATTTTTATAATATAATTGGTGAGGGATACCATAGTGGTATGTCTTTGGATTTTCATTAAAAATACCCAAGTTCAAACCTTGGTATGAGGGGATTGGAACACCTCATAAAAACCCATGTTTTTAATTCAAAACTTTACCTAGAAAAGGATAGGTCATATGGTAGAGGCCAAGTGCTTACCAGTGGGCTTCCCTAGTTTGATTTCTTGGAGGGTTAGGGGTCATGTTAACTTCATATTTACCCAATGGGCTAAGGATTATAGAGGTTCTTTACCATAGAAAAAAATATTGGTTAAAAAATATTCTATTTATTTAAATCAAAAATTTGTACATCTTCACTCTTTTTCAATAGATACACATTTGAGACAGCTGTTAATAATACATAGGTGATATTTCCTTCCACTATGAGATCTACTCCTATACATAAAATGCTATACTATCACTACATAAAACCTAAAAATACTCAAAATTAAATCAAAGCAAATTATCCAAATGAATAATGACCAAAAAATATTCCTTGGTTTGCTACAACCACCACCTAGAAGGAACTCCATAGCATATGATATCATCCTTATCTAGAGCCCAATTATTTAATGCATCTTCTACCTTGTTCTATTCTCGAGGTATGTGTGTCAATTCCACTATGTAAAATTTGGTCAACTATGATCTTATGGTATATATCACCCTGTCAAGTCTCCAACCCTTAATTTTCTTAGTCTCTAGATCTTAAATTTATTTTTCAACATCTATTAGTTTGATTCTATTTATACTCTAGTCTATCCTACCTTGAGGACTTTCTAGATTCCTTTAATCAAAGTAAGTCCTTCAGCTAGGTTATAGAGAAGGATTCCTAATTTTTTTGCAAAAATAAAAGTAGGGGTAACATTAGATAATCTTCTTGTCCCCCTACACTAGATTTACTTGGATTCCCTCTTGATGCTTCATCAATATTAGCCTTACCCATTCCTTCTAGTGGCAAAACCCACTTTTTGGTTCTATCAATTTTTGAGGTAGGAATTTCCAATTATTATTGATTACTTTTAGTTGGATATATCTTTAATCTAGTAAGGATATGGATGTAGTTTCCACTCAAAAACTAATGAGTCTTGAGCGTGTGCTATATGGAATCTACTAGATTAGTTATTATCTTGTTCTAAATAAGGTAGTTATCTTGATAGTTCTAATTAAAAATTATGTTATTTCTCTCTTTTCAAAGGTTCTAGATTAGAAGAGAAGTTCCTACCCACACCAAATATCTATATTCTAGCCATCCTCCTTCTTGATTTCTCCATTCTCTCCATATTTTTCAAGAGACCTCAATCACTACCATATGATTCCCGAGAGTAATATCATCATTTTTCAAAGTTTTACCACTATAGGGCACTCTATGAAGATATAATCTATGGTTTCCAAATTTTCCCAGCACATCTCACATCTAAATGGTTCATGTATACCCCTCTTCATGAGTTTATCCCTTGTAATGATCCTTTTGTGTAATAATAACCAAATAAATAATTACACCTTAGGCCATAGGTTCTATTTCTAAATCTGCTTAAAAATGTCTTTGAGGTCACTGTTGTGGGGTTGAGTAAGTGTTTGATAACCAAAAGTTTGTGTATTCCCCTTGGTTAAATCTACCCCATCCCAAAGAT
The DNA here is from genome assembly GCA_028583015.1 of Wollemia nobilis. NCBI lineage: Eukaryota > Viridiplantae > Streptophyta > Pinopsida > Araucariales > Araucariaceae > Wollemia > Wollemia nobilis. Next base: position 1,616,905 of record JAQPPZ010003395.1, read on the forward strand.
TCATCTTCGTGAGAACAAGAACAAGATTTTATGCTTAAAATACTTTGAATTCCCACTCTTTGGGATTCCTATAGTTGTATTGGTCATTGTAGGATAGTAATTCATTTTTTTCCACTTCCTAGATTCTATCAATCAATCTACTATAATATGCCACTATCAACCATTTGACTCTATGTAATTCTTCTATAATGGATCCCCATTCTAGAAAAAATTTTATCAATGAGGGAAGCCATCCTATAAATTCCAACCAAAACTTATATTTTTCTCCATTCTGTATAATCTAGAAGAGTTCATTTTTATCATCTCCTCCCCTATATTTATTATTTATAGGATAGGGGAGCCTCTGAATGGTAATCGAACTATATCCTCTAGTCCTTTGTTTTCTATATATTTGACTTTAATTTTTTTTACCCATAGCTCATTCGAGTTATTTAGAAGTCTCCAATATAGTTTCACTACTAGTGTTATATTATTTTTAACTGCAGTCTTGAGACCTAGTCCCCATTCTTCCTTAGGATAGCATATTTTCTCCTAATTGAGAAGGACCCACTTTTTAGTTTTCTTTGCACCTCACCAGATGAAGCGATGGGAAATCTTATCAATTTTCTCAGTACAATTGTGGGGACACTCAACACTGATGAAACATAGATGGGTATGGATTGGAATACAACTTTAACCAAGGTTATTCTTTCTTCTTATGAGATCCATCTATTTTTCCACTTGCCTAATTTATTCTTCACCCTATCTATTATACATACCCAATCCTCTTTTTTTTCCTATCCAAATTGAGTGGAATTCCCAAATAGGGTATTGGAAGAGAAGTTCACTAGGAACACCTTTTGCTTCCCAAGAAAAAATATGCAAAGAATCAAATATTAACACATATATCAAGAATAATCAATTATATAATAACTCACTTTATGAATGCAATTCACCATTATATATGAATTTGTTCTCATCCAAGCATTTTTTGATGTGGTGTGGCCAATTTGGAATGATAAGTAGGTTAGTTATTAAACTGGCATTCAATATGTTGCTTGAGGTCCTTTTAATGCTTTAATCCCAAAGCATTAGATAAGATAAATCACAGGATATGTTAATTATTGTTATGTTTGATCACTCATTCATTAATAACTAACCTTTATTTTTCAATTTATTTTTTTAGACTTTACCATCCTCCTTTAAATAAAAATGTATCTTTCTATAAGTGTAATGAGTTTGAGTTCATTATAATTTTTATTTTTTGGAAAATATATTTTTCACATGATTTTTATCTTCAATTTTTATTACATTTTTGCTCTTATAATTTTTAAGTCTAAAGATATCACTAGCAACCACTTATGGAGACTAATTCAATAAATATTATATATACATACATATATAGTTATAGACATATTTAAGTTGTATATATAAATTCATAGTAACTCAAATGTACTCTTGGCACATTACTTATGTCATGTGAACTGAGGTAGGTCATGTGATCATGAAAACATCTTAATTTCTAAAAATATATTAAATTTTTTAACAACAATGCCAAGCATGAGAAAGTAAATAAATAGCAGAGACCAGTAAGTAAGAATATTGGAAGAAATACCAATTATATTGAGGCTTTATCCTTTGAATAAAAATCATATTAGAGCCTAAAGAACATGGTACAATAGGATCATAATATTAACAAGGAATTGTCTACTCAGTATGATTTTGATTTAGGGATGAACATTCCTACTAAACCTAAGGAATATACCTCATCATATTTTTAATACTCTCTTGAAGTATCATGCACCATTTAGAATAAGGAAAGTGGTAGGAAAAACATAGTGTTATGTCAATACCTCTACCATTAACAAGGAAATGCCAAAAAATGAGCAAACTAAGTCAAAATATTCCTTAGTAGAACTAGGAGAGGATAAATATAATTAAAAGGAAAGTTGTGAAACAATATTGAGGAATAGAATAATAAGACCTATTTCCTATACTAGCAAGGAAAAAAAGGAAAACCTTAAAATTATCAAGCGATAGCTAGGGAAGCAAGAGCAAACATAGAGATAGGAATGCAATCTAAGTTTGTTAAACATCTCTTTACCAAACAATAAAATGATATTGAAAATTCATAAGAAGGGCCAATATCCCCTAATGAGATATGATTACCATATCATAGAATATAAGGGGTTCTAATACCCATTCAAAGCAAAGGTGTATCAGGGACCTCTATTTAAGTATAAGCTTGATATTCTTTGTATCCAGAAAACAAAAATGACAAAAGAATAAGTTTCCAGAACTATGAAAGTAGTATGGGCAAGACATGAATGGGATGATAGGGATTTAGGAGTGGAAAATGGAATGCTAACATGTTATAATCTAGAACCTCTTATGAAATCATTTATAAAACTAGGCATTGGATAGCATCATTAGTTACATATTACTTTGTAGATATTTATTTCATCCTTATCAATATCCATGGATCAATAACTTAGTTAGGTAGATTAGAAGTATGGAGTGGGATTGAACTTTTATGATAATTAAAGACCAAGAAACCCAATTCATGATCATAGGATATTTTAATGCCATAACCAAGTTAGATGAAAAATTTAGGAGAATTAGAAAAACAACCCAAAGTATGAGATATTTCTTAGCTTATATTAAAAACAATAATCTATGGGAGGTTTATTTTGAAGAGAAAAACTATACATGGACCAACAATAGGACTGGCTAGAGCTTAATGGCAAAGAGATTAAATAGATGCATACTCTTGAATCAATGGCTAGATGAAGTAACTTGTGCTAAAATTAATACTTTGATAAATATTTGTCCAAATCATTAGCCAATAAGAGTTACTGATGTAAATTCACTACAGGAGACCGAAAATGGACTCCAAGGGTAAGATTGTAATATAAGATATCATACAAATTACACCAGTAAAAGAAACCTACAAATTCTTTCTTTCATTATCTGAATTCACATCCCCTTACAATAGAGTCTCCCACTTCTTATACTCCCCAAAAGAAAAACCCTAGCCTATGCTACCCCCCTTACTACTTTTAGTCACTTTCTATTTTTAGCAACTCACTTGCTATTTTTAGTAACCCTTAAAAAAACTCGGATGGCATCCAAAATGGAATCATGCATCCATTATTTGATAATAACCACAATCCCAAGGTAGAAACACCACTCTAGTTTTACACTAGTATTAATGATAATTTTGTAGTTGTAAAAACTGACAATTACATTAAAAGCTACTTTTGGGCCTCCTAGAGGCATTTTCTTGCTTGCAAACGCAAAGGGAATTTTTTTTTAAGTTCTCCATGCCATTCAACACGTTCTAAAAAATAATATGGCAAAACGAGTACTCAAAGTAAAATTTATGGCCTTGGCAAGGTGCATCATTCTCATCTGGTTGAAAATAAACTCAGCTCCTATGAGTTTTGCTAATGAAATACCTCAAGCTTATCAATGTCGAGCCTTTTGAGTTCCTCCTTAGAAATCCAAGTGTTATCAGCCTGGGACAATCCTTACCACTATACCAAGTATTTTCTATAGTTTCCATTGCATCTGATGATAACTTTCTTATCAAGGACCCGCACAATTCATTCCTTCTTCTTAGGGATTTGCATCTCCAAAGCTATGGTGTTTTCCTCTTCAAAAATTGCAATATCACCATGAAATTTATGTAAATTAGAGATATTGAAAACTGGTGAAATATCGAGATCGACTGGCAATTCCACCGTATAAGCATTATCATTCATTTTCTATAGAATCCCACAAGGGCCAATTTTCTTCATTTGCAACTTATGATATGTCTCCTTTGTAAATCGCTCCTTTCGAAGGTGAACCATCACCATGTACCCAAACTATAATACTTGTATGTGCCTGTGCACATCAACAACCTTTTTATACTTAGTATTACTATTTCGCAACTTGTATTTGACCTCTTCTTGCAATTGTTGTATATGTTCAGCAAATGCTTCTACATCATCACTAACATGCCATGGATTGATAATTCAACCAAATCTAGAACACCCTTTGGGTTTTGGCCCTAAACAATTTGAAATGGTGATTTGCCTATCGAGTGGTTCACTAAGTTGTTATATGTAAATTCTGCTTGCGATAGGGCTAAATCCCATTGTCATGGCTTCTCACCAACTATGCACTTTAGAAGGTTGCCCAAGCTTTGATTCATGACCTTGGTTTATCCTTCAGTCTATGGATGATAAGCACTATTGAACTGTAGCTTTGTGTTCATTTCCTTCTACAATGTCCACAAAAAATGACTCAAGAACTTAACATCTCGAACTGAAGTGATGGTCTTTGGAACTCCATGCAGTCTCACCACTTCATAAAAAAAAAGTACTGCAATCTTGGTTGCATCATTGGTTTCCTAGCAAGCAAGAAAATGAGCCATCTTAGAAAACCTATCTACTACAGTAAAAATGGAATCTTTACCTCGTTAAGTATGGGGTAGCCCTAGAACAAAATCCATGCTTAGGTCAGTCCATGATCCTAGGGGAACTGGTAAGGGCGTATACAACCCTGTATTCTATACATGACATTTAGCCACTTGGCACACTCTACATCTGGATACAAATTGAATTATCTCTCTTCAATAATAGCCAATAGTACTTTTCCTCCATAAGAGAAATTATTTTGTCTACACCAAAGTGTCCTTCCAAACCACCACATTGCAGCTCATGGATGATATTCTCCCACAAGGAACCAATAGGTATTCACAACTATTTTCCCTTAAACATATAGCCATCCTGCATAACATACTCAACAAATATTTTATCAGCCTCACCCACAATTGGAGTTGTGTATTTTTGTACAATGCTTCTAAATTTTGCATCAAATTCATACAAATCCTTAATTCCCTCAAATCCTGCCACTACATTCTCCATGGTGATTGCCAATAGTACTTTCCTTCTTAATGCATCAACAACCTTATTATTCTTACTGGACTTATGCTTCAACACAAAGGAGTATTCTTGCAAAAAGGAGACCCACTTGGCATGTCTACTATTTAATTTCTTCTGAGAATTGACATACCTCAAGGCTTCATGATCACTATATAGCACAAACTCCTTGGATAAAAAATAATGTTGCCAATACCTCAGTGCCTGCACAATTGCATAAAATTCTACATCATAAGTGGAGTAATTTTGTCTTACCTCATTCAATTTTTCACTGAAAAATGCTACTAGTCACCCTTCTTGGCTCAGCACAACACCAATACCCCACATGTGAAGCATCATAGTCAAATTCAAATATTTTATTAAAAATTAGATAATACTAGCATGGGTTCTTTTGAAACCTTCTTCTTCAAGAGTTCAAAACTCTGAGTTGTTGCTTTCATTCATATAAATATTTTCCCCTTCGTACACTATGTTATGGGTGCAATAATGTTGCTAAAGTTTCTAATGAAATTCCTGTAAAAAGTTGTCAAACTGTGGAAAATTCTCACCTCTGTTACACTCCTTGGAATAGGCCATTCAAGAATTACCTTTACCTTTTCCTCATCCATCTTCAGGCCATCCTTGGAAATTACAAAGCCCAAAAACACTAAACTTTCTTGAATAAATCTACACTTCTTCAAATTAGCATACAGTTTCTCTTTCCATAATAGCTCTAACACCAACCTCACATGGTGCAAGTGCTCTTCTTCACTTTTACTAAAAATCAAGATATCATCAAAATAGACAACCATAAACTTACCAATGTATTTTTGTAGCACTTGATTCATCAACAGCATAAAGGTACTAGATGCATTTGATAACCCAAATGGCATCACCATCCACTCGTACAACCCATCTCGAGTTTTGAAAGTAGTCTTCCACTCGTCCTCATCTTTAATCCTAATCTAATAATAACCACTCCATAGATCAATCTTGCTGAAGTAGCTAGCCCCTGCTAAGACATCCATCATATCATCCACTCTAGGTATTGGGAACCTGTACTTGATAGTAATTTTATTTATGGACCTACTATCTACACACATCCACCATGAGCCATCCTTATTCAAAGTTAACAGGGTGGGAGTTGCACAAGGACTCATGATGTCCCTTACTAATCCTTTCTATATCAATTCTATCACTTTTTTATTCAACTCTGCATTCTAGATTGGGTTTAATCGATAGGTTGCCTAGTTCAGAAGAACTGCCCCATGAATTAGATCAATGTGATGCTGAATATCCCTCTTCAGTGGTAACCCATCAGGTAACTCATCTGGTATGACATCAACATACTCCTTCAACAACCTAAATGTTTTTGGTGGTATAGGAGTCTCCTCTACCTCTATCTTCTTCACTATCAATACATAGCACCAACCATATTCTTGTGCATCTATGATAAACTCCTTCGTAGTCAGCAAACTCTTGCTCTACCCTTCTTCTTGAAGAGGAAATAATATTACCTTGGCACCATCCTTCCAAAAGGTGCATGAATTTTGACCCCCATCATGGATGGTCTTCCTATCATACTTTCAAGGCCTCCCCAACAGTATGTGATAGGCATCCATAGGAATCACATCACACCAAACTTCATCTTTATAAGTATTCCTGAATGAGAATTTTACTAAACATCTCTTATCAATAGTCACCTCATTTCCTTTCTTTATCCATAAAATGTGATAGCGATGTGGGTGCTTCTCACATTTTAGATTCATTTTATCTACCATTACATTAGAGACCATATTCTCACAACTACCACCATCAATGATTACTTTGCATACCTTTCCTCTTGATGTGTATCTTGTGTGGAAGATATTTATTTGTAGCTAAGACTCACCACCCTCATCCACTTGCATTTTTTCCTTCTTTGGAGCAATCAAATTTCTATTTATCATGAGATTCTCGCATGCATTGGTAGCAACTTCTATCTCAATTTCTTCCTCTTCCTCAACTAGGTTGACTCTAGCCTGTCCTCCCTGATTTCTCTCTTCAACATCATAGTGGGTGCACTCAAATGCTTTGTGATCTTCCTCACCACATCTAAAATAGGTATATGGCTTCCATGATCCATTCCCAATTTGACCTCCCCCATTACCTCGACTTCCTCTATTCCCTATTCCTATTTGGTAGGTATCATGACCTTGCTCTATCTCTTCATATTTCTTTGTATTTGAGGATTCTCCCTTTGATGAGCTAGACCCTCATGCCCTCTATTTGTATAGGATACCAATCCCTTCTTCCATCTTCTATAATAACTCCTCTTATACTTTTCTTTGACTCTCAAGGCCATCTGATACGCATCTTTTACAATAAGGATATGATGCATACTCAACTCATCTTGAATAGCATAACTAAGGTTATTTACATAGCTTGCAGCCCTTTGTTATTTGGTATCTTTATGATACACATGAATAGATAGCTTGTAGAACTCATTGGTGTAGTACTCGATGCTTTGGTCCTTCTGTCAAAGGTTTTAAAATCTATGAAATAAATTTTGGGAATAGTCTACAAGCACAAATGTTTCTTGCAACTTCTTCATCTTATCCCAAGCCTTGATATTTTCTTTTTCTTTCCTTTTTTGTTTTGTTTGTAGATGATCCCACCAAATTATAGCATGCTCTTTCAACTTCATGCACATGAGTTTCACCTTCTTTTACTCAGCCAGATTACTCCACTCAAAATACTTCTCCATACTATTTACCCAATTGATTAGCTCCTCTGGTTTTAACCCACCAGCATACTCAAAAATCTCGATATTGATTCCATATCAGTTTCCTTTAAGTCCTTCCAAGGCTTGAATTAGCCTGATTTTAAAATTTTCTAGTTCTTCTATGTGATCCTCAGATCCACCTTGCTCAGCCATGGTCTCATTATCAAATTCTAGATCTAGGTCCCCATTGGTGCGGGCCTTCACCATGCGGGTAATCGCACTAGTCAGCCATGCTATTTTTGCATGCATATCATCCATCTGCTTATTCATTTGGGCATATATCCCTTGCCCTCTCCCTATTCTATTACTTCTTTCTACTAGCAATATCTCACCTGCTCTAATACCAATTGATGTAAATTCATTGTAGGAGACCGACAATGGACTCCAAGGGTAAAATTGTAAGACAAGACATCATACAAATTACACCAATAAAAGAAACCTGTAAATTCTTTCTTTCATTATCTGAATTCACATCCCCCTTACAATAGAGTCTCCCACTTCTTATACTCCCCAAAAGAAAAACCCTAGCCTACGCTACCCCCTTACTACTTTTAGTCACTTTCTATTTTTAGCAACTCACTTGCTATTTTTAGTAACCCTAAAAAAATAAAAAATAAAAAAACTCGAATGGCATCCAAAATGGAATCATGCACCCGTTATTCAATAATAACCACTATCCCAAAATATGATAACTTTTTAGTTGTAAAAACTGACAATTACATTAAAAGCTACTTTTGGTCCTCCTAGAGGCATTTTCTTTCTTGAAAATGCATCGGGAAATTTTTCTTAAGTTCTACATGTCATTCAGCACGTTCTAAAAAAGAATGGGGTAAAACAGATACTCAGAACAAAAGTTATGGCCCTGGCAAGGTGCATCAGTTACAATGGTGATAAATGAATTTATAAAAATATCATATTTTAAATATGAGCAGATAGGGGAAGACCATCCTCAATTTATTGATATGATAGCATAGATATGTAATTATTTAGAAAATGGTAGGTTGTATACACTTCCAAAACAAACTTAATCAATGGCATCTAGATTAAAAGAATGAAACAAGAATTCTTTCAAAAATAATTTTGAGAAAAATTAACTAAAAGAGAAACTTTCAAAATTCTAAGAAGGTGAGAAAAATAATCTAAGCTCAAAGGAAAGGTATTTTATTAGTTGAAATAATAATATTTTTAGTAAGGAAGATAAATTTTGGATATCAAAATCAAGACAAACTTGGTTAAAAGGAGATAAAAACACAGTTTTTCAAACAATGACAATAGTAAAAAGATCACCATCTAAAATTAGTGGAATTAAATTAGTAGAAAAGTTTTGGATTGAAGACTAGAGAAAAATAAAAAATAAGGCTAGGCCTTTTTACCAAAAAATTCTAGGATCAGAAGAGATTGGAGTTCTTAATGATAAACTACTTCAAAAAGTACCTTTAGTTATAACATATGAAGATAACAGCAAAATGATGGAGCCTATTACTTCAAAAGAAGTTCATTCAACTCTTTTATCTTTTTATAAGGATAAATCCCCAAGTTCGAATGGACTAGTTGCAGTATTATATTATCATAAATGGGAAATAGTGAAGGATCCTTTATTGGTGGTAATGGAATAATCTAGTGTAAAACAATACATACCCTATAAAATAAATGCAATAGATCTTCTCTTAATTCCAAAAAAGATGCAAATTTTTTTTATTCATATAGGCTCATAATCTTATGTAATATAACATATAAGGTAATCTTCAAAGTGATGGAAAATCAGTTAAGACAACTATAAGAAAAAATTATTTTAGAAGAGCAAGGAGGATTTGTGAAAATGAGATAAATTTTGGACGGGATCAGAGTAGATCATGAAGTAATGCATTCAACAACCTCTAGAAAATAGAGAGCAATGATCTTAAAACTTGATATGAATAAATCCTATGATAGGAGTAAATAGGATTTTTTTTTGTAGTATTAGAAAAGTTTAGATTTATTAAGAAAGGGGTCAAATGGATGAAAGCTTGTGTCTCTATAGTATCATATTCAGTGCTAGTCAATGGGCTAATAACATAATAATTTAAAGCCAATAGAGATCTTAGATAGGAAGATCCTCTATCACTATATTTGCTCATTATTATGGCAGAGGTATTAGGAAGGAACTTGAAGAAAGCAGTCAAATATGGGTTAATAAGTAAAATTAAGGCTAGTAATAACATCAACAACATCACCCATCAACAATTTGTAGATGATATAGTCTTTTTGGGGAGGGAAAGAAAAAATGAGGCCAAAGCTTTGAATAACTTATTAAAAGAATATTAAAGAGTGTCAAGGTATAAAGTTAATAGGACAAAATACAATATTAGCTTTCTAAACACTCCAAAAAGAATCAAAGTAGGGATATGCAAGTTACTTCAAATGGAGGCAAATTTACTAGTAATATATCTAGGGATGCCCTTATTTGAGGGGAGAATGAGGATAGAATTATGAAATCCAGTTATAAGTAAAGTTAATAATAAACTACCAGCATGGAAAGGTAGAAAATTATCATTAGTAGAAAGAGTGCAGCTAATAAAATTAGTTTTATAGACCATTCCAACATATTATATATCCTTTTATATTATGCCAAAATCAATAGAAAAAGTTTAATCTATATTATGTAGTCATTTTGTGGTCAAGAATACATAATAAAAGGAAATTTCCTTTGGTGAGATGTAGCAAGGTGTGTGATGATATAACTAGGGGAGATCTTGATTTAAGAGTTCTTACAAATGCGAACTTAGCTCTAAGGGGAAAAGTAATTTAGAGATTGTACAAAAAGAGTCAAAGATAATGGGCAAGAATTCTTTTAAGTATGTTAATCCCAATGACCTAAGCTTAATATTTATTGCATTCTCACTACCAAATGGTTTTACACTATGGAATGGTTTGAAAAAATAAATTGATCTAGTGATTAAAGGTCTAATATGGGTGGTGAGAGCTAAAAAAAAAATCTATTTGGATGGATATTTTATGTGATAAAAAATCACTCAATATAGATCCAATTTTGAAACCATGGATGAGATTTTTTCAAGACAAATATGGTGATAGGGTTTCACACATTATATACAAATATTAGGAAAGAAGATACAAATGGAAAGAATAATTTTATAAATATATCAGACATTTTTTCTAGGAGCAATTGATTAGATAGGTAACAACAATAATTATTCTTAGGGGAGCCAAGGATAATTTGATTTGAGAGTTGAATAACTTTGGAGAATACACAGCAAGAAATGGATATAATGTGAAACACCCAATACCACAAGAATATTGAGAGATATTTGGGATAGCTTGAGCATTCCAAAATTCAAAATGTTTATATGGCTAGTAAGTCATAGGAAAATTTATCTTGGGATAACCTAATAAAAAAGGGTTTTCATGGTCCCTCATAATGTGTTCTATGTAAAAAGGAGGAGAGTATAGACCATCTCTTGGGACACTGTTCAATATTCTGGGAACTATGTCAATGGATCCTTAAAATATTTGGTAAATGCATGGTGATGAATGGTAGAATTGAAGAATGGTTATAGTGATTACAGACAATCTAGGATACCTTGACAGATACACAACTTTGGATTGTATGATTAGAAAGGAACAGAAGAATATTTGAAATAAAGGAAAGCATTCTAGAGGTAATAAAAATGAAGATTTATTTAGCCATAGAGGATTCTAAACCAATCTTATCAACTTATACAATCCCTAATATTGAAGCAGCGAGCCTTGATAGATGGAGTCAAGTTGTCAAATGGAATTATGATGTTGGGTATAGGAGAAACAAAAGAAATGAAAATAATATAAAGTGGAAACCATTAGAAGTGGTGTTGGTTAAATTAAATTTTGATGGAGCAATTAAAGGAAATCCAGGACCAACAAGAGGATGAATAATTAGAAATAGTAGGGATGAGATTTTATCACATTATTCTTTCAATAGTGGATTTAAGATAAATAATGAAGTTGAAGCTTGTGTATCTTTGGAAGGGTTAAAACTATACAGACAAATAAAATGAAATAGAGTCTGGATGGAAGGCGATTTACTAATAGTAATAGATACAATTTTGAGGAAAGTAAAGGTTCCATGGAAAATAAAAGAGATCATTATGGAAATAAAATACCTTGGTACAAAGTTTGAAGAAATCAAGTTTACACATACATTAAAATAAGGAACAAATGTGCATATAGGTTAGCCAGTAGAGGGGTTTTAATGGAGGATAATGAAGTTAAATTCTCTCTTCCACAGTTAGAGGAAGTAGTAAGCTAACAATAAAATGTTGACTACTTGAATCATATAATGATTAATATTTACTTTAATTTTTTCATTGGTAATATATATTTTATTTTATAACTTTAATGTGTTTTTATATAAACTTTTTATTATAGTTATTATGGTTGCACTTATGATTCAAGAAGGAAACTTATAGTCCACATATAGTAAATTGGACTATGATAGTGTGAAGTTTTGGAAATATTACTCTACTAAGATGTAATCCATAGACACTAAAGGTGGAGTTTTAATATTGTGAAGGCTATTGTAGAAAAAATATCAAGAAAAAAATACTGAATATTGAAATACTTATAACGAAAATTGAAGAAAATCTATAAAATAAAAATCAAGAATTTGAACTTTTTATGAAAAATAATATAGATATCTAACTATAACAACTCAATTGAGATAACAATTGAATCGCTTTGTAAACTCTCAAACTTTAAAAGGAGAGTTGTGATTTGTCAAGGATAAGAAACCCAAATACAACCCCATTTTCTTAAAAATAAAAATACCAAACACGATGATATCAAAAATATCTTCATCTAACACTTCATGTAACATTATGTACCATTGAAAATTAGGCTCATTTATTACATTATATTAGTTCATTAAACAAATAGATTTATAACCTTATATTGTTGTGGGAGATGTGTTATATATACATATTAACCTTATATTGATGTGGGAGAGACTTTTTATCACTTAAGGAATGTTCAAAATATAAGTCTTTAGATCTTAACAGAAGGTACGAATGGAGATGGAGATGGAGATGGAGGAGGAAGGGAGGCTGTCAGGAGGCTGTTTGTATGTTGGGGGTGTTTCTGGAGATGGTAGTATGAGGGAGATGTTGAGAAGCGATTCTCATAATTGTGAAATCATGGGGTCTAAAGAGGTATGAAGGCCATCATTTGATGATGTTGTTCTTGGGGTTGTTGACAATGTTGTGCCGAGAGTTGATAAATACGCTAATAGTCAAAGAGATATGATGAAATATGGTGGTCGCGCTAAGTATTTCAAAGATGTTGTTGAAAGTGGGGTACAGAAGGGGATTACTTCTGATGCCATGTTCTCAGTCAGAGGCAAGGATGCTTTGGTCGCCTTTAGTAAAGTACTTTTGGTTCCTAATACTACAATGATTAGAGCATTATGCTCGAAGTAATTAAGGTTAAAAATTGTTTCAATTTTTTTTGTGTCTTTAAATGAGGAAGTGTTGCCTTCTCACCGGTATTTTTATGAGTGGCTTAATAATGTATGGGGTAAAAGTTTGGGTATTTATGTTTCTATGTGTCGTATTATGCAAAAGGGGCTATTTTTGGTTATGTTTAAAATGCATGATATACAAAAGAAAGTTGTTGCTAAACAGTTCTGGAATGTTGGTAAAACCATTTTTCGTGCCATTGCATGGTCATTGGAAGCTTTAACAGAGGAAGTTTTTTTTGTTTTGTACCCTAGATGGGTTATTTTTAGGGATGTTCCTCCAGTTTTATGGGATTTTTTGCCTTAGGTCTTGAAGCCTTTTGGTTGTGTGTTAAGGGTTGAGGAAACAAGTAGTGTTTTACCTCATATGCATGCTAGGGTTTTAATTTCTATGTACCCAGGAGTGGATTTTCCTAAGGAAATTATGATCTACTATGGGGAATTTTCTCTATCTTGTAAACTAGATCTCTTAGGAGGTGTTAATGCATGTTTTATTTGCAAAAAATAGGGCCATGTTCAGAGGAACTATCCTATTTTGGCAAGCAAACGAAAAGTTTTTTCAGGGGCTTCTGTCCCCTCTAATTCTAATAATGTTTCAAAAAATGGTAAAGGTAATGTAAATAATATAGGCAGTACCAGGGGTAATGCTTCGAGGGCTTCAGGGAAAGCTCATTCTTCTGAGGTTAATAATAATGGGGCGAATGAGCAAATGGCTTTGTGTGAGGACATGGTTATTGAATCTGATGTAAGCAACACAAACCATCTAACATTCTTGGTTGAACCAAGTAGGTTACAGGTATCTCCTGCCCCTACGACTAATGAAAAAGAGGACACTAATTTTAATATTAACATGGCCAAAATTGATAGTCTTAGTCCTTCTATGGATGGTGGTACCCTGGCTAGTAGTAGGGTTGAGCACAGTAACAGTTTGATGTATAGTCCTACTACTAGAGAGGGTAGTATTTCCTTGCAATTGGATATTGGTGGTTGTAATAAACAAAATGTTCAGCATATAGCTTTGACATCCATTCATAGTAGAGATTTAGAGAGGCATAAAAATATTCAATATAATAGTAATGGAGAAGAGGGATCTGTGGTTGATGTTTCAAATTTTGAAACCATCCCTAGCAGTGAATATTCAGATTCATTATATGATAATGTTTCAAATTATAGACTAGATCTATGGGATAATACATGGTCTAAGGTTACTAAAAAGAAGAGGAAAATAATTAATGCTAAGGATAATAAAGGTAAATCTCTAAAAAGTGTTAAGGATTTAGCCAGAGTTGGCTCTTCCCTTCCTAAATATAAAAATGTTGTTTAGATGCATGAGTTGGAATGTCAGGGGATTAGCATCCCTTGGTAGAAAGTATTTTGTCAAGAATCATATCAAAAGTATGGGTTGTTTTGATTGCATTTTGTTGCAATAAATCAAAGTTGTTGGCTTTCATATTCAATCTACTTTGCATGTCATTTGGCGTGATGCTATATGTTACTATACTAATCATACTGATAGGAGGGGGGGAGCTGCTTTGCTACTTTCCCCTTCATGGGTTTCTAAAGTAGTTGATTTTGGTCTTTCTCCATGTAATACTACATTCTGGGTGGTCTTGTGTTCTGGGTGGTCTTAGAACACAATGGTGTTCAGTTTGATGTTTGTTCAATTTATGTTGCTAATGATTACAGAGACAGATGTTTTTTATGGCATTGGTTGTTAAACTTACTTGATATTCCATGGTTATTTGGTGGGGATTTTAATATGATAGAAGAACAGCATGATAATATTGGTGGTGCTAATTTTGACTAGAAGGGGGATGAGAAAATATGGTGGACTAGATTCAAATCTCATTTTAATATTTTTTATCCTTTACAAGGTCATAGAAGTTACCATAAGTATCTTTGGTTTACATGGTGTAACATGTAGCAAGGCCACAATAGGATATATAGTAGGTTGGATATATTCTATGCTTCTCACTCCAATTTTGATCATTTGAATATTGGCAACAAAGTTGTAGTTTATCCTTCTGTTTGCTCTGACCATTGTTCTATTGTGTCTCATTTGAGATTCCTTGAGGATAGACTTGAGAATAAACATCTGAATTGAAAATTTAATTTGAATGTCTCTTCTAGATCTTCCTTATTGTTTGCAAGCTATCTTTACTCTCAGGGAAATCAATAGGTTTAAACTTTGAAATGACAGTGCTATTGATAGGTGGCTTTGTAATATCAAAGGATGGAAAATTTTGTTTAAATCCATTGGTAAGAAGAGGGCTTCTAAGTTCAGATGTTATGATAATTCCTTGAGGCATAGGATGTGGTTGCTTGAATATAATATTCAGTGGCAGCCTAATAATTTTGAACTATTATCTGAGTTGGTGGAGGTTAAAAATGAGCTTAGCCAGCTAGAGAATAAAAATATTCAAGGACAAAGAGTTCATGCTAGGCTAAATTGGTTAAATTTTGGTGATAAGGGCTCTAAATTTTTATTTAATATTTTGAGAGAGAAGGCTAGTAAAGAAAAAAATGTTAGTATTTCAGATGAAACTACTTTGGTTTCTCATGACAATAATATTATGGAATTGTTTCACTAGTTTTGTAAAAATTTGTTTACTTCAGAGGATAACAGTGATAGAAGGAAAGAAAGTGAGGTTTTTTGTAAGTTAGTTCCTAAAAAAAAATCTCAATCTGAGGCTAAAATGTTGGTTCAACCAATTTCGAAATATGAAATTGCTAAAGCTATATTGGCCATCAATAGTGATAAAGCTCCGGGTCCTGATGGTATACCCATTGAATTTTATAAAAAGAACTTGGATTGGGTTTGTGAGGACTTTAAACAAGTATATGATGAAGCCATTAATAGGGGATCATTGGGTTGTGATATCAACTCAGGCATCATTCAGTTGCTGCCCAAAGGAGGTGATAAAACTTTAATTAAAAATTGGAGGCCTATAACTTTATTGAATGTCTCTTACAAAATCATGGCTAAGGTGATTGTGTTAATATTGGTTCATTTGCTGCCTAATTTTATCAATCATACTCAAACTGGGTTTGTTAAAGGCAAATATATTTTAGAGAATCTTATCACTGGCTAGGAATCTATACATTGGGCCAAAGTCTCAAGTCAGAACATTGGTATGATCCTTCTTGATTTCGAGAAGGCTTATGATCATGTGGAATGGAATTATATCATCAATGTTTTGCTTGCCTTTGGTTTTCCTATTGAATTTTGTAACATGGTTAAAACTCTTTTGGATGATGCTAATGCTTGCATAGATATTAACGGTTCCATCTCTGATCCTATTTACCTACAAAGATCTATAAGATAGGGTTGTCCCTTGGCTCCTTCGTTATTTGTGATTGCTAATGATCTTCTATTTTATCTCCTAAGGAATAATATCCTAAGTCCTAATGTTAGAGGTGTTATGCTACCTAATGGTATGGAGCTTATAAATATGCATTTTGTTGATGAAACTTCCTTGTTTGTGAATTTGGATGAGGACAATTTTATTTCTTTATTCTCTAAACTTTCACTATTTTGTAATGCTTCAGGTGCTAAGGTCTCTGTTTCTAAATAAATGATTTTGGGTTGGGATCACTATCCTCCTAGGTGGCTTGGCAGATTTTATTTGCAATTGCATGGCCCTTATGTGTGAGTCAGGTATTTGTGCATTCCATTTGTTGTTAAACCTGATTTAAAAAATATGTGGTTGTGGGTAAAAGATAAGATTATTGTCAAGCTTGATAAGTGGCAGAAAAGGAATCTTTCCTTGGCTGGTCGCTTCCAGGTTTGTCAAAATATTTTGTCTACTTTCACTATTTATTTCTCCTCGGTTTGGCTTTTTAGTTTGTATCAGATTAATTTGATTCAGAAATATATAAAACAGTTTCTTTGGGCTAGCAATTTTGTTGATAGAATATTACACTCAGTTAAATGGAATTGGTGTGTTGTGAATAAGGCAATGGGAGGTATGGGTCTTATCAATTTAAGATTACAAGGTGTTGCTCTTGCATCCAAATGGATAACTAAATGTATTGTTGGAAATGAACCATGGAAAGTTTTGATCAGGCATAACATTTCTAATTCAATCCCTAAAAGGGCTCAATTCTGGAAAAAGTTATATTTTTTTTATATTTTGTTTGGCTCATTTGAATCAACATCTTCTGGTTCGACAGTTTTTCATAGCATTTGGAAGGCATGGATTAATGTCAGGGATAAAATCTATATAAAATATAAAAATAATCAGTCTAGAAGGCTGCAGTTATTAAATGGTTTTTGTTGGTAGAACTTGTCTCTTAACAACACTATGCTTGCTAGAATGTGGGGCTACTCAGCTAGGGCCTGGTCTATGAAGGGTGTCAATACTTTTAATGAAATTCTCAGTAATGGGGTGCTTAAACCTTGGAAGCAACTCAGTGTTGAATTTGGTTTATCTTGTTCTCATAAGAGAACATATACTATGTTATCTGTTGCCTTTAATGGTTTGAATAATCCTAAATTTGTGGCCTCTGAACAGTCTTATTTGGATAATCTATATTGGACTTATAGTACTAAATTTTTTGCTACTAAATCCAAGATATTATATCGGATTCTCACGAACACGACTGACATTTTTGACCATGTTAATAATAAATGGCAGCTCTCTCTTGCATCAGAGCAGGTGCAAAAAATGATGCAAAATATCTGATCCAGTCTTCTTGAGCCAAAAAAAGCGTGTTTTGAATGGCTTTTGTTGCTCTAAATATTAACCTTATATTCTAATCCCTAG
This sequence comes from Wollemia nobilis, assembly GCA_028583015.1. NCBI lineage: Eukaryota > Viridiplantae > Streptophyta > Pinopsida > Araucariales > Araucariaceae > Wollemia > Wollemia nobilis. The sequence goes on from JAQPPZ010003395.1 coordinate 1,634,806, forward strand.
GCTGATATCTATTGTTCCATTTGCAGGACTCCTAGGACTGTGAAGCATATATTTTTTGACTATATTTATGCTAAAGAGTTGTGGTTATCATTTTTTCATATTCTATAGGGCTGGAATATTCATTTGGATCATATAAAATAGTAAATTTTGTTTGGTTATATTATGCATATGAATTACTATTCCAATATGTTTTTTCTAATAATTTCTATAGAAACTTTATGGATGATTTGGAAGGCTAGGAATGATGATTATTTTTAGAACAGGCCAAGGCACCTTATTGGGTCTCTTAGGAGACTCACACAACTTGCTATTTTGTTTTAGGTTGGAAGAAATTTGCAAGTTTCTAGGAACAAGCTGGCTTGTCTTTTCAAAGCTATTCAGGATCGGGAGTTGATGGATGATGACACAGGTAGCATGGATATGTATAGCTACTATTATATTCTTGCACAAAAATGTTATTATATGTTTGTAAAAAGATACAATGTTATTATAGTGGTATAGTCCAGCCTCATCTAACGCCTTCGACCATACTCTACTAGTGTTCAACTTTAGTTTGGGTATTTAACTTTTATATTAGTTTTTTTTAATACTTAGAAAAAAAATTAATTAAAAATAATAAAATAAACATATTTATGTTTTTAATAAAATGATATATTTTTATATTTGAAAGAAAATTTTGTAGTCTAATTTTCAATATGACTTTTATTTTTATTTGAGATTAAATATATATAATTATTTGTAAGATTATGTTTAATATTATTCCTAGAATCCTCGTTTGGCTAGGATTCAAGAGCATATGGAGCAGCATATTGGGAAGAAGGTTGCAAATTATATGTGGTAGGATATAAATATCAACAGGGTTTTGAAGCGGAGTCTGAAGAGCTTTATAACATTTTAACTCAGCAAATTATTCCCTCTGGAGAGGATGAAGATCACATTGTTTGGGCTGAGACTGAAAGTAGTGACTTCACAGTTAATTCTGCCTATAATTTGCTTCTCAATGTGGAAGGTCAACAATTTCAATTGAGTTTGGTTTGGATCAAAGGCTTAATTCCTAGAATATCCTTTTTTTCATGGCTGGTGATTCAAGGAAAAATCCTCACTATGGACAATATGTTATCCAAATGTATGGTTATTGCTAACTATTGCTACATGTGCAGGGCAGGATGGGAGACAATCCAACACTTGTTTCTGGAGTGTCCGGTAGCGGAGTCCATCCTGGATGAACTTTTCCAAGCCTTTAGGATCTCGTGGGTTAAGCTTGCTCTTATATCCAAAGTGTTCCATCAATGGCCTCAACCCTTTGTTAGCCTAAAACTTAAGTACCTATGGAAAATCTATTGGTATTTTTGAGTGGTATTTTCACCCGATTGTGAAAACACACTCTCCGATAGGATTTGGGTTCCAAATCCCCTCTTGCAAAGAAATTAGACAAGTAATTTCTCCAAGGTCTCCGCTATGTTAGCATTTTACATTTGTGTATTAATAATCTCAAATAAAGATATTCAATTTTAATGCTTGGAACACCTTAGTGATTGCAAGTAACTGTAAACAAGGGGCAATGTTGGTTTATTTCATCATGAAGCTTTAGTGATTGTTCGTTGTTTTTTTTGGATTTTGTAATTTTTAAATGTTTATTTTAAATAAGTTAAACTTTCTAAAAAAATAAAATGTAGAGAATGAAAATGCAATGCAAAAAACAAACTGAAAATAAAAATGCACTCAGTATGATGCTATCCTGTTTCGACAAAACCGAAGATGTGAGGTATCCATGCATGCAACCTAACCTATTGAACCTGCAAACATGCACAATCCAGATAGGCTAAGTGCTGGTTTCTAGGGTTTTAACTACGGTTTCTAGATTTAGACATTCGCATGAAGCAACCAAGACAACTTGCATTAAACTCCATCTATAAGCCTAAAACCGGAAAGGGGAAAGATAAACATTCAATCATGCATGCAGAGAACAACTCCTTATTTCTTGCCCACAAGATGCAAATTTTTGAACACTTCTGCATTAAAAATATGTCATGTTACAATAGCAAAATTTTTGGTTTTTCCAAACCAGTCTGTGGAAGAGAAACAACTCAAGCAGGCCCAGAATGGCCTATCGCCTTCAGCTCTGCAACTCTGCTCATAGCGGTTTCGACCCTTGTAACTGCCTTTGGCTTCTGCTTTTAAACCCTTTGGTATGATTCTCTGTTTCACCCTATGACGCTTCGCTTCATCTCCCAGGTCTCTTCGTTTCATCTTCCCGCCCCTTGCATTATTTCTGGCTTTTGTTCGAGCATCGAAACGTTTGATCTTCTTTGCTAACTGTAACCGTTCTGTAACCCTTACACCTTTATGCCACGTGTTTAGCGCTTCCCTGCATGTTCCATAATGGCCCCTTGTAAATCGCGACCAAAAATAGCATGTCGCGATATCGCGACGTTTTTATGTACGCAGCTTTGCTCCTCTACCTACACCGCAAAAATGAGACATGTCGCGATATCGTGACATTTTTCTATTTCGGACCGAGCAAATGCAACCTATTGCGAAATCATGACATTTTTTATTTTTCAGGCTGTCTCACTGATTTCTGTCATGAAATCATGACGCTTTTCTCTTTCTGGCTATCTCGCTACTTTTTGTTGTGAAATCACGACACTTTTCTCTTTCGGGTGGTCTCGTTGCTTTCTGTTGTGAAATCATGACGCTTTTCTCTTTCGGACTGTCTCGTTGCTTTCTGTCATGAAATCGTGACGCTTTTCTCTTTATGGCTGTCTCGCTACTTTATGTCATGAAATCGTGATGCTTTTCTCTTTCGGACTGCTCTCACTGTACTTGGCCGTGAAAACGTGACATGTCACGAAATCGTGACATATTTTCCTTTCGTACCATCTCGCTGCTTGGAGCCGTGAAAACGCGACCTGTCGTGATATCGCGACGTTTTTCCTCTATGTTCATTTTGGCTGCTCTAGGTTGCAAAACTTTGACATGTCGCGATATCGCGATGTTTTTTTTGTTTTCCCTTCATCTCGTTTTTAGATCGTGAAAACATGACATGTCGCAATATCATGACAACTTTAGTGCCTTGCCCTATTTGATTGGTTTGACCACGATTTTGTGACATGTCGCGATATCATGACATTTTTTTATTTTGTCTACTCTCTCCTCTTTGACCCATGATTTCACGACATGTCACGATATCGTGACAATATTCTGTCAACACTTCTTCCTGCTTGCTTTGATCGCGACTTTATGACATGTCACGATATCGCGACATTTTTCACTTTGTGCTGCATTCTGTTGCTCTTAGCCGCGAAAACGTGACATGTCATGAAATCGCGACACTTTTTGTTCTACTATACTTTGCTTGTCTGGGCCGCAAAAACGTGACATGTAGCGATATCGCAACACCTTTTCATTTTCGGTCGCGACGGAGCAACATGTCGCGATATCGTGACAACTTTTCATTTTCATCTCGCGATGGAGCAACATGTCGCGATATCGTGACAACTTTTCATTTTCGTCGCGATGGAGCAACATGTCACGATATCGTGACAACTTTTCATTTTTGGCCGCGACGGAGCAACATGTCGCGATATCGCGACAACTTTTCATTTCTGGTCGCGACGGAGCAACATGTCGCGATATCGTGACACTTTCTTTTTCTTGCTATATTTTGCTCTTCCTTTTATTTTTTAGCATTTGGGCCACTGCGGTCTTCTTTGAAAGCATGCAAAAAAGGTGGGTCCCCAATTTTGGGGTGTGTTGTGGAGCAGCCACAACAAATGGCGACTCTGCTGTCAAATGCTCCTGAGCATTTTGGTGAGAACCTAACCTGGAAGTATACAAACTTGAATACAGGCGTTAGCACATAAAACATAAACAAATGCCAATAGATCAGAAATACATGAAACATTAGAATCATTAAGTATCAGCTCGGTGTGTGCAATGTGCTCCATTTTCTATCGTTTGAAATTGATCAACATTCCATTGTCAGTTTTACATGAATGCATATGTGAGATTGTGAATGATTTGATGCAGCCTGATAAATATGCTAGAGATATAACAACCTCTTTTATAAAGGTTTAAACCTTCTAGTATCATACACAAACATTTAAAATTATCAAACCCTCTTAGGATCAACTATATGTATAATGAATTGCTTTATTAGATCCCAAAGTTGGTTATGAGTCACTACTATCTTGAACCCATGTGCAAGTGAAAGTGAAATCAAGCTTTGGGGAATCAGACTCCCAACCTAATCGAGATGGGAGTTTAACCCTATCCTTACTACTCGATTTGGAATTCATTACCTCACTTTGAGCAAAATAATTTAACCAGTTATGGATGAAATGGTCATGCTAGTCTATCCTTTGAACAATCAATGGTCTTGTTTTTAGACAAGACATGCTGCCACGCATGGGCATACTTAACCCCATAATCCATGATTTGGCTTCATTTCTTTATTTCTTGGACCTTTGGGATGACTACCCATCCTTGCTAGGGACAGAGTACATCCTTAATCAATATTAAGATAAAATGGGAAATATTAGTTAATTTTATTTCTTGGACCTTTGGGATGACTACCCATCCTTGCCAGGGACATGTAGTACGATCCTTCCAATCCAATATTAAGATAAAATGGGAAATATTAGTTAATTTTATTTCTTGGACCTTTGGGATGACTACCCATCCTTGCTAGGGACATGTAGTACAATCCTTCCAATCCAGTATTGAGATGAAATGGGAAAAATTAGTTTTACTTTTATTGCTTGGACCTTTGGGATGACTACCCATCCTTTGCAGGGGACATGTAGTACGATCCTTCCAATCCAAGATTTATGATGAAATGGGAAAAATGGAAGCTTTGGGGAATCGGATTCTCAACCTAAGCGAGATGAGAATTATGCCCTATCCTTACTACTCCATGTAGGTCAAATCAGAGCTTTGGGGAGTTGGATCCTCAACCTAAGTTCGATGAGGATTTAACCCTATCCTTACTACTCCGATTTTAGGCTTTAAGCTTTATGGAAGTGGTAAAAACCACTGTTTTAAGGATTATGTTGCATGATAGGATAGACATGAAATACTCCTTTCGCCTGACCTTTTCTTCCAAGCATGGTTTTGATCATTTTGCTCAAGATCCTTTTTAATGTGCATGAAATGTGCTTGGTTCAAGATAGTTCGGGCATCAGTTCCCAACCTTAGGATCTTTTTTTTTTTTTTTATGTTATAGAATAACCCTAAGAGGATTTGACACACTTCAATGATTTGTATCTGAAATGCATATGCAACTAAGATGGCATGTATATGCAAAGTGAGATGTAATATGAATGCATTGCCCTTTGAATTGCATATGGAGTATTGCCATAAAAAATATAAAACTGACTACTTCATGCATCACAAGTTTCAAACGATATTATTTTAAGCTGTTTGCGTTACTTGTGGAGCCTTCTACAACACAATTCCAATGTTTCATATTCTCCTGATTTTAGGCATAAGTTGACATCTCAAAAAACTCTTTTTTTTTTTTAGACAAACCAAACATGTCAAATAAACACACAACTTGAATCCAAACCTGACTAGCAATCCAAAAAATGAAACTTGAAAACATAAACCAAAACCAAAAACCAAAATCTATATACAAATGTACAATATAATACAAGATGGTGCAAAGCTTGGACTATCACTTCCCTGGATCCCAAACATGATTAGAACACTTCAACAAAAATATAATGTGATATGCATGCCAAGTGTTGTAGGAATCCAACAAAAACAATATTAGACCACACCATGCAACAACTTTTAACTTCCCTTGCTCACCCCACCAATTAGATTTAATTCCATTAGCACTCTCATAGGTGAGCGTCAAGTTACTAAAATGATTAGACAATAAATGATATTCAATTTTATCTTGTCTATTCTTTAAAGTATAAATCTTATAATTCCATTCATGATTTAGAACTAGGCTTTCCTTTTTAAATGTGAGATGCTGCAAATAAGAGCCTATTTCTAAAATTTTCAAAGCCAAATCATTTTCCAAATTTGTAGGCCAATCAAATTTGTGCAACAATTTACAAGCATCTAGGATATTTACTAAATTAGGATCATTAAAAGTTTTTACCCTAGATTCAATTCGTAATTGTTGATGAATTTGATTTAACAGTTCAAGTGCATCAACTTCTTTTTCATTCATTAAAACAGTGTTATCAAAGGTGTGATTGGAAATCATACCTTGTTTTTCATTCACCTTTAATGACATTTCACCATAAACATCATTCAAATTCAAAATATGGTCATGCAAATTTTCACCTAAATTTTGGATGCTTGAACACAAAAGGTTAGATTCTACCCTTTGAATATTTTTATTTACCAAAATTTGATGGGGATTTGTAATTCCCTCTTTTACCTCATGGTCTTCATACTCTTCATTGATTACTTGTTCATCAAACATACCAAAATTAGGCACCCAATTGAAAACATGCCCATCCTTTTCAACCTTCAAATATTCTTGGTCAAAGTGTATGTCCAATGACTCATCTTGATGATCCTTCATTTGAGTTGTTTCCAATTGATCCATCTCTTCGTCATTTAGTTCCCATTCTTTGTTCACTATCCATGGTATCTCTTCATGTGAGATAGAAGTTTCAACGTCTTGCATATCAAGTGAAATATGAGTTTCATCTATAGGGGTGTGAGAAAAAAATGCATTATCATATCTCCCCCAACCATTGTAAAAATTGTCATCCAAATCCATGATGTTTGTGGCATGATCTTTTGATTCATTCATCAAATATTTTTCTTCTTTGTCCTTGGTAATGGAATCATTATAATCTTTCAAAATTTGATGAGACTTGAAACCCTCTTCCAAAACATCCTCAAATTGTACAAGAGTTGTAATATCTTCCTTTGAGTAGGCGATTATGTCATCCTGCATATCAATTGGCACACAAGTTTCATTAGCAGTTTTGGAGTGAGTGTAGTCTTCCCACTTCTTCCAAGCATTGTAATAATCATCTTCCAAAATCAAGTGGTGACGTTCAACTACTTCTTCGACACATTCCAATTCATCAATGTGTTTCTCATCAAATTCATCTTCACCTTCCTTAGATGGTTCAATTATTTCCAATAGTGGGTCGTTTCTTGAATTCAAATTTATAAGGCTATCATCGTCCAAATTAGTAACCCATGATACAGTTTTATCACAATTTGGAGGGTGAAGAATTTCTTGATTGTTAATTGTACACATCTCATCAATAGTATCTTCCAAGAACAAGTGGTGAAACTCTATCATATCTTCAAATTCATTTATTGGTTTTCTCCCGATTTCATTTTCAACCATTCCATTCAATTCTATGGTGGGTTTCGTCCTATCACATATATCAAACATTGTTGAATTTAGAACCCCTTCATCCGAATAATCATGTATCTCCATGAATGAGATCATTTCTGCATAATCCTCACTAGCGGATGTTGGTTTAGCACTTTGCACCTCCTCTTGGACTACATCTGAGGTGGTTGTAACATTTGGATATTCAAATTCATCCCCTTGATCATTTACCTTAGGTATCATTGGAGTGGAGGGTGCTATATTTGATGGTTGGTGTAGGTTGGCATCAATATCTTTAGAAGGACAATCTCTCATGTGAACATGTTGTGCCTTTTCTTCTTCAAGACCTTGTCGTTCTACCTCTTCTAGGATCTCATAGATTTTCTCTAGAGACAAGCCACCCATTTTTTCCTCAATGAATGAAGCAAGTGTGGGGTGTATGGCTCCCAGGTATACTTCCATGGCTTCCTCTTCTAATGTGTTAAAATTTTCCCACATTTGGGAGTGCAACTCACGAAATCTTCCATTGAATTGACTCAAGGATTCATTAGGCTCCTTACATATGGAGGTAAACTGATTTTTCAACATTTCTAAGTCAACTTGATTACCAAAATGATAAAGATAGGCTGCTTCTAGTTGTATCCAAGAAGTCCTAACCTCCATGGGTAGTTGGCTATACCAAAAGAATGGTTTATCATCCAAAATGTATGCAAATAACTTACAAGCCACCTCCTCATAAAAAATCTGGAATTTACATAATGTATCCTTGTAGACATACAGTTTTTGCAAGTATCCTAGTGGCACCTCTTGATTAAAACATCGTAGAAACTCTAATAGCAGTTTAGGAATTTGATGGGGTATCACATGTATAGACAAACCCTTATAATGATCCTCCATCATAGATACCATTCTTTCTCTTAGAGACACTATTTCAGCTCTTAGGGATACAATTTGCTCCTCAAATGTTGCCATTAGTGAACTCAGAATATAACTTTAGAACCAAAATCTGTTAGTCAAAAAGGAAGGAATCCCGACACATCCGCGTGAAATGACTAGCAAATATCCAACCTGCAATGTATAAAAATCAAGTTAGCATCAACTAAGAGATGTATTCATTAAAATCAAATGAAAAGTAATTGCATGGAAACAACACTTCGTTAGTCGAGACCAAAATTTTCAAAATTAAATCAAATCACATTATTTTTGTATGAACAATCAGAAAAGCGTTAGAATAATATACAACATACCTGAATTGCTTAAAATAGAATAAAGTAAACCAATTCAGGCCGTCCTTTTAACAATCTGTTGAGTGTTAGAGGACTAAAGATAACAATCAATATAGCATGAGATATACAAAAATTTAAATTTAAATCACACTAAAATAAACCCGTCATGCCCTCCTTCTAGCGCCAATCTGTTGAGTGGTGTTAGAGGAGGCCGAAGATGCTAATCAAATGGACTTGAAATATTTAGCAATGTAAAGCTCTCAAACAATTATAAACCTGTAGCATTTAAAATCATAATGAAATAAACCGTTTCATGCCCTCCTTCTAGCGCCAATCTGTTGAGTGGTATTTTCACCCGATTGTGAAAACACACTCTCCGATAGGATTTGGGTTCCAAATCCCCTCTTGCAAAGAAATTAGACAAGTAATTTCTCCAAGGTCTCCGCTATGTTAGCATTTTACATTTGTGTATTAATAACAAATAAAGATATTCAATTTTAATGCTTGGAACACCTTAGTGATTGCAAGTAACTATAAACAAGGGGCAATGTTGGTTTATTTCATCATGAAGCTTTAGTGATTGTTCGTTGTTTTTTTCTGGATTTTGTAATTTTTAAATGTTTATTTTAAATAAGTTAAACTTTCTGAAAAAATAAAATGCAGAGAATGAAAATGCAATGCAGAAAACAAACTGAAAATAAAAATGCACTCAGTATGATGCTATCCTATTTCGACAAAACCGAAGATGTGAGGTATCCATGCATGCAACCTAACCTATTGAACCTACAAACATGCACAATCCAGATAGGCTAAGTGTTGGTTTCTAGGGTTTTAACTACGGTTTCCAGATTTAGACATTCGCATGAAGCAACCAAGACAACTTGCATTAAACTCCATCTATAAGCCTAAAATCGAAAAGGGGAAAGATAAACATTCAATCATGCATGCAGAGAACAACTCCTTCTTTCTTGCCCACAAGATGCAAATTTTTGAACACTTTTGCATTAAAAATATGTCATGTTACAATAGCAAAATTTTTGGTTTTTCCAAACCAGTCTATGGAAGAGAAACAACTCAAGCAGGCCCAGAATGGCCTATCGCCTTCAGCTCTGCAAATTTGCTCATAGCGGTTTTCGACCCCTGTAACTGCCTTTGGCTTCTACTTTTAAACCCTCTGGTATGGTTCTCTATTTTGCCCTATGATGCTTCGCTTCATCTCCTAGGTCTCTTCGTTTCATCTTCCCACCCCCTTGCATTATTTTTTGCTTTTGTTTGAGCGTCGAAACGTTTGATCTTCTTTGCTAACTGTAACCATTCTGTAACCCTTACACCTTTATGCCACGTGTTCAGCGCTTCCCTGCATGTTCCATAACGGCCCCCTATAAATCGTGACCAAAAATAGCATGTCACGATATCGTGACATTTTTATGTATGCAGCTTTGCTCCTCTACCTACATCGCAAAAATGAGACATGTCGCGATATCGCGACATTTTTTTGTTCCGGACCGAGCAAATGCAACCTGTCGTGAAATCGTGACGTTTTTCTTTTTTGGGTTGTCTCGTTGCTTTCTTTCATGAAATCGTGACGCTTTTCTCTTTCTAGCTGTCTCGCTGCTTTCTGTCACAAAATTGTGACACTTTTCTCTTTCGGGCGGTCTCATTGCTTTCTATCATGAAATCGTGATGCTTTTCTCTTTGTGGCTATCTCGCTGCTTTCTGTCGCAAAATCGCAACGCTTTTTTCTTTCTAGTTGTCTCGCTGCTTACATGTCGTGAAATCATGATGCTTTTCTCTTTCAAACTGCTCTCGCTGTACTTGGCTACGAAAATGTGACATGTCACGAAATCATGACATATTTTCCTTCCGTACCATCTCGCTGCTTGGAGCCACAAAAACGTGACTTGTCGCGATATCGCGACTTTTTTCCTCTACGTTCATTTTGGCTGCTCTAGGTTGTGAAACTCCGACATGTCGCGATATCGCCACGTTTTTTTTGTTTGCCTTTCATCTCATTTTTAGATCATGAAAACATGACATGTCGCGATATCGTGACAACTTTAGTGCCTTGCCCTATTTTACTGGTTTAACCGTGATTTTGTGACATGTCACGATATCGCGACATTTTTTTATTTTGTCTACTCTCTCCTCTTTGACCCGCAATTTCACGACACGTTGTGATATTGCGACAATATTTTGTCAACACTTCTTCCTACTTGCTTTGACCGTGACTTTATGACATGTCACGATATCGTGACATTTTTCACTTTGTGTTGCATTCTGTTGCTCTTAGCCGTGAAAACATGACATGTCGCAAAATCGTGACACTTTTCGTTCTACTGTACTTTGCTTGTTTGGGCCACGAAAACGCGACATGTAGCGATATTGCGACACCTTTTCATTTTTGACTGCGACGGAGCAACATGTCGCGATATCATGACAACTTTTCATTTTCGGTCGCGACGGAGCAACATGTCGCGATATCGCGACAACTTTTTATTTTCGGCCATGACGGAGCAACATGTCGCGATATCGCGACAACTTTTCATTTTCGGCCACGACGGAGCAACATGTCGCGATATCATGACAACTTTTCATTTTCGGCCACGACGGAGCAACATGTCACGATATCGCGACAAATTTTCATTTTTGGTCGCGACGGAGCAACATGTCGCGATATCATGACACTTTCTTTTTCTTGCTATATTTTGCTCTTTCTTTGATTTTTTAGCATCTGGGCCACTGCGGTCTTCTTTGAAATCATGCAAAAAATGTGGGTCCCCAATTTTGGGGTGTGTTGTGGAGCATCCACAACAGGTATCATTTTCTCTGGCATATTTGGCTAGAAAGGAACCATAGAGCCTTTAAGTATACCATTCACAACCCAAAAACCATCCTCAACAGGATTATTGTCTTTGCAAAAGAAAACCTTAGCACCTTAGTGGATGAGAACCACTCAATTCCTCCCCAAGAAAAACAATTAGCTTGGGCCTTAGGTATTGAGGACAAACCTTCCATTCCTTTGCCCAATCCCAAAAATGGGATTTCTTGGGAGCCACCCCCCCAGGGTTGGTTTAAACTAATTTTTTATGGTGCAGCCAAGGAGAACCTAGGAAGAGCTGGAGCTAGAGGAATAATCAAGGATCATCAAGGAAATCTGGTCAAGGCCTTCGCTGAACCATTGAGAATCAGAACTAATAACGAAGCAAAAGCTAGAGCCCTTTGGAGAGGGTTTCAAGTAGCCCAAGCAACTCAAGGTAACTTGATGATTGAAGGTGATTCTATGAACATCATCAACCTGTTAACCAATGGCAAAAAACCTCCATGGATAATCGAGGGAGTCATCCATGAAGTGAGGATCCTTTTTGCGGCAAGATAGAACAGGAGGGCTCATCACGTGTACCATGAGGCCAACAGGTCAGCTAACAAATTAGCCAACATAGGTGTTGATGTTGGTAGTTTGGTGACATGGACACAAGGTGTGCCACGTGAAGTGGAAAACATTATTAGTCATGAAAAGAAACCTACCCGTTAAGGAGAAATATGAATGGGTGTTCTTTCCCCATGGAGCTGGTAATAACTATGGGGTTTCCCTCTAAATCATACCAAATTGGAAATGAAGGTAACAGGGTGTAAGCCTTGGAAGATTTCGACAGAGAATAGGAAATGGGCAAGCAACAGGTTTCACAAGTGCAAAGTTCCAAACTTCAATTTCCTGTCAATGTAAGTAATGTTTACAGTTATGTTTAGGTATGGGTGTGCCTTGTTAGTAAGGTGTTGTAGGGGATTCAACACAAGTTTTGGTAAGAAAGTTTCAAGGATGACTAGGATCTACAATCTCAGCAGAAGTCTGGATATTGTAATAGGTTTTGGGTTAACCTACAAAACCCGGTAATTAATGAAGACTTTTATTTACCAAAAAAAAAATGTTCAATATTATATATAATTTTAGATTTTAATAATTATACGTAAATATTATAGAAATAATTTGTTTTTATAAAAATAAAAATAAATTTTATAGCCTAATTTTCAATATGATATTTAATTTTATTTGGGATAATATATATATATATATATATATATATTTATTTATATATTTATTTATTTGTTTGTTTGTTTGTTTGTTTGTTTGTTTGTTTGTTTGTTTGTTTGTTTGTTTGTTTGTTTGTTTGTTTGTTTGTAAGATTATGTTTAATATTATATGTAATTTTAGATTTTAATAATTATATCTAAATATTATAGAAATAGTTTATTTTTACCAAAAGTATAAGTTGATGTGGTTAAATATACTTAGGTACAAATCTTGTCAAGTAATATGTGCATATAATTTTTTTTTGGTAATATTAAGAGATGGGGTTTTTGACCAGAATCCCCCAACCTCTTACAACAACTAACAACTCCACCAGGGAGACACACGCTCACCCCCTCACACACTCACCCAGGCCACAGTCTGAACCTTGGACCTCATGAAGAAGAGCCAAAGCACAAACTCTTGCGGCAATATGTACATATAATTACTATATATAATATTTTTGATAAATTTAATAGTTGGTGCATTTAGCAGAGAAATTTTCTTATTGTTATATTTTCGGAAATGAACACAAACATGAGTGCAACAATTTAGCTACATAAGACAACCAATATTTTATTATAAAAATGCATGTCTTAGTAGTAATTAATTTCATTAAAGAAATACAAAACATATTGGTTATTTTCAAGATAAAGGCACATAAGCACAAGAAAGAGATAAATTCTAAGATATGAGTCATGGCATCAAATGGCATAGATAAATTCTAACATATGAGGCATGGCATCAAATAGCATTAGCTCAACTTGTTATATTCATAAATTTTTAAGGAGGAGAATTATGTTTGAATCTTGCCAAATGATACATGCATAATTATCAAATTATTGTAATGTCACCATATGGTTATGATGTAATACAAATAGACCCATTTCAATCTCATATAACTAATTGAAGAAAAATCATAGGAGGCATGGCCTACCTTTGCCTAAAACAAAAAGATCATTTAATTTTTCCATGTTTTTCCTTTACACCTTTTATTATAGTTCTTAGTGGAGCATTTCTTGTCTCTAACACCATTTTGCAAATACATTTTGTGATAAAGTTCTCTACCTTAAATTTCATGCATATTAAATAGGAGAGAAAATGGGATATACATATGATCACAATGTAATACAAAATCAAGTTGTTGTAATACTATTATATGATTGTGATGCAATACAAATGCAACCCATTTCAATCTCGTATATATGATCATGATATAATACAAATGCAATCCATTTCAATCCCATATTATATATATATATATATATATATATATATATATATATATATATATATATATATGATATAATACAAATGAAAAACATTTCAATTCCATATATATATATATATGGGGTTGAAATGGATTGCATTTGTATTATATCATGATCATATATATGAGATTGAAATGGGTTGCATTTGTATTATATATATAAGATTGAAATGGGTTGCATTTGTATATATATATATATATGATGTAATATAGATGTGACTCATTTTTTGGTTACATAGGAGAGATGGTCACAACCACACTATTTTTAGTAATAGAGGGTTCAAACCACAAGGGCTGCGCTCACCAAACCTATTCCACCTCATTATTGTGGACTCGGCATGAAGGGAATCACCGGTCTCGTTGGTTTAACGCACACTCATAGGATTCAAATTAGACTACTACCTTTGCAAAGAGGTTGCCCTCGAGGTTTGAACCTAGGTGTCTTCTTGGTAAGTGCCTAGCCAAACAAGCACTTATCAATCCACCTAGCCCTCGAGGGACTAGATGTGACTCATTTCAATCACATATAAATAATAGTTAAATATTGAATTAAGTTGTTGTAATATTACTATATGATCATAATGTAATACGAATATAATCTATTTCAATCTCAATTAGTGGTAGACACAAAAATAATTACAATCAAACTCATGTATAAAGAGTAGTTTTTACCTATAAACCATATACCTTTATAACCAGATTTAATTTTAATGCTATGTAACATGTAGAACAATATATGTCATATATATTACCTACATATTATTTATTTAAAAATGAACAGTTATATGTATGTGTATATTTTCATGAAATATATATATATATATATATATATATATATATATATATATATATATATATATAAATGAAATGGTTAAGTTTAGTTTAAAAATAAGATGCATGTATGCCTTTAAAATAATAATGAAGGGTCTACGAAGTATGTTTCAAAATAAATTTATTATTGTTCTTTTTAAGTGAGGTTTGAATCTTAAACCTCTCAAAAAAAAAACTAAAATCCTTATTTTGTTTTTAGTTTATTTATAAAAAAAAAAAAAATTAAAATTTTAAGAGAACATCTACGATTATACAATTTTTTTTTTTTTTTAATAAAAATGAAATATTTACTTTCAATAGCCATTGATATAATATAAATCTGTCCAGTGCAGGAATTTAAGTTCTGGAGGTAAGATCGGAGTTGCAAAGTAGAAGATACCATTAGAAATTTGTCCAGGCCAATGAAGGAATTGGAGACTCGTTCATGGTTAAAGGTTTTTCAAAGATTGTAGTTGTGTGAAGATCACATGGAGTTAAACAAGAAGTTACACAAGTGAGCAAGCGAATCAAACCATCTCTATTGTTTAAAGACTTCGACGAGGTGTACGGTGAATACAACAGGCACAATTAAAACCCTAGGCTGTATTATAGGGAAGGAACTGTGTCTGGAAAAGTTGTTTGAAGAAGTGTGAGCCAACAAGCAAAGGTCAGGTGCCATATTCTTGTTAACTACTTTTCTTTATCAACGTGAAGTGGAGAAGATCATCTGACGACTTCAAAGAAAACTGTTGGCATAGAAGTTAGAGTTGCCAACAAGGAGAAGTCTTAAATTGTCCATGAAGAATCTGCAGACAGTGAAAGTGCCAACACTGACATTAAAGTAGATCTTACTGAAGAATCTATTTTTGCCAATAACGAGAGGAAGTGTCCAAAGCTGTTGTTGAATGGAGACAACTATTCTGCATGGAAAGCAAAATAAAAATTTCACCTTGAATTGAAGGATTTGTGGGGAGTGGTCTAAGGTACCAGACAAAGCTATGTTCTTAACCCCCGATAAACAAATAAAATTTGACAAAGAAAACTAGAGAGGGTCTTTGGCCATCATGTTTAGTACAAGATTCAGCCATATATTTGTGATGCAATAACTGTCAAAGATGCTTTGGATAAACTTAGCACGGTGCTTGAATCCAAAAATCAAAATCAAATTTTATAGTTGGAGACTCAAATGCATTGTTTGAAGGTGAAGGTGAAAAATTGAAGGGTTTTATGTATAAAATTATATAATTGAGAACCTCACTTCAAGCTTTAGGTAAAATTAGAGCATTTACATTTCCACAAGGTTCTTTTAATAAAAACCATAAGTATGCATCAAGAGGTAAGCAAAAGGACCCTCAATGGCAAAGGCATAAGGCACCTCAATTTCAACATGCCAATGTAGCAAAGGTTACCAATTCTAAAGAAGGAGAAGACTATGTCAATTTTACACAAACACCTGATGCAATCTCAAAACATAGCTTAGTTTTATATGTTGATTCAAGGGATACCAAACATATGACAAGCCAAAAGAAATGGTTTGTGATACTTGACCATTATTCATATCATGAGCAAGTTAATCTTGGTGACAATTTGACATACATTGTTAGTTGGTATTGGTGATGTCTCTTTGCATCTTGGTTCATATATCTATCATTTGACTAAAGTTCTTTAAGTGCCTAACTTCAAGAAGAACTTATTCTTTGTTAATAAACTTCTTGATCACAATCTAAGAGTGGATTTGATAGAATAGGTGATAAGAAGATGTCTTATTTCAGATAAATTCAAATACAATTGTTGCATGTGCTATAGTCATAGGCAAGATATTTTAGTTTGTCATTGTATTACAAGAAAACTAAGCTTTGGTAGCAAAGTAGGATGAAGTTACCACACTTTAGCATAGGTGATTTGGACATCTAAGTTTTGGATGTCCTAAAGCACTCTACAATCATCCAGAGTTCTTCCCTCATTTAAAAAGTCTAGATAATTTTATTTGTGTGGCTTGGAAGGAAAGCAACATCGAGATCCATTTGGATCAAGTAGTCATCAAACAATTGATCCACTTGACTTAATGCACATCAATCTATGTAGATTCTTGAATCTAAATTTAATGGTAGATTATTTTAATTTTTTATTAATTATCACAAATGATGAATTTGGGTGTATTATCTGAAGACGAAAGATGAAGCCTTACATTTTTCCAATATTTCTAAGCTTACGTTGAAAAGAAGTTAAATAGTCATCATATCCAAGTCCTCTACTTAGATTGAGGAGGAGAGTACGTTACTAATGATTTTTCTAATTTCTTATGGAGTGGCATTCAATGATAGTTTATAGATGTCTATATGCTTCAACAAAATAGTATTGCAGAGATGTGTAATCATACTATTCAGGATATGGAGTGAAGCATGCTAAGCAATGCCAAATTAGAGCTAGCATTTTAGGTAGAATTTTTTCATACTATGGTTTATTTATTGAATCACACACACATAGTTGTATTAAATGGTGTCACACTTAAGGACATAGAAGAGACTAAAGCTAGGTGAAAATTTTAAGATATGTATCTTCATTGAATACAATAATGAGTTGAAGGTATTTTGGCTCATGTTTCCTAACACTAAGAAGTTATATATTAATTGTGATATCATGTTTGATGAGAAGAATGAGTGTATCTCAGGGTTATGCACAGTGGAGAATATTCATAAATTGGGTGAATACTATGATTTCCAAAATTGGAAATTGGCGAATATGAGGACCCTCGACATTGACCCATTCGCCTAAAATTTTCAGGACCAATTTTTTCTTAGGGTCAATTCGCCACAATATATATCTAAACATAGGCATATTTGTACTCGTTGGAAAGCTCTTTTTGAGCCTAATATAATGGTGGTATTTTTATGAAGTTATAAGGTGATTTAATTGCTCAAAAGTTTCCCCAAATATGAATTTACTTTTTAGGACTTCAAATACCCCAATTTTTTTTGTGAAGATGATTGATTTGATTTGCTTAGGATTCATATTGATTTTGATTAGGATTCACCATTTCTTTACAAGTATATTTCGAGTCCAACCCCTTATGCATAACCCTGGTGTATCTATTATTTTAAGCCATGTGCTTCAAATGAAGTACCTATTTTTTTGTCTAATGATGAAGCTTTATAGAAATGATGAAGATTTTAATGATTATGATGAATATGAACTTGATGGAATTGAAGAACTACGACCATCTGAACCATATTTTTCAATACTGCTCATCATCTCAAGTGGTATTTCAATACAATTTGTAATGCAAACTTAAATAGTGTTCCAAACATATTAATTTTAGGTCCAAGAGCTCATAATAGAGTTCAAAATGAGTTCAATGTATCTTTTATGAGCACAATTGTGTAAAATATTAAATCATTATCATCTTAGGAATCTCTTGCATAAAAATTGTGGAAGAAATTCATGGGTGTCGAATATCAAGCAATGATGAAGAACAAGATGCAACAATTTGTTGATATCTGAATAGAAACATATTAGCTATAAGTAGGTATTCAAGATCATATACGAATTTAATGGGAGTATTGACAAGTACAAGGTAAGGCTTGTTGTAGAGGGCTATATACAAAAGAAGGAAATGACTATGGCAAGACCTTTATACAAACAACAAATATTGAGACCATGCATATGGTACCCACAATGATAGCTAAATTTGGAAGGAATTTGCATAAGATGGATATAAATAATACATTCCCCAATGGTAACTTCACTGTAAAGATACACATAGTGTAGCCAGAGGGATTTATCATACCTACTTAGGAGAGGTGTTGAGATATATTACATTATTTGATACATGTTAATATACCCCCATGGTACCTTCATGGTACATTTGTAAATAGTACATTAGAGTTGAGTCTATAGTTTAAGGTGTGATTTATAGTTTTCCCTTTATATAAGTGTGAATGTGTAGGAAATGCACAAGTGTCATATAAAATTATAATGTGTAAGAAATGCACAAGTGTCATGTAAAAGTATAATGTGCAAGAAATGCACAAGTGTCATGTAAGAGAGAATGTGCACAAGTATATTGTATGTAAGAGTGCAAATATATAATGTGAGGATGTGCACAAGTGTCCTAGATTAGGAGTCCAAGAGTCTTGTAGATATGTCCAAGTGTTGTAGAGTCAAGTGTTGATCTTGTATACAAGTGGTAAGATGAGAAGCCAAGAGTCATAGGAGAGCAATAGTCAAGTATCTAAAGAGTCACATTACTATTTCTATATTATGGAGACAATGCTCCATAGAAAAACAATTCAGTGAAGAATTATGTACTAATTATTCAAAGTTGCAATAGAAAGAGGAGCAAAAAAGCTTGTATATATTTTTAGCAATTAATATTGTAAGTTGTTCTTCATGCATATTTCATGAATGATTCAGGTAATTTACATTCATATTTTAGTATATAAATTAATGTTATTTGATTTATTATAAGCCTTGATATACATATTAATTTGCTCATATATTATTCTACTCATTATAATATTATCTTGACCTTTAATATTGTGGCTATTTTATATTTGATCCTATGAAATATTTTGCTATATTTTATGGTAGATAGGCTTAAAAATCTAAGAGGAATGTATATAGGCTCATTAAATCTCTTTATGGATTAATGCTCCTAAATCCTTGTATGTGTAGATTGATGAGCATTTTATGCAACATGGATTTTATCATAGTTCTGATTTAAACCTATACTTTAAATAAAAAGGAAGACGAGTTGTGATCATAATTATGTATCAATGAATTGGTCATTACTAGAAGCTTAGTGAAGTTGATTTAAAGGACCAAGAAATATAATAAAAGTCATTCAACATGATAGATATTAGGCTTATGCATTATTTTCTTGGATTGGAGATGTGCAAAATGGAGAATCATACTTTCATGTTACAAATGAAGTATGCTAAGACATTGCTAAAGAAGTTTTAAATGACAAAGTATAAGCCTATACCTACCCAATGGATATAGGGTTGCAATTATCCCAAAAATATGCATCTCCATAGGTAAATGTAACTCTTTATTGCTATTTGATTGGGAGTCTCTTTTTTTTACCTATACCAAACCAGATATTAGCTATGTTGTCAGCTATCTTTTATGGGTCATGCAAGAACCAAAGGTGTGTCCTTAGAAAGTAGTAAAGTGAGTCCTTAAGTATATCCATGGTATAATTGAATATGGTCTAGAGTACAAGATGAATGATCAATTCTTCACGATAGGATTTACAAATGCAAACTATATAGGATCTAGTGATGAATGATCAATTCTTCATGATCTGATCTTTTGGTGAAGTAAGGAATAGCATGATGCATGCTCTTCTATTGGGGCATAATATCATATTATATTTTTTTATGAGATGATATGGTTACGTTGCATTTCATTAGGGATGGGCATTTTAAATAAAAAATGATGATTTTGAAGGGCAATAATCAATAAGTTCTAAAACATGTTTGTAATTTTGTTTTTCATAACCATATGAAGCACATTAAAGCTTAGTACCACTTCATTTACAAACATGTTTGAGAGCATAACATATAGTTTTAATTTTATACTGTTGTAGATCAACATGTAGATATTTTCACAGTCTCTTGCATGTGTCAAGTTTGAATTATTTTGATATTTTCTTATATATACTTTGATTGAGCATTGATGTAATAAGGGGTATGTTACAAAAATTATGTAAATGGTGTCAGGTAGTTATAAAGCAATTACAATCGTAAACCTCTATGTTCTTGTTTTTTGATTGTATATAAATAATTATTAAATCTATGTAAAGTTTATCAAAACCAATCCATATTCATAAAATAAATATTTAAGGTGCATTGACATCATATATGATATCTACATACCATATCAATATTGTTGGAATATGTGGTATTAATATTCATTTAATGCCATGACCAACTTCTATATTATATTCTTTATATAGCCCTTTGGGCCCTTGTACACCTTCTAAAGGTGAATTAATTGTAATATTTTATTATTTAACCTAAATGTCAATTATTTAAAATTGACCTAAAGATCTCTTGTAATAGGGTATTTTTACCCATTTCTTCCAACTATTTCTTTATCAGCTAGTGTATAATTTTGTTACTTTAGTGAGATTTTTTGGTGTCTATAGATATCCTTTATATCATGCATATTATTTCTATGAGCTATTTCTATTTATCTAGGTAATGTGTTGGGTGCATTTATTTCTTAAAAGTATTATGAAATCAAACATGATATTAGAGTAGGTGTGAATCTTCATTACTCAATTGCTTGTCTTTGACAATTTGTCTTCTATGTTAGTTTTAAGGAGTATTGTTTTTTAGAACTAGTTAGTGGAAGATTTATGTTGAAGAGAAATAAAACCCCAATAAATGAAATCTAGAAAACCCATACATGCAAAATCAAAGGAAAAATAGATAAGAAGAAACACATTACACAAAAATTTATCATGGGAAACCCTTTTAGGAAAAAACCCAACAAGAATATTTTCTTATTGTATAAACTTGACCATCTCCAATACAATAATATCCTTATCCATGTTTTTCTTGCTTTTGGTCTAATTACATTGCTTACGCATTTCACACACACAAACCCTCATTCAAGTGTTGTTTTATATACCAACAACACAAGAAGGGGAATTACAATACCATGGATGCAAATCCATAGGTCGATTATGCATTAATCCAAAATTACCCATATGGATCTAAAAAATAGCTTAAACCACCAAAATAATCTCCCTAGGGATGGACCCTCGAATAGGGGTTGCTGCCCCCGTACCCCCGCTTAGGACCTGGCTTGGCCCCGAACCCCAACAAGTATAGGGGTAGAGTGTCTAGTCCTCTCAGAGTTAACCCCACCTGAATAACATGGAAAATATTCAACACAATTCCAACATGTGTCATCAACAATTTATTTTAAAGGTTAGCTTACCAAAATCTTAGATGGACTTGGATTATGAGGATCTCACTAGGTTGCAAAAAAATTGTTACAGGAGAAATATTCATTGATAGATTCATCTTATCTCTCTTAAAATTTCGTTTGTTCTTTATTTTTCCTAACTAGATAGATGCCCTAACTACCAGATTGAATTCTTCAAGGTTACTTGAAAATTTTAGTTGTATTTTATAATTTTTTAAAAAATATCTATTTTCTTTTCTCCTTCGATTTTTTTGTTTAGATGCAACATAGATAGAGAAAATTTTGCATGATTTCTAAAGAATACAAGAAGAGGATAAATAATTGTAATAGCCTCTATATACCAAAGAAGTCATGGAAAGAAGTTCATGCATGGAAAATACCTTTGAGCCATCTAATAAAGTTGTTAAAATGATTTGACAATTTTTCTACTACGCTGGTATGAGAGGATGAATTGACAAGTTGCATACAAGGAAAACGCTATGTAGGGTAAACCATCACAAATATGGATAAATCATAACTGTTTTTGAATTCCTTATAAAATTTCAATGGGATTCCAATTTTAAAATTTCTACCATTTTACCTCTAGGTATCTATTTTATTTTGCTAAAAAAAATTATCTTTGAACATTTGAGTTTCAAAAGGAGGAATATTCCTTAGACTATTTTAAAACTTGGTGGAAATTTAATAGCGAGTGATGACATCACATGTAGTGATATAGCACATGATGATGTTACACCTAGTGATGTGGTACACAATGATGTCATATGTAATTATGATAACCTTGCACCTTATAATGTGGTATGTGATTACATGAAAATGGTTGATGAGGTAGAAATAATGAGGTCGATATTAAAATTTAAGTATAAAAAAGGGTTAAACCAATCATAGTTTTCCAATTCATCAAATTATCAAATCTAGCGCTCACATATTCAACAACAGACATGGAAAACTATGGATGTTAGGATTCACTAAGAAGAAACATGTGGCACTCTCTAGTTCATTGGTACCCTATCTAATGGCTTGCATGGTCATCATCATAATGACATCTCCTTACATAAAATAGTGGTACTTGGCAGCAAATTATTTCTTCCTTTGTCCCACCAATTCATGATTAGCACCTCATCAACCTCTTAGTTAATTACACATGGAAATCTTCATTCATTCAAGGTATAAATTATTTTTTTATAATTTTCAAAGTTTTAAATGACATTTTATGTGATTTTAGGGCCAAAATTCTAGGGACCATGAATTTTACATATGGAATTATTTTGAGCCTATTTTTTTAAATTGCATGGTTTGTTGAGCTCTTTATATTCGTAGTATTATTTTTATCACAACTACATATAAAACACTATTTTTTATAAATAAATAATGGATAAGCATGTTTAGAACTTAATGGACCCAATTATGCCACTTGAAAAATCAAAATTGAAGCTTTTTTTTGGAGTAAGGGATTGTTTAAATATGTGAATTAGATCCCTTGAAGTAGTAATTATGATGAGAGGAAGCAATTTTTCAAGGATAAGAATTATGAAGGGCTTGGTATAATAACACTCCATGTTGATAATATCTATGACACTCAAGTTAGCAACACTTCGAATCCCATTGAATTGCTTAACAAATTTAGAATATTTAGGATCACATTAGCTCTAAATAAAATAGTATATTGGAGGTAGATCTTGCTACTTTCCACATGGAATATTTTGAGACCATTGATGAGTACATCAGTTAGTTCAAAAAACTAGAAGATGATATTCACACTGCAAAAGGAGTTAACAAGAAGAAGAAGCTTGATGACAGTGGCAATAAGGACATTGAGTTTTTCAAAAATTGTTTAACAACATAATCGAGACATATGAGATGGTGGTTGTTGTAATTGAGATGTTTCAAGTTTAATTTCTATATGCTCTTCTTCCTTCCCTTGATGATGTGTTTAATAACCTTCTTTGCCATCACACTCAACAATAGATGTACAAGAGTTATTCATTAAGCAATTTAAGGAAGCACCTAAAAATAGGGTTGCTAATGTTACTCTCTTCCATGATAAAGGTGAATATGACCATGATGGTGAGGCCTCACAAGCACATGTAGTTGTTCATTCAACATATTGGACATTTCTTTTGATGAGTGGATTATACACGTTGGGGGTATTACATTATTTGGTACCTTGTAATAATAATGCAAGGACCTTGTAAATAATTTAGTCTAGGGTGTGTTTAATATTTGAGTATGTGTCATGTTATTAAGTATGAGTTATGTGTCATGTAAATAAGTGTGGAGTTATGTAGGTGATGTGTCATGTTAGTAAGTGTGAGTTATATGTCATGTTTATAAGTGAGGAGTTATGAGAAATCATGAGAATATTTATCTTTAATGTGAGATTTAGATCTCCTATGAGGATGAGGAGATGAAGAGTTTATGTAAGTGAAAATATCAAGAGTCTTTACAATATAAAGAGTCCAATATATGTATATATTGAATACAAAACCATCTAATATAAAATCAAAGAATAAGCATGCATTTATGCATTGCTTAAAGTAGGTGTTTATCAATAATATTCAGTGAGTTTATGTTTATTGTTATGGATTGATGTATTTTTATTAGATATTAATTGAGCTTGGAAGATTGATTAACCTATGAAAATAGTAGAGGATTGTTAGCATCAGTATAAAAGCCACAATGTTAGATATTTGGGGAAGAAAATATATAGTAAAGAGGAGCAACCGATATTTAAAAGAAAAAAATTTAAAAGAGAGATTCAGTTGAGAGTAAGTAAAACTCTTGGTTAAAGAGAGAGTCAAATTATTGATATTATGAGACAAGAAATAGACATAGAAATGCAGGGCGAGAAATAGATTTGTAGACCATGAAGAGGATGTGTAGCTCATGAGGTGAACATGATATGTACGTAAAGACCAGGAGAAGACCATAAGGAAGCTATGTAGATCATAAAAACCATAGGATAAATGATAGAATACATTCAAAGTAGAAAATATTACAAAGGAAAGCATAACATCGAGCAGTTAAGAGCACACCAAATTCATAGGAAGTTAAAATGCTAAAGATAAAATGTTTTCTAGAAAATGATTCAAGGAATAATCTAGATTTGATATAAATATCTAGAACGTGGTATGTAGGATAATCCTAAATCTAGATGATATAGAGAGAAACATCTAAAGCATAGAGGTGGAAGAATAGCTTAACAATGCAAGAAAAAATATCGAGGGTAACAAAGCATTGAATTGTAGAAGTTCCTTATGGTAGGAGTCATAGAAAGTGTGCAACAAGTTTGGAGAGAATCAGGTAAAGGTATCATCCTAACTCATTTACCAACACTGATTATTAACATTGAAGAATTTTAATTAAATATTTAGATGAGAAATGTTTAAGGGAAAATTTGATTGGTTAAAAAAATGGATTAAAAGTATAGCAAAGAAAACATGTCATTTTATTAATGAATAAATTGTTACAATGATATCTTTTGCAAAGCTCCTTTTGGATTACAATAAGGGTCTTCTAAAATCAAATACCTTTTTACTTACATAGGTTAATGAATCTTGACTTCCTCCACTTGGTTGGCTAGAAATACAAGCGTACATAATTCTCTAATTAGCCTATGACACACTTAATTAGTGTGCCATGAGTAGAGAGAATCTTCATCCACATGGCATGCTCCATTAATAAATTTGAGGGATATGAGTGGCATACCTTATTTTTTACCATGGGTGAAGGAAATCCTCACTCATGTGCATTAATGCATAGGGAATATGGATGAATTATGGAAATTAGTACTAGTTATGGTTGAGGAAGATTTAATACTAACTAGGTGATGTGGATCATGAGTTAGGAAAGGGGATGGTCTCATCAAGACCATGGGTTAAGCATAGGAGGGGCTTAAGATGATTAAAAGGGCTAGAATCAATTTTTCTAAGGTTTTTATGACATGAATAAAAACATTAATTTTTATTAAAATATTAACATGGGACAAATGTTAAAATGATATTTTTAGGTGTCTACATTTTCCCATTTATGTATTGCATTGTGTGTAAACATAGTGCAATGCAAAAACCTATGATACAAGATGAGTAGACTAATGATGACAAGGATCAATATATGATGGATGATAAGGGTAAATCATGGTCTTTAGCATGCTACAACAATAATTGATGGGAAATATGCAATATTTCCTTAAATCACAAAAAAAATAGGATGCCCTAATTGTGGAAGGGATAAATATCCTTGAAACTTTGCTTTTGATAAATTGATGAGCTCATTTGATTTAGTAAGCTAACCAACCAAGGGTAGGTATCCTCATGACATGAGCATCAATTAGATAAGTGGACTTACATTTCTACCTCAATGTAATGAGCATGTGAGTAATCTTACAAACAATGGTGGGGAGCCTACAAAATCATGATTGAATTGGATTTTGATTGAGAAGAGAAATTCTGTTTTTTTTCCCCAATAAATGAGGCTTAGTGATAGTCTTAGGCAAAGCTCTTAGACACATGCGATTCTAGGATTAAGTGTGTGGGTATTGAATCTATTCAAGGCAAAATTTATGGGTAATATCTAACCCCTCAAGCAATGAGATGATGGAGGAAGAAATAAAATACAATAACGAAGCACTTGACCAAACATCAGTGCACAACATAAAGGATAAAATGGTAGAGAGCAAAAAGGGAGGGATGCAAGATCATCTGGATGGCTTTGCACCACAAGACTATCATGATGATCTCATTTAAAGAGAAACAAAAAGACGTTCGACCATGCACAAAGGTCATTTTGTGTTGCATGATCGACAAGATCACGAGGAGAGAGCAACGGGTAAGAAAAAAATGACACAAAATGCTATCAAAATTAGGACAATATGGTGGGTTATGGATGGTACAGAGAGGCAACAGGCGAGCAAGATAGGTTACAAGATAGGTTAGAAAATTTCTAACCTAAATTAATTTCATACTTTAAAAGGAATCCCAATGTTTTTTTGTATTAATGTTTTTTATTTTTAGCAAATAAAACAACCATAATATTTGAGGCTAGAGTAGACAAAATGAATGTATGTCTAATGTGCATTAGTTTTTTTAATGTGTTTGTTTTTTTTTTTTTTTTTAGTTTTTTTTTTGTCAACCATCCAAGGTTGTACAATTGTACAAACCATACAAATTCGTATGGTTGACCTCAAATTTAATTTGTACAATTTTGTACGGATCTACCAGCAAGACCATCATGATAGGATTGAGAATTTTTTAAGTGTTAATAATTGGGAATGCAGATGCAGAGGGGAGTTATACAATCGTGATACCACTTTTGACCTCTCCTTAAGTATTTTATGAGAGAACTTACACAGGTAAACTAGCAGTGGTTACAAACTATTCACTTTGAAAAAGTGGCCCAGTTAGAGTGGGTCGTAGTAGATCACACTTATCTGATGGTATTGTATGAGCAATGGGACCCTAACCAAGGGAATTTCCATATTCTTATAGGGGATATGATAATGACCTTAGAGGACATCTATAGTATATACCTGATACCTATAGAGGCGATCACAAGTGTAGCAAAAATATTGGATATCAAGTGGTAGTGATGAGGAGCTATTTCAAATATGGATGGGAGGATGTGGACATACATAGTGGTGGAATGTGATACAAGTATTATTATACCTCTAGGTTTTTTACACTATGGAACACCCTAGCCATGTTATTGATTTTAATTTTCATTCTTCTAGATTGCTCAAGACTACGGTTCCCATGGAATCTGCTTGGAATTGTGTGGCATCTAGTACATGTGTACGCATCGTCTCATGCACTATTAGCACAAACCTACAAGGAGTTATATGGATTTAGTATTAGTGGACAACTAGAGTTGAGTTGTAGCTTATTGGTGAAGACTTAGGTTTGGGATCATATAGCAATAAAGAGGTCTCGAGGACTTCCTTAATTCCCACCATGACATGAGGGCAAAGGTACCATATGCATTACAATGGTGACAAGATAGGGTAAAGCACAGGAGGTGGGTACACAAGAGGACCTTGGAGCACTATCAAAAGGTACTCATAGGACTGAGGCTAGAGGATATTAAATGGTAACCTTGGAGAGGTGGTCCAATATGGGTAGGAGAGGTAGAGCAGTTGGCCCAAGTATAGAGGGTATGGTGGCTAGTTGGCATAAGACCTTTATGGCATAGTGTTTTTAATTCGCATGAGTACTATGATAGTTTGGACTAACACAAGGATTTATAGATCCTACTATCACCTATCAGCAAATGACATGAGAGGGTAGACCAATTTTATATGTAGCACCCCTTGTAGTGGAGCCAATTGAGATAGTACTTGTACTAGACATAGACGATGTTAATACCACATCAAATTATGGCTAGTGGTGGTCAACACAAGAGTGAAACCATCAAGAGGTTGAGGATATAGGTGTGGAGGTACTAAAGGATATGAAGGTAAAGGCAAAGGAGGAGGATGTGCTACTCAGGTTATGGAGGTATCAAGGGGTGAGGGATGAGGTAGGTCCAACAAGGACCATAGAGGTGAATGTAGATATAGCAGCAAAGAGGATGGGAATGATAGAGGTTGTAGGGATAGATAGACCCATGAAAAATTTAGAGATATATGAGAATATAGAGTCTTAAGAGAGGGAGATAGTAGAGGTAGGAGGGATGATAGAGGCTATAATGATAGAGAGACCCATGACAAAGCTAGAAATGGGTGAGAGGATAGAGTCTCAGGAGAGGGAGACAGTGGAGGTAGGAGGGATGGAGGCACTTGATATGATAGCTACCATGACCCATCTTTGTAGGACCATTTTTCATGATGAATTAGGATCTAAATCCTTGTTTTGTAATATTTTGTGAAGTTAATTGATGCTTTTGTGAAAGATATATTTTAGGAAATATGTTTTGGAAAAAAGAAAAGCAAATCAATTAATCATGGTTTAATTAATCTAATTGCATGTTACCTCATTAATTTGGTAGGTTTTGGAATGCAATTAGGTGATATTTATCTTCACAAAATGTGTCTAATTTTGATTATACCAAAAGATCACTAAGAAAATTTAATAATTTTAAATTAGCTAATGCTCTTAAGGAGGGGGTAAGTAATAATGGGAATGAGTCACCTTATCTCCAATTTTAATTTTATATTATTAAATTTGACCTTTCCTAGCATGGGGGGAATGAATTATTTATTATAAGGTATCTTGCCTTGTCACGAGGAGGAGTGCCTTTAATAGGAGCCTAGGGGGGAAGGTAGAAAACTTTGGGGAAAGCATAAGGAAGACCAATTAGGTGACTATGAGGAGTTGGAGATCAAACTTTTAGGAAGATAAGGTTAAAATTTCCACACCTTTGATTGCTTATGAATGTGTTATAATAAGCTTCTAAAGAAACTCCTTTTATTTCTTGTTAAAGCACTTGATGATATATACTTTTGGATTCTTGAATGATTGTAAACTCAGGTGATAGGGATATAAGGTTTTAGATCCCAATCGTTTCTTGATTTAAATCATTATTGACTATTTTTAAGCTTTGAAAAAAACACCTGAGTCTTAGGTATTAATGGACCCCTTGAAATAAAGTTTGTAACACATGAAATCAGGCCTATTCTAGCATAAAACTAGAACCTGCATTTATGAATGATTTAAGTCTTTATTAGATGTATTTTAGAAGTTTTGGATTTTTTTATATAAGTGGGTTTACTATTGATTTATTCCCTATGAGCAACTTTGAATCAATTTGATTATGCATTTTCGGTTTAGTCAATCTAGTCTACATGTATTTAATTAAACTTGTGACTATCGCAATCATAGGATGTATAATATTAGTTGTAATCATCAGTTAGCCCAATATTGTATTAAGCTTATGATATTTAATTTATATAATTCTTAAAATAGTATCTCCTATGTTTTAACCTATTTAAGGTCTTTGTAAAATGTGCTTTGCATCTATGTATTTATCTAAACTCATAGATGGCCTAGGTCACCAAATAATTCTCCCTTAAGTCTTATACCTACATATCAATATGTTATAAATTTTTTAGAGTGGTCTTGGATTGGTTCGAAGCCATCTATGTTCACCCTTGAGCCACCATGGTGCCTTGTGCTACGCTTGGCCATGAGTTCAGGTGAAAGGCCTTCAAGGCCTTTTGTGAGTATTGTTCCACATGGGACGTTCTCATGCATCTTAGGTGTTTATAGGGAGCAAGGTTACTATAAATGCTTGACCACCAAGTGGTGGTCAAAACCAAGCCACTCGGTAGTTGTTGAGCACTAGAAACCTTTGTGTTATGATAACTGGCACCTTTCTGTTCGTTTGACTTATTGTTTGTTGTTGTTGAATACTAAAGGTTCACTAGGTTATTGGTGGGAGAAACCTTTTAAAAATAATTGAGGTATTTATACCACACACACTAGGAGATGGGATAAATTCCCTTTAAAAGCTTTGTGGTGCTTATTGGCTAATAGCCAAGCACCTAGGTGCTTGGCTAAGCCATTTTTACATTTGACCTGCTTGCTTGCAACCCTAAGTCCAATTGGCTTATCCGCCACATGGAGTCTTGTGAGAGATTTGACTTGTTGAGGCTTGAGGAGGTAGATTGGTTGGAAACTAATTGAATAGTTTGGCATTTTAAATAAACCCTTATTTTGGTGAATCAAACATTAAAACCATATTTTTAATTCACCAATTTATCTTTTGCCTTAGAGGATATTTGAGCTCTCTAAGACCTCCTAGATTAATGGTATTTTTGAATGACCTTTGATTAATTAAAGCTTTGAAATGAGAAATTAGTTGATTGAATACATGGATTATTTTTAGTTATTTGATTAATTAAGGGTATGGGACCTTAGTTGATTGAATAAATAGATTATTTTAAGCATTTGTTTGATTAAGGGTATGGGACCTTAATGGACTTTGGAAAGTAACTTTGCATAATGAAAATCATAAACCTTTGATTGACTAAAGGAAGAGTTGTGAATTACTCTATATTTTATGAAATTATCCTCTTTCTTTATTGATAAAGATAAGAGTAGAAGTGTGTGATTCATTATGTTGTTAACTAGATGATCTATGTTTGGTTGCGTTGAGTAGTTTTGTATAGTTGCAATTTGGTAATCAAATTATATATGTACTTGCATTAAGTTATTTAGTAGATGCCCTTAGATGCATGCTTCATAAGAGCCATGAGTTGTCCCTTACTACCATCAATTGATCAATGGAAATATGGGAGAATCAAGGAGGATACCTGGAACTAAAACATTGACCTTGATATTGGTTGCAATAATGAATTTATTTATTAGACTATACTCTAGTGGAGTAACCCCTAGATGGGCATTGATGTAATACCTTATTATTTTAAAAGTATGGAGGTTTTACCATACTTGGATTATGTATTGATGTAATAAATAAATGAAGAATATATCTCTAACTTGTTGTTCATGAAATTCATAGTTGTTATGGTTTCATAGTAATTCATTTGCTTAAATATTTTAATTATATGATGATGTTTATATTTAAAGTACTTGTTTGATGCTTACGTAGACATTACTCTTTTTTTAAATTAAATATATAGACTTAGTATTACTCTTCTAAAGAATGAAAATTTAGAGGATTTTACTTCTTAACATGGTTAGATGATTAATTTGTAAACTGATATGATTAGCAATTATGTGATAAAGTAGAGGAAAAATGAACCTAAGGGATTAATATCTCTTAGGATAAATTTAGAAGAGAAACTAACAAGTTACGAATGCACTTGGATATCTATAAAAGAAATAAGTTAGCTCATTGTGAAGATGATATGGATAGCTTATTTCAAAATGCATGTAGTATACCTACATAGACAAACTTGTGTATGGTATAGAGATGGGTGTACTCCTTCGACTGATAGAAGGAGATAAGTTAGCTCATTGGGAAGATAATATGGATAGATTATCTATGATACACGTAGTATACCTACACAGATAGACTGGTGTATGGTATAGAGATGGGTGTATCCTTTAGTAGATATTGGAATGAGAATGTCGATCAACTTAGAAATTAAATTAGCTTAGTTCTCTTAACACTAAAGCACATGTTGATTAGGAATATGTGAATTCTTCTTTATTTGTGCTTGTAAAAAAAACTTAGTTAGTCTAGTTATATTTTGGGTCATTACAGTAGCTATAGATGTGTCAAATATGATAGAGATAGAGAGAGGAGATAGATTCCATTGCAGATGAGATCAAACAATTGAAAGTGATGGTGCACCAGCTAGAGGTAGGGCAAGAAGTATGGTTGATTGATAGGATGGGTTACTAGAAAAGGTCATGGTAGATGTAGCATAGAATGATACCATAGTGGATGATAAAAACAACATTATGATGAAGAGGGACACCCTACGAGAAAATAGGAAGGATATGCAAAGGATGTTGGAGGCAATGACCATAGCATAAGGGGGATGAGGGCCAAGATAGATCTGTTATTATCATAGAGGGATGGAATTTGATAGTATGTGGAGGAGTGATAAGCACAACCACTAGCAATAGAGGGAGGTAAATATGGAGGAGATTTCATAGCCCTACAGGATAAAATTTTATAGCTACAACAGGTCAGGGATGACTACAGAGACCTCTTAGTATGGGATAGGGATATATTGTAGGCATACGAAGATGTGATGGTGTTTGGGGTGTGCCCATTCCTATATACATAGGATTTTTGATAGAGCCATAGAATCACATCGTCAATGACTCCAATAGTACCATAGTTTATGGCACCTGTAGCATCATAGGCAGTGCCCCTAGTAACATCACAAGTGAGCAGATGAGAGGGCATGGGATATAGATTGGAAGGGAGTGGAGAGACTCCTAGAGAATAGCAATAGTACTGACTTATCTTATGATGGATATGAATATGGCACATAGGACACAATGTTGTATATAATATATTATGAGCATATATGTACATATAAAGGAGATAGTATTGTAGAGCCCTATGGGTATTTTTTATGTAATCCAAAAGGATGTTGATGATGATGATGTACATGAAATGGTTGAGATATAGATTATGATGATTTTGTGATGTATATGATGTGATGTATATATGTTATTCAATATATATGATTTTATTTGATTGATTTTATTTGGTTGATAATGATTAACAAAGACATGTGATTAAATAGCAATGATATGTTAGGATAAATGTAGGTGATAGATATGTATGTGATAGATGATGATGCCTATATTTATATGTATGAAGTAGGATTAAATATATTTAAATAATCACCAGCAATATGTAGTTAATATGCATTTTCAAATATACAATCAATGCAATTAATCAATGACACTTTAATGGGAAAAGAATACACACAACATAACACGTAATAACTAGCATTCTAGGATACAATAGAAAAGACTACATGTAAGAACAATATACTAATATATGGATAATGAACAATAAAAAATGGATAAGAAAATAATGTGAAACTATGAACAAATGGATAATGTATGATAATTAGTCAAGATGCTTGTTGCATATATATCTTAGGGGTTTTGAACCTGAGAAGTATTTCTAGACATTCGAACATTTGTGATGTAATAATAAAACTCATTTAATGGTCAATAAAAATCCCATGGAAATATAGACCAGCCTAAAAAATATTAAGCCAATCATGGACTGAAGTGTGTGTAGTGAGATTCATTTTCCATCTTGAGTAAGGTTGGACTAACCAATTGTGACTCAAGCCAATATAAGCTAGCTCATTTGTAAGAGATTAGAGGTATATACAAAAGAATGTTGCTAATGTGATAGACATATTGCCACTCAAAGGGTATACTCCATTACCAGGTAGGCATCTATAGCCCTAATGAAGGTTATCCCCACAATCCTTCGATGTAGATCCACTACCAACCAGGCATCTATAGCCCTAATGGAGGCATCTAATATCCTTGAGGAAATCAATATATGGAGCTCTTTTTTATTTTGCAACTTGATTTTTGGATCCTTAGGTTCAAATTATGAGAATGATAGGATAAGCAAGAAAACATTTGCCTTTATAGCTAGACCACTCATGGTGTTGTCTTCCCAAAACTCAAAATGTGATTAATGTGTGATATGTGCTTGGTCTAAGAAATAACTCAAGTTGACTAGGAGAGGCCTAACATATCTATAGAACATGATAAAATTTGGTAAAGTATGATCAGAACACTAGGAGTGGTTGAATGGTAGAAATAACTTCTATTTTGAATCACCTGAAGAAGATGATTGAACAAAACATCATGATGATAGAGACAATTAGAAAATACATACAAGAAAAATACACAACAAAAGGTATGTGCAATATGGTATACAAAACTAGACATAGTGATAGGTGACAAGTGGACATGAATGAATAAAAATACATAGAGACATATGAAACCAATATGTACAACATGGATGTCATTGATTAATTACACCAATCAAAATTAGGGCATGCATAATTGCCCATCCAAAAGGTGAGCAAAAGAACACATTAGAAAGCCTAAGTGCATTGAATTATGTATGTGATGAACGAATATGATGCAAATATGAGAGAATAATGAGAATGAGGAATAGCAGGAAGATGGATAAATAAGAGAATGGAAAGTGGAGTAAAATTCAACTACTGTAAATATAGTATTGTATGAGGATAAGCAACTCCCCGATATGAAACAATGGTGAATGAGGATAGAGAAAATGAAAGGGATAAGAAAGAAGGAAGAAGAAAAATAAGCAAAGAAGAACATGGGGGAATAAAAGAAGGAGAAATAAGAAAATGAAGAGGAGAGAAAAGAACCGATCAAAGGTATGTAGTCACTTATAGTGTGATTGTACAACAAGAACATAGAATCGAGGAAATATGTTAGAGGATAAAAAGAGGAACAAAGAGCAAAGGAAGGAGAGTAAAAAATTACTAGCCATAGGTACATAGTAGTTATTAGCGTGACCATACAATAATGGAAAGGTATCAAATAAGTCATAAATAGAAGTATGAATAATGAGAAGAAGAATAAGAAAAAGAAACAAGATGATGATGGATTGAATGATTGGCTTGGATGTTGATGGTGGTGAATGTAGTTGTTTGTGTTTGATTTTTTTGTTTTCTTGGAATTAAAAAATAGAAGTAGATAAATCCTACGAAGCACAGCTAAGCATAGAATGCACAAAGATGAAGGATGTCACAGGCTCAGATTCCTTGATCTTTTCAAGAGAGGCCAACTTATAAGCACCAAAATCAATCTTTTATTTGATGATGTAGGGACCTAACCAATTAGGAGTTAACTTATCATGCAAATAGCTATGCATTTTTGAGTTCTATTGATATTCCTTTAACACAAGGTCACCTACTTGAAACTCATGCTCATGAACCTTGTTGTCGTAAGCATGCTTGAACTGATCTTGATAAACATGAAAAATTCTTAGTAGCATTAATTTAACATTCATCAAGAAGAGTAAATTAATTTAGACAAGCTTGATGTGTCATATCATCATCAATGAACTCTTGAAGGGATATTTGTAGAGACAAAATATCAATCTCAAGGGACATAATGGCTTCAGTGCCATAAACCAAGAAAAATTGTGTTGCCCTAGTGGGTGTGTAAATGCTTGTACGATATTGCCAAAGTGCTAAATATATTTGGGTATACCAATATCAATGGGATTCTTTGACTATATTTTTTAAAATTGCACAAATGGTCTTGTTTGTGGGCTAAGGCTTGGTCGTTGCCCTACAAATAATAAGGATTCACAAAAATATGTTAAATCTGATATTCATAGCAAATAATGTGAACTTGTTATTCTTAAAAGATGGACCATTATCTAACATGATATTAGATAGGATTCTAAAGCAAAAAATGATATGATGTAAAATGAACTCAACAATTCAACCACCAGTCATTTGGATAATAAGAATTACCTCAACCCACTTGCTGAAATACTTAGTAGTTGTGATTATGAAGGTATGCTAACTAGATGAAGCTAGGGAGATTTTTCCCACAAGTTCAAGACCCCATTGTAAAAATGGCCATGGTGACTAAATAGGTTACAAGGCTTGCGATGGCACATGGGTGAGATTGGCATGATGTTGGCATTTGACACATTTCTTGATATATGCACAACAATCTTGTTACATGGTGGGCCAATAATACCTCATGCACAAAATGTGCTTTGCGATGGAAATTCCACTAAAATGGCCATCACAAGTACCATCATGAGTTGTAGATATGACCCAGCTATCCTCATGTAGTTCAAGACACTAAATAATAGTACCATCATAGATTTTATGATAAATAATATCCTCCAAAAGATTATATCAAGCAAATTTCTTCTTGAAAGTTCTCTTTCTAGCTGAAGGTAAATTAGGGGGAATAACACCAAGTTTAATGTAATATTTAATCTATGAAAACCAGGCACTATAGGGCTCTTCATGAAAAAAATGGATGTCCAATTACATGATGCAAGTTTCCCAAAAATAATCGAGTGATGAAGAGTGGTGACATGAATATGAGTGACCTTGTCATGAAGGTTTTGAGAGATAAGAGAACTGAGAGAGGCCATCATATCAATTAATTGATTAGCGGACATGGGAGAAGCTTTGATATTATACCAATTGAAGTGCATCAACAAATCATCTACAATTTGTGTGTACTACTTGAGGATTATGCATTTACACTGATAAATATCCTTCACTTGATTAACAATGAGTAGGGAATCACCAATGATTTTGTAATGTTTTATGCACATAGAAAGTGTAGTCTTAAGATCAAGGATGAAGGCTTCATACTCCATGTTGTTGCTTGTGCAAGGGAAGTCAAGTTTGAAGTAAAATGGGATGGGAGCCCCTTGTAGTGTGAATAAAACTATTCACGTACCTCCCCCTTGCTCACACTTAGAACCATCAAAATAGATCGTAAGGTTAGGCTAATATTCAGGTTTGACATATTCCTCAAGTTCAGTGATACTAAAGATAGAGTCATCAAGAATCTCAATAACAAGAGGCTTATTATAAACGAGAAGAGCTTCCATAAGTTGATCAATGATGACTTGACCTTTTATGGATTTTTGACTAATGAACTTGAGGTTAAATTTCATTAAAATCATAATTCATTTTGTAGTTTGACTATTATTGTAGGTGTGACCCATCATGTATCGTAATGGATTTCCCTAGGTTTTTTTTGTATTAATTTCTTTTTAATTGTTAGTAATTGGTAATGTGAATGTAGATGGGAGTTATATTACCGTGACATTGATTTTGACCTCTCCTCAAGGATTTGAGGAGAGAACTTACGCAAACAGACTAGTGGTGGCTATGGACTATTAGCTTTGAGGGAGTAGCCTATTTAGATCAGGTCCCACCATGATCACCAAAATATAGGGAAGAAAACATACCATTTTTCTAATCAATAAAGATGTTACAATTATATATTTTTCAATGCCCCATTTTGGGCTACAATAAGGGTCTTCTAAAATCAAAGCCCTTTTTACAATAAAGTGTTTGGCATATAGTCTTCTTTCACCACCTTGAGGAGGGATGGGTTTGCATGCATGGACCACCTCGAGTTGAGTAGATTCTTCCAACACCTACACACAACTAAAACACAAATTAGTAGCACCTATTTCATGAGAAAGTGCAAGCAAATAACCTATGAAAATGCATTAAAATAACATCAAAATAAGCTAAAAACACAAATATATTTTTCTCACATTTCTGGATGATCTATCAGTTTGCAGTCTTTTGGATCTTACTACTAAGCAATACCATCCTAATAATCTTGATTGCAATACCATCCTAATTGTCTTGACTATGATGGTCAAATGGAAATTTTACTTCAAAGGATATCTTTTGTATACTTCCAGGAACCTGTACTTCAAATTTGGTGTTCATTAGAGCTGTAACCTGCATACAATTTGACAAAAACATAAACATGCATGGAGAGGTACATGATGTTCATGGTTAGAAATACAAATTCCTGCAACATATGATCTATCTAAAATTCAATAGAGTTTCACTACAATATTCTACACCTCTCTGAAAAACAAAGGAAATAAACACCTATTTATAATTTTTCCCAAGGTTGAGGATCATGATGAGGATGAATCCACATGGTGGACAAGTGATATTGTGATGAAAGAGGAGGAATATTTAATTCCTTCACTTTGTTGGCTAGAAATACAAGTATGCATCATTCTCTAACTAGACTATGACACACTTCATTAATGTTCCATGAGTGGAGAGAATCTTCATCCACATGACATACTCCATTAGTGAATTTGAGGGATGGGAGTGGCATACCTCATTAATTACCATGGGTGAAAGGAATCCTCACCCATGTGCATTAATGTGCATGGAATGTGGAGGAGAGAGGTAAATTAATGCCAACTATGGGTGAGGGAGAGTTAATACTAACTATGGTGAGGTGGATCATGGGTTAGGATAGGGGGATGGTCTCATTAAGACCATGGGTTAAGCATAGGAGGGGGCTTAAGATGATTAAAAGGGATAGGATTAATTTTTCTAAGGTTTCTATGGCTTAATTAAAATAAATTAAATTTATTAAAATATTAACATGGGACAAATGTTAACATGACATTTTTTAGGTGTTTCCAAAAAGAAGAAGAAAGATATTATTTGATGGAAAATGTAAGGAGAAAATAATTATTGTCAAAATAATTATAATCGTATGAGTTATATGAAGAAATTAATTGAAGG
Organism: Wollemia nobilis; assembly: GCA_028583015.1. Lineage (NCBI taxonomy): Eukaryota > Viridiplantae > Streptophyta > Pinopsida > Araucariales > Araucariaceae > Wollemia > Wollemia nobilis. The sequence goes on from JAQPPZ010003395.1 coordinate 1,673,143, forward strand.
AAGATATTCAAATTGTTGAAAGAGAATATCATTGAGAAATATGTTAATTGAAGAAAATTTTAGAATCTGAGGAAGATTGAAAATTTAAGTTGAAGAGAAGAACTATTTGAATAAATAAGAATAATTGAAGTTGAAGATTGAATTAATTTAAATATTGAAGAAAAGAAAAATATTGAAGATTGAAAATTGAATAAAAATAATAAAATAATGAAATATTGAAGGAAGAAAGAATTTGAAGAAGAAAGAATATTAAATTGAATAAAACTAAAGAATAAAAAATTAGATAGGAGAAAAAAATTGAATAATATTAGAGAAAGATGTTGACGATTGAAAAAATTAATTGAAGAAGAATATTGAAGTTGAAGAAAGAAATCAATGATTGAAGAAAAGAATTGAATTGAATAAATAATAAAGGAAAATTGAATTGAAGATTGAAAAATTGAAGAGAAGGAAAGAGAAGAAAAATATATTGAAGAGGAAATTATTAATTTTGGAGTAATAAGGAATTCTACAACAAAGGAAATTAATTAGAAGAAATTTGAAGAAACAATTGTGTGAACAAAAGGATTGTAGGATTATTTGATTGAAATACTTAAATATTGATTAAAAGCAACTTACTTGAAGAAAATAAGAAATGCATCATGGAAATTGAGAAAAAGAAAGGAAATTAAAAGGAAAACAAACATTCAACATTCATCACTAGAGGATAGTATAGTTAAAGAAAAACGTTCACAAAATAACTTACAATTCATCTCTCAAGAAACTACTGAAGGTGAAAAATATAGATCTGCAAAATTAATGGGACATTTACAATCCATTCACAAAGAAGCTAAAAATATAATCTTTTTGATATTTCAGCATTGCATACATGGTCTTATCAAGGATGCTAAAGCCCATAAAGAGCCATACAATTTTTTTTAAGGAAATAGAATAAAAAAATTATAGTCACAATATGAATAGGTGTAAGTATTGCAGCAGACATGGACACAAGGAAAAAAATGTAAGGATCTTCATTGTTGTAAAATTTGTGGAGGTAATAATCATTCTCGAAGATATCTTTGGCACAAAGACAATGATAATAAGAATATAAATAATGGATTGAAAAATGTAAAAGAAATATTTATGATAGCACTAGATCGACTTCCAAGGAAATTCCAAAAGTGGTTAGAGTCACTACCAGCACTAGAATTATAACAATATAGAATGTAACATCTAACTCAGGTCAAGAATATGAAATAACATGAAGATAAAATGCCCTCATATCAAATAATGTAACAGTGGGGTTGGGGGTTTGAAGGTATTACATTATTTGGTACCTTGCAATATTAATGCAAGGACCTTGCAAATAATTTAATCTAGGTTATGTTTAATATTTGAGTATGTATCATGTTATTAAGTATGAGTTATGTGTCATGTAAATAAGTGTGGATTTATGTATATGAGGTGTCATGTTAGTAAGTGTGAGTTATGTATCATATTTATAAGTGAGGATTTATGAGCAATCATGAGAATCTTTATCTTTATGTAAATATGTGAGATTTAAATCTTCCATGAGTGTGAGGAGATGAAGAGTTCATGTAAGTTCAAAGGTCAAGATTCTTGAGAATATGAAGAGTCACATGTATTTATATTGAAGACAAAGCCTTGTAATATGAAATCAAATAATATGCATTTCTTAAAGTAGATGTTTATCAATAATGTTTAATGAGTTTATATTCATTGTTATGGATTGATTTATATTCATTAGATATTAATTGATTCTAGAATATTTATTAACCTATGATAATAGTAGAGGATTTCTAACAATATATTCAAGGGTAGCTCAACACATTACAAAGAATCATCATTTCTTACATGACTTTAGCACATGGAATTCTAGTAAGTATGTTCTCCTTGTAGAGGTTCCACTTTATGGATGGTTGGATGTTGTTAGAAACCTTCTAGTTAAAATAAGAACATCCACATAAGTATTACAATAAAATCAATAAATCTTGAAAGAAAAATATTGTAATATGAAAGGGAAATGAAAAAATCTATATTAATCTCATAGAATCACAAAATAGAATCGTTGGCCTCTTCAAGAGGAAAACCTTCTTAATATAAATTTGATTCAATATTCAAAAGATACATTCATTTATACCCTTTACTTTTTCAAAGACTCTTCATAACCCTAAACCTAACACTCAAGGGTTGGCTCACATGCAAGTTTCCACCTAAGCTAGAATATTCTACCAAACAAACAATTACATTTTTTATAATAGTTACATTAAATGACACCACTTGTCTAGGTGCCTCCAATGCCACAAAACATTACATTATATCATTAGTATGGGCTTCCCATGTTAGAAAAGGCTTATTACATAATAATTTTAGGATGGGATCCTAACTTGCTCTTCCCCTTAAAAAATATTTGTCCTCAAAGCTAAATATAAGGAAACTATTTTTGGAGTTGTTATAGGGACTCCCATGTGGCATATTCATGTTTTAATCCTCACCATTTAACGAGAAAAATAGTGATGAAATGGTGGTGAAGGGTGCACGATCTCTAGTCCAAGACTTATTCAAGCTTGAGAATGATGGATCCTTCTTCATTCAATATTGGTAATATGGATTGAACCTATACCCTAATGCTAACAACCTTATTTAATGAGGAAACATGAAAGACCATATGGATCTTGGAAGTGGCCAAAAGGGCCAATTTGTAGGTTGTTGAACCAATTCATTGTAACACTTGGTAGGGACCATAGTATTTGGCTATAATTTTTTAGCATCTATGGATCTGGAGAGACGATTGTTTATAGGGTTGTAGGTAGATAAATACCATGTCCCCAACTTTTAAATTGCACTTATAAAAATGGTGATTAGCTTGTTGATGCACATACTTCTAGGTCAATTCAATATTTACCTTAAGTTGTCAAAGGATGACAACATGCTAGCTAAGAGTGGAATCAACAACTTGAACCTTGGAGCTTCTTGGAATGTAGGAGGAGGGTGTTGGTGGAGGAATATTATATACTATCTTTATAGTGGTATGATATGAAGTATTATACCACCATTTAGCTATAGGGAGCCATTTAGTCCATTGTTTAGGATGTTTTTATGCAAAGAAATAAAGGTATGTTTCCAAGAACTTGTTAACAATTTTGGTTTGGCCATCAGTCTAAGGGTGATATGTCAAAATAATTATGAGCTTATTTCTCTATAACTTAAATATATCTTAGAAAAAGTGACTGGTAAAAGTAGGTTCCCTATTTAACATAATAGATTTGGATATTCCATGAAGGCAAAATATGGAATCTAAAAATATATGAGCAACTATAGAGGTTGTGTATGGATGTGATAAGGAATAGAAATGAACATACTTTGTGAGACAATCTACTACCATCAAAATGACTATTTTTCCTCCTAATTTGGGTAGCCCTTCAATTAAATTCAATGAAATTCATGGAAATATTGATCCACACCTATTTCAAAATTAGCAAGGGCTGAAGGGTTCCTAGGGAGCACATAATTTCCTTTCATCCTTTGGCACCTATAACATTTTGCCATAAAAAATTGAATATACCTTTTCATTCCTTTCCAAAAGAAGGTTTTTTTGGTGCTTTCATGGGGTTTTAGAAACCCAATTTGTCTCATCATGGGTGATGCATGCATTTACTACAAGATGAATTCTCGTACTTGAGAATTTTTTGGAATAACAACTCAGTCATGATAACTCAATTCTTGACCATCCCAAGTGTATATAGGGCATGAGTTGGTCTTCTCTTGAAGTTTGTGGATCAAATTTTACAAACTAGAATCCTTGGTTGTTTCTTCTCTAATTCGTTGGATCCATTAAGGAAGTGGTGTAGTTATAGCCTTTAACATACCCTAATCTTCATAATATCAAGATAGTGTACCAACCACTACATTCTTATTTCCTTTTTTATATGTGATTTAATAATCATAGCCCCAAAATTTAGATACCCACCTTTGTTTTTTATGTGTCTACCATTTTCTTTAAAAAATACTTAAGACTTTGATGACCAGTTTTAATTGAAAAGTAACTCCCAATGAGATATGGCCTCCAATGATTAACAACATGTAAATTGGATAGCATATCCTCTTCATAAGTGGAGTTACCTAATTTTTTTTTATAGTGCTCTACTAGTGAAATCCAATGGTCATTCTTGTACCAAAACTACCTCATTTTTGTTGTCTGAAGCATCACTTTCAATGACAAAAGGTTTAGAAATTGGGCATTGCTAACACTGGAATGGTTTTCATAACATGTTTTAATTCCTTAAAAACTTGCTCTATTGGTTCTGACAAAATAAAGAAAATATTTCTCAACATGGTTGTTAAAAGAGTTGTTATTTTTCCATAGTTTTGCACAAATTTTTAGTAATACCCAATGAGTCCCAAAAATACTCAAAGTCCCTTAAGGGTGTAAGGCTTTGTCCATTCTTGAACAACCTGAATATTTTAGGATCTACTTTAACTCCTTTGGAGACAATGTGAGCCAAATATTCTACTCCATGCAGATCAAAAGAAAACTCAAACCATTTGGCATAAAGCTAATTTTTTGATAAAATTTGCAAGGTATAATCCAAATGTTGGAGATGCTCCTCCCAAGTGAAACTGTCAATTAGAATATCATCAAAGAAGACTAGAAAACACTTGTCAAGGAAGGGCCAAAAAAATAGCATTCATAAAACTCTAAAAAGTGGATGTTGCATTGGTCATTCATAATTTGTGGTGCACACATTTATGTCATTGGGAATACTTCTCATCACAATAATAAAATAACCCTTGGGCTCTTCTATCTTCCATCTCTTCTTGTATCAAGTTTTTTTTGGCAAGAGATTTGCTGGTAGGATTTGATGTTGGCTTGGACAAAAAATATGGCCAGGATTGAGAGAATTTGGAGGTGCACCCTTGAGCCTTAAATTTTTCTTCTACCAATCTAACCAAATGTTATTTTCTATTGTAATGTTTGCGGTCTTTACATTTTAACTTTAGATTTAATTTCATCCTTAAAACCACTCACAAAATAGCTTTGGAAGAATTTGGGACTCAAGCTAATGGTATGATTGGCCAATTTTTCAAACTAAGCTTGATAGTCTCAAATAGTTGAAGTTTATTTGAGTTTAGAAAGGGATCTTGTAAAATATTTATAATCACTAGGACCAAATCGAGTGAGTATTTTTTGATCAAATTTATGCCAAGTAAGCTCAAGGTGTGCTTTTATGGGCCACTGATACTATTGTGAGGCATTTGATTCGATATTGAAAGAGGCAATTGTGAGATGAATATACTAAGGAGCATTATGAATACTAAAATATTATTTTTCTCAACACAACCATCCATATAAATCCTTTCCATAAAACTTTAGAAAGCCTAATTTGGTCATTCACATCCATTATTATTGTGTGCTTCCTACTCCTAATTGTTGGGTCCTTCTCCCTTAAGGTCATAAGAACCAAATCGACCATATGTGTTGGTGTTACTAGTTAAATGAACTTCCAAGTCTATAATTTTTCTATTTAATTCATTCATATCCTTCTATTCCCTTATCACATAGGCCAATAATTCATGTAATGATTTGATTGCATTCCTTAATTGGTTTAAATGATCCATTAACTGACCTCCCAGATGCTCCCTCCATTGAGTTACTTAAGAAATAATAGTTTGATCCATTTCTTGTGTAATTTTTTATTCCCTAGTGGTTGTATACATACTCAATGATTTTGACCTTCTAAGGATACTTACTCAAAATAGGAATATTATTTTAGCAATTACTATTTTAATAATGGTCCCAAAATATTATTTGGTTGTTATATATCAAAACGATCACCTTGAAAATATGGCCAGAATAAACTAGGTGTCTAGAAGATGTTTGTCAGCACCCTTGTTTTTTGGTCAAGTGCCTATGTTTCTGTTGCAATATTTATTCACCTAGAAATTTAAGTTTTGTTCGACAACCCCCTAATCAGGCCCTATAATGTTTGTTATTGAAAACTATCATGTTTGACTCTATAACTCATTTTTATGGCTATCTTGGAAAACTCTATTATTGATAATTTCCTTGGCTAATATGATTCTTGACTATAACTGACAATTGCACAGTCAGACTCTATCTTGACTATTACTAAATATGACCCTAGATGAAATTATACTCATCTATTATTGACTACTTCCTTGAAAAATCCTATCTTGAATGTTACTTTCACCATAATTTATTTTTGTTATTTTAGTACAATCAATTATGTGATAGTGTAGTCTCTTTAGTATGATTAATTTTCATGGTAGGGTTCTTGGTTTTGGGTTCAACATTCAATAGAAACAAGGTACTCTAGGCTTAGGTGTATTCACTATCTATAACCCTTTGTTATATAACAATTACAAATGATAATGCTCAAACCATTATTTCAAGCCACTACTCAAGGAGGATTCCATGCATACCCTTGAGTGTACTATCCACTACTCAAGGAGGGTGATCTTCTTGAGTGTTGTGCTTAGTGCACTATGGATAGATACACAATAAAAAATATTCCTATGGCTAAAGGTTTCTCCTAATCCTATGGAGATCTCCAGATATACCTGAAGATACATGGGAGCTCAATTTTATATATAGGTATTGTTTGAGGCTTAAGTATTGGAGTCTAATCACCCCTTACTTCAGTAGATGCTTTACAATCAATCTAGCTTAACAATAATGACAAATACTTCATGATATTTTAAAACCCACAACACAAGGTTTCTAACCTACTAAACTAAAATAGAGGGAAAACCTGGCATGATTTTTTCTTTTTTATTATATGAAAATAATCCAAAAAAGGGAAAACATGGAAAATTTATACCTAACAAGTCAAAATGGTAGGGTAGGAACTATTGCATTTGTAGTGGACCATGACCTTGAAAAGTGCTCTAATACCACTTGTTAGAAACCTTCTAGTTAAAATAAGCACATCCACATAAATGTTGTAATAAAAGTAGTAAATAATGAAAGAACAAAATATTGCAATACGAAAGGGAAATGCGTAAATATATATTAATCTCATAGAATCACAATAGGAAATCATCGGCCTCTTTGAGGGAGAAACCTCCTAAATATAACTTTGATTCAATATGCAAAAATGATACATCCATCTATGCCTCTCATTTTTTAAATACTATTTATAACCCTTAATCTAATGCTCAAGGGTTGGCTCATATGCAAGTTTCCACCCAAACTAGAATCTTCTACCCAAAAAAAAATTACAATCTTTATAATAGTTACATTAAATGACACCACTTGTCTAGGCACATCTAGTGCCTCAAACTATTACAAAATATTAAATAATATCATTAGGATAGGGTCACCACATTAGAAAGAGGGTTATTACATAATAATGTTAGATGGGGTCCTAACATATGTGGTGAGGTAAGAGTTGGTTCTTATTCATTTGATGAGTACTTCATGTTCCTAGTGTAGGCCCTAATATTCTATCTATTTATCTCATAACCCATACAAATAAGAATATAGAGTTTTGGCCAGATCAATTTGTGATCAAGGATATTGATGGTGATTTCAAAAAAATTGCTTCAAGATATTGTGATGAGTCAAATCATATGTATAAGCTTGGTGATCATTTGACTCCTTTCTCTTCTTAAAAGAATGAAATTATGTCTATGGTGATACAAGTAGATGATGTTATTCAACAATGGCATTATAAACTTGGGTATATTGGCTATGTCTCCTTGAATTACATGAGTCAGTATTAGTTGGCTATTGGGATTTCTTCTATTTCTTCATTTATCGGTGTTTGTGAGGTGTGTGTTTTGGGGAAGCATCACCAAGAATCCTTTCCAAAAGATATTGTTAAGCATACTACATAACCCTTGTATCACATTCACGGTGATATTTGTATACCTATGGATATACCATCTATTTCTAGAAATAATTACTTACCTTCATTGATGATTCTCCCAATATGTATTGTTGTACACCATTCATACTAAAGTTGAGGCATTTAGGAATTTCAAGTACTGCAAGGCATTCGTAGAGGATCAACTTGAGAGGAAGATCAAGTACTTGAGGATGAATGGAGTAGGTAAGTGTGTGTTGGAAAATATGCTTGATTATCTCATAGATAAATTTCTTCAAGATAAAAAAACTCACATAAAATCTTATCCACAAGTAACACAAGTATTGCTCAAGAAGAAACTTCTCTATTACATTCATAAACCAAAATTACTCACAATAACTATTCAGTTACATTTGATTACTCTACTTTATAGCAGTCTTGTCTCCAATATATAACTTTACATAATAAACTCTTCACTGCTCCTTATTATTACTCTCCTCAAAAACATGGGAGATGCAACCTTTTACATGCCTCTCATTATGACAAAGCTTCTCATGATTATATAAACTCCTACTTCATATATTGACACATCTCACATGACTCTTCACTTCCACACTTGACACCTTTCACTCACACTTGCACACTTGACACCTTTCACACTTAATTACAAGACACATAAATACTCTTCACACTTTGACACATACTTTAGATAAATATTAAACACACTCCCTAAACTAAATATTTACAATAGTACTCAATGGTACTTCATGGTACTCAATGGTACCAAATAATGTAATACCTCCAACACCCCTCGTATTACATTATTTGGTGTGAATACTTTTAGTATTCAATATTCAACTTTGGTCTTCATATTGTCTTAATTTTCATCCTCTTATTCCAGTTGTAATATTATTGTTGGTATTGCAATTGCCATGATTATGATACTTTTTATAGTAGATTTTGCAATGATCTATTTGAAAATTTCATCTAATGCCATCATTAATATGCCTTTATAATTCTCCATTCATGAACACTAACTCCTTTGTATCAACAAGTTTTTTTGGAATGATTATGATTTTCATAATTTTTACAATGAAAAAGGTCCAAACAATCTTCAACTTTATGTCCATACTTATTACAAAAACTACACTTGTAATTTCTTTTTCCATATTTTGTACGGACTTTTATAGGAACTTAACATATATTTCTTGATTGTGCAACTTTCTTTGATGTCTTAAATGTCATTGTTGTATCAAAGTATAATTTTCCTTCATTAGAGTTGTTAACATATTCAAAACAACATTTTATCCCCTATGTAATAATTATACTTTCTATTTCTCTTTGAATGAATTATATATGCTCCATCAGTTTTATTGTTCCATGTTTTCTTTCTTTTGTAATTATTTTTAAATGATTCTTAGACTATTTTCCTTTTTCTTCATTTTTAATATTTGTTTTTCCTTGCTTTCTAGCCGTGATGTAGATATTTTGAATTAATTATTCTTCAACTTCAAATTCTTTAATAAAATATTTCATAAACCAATGTTTCCTTCCTTTAATCAACCTTTTAATTCTCCTTTTCAAATTTTTGAGTTTAAAATTCAATTTCTTCCACTTTAATCTTCTTATTTCTTCCTAATTCTCAATTTCCAATCTCTCCCTTTAATTAATTAATTAATTCATCCAATTAATTAATTAATTAACTCTATTAATTAAATCATTCCCTTATTTCTCCAATCATCAATCAAACAATCTTCAAATCAATTATACAATTTCCATATGCCTCCACTAATCTTTTATTTCCTTTTAATTTGTTTATCTTTACAAATGCTCTAATAATCAATGCAATAACTTATAACTCCCATAAAAATCTGCACCAGGTACCTTACTGGCAAGTTTCCTCAATCCTCGAAAGGAGGTCCGTGATTCAAGCCTGGCGACCTGCACTAGATACAAAAAAAAATTGGAAGGATTGTTGATTGACTAACCAACCCCTTGAGTTTTACACCAAGTTACAACCCATTAGATAGTTTTGTCAAAAATATTGGATGAAAAGATGATGGATTTTCTTGTTTTGAATTCTAAGAGAACTAGGTGGAAAGATGTTAAGTTGGAAGGGTTGTCTGAAGAAAAAAAGAAAGCATCTCACGAACTCTTTAACCTACTCAAGGTTTTTTCTCTAAAATCTAAGGGTAGTAATGACTCTCTAGTTTGGAGTAAAGAAAGTAAAGGAGACTATTATGTTAAATCGGGATATTCTCTATTGGATAAGGAGGGAGTTGGTTGGCTCCCAGTTAAGAATATTTGGATTAAAAATTTAATTCCCAAGATTAACTTTTTCTTTTGGTTGGTTGTTCAGAATAGGATTTCTACCATTGATAATCTTTGTAAAAGGAGATTCCATTTTGTAAACAGGTGTGCTCTATGTAAAAATTCTTTGGAATCAATCCAAAATCTCTTTTTGTATTGTGTAGTTTCCTCTGAAGTCTTCAATTATTTACTCTAAAAATTTTTAGTCTCTTGGGTGAAGCCTAAAAATATAGTGTATCTATGTTTACAATGGAACTCACCCTTTAATAGCAAGAGCTTGAGTGTTCTAAGTTTCTTTTGTATTCCACATTTTTTATGGGGGATATGGAGAGAGCGCAATAATCACATTTTCAAGGGCAAAAAGAGAGATGCTTCTTCTATCATTTTAAGGGTTGGAAGTGCCTTAGAAAACTTTAAAGCTTATTTTCCAAAGGAAACCCTCAATATAGAATTCCATTTTCTTCTATACTGGCAAGTTTCCAGTTTTTCTCATACTTTTTTGAAGCCTTCTAGAGCTAATGTGTTTTTGAAACTGCCTCCAAAAGAATGGGTTAAGCTTAATTTTCATGGATCTTCAAAATGGAATTAGGGAGTTGTTGGAGCAGGTGGGGTAATAACAAATGAGATAGTTGATTTTTTATTAGCATATGTTGAACCTCTTGGCAGTCAAACTAATAAATTTGTAGAACCTAGAGCTCTCCTATTGGGCACTCATTTTTTACTACAAATGAAGGAAAGGGATGTCATAATTGAAGGGGATTATTTAAATATAGTCAAAGATCTCAAAGAAGAACAAGAAGTAAGTTGGATAATAGCAAATATGATTGATGAATGTAGAGTGAATTTATCATAGCTAAATTCTATTAAAATTCAATATATCTATCGAAAAGGGAATGGAGTTGTAGATGTTATGACTAACATTGGAGTTCCATTGGAAGAGAGTAAGTCTTGGACAGATAATTTTCCCCAATAATTACAAGAGATAGGGATAAAGGAGAAAATAAAGAATGTACCTTTGGAGGAGCGGTAAGGAATGAACAAATTGGATAATGTTCATAGTTGATGGGAATTAGTAAGATTGAGGTAAGTTGTTGCAGTATGGTCCTGACTGTTTCTTATGGAAATTGTTGTTTAAGTTGTACTTGGTTGTATTTTTCTCAAATTTTAGTTCAGTTCACTGTTAGGCTATGTTTGTGTAGGCTAGTTTTGTATTGGTCAGAAATTTATGTAGCTTACAGTAGTTCTTTATCAATTTTTTATGCTGAACTATATATTTTTCTGAATTTTATAAGGGTTTGGGGACCCTAAAACCCCTTCCTACCATAGTAAAAAAAAAACTTATAACTCCCATAAATTTAAATATAATCCCAAAAATTCAAATTTGCCCTAATTATTAAAACACAGACCTTTAATAACTCATAATGTCAAGGTAGATTTATCTCACAAATGCTCTGAGATCTGTAACATTCTTTGACTATATAATGCTTGTTGTTTTCCTCTATCAACCAATGTCATTTTTCTCTATCAACCAATGTCATTTACCTTTAGTCAAACACTTGTCCACATCAAACATTTCGCATTCATCGCTTGTATTCTCAAATTTTAAATCCTTCCTTTTGCTTCCTCTGCTTGTAGGTCCTTCAATGGTGGTGCACATGACTCTCCTCTACTTTAGCATTCTTTTGTACTCCTTTAAACATCAATCAATCCTTCACATTATTTGGTCATCTTTGATTCCTTTCTCATAGACTACTCCCAATCAATGCTCTTCCTTCATTATTCAAATCACTACTTGTCCAACTTTCTCTCATTATTTAAATATTTTCTTATTTTTCTTAAGCACTCTCTATTCCACCATTAGTCAACTTATCCTCATCTTCTCATCAATCCACTATCAACTTTTGTACAACTTCCAACATTCCAATACTCTTTATAGCAATTCATATCTTCACTTTTCAATGCTTGTCAATCTATCTTCTCCACAATGTTCTATTATCTAGTCCTCCTCCAAAGTTTTCTTCTCCACAATGTTCCTCCATAGCTCCAATAATTTCAAGCAATTATCCTTTAGCAAACTTCAAATATCCTCCAATAAATCTCTTCCAAAGTCATCCACGTATTCCAACAAATATCTCTAGCAAAATATAATTTTCTAAATCTCTAATCCTCAGCTTACAATTTTTTCTCTCCAAAAATGCTTCCTCAATATTAATAGCTTCTCACCAATATAGCTCTAATCCAAGTTAGCTCTAATACCATCATTGGAAAATATTCCTGATTATCTCACAAGTAAATTTCTTTAGGATCAAAAACTCACATATAAAAGCTCATCCATAAGTAAAACAAGTATTGCTCAAAAAGAAACTTCTTTATTACATTCCTAAACTATAACTACTCACAATACAAAACTCATTTTGTTGCATTCGATTACCTTAGTTTATAGCATGTATCCTTGTCTATAATATATAACTTTACATAATAAACTCTTCAATACTCCTAACTATTGCTCTCCTTAAACACATGGAATATGCAACCTTTCACATGCCTCTCATTATGATAAATTTTCTCATTACATAACCTCCTACTTCATATCTTGATACATCTCACATGACTCTTCACTTCCACACTTGATGCCTAACGCACATGACTCTTCACTTTCATACTTGACACCTTTCACTCACACTTGCACGCTTGCACATTTAACACATTTTACACTTAATTACAAGATACATAAATACTCTTAACACTTTAACACATACTTTAGACAAATATTAAATATACTCCCTACACTAATATTTATAATAGTACTCAAAGGTACTTCACGATAATAAATGGTATCAAATAATATAATATCTTCAATAGTATGTGAGTAATATCTTTTCTAATTTTTTGACTCTTCATGGTATTACCTTTTAAAGGATTGTCAATTATACCCCAAACAAGAATATGGTAGCTAATAAAAATTATAGGATAATTACAGAGATGTCTAGATGCATGTTGTATGCTAAGAAAATAGAGTTCAAGTTTTAGGATGAAGCAATGACTTGTAGAATACATATCCTCAACAAGAATCAAACTAGAGTCATTTACGTTATGACTCCTCTTGAGAGATTGATAGGCAACAAGCTTGATGTGTCTCAATTTTATATCTTTGGATCCACAATAAGGGCCCATATTACCAAATATTTTATGGACATACCAAAGAGTCATAGATACATTTTTATGGGGTACTTTGATACTTCCAAGGTCTATTGGCTTTATGATCCTAAGAGGAAAGAAATTATCATTTGAAAAGATGTATTTTTATGAGTTTCCTTTGATCATTAACTTTAGGTCCTCTCCCTACTCTTTTGGATGAGGATCCTTCTTCTCTAGTTTCTCAAATGATCTAGATGCTTTATTAGAGATTTTTTTATTCTATTTTAATTATTTTAGCTTCATCATCTTCCCATGGAGACCATTCAATTGGGTCTCCTAAATTACCTTCTCTTTTGGTAGAATTATCTCTAGCACCTTCGGTTTTGGATCCTTGAGTACATTAGCGTTATCCTCATCAATATTATGTGACCATGATGGATGTTAAGGTAGATAACAAGTTTAGCTTGAATACTTTAGTTTTGGTTTCTAATGTTGCTCCCTTATAGAATGTGCCATAGTCTTCCAATGTTCATACAACACCCAAGTTGGTTCGAACCCTCCTTCATGATGCCTAACTTGTTTTTACTATGAGCATATATTAGAAGGCTCTATTTCAAGTTCTTCTCTTGAAGGTTGATGACTCTAGAGATCTTGTCACCTACTCCTAGACTAAGGGTCATATAGAGTGGGAATATGTTGTGCTTGCTAATTATGAGCCTTTGATAAAAAATCAAAGTTGGGAGTTTGTTCCCCTTCTAGAATGGAAGAATATTTTAGGTGCAAATAGTTCTATAATATAGAGTACATTTTTGATGATCAAGCAAAGAAGTACAAGGAAAGCCTCATTGATTTACTACTAGGATAATTTTGCTCTATTTGCTTGGAAGGATTTTGTTTGTTTGATTACTTCTATAGTTGTTTCTTATGGTTGGAAGGTGCATCAAACAGATGTGAAAAATGCCTTCCTTCATGGTGAGCTTTAGGAGGAGACTTATATGCAACAACCATCTAGTTTTGAGATTGAGGGACTAACCCTTTTAGTGTGTCATCTAACCAAATCCTTGTATGGGATTAAGAAGATGCCTTGAGCTTGGTATGAGAAGATTCATTCCTTCTTTCTTACTTATGGGTTCTAATATTATGAGGTAGAGCATGATTTCTACATCATTAATATGGATAAACATCGATGATTGTGTTGTATATTGATGTTTGACTCATTATGGGTATTTCACCCTCTTTTATTTGGTAGTTTTAGTCATGACTTCATGATATTTTTGAATGACAAACTTGGGGATTCCACATTATTTTTTTGGTATTCAAATTCACCAATCACCTTATAGGATCGCTATCTCTTAGTCCATGTATACCCTAGATTTTTTATCACATCTGAGGATAGAAGATTACAAATTTTCTTAGACTTTATTTGCTTCTAGCTTGAAGCTACAAGCACATTGCGCTATGAGCATTTGGTGGATGCTACTTTTGTATTGGTCACTTGTGGTAGGTCTTCTCTACCTTACTCGGGCTCAATTGGATATTACATTTATCATCAACTATTATTCCAAGTACATGTAGGCACCTCATGAGATTCATTAGACAATGACTAAGTAGATCCTTTGGTACATCAAAGGTACATAGAATCTAGATATTTACTACTCAATTGGGGCACCTCCAAATTTGAAAAGTTTTCCAAATGTATATTGGATCGATTATTTGGACCAATGGTTCTCCACAACAAGGTTTGTTCTTATCTTGGTTCTAGCTTGATCTCTTGATGTTGTAGGTGTTGGAAATATGAGCAAGATTTGTTGTCATTGATGTCAAAAGTCAGTTTCAGTGAGCAGTGCAAGAGGAAGGATGTCAAGAGTCAGTTTCAGAAATAAGAAGGTGATCAGATAAGGTCTACAGGAGAAGTTAGAAGGCCCAAGAAAAATAATATTATAATATTTTATTATAATATTAAAGGTCTAATGGAAAGACCTAAAGTAATTAAATTAATTATAAATTAATTATAATAATTTCATTATAAATTAATTTGTAATTTAATTTAATTAACCCTATGGTTATTAAATTAATTATAAGTTAATTATAATAATTTTATTATTAATTAAATTATAATCTAATTTAATTAACCCTAAAGTTAGGGTTGTAAGGCAAAAAGAAATGCGTCGACGTCATGAATAAATTCCTCCATCGACGTCTAAATATTATGGTGGCATAATGGTATAAATACCATATGCCTTAGTGGCAAAGAACTTACCTTTGTTTCGAATTACTCTAAGCCTATGATTTATATGATTTTCGTGCGAGGAAGAAGACAAAAGTTTTTTGTCTTGTGTGCGCCAGAAAGGAATAAGGTTGGTGAGGCTCTAAGCCTCATATCCATCCGATGGGTTGGCCTAGTGGCAAGCGGCTATGACTTAGGGCTTTGGCAAGTGGGAGGACCCATGATCGAATCTCGATGGTAGTTTTGGTGAAGGTTTTGGTTTGGGTACCAAAGGAAGCAGCGCATTTTTTGGTTTAGGTGCCAAAGGGAAGCATATAGAGCACGAGGTGCTCTTTGCTTCCAAGGTGAGCGCCTAGCTCACATGATAGTTGAAGTCATAGCTAGGGCACTGGTGGAAGCGTAACGTGGGTTCGATTCCCACCAAGGGCAAAAGGTATTTAAATTTTTAAATTTAATTTTTGTCCTAAGGTTGTTTGGCATAATATTTTAGGGAGATATAAGGTTTATGAAAGTTGATTTTTATATTGTGATTTTTGGTGATTAGAGTATTGAATGGAGTGATAAGGCTTTAGATGGTTTTGAATGTTATTTCAAAATAAAGTCTTATTTTATTTAATATTTGAAAGGAGTAATAAGGTTAATTGAGTTCTCATGTTTTGTATGGTGAAAATAATTTGTGAGGAAATTATTGATTAAAATTTTGAGAAGGTTTTTGCTACCTAACCCTTAAAATTGGCAAAGAGAGTAATTGTGATTGAGATAGGTTTTTAAGGGTAATTCTTCATCAAACAAAAAGGTATGGGCACATCTTCCTTGTGAGTGATTGTTGGATGTTGTGAATGCTAAGTTGGAGTGAAAAGGGTTGTTTGATAAGCATTGTTGAGTTTGATTGTTAAAGGTTTTTCTGGGGAAAGTTGATGACAAAAACCTTGTTTGATAAGCATTGTTGGAAATATTGAAGTAAGCTTTCATATGCTTGAACTAGGGTTTGTGAAAGATCATGAGTATCATTGTTATGTGAAGTTGAGAACTATCTTGAACTAGGGTTTGTGCAAGATCATGAGTATCATTGTTATGTGAGATTGTTTGATAAGCATTATTGGAAATAATTGAGTGAGTGTTCATATGCTTGGACTAGGGTTTGTAAGCAAGGAGTGTTTCATTGAGTGATTGATTGAGTGGAGTTGTATAAGCCTAGTCAAGTGGAAGTGTTGAAGTGATAGTTCAAGTTCTATGAAACAAATTATTCTATATTCTAAATTGATTTGAGAAAGAGATTGAAAGTGATTGAGCATTGTTGTGAGTGTGAAGCATATTTTCTAAATTCTCTATATTTTGTTGTGATTGAAGAGGTTTTGTGTTAAATTGAGTTGAGTTGAGTAAGCTTTTGTGGAAGCTTACAATACAGATTTGAGGTAAGTCTTGGTGAGGACTTGTTGAGCAGATTTGAGGTAAGTCTTGGTGAAGACTTGTTGAGCAGATTGGACAAGTTCTAGAGAGGACTTGTGGATAGATTAGTGTGAGATTTTGTGGAAGCTTACAAGGTAGATTTGAGACAAGTCTTTGAGAAGACTTGAGAGCAGAGTTGATTGATTGATTTGTTCAAACCTTGGGTTAAGGTTTGGGGAGATCTAGCAGATTTGATTTGTGATTGAGTCAAGCTTTGTGTTAAGGCTTGAGGATAGATTTTGTAGATTTGAGCTAACCAAGGACTATGTTTAGTGCAGATTAGAGGATAGATATTGAGCAGATTTATGCTAGACTGAAGGACTATGTTTAGTGCAGATTTAAAGATAGATATTGAGCAGATTTGTGCTAGATCAAAGGACTATGTTTAGTGCAGATTTAAAGATAGATATTGAGCAGATTTGTGCTAGACCGAAGGACTATGTTTAGTGTAGATTTGAGATAGAGCTGAGAGTAAGCTTTGGAGGTGATAGAGTATAGAGGAAAATAGTCTCTAGTGGATAGAGGTCCATTAGCTAGGGTAGTGAAGATAGGTCTTCTGAGTGAGGGCAAGAGTCTTCAGTGGATAGAGATCCATAAGCCAATGTAGTGGAGGCAATAGTTCTTCTAGAAGATCACCAACTAGAGCAAAGGAGAAGGAGTTCTCCTATGGATAGAGATCCATAAACTTGATTAGGGGATTGGTGTCTCCTTTGGATAGAGGTCCATAAACATTGTAATAGGGAAAGGATTCCCAAGAGATTTGTTGAGAAAATTTTAGTGAAATATTTTCTCTGTGGAGTAGCCCACATTGGGTGAACCACATTAAATTGGTGTCTCTATTGTGTGTGGTGATTTGTGCATTGATTTGATTACTATTATTGATATTGCTATTGATACATTGCATAATATTGATTGGGAAAGAAAAGTAAAAAGTGGTCTTATACTATTCACCCCCCTCTCAGTATAAGCTTGTGTTCTTCAATTGGTATCAGAGTGGGTTCCTTCGAAAGAGTTTAACAACTTGAAGGAAAATCTTACAAGAACACAGATGGATTCTCATAAGGGATCCTCAAGAAATTCAGCACCATTGTTCGATGGGAACAATTATACACTATGGAGCACAAGGATGAAGTTTCATCTAATGGCACTTGGAAATGAAGTGTGGGAAGCAGTTGAAAATGGATACACACCACCAGCAACTCCACCTACAGATAAATATGGTAAGCTTCTACATAATTATAATTCAAGAGCAATGAATGCAATTCAAAAGGGCTTGCATGAAACAGAGTTTATAAATATTATGCATTGCAAATCAGCAAAGGAAATTTGGGATAAGTTGCAAGGCATATATGAAGGAGATAAAAAGGTCAAAAGGGCCAAGTTGCAAAACTTCAAAAGAGCATTTGAAGATCTAAAAATGAAGGATGAGGAAAATATTTCTGCATATCTACTTCATGTGGATGAAGTTGTTAGCTCCATGCAAGGACTTGGGCTTGAAGTTTCAGAACCTGATGTGTGTGATAAGATTCTAAGGTCACTTCCAAAAAGGTTTAGTGAAAATATTTCAGCTATAGAAGAGTCAAAAGATATTGATATTTTGACAAGAGATGAATTACATGGCATTCTCACAACATTTGAGATAAGAATAAAAGAGGAACCTATTCCCTAGAAAGAAGCAGCATTTAAAGCCACTAAGAAGACTAAGGGTAAGAAGTAAGATTCAAGCAATGAGCTATCCAGTGATGAAGAAGCCAATTATGGTAGAAGGAACAAGGACTCAAGAAAGTATAAAGGTACAAAATCAGTTAGATGTTTTAAATATGGAAAATATGGTCACTATGCATCTGATTGTCCAGAATCTAGAAATAGCAGTGGTGATGAGAAACAGGATCATAAGAACAGGGATACAGGAAGGCACAAGTACCAAAATAAAAATAGGGATGGACAAGGTACACAAGGGAAGAAGTTTTTCCAGAGGCATAAGAAGAGTTTCTATGCAGATAAGGTAGGTAAGAGCTCAAGTGATAGTGATGATAGTTCCTCAGATAATGATAGAGATGAAGTTCTATTTCTGGAAAAAGAAAAAGAAGTGGTTAGGAAAAGGACACCAATAATCCTCAAATGTTTTAGATGTGGTAACTTTGGTCATCTTGAAGATAGTTGTACAAGGAATGGATTCAATTTCAATGATGATGAATATGAAGATACATTTGAAGGACCAGAAGAGAATCTTCTTATGGCACTAGAAGAAGAAGGAGGTGATCCTATAGAAGACAAGTCAGAAAAGAATGAAGATGTTTTCAAAGGTAAACAAATAGAGGAAGAATCAGAGAAGGGAGAAGTTGATCTTGAGGGAGAGCTTATTCATGCTCTTGATGCATTAAAGAAGGTAAGAAAGCAAAACTCCCAACTTAAGCTTCAATTTCAAGAATGTGATGAAGAGAAAGGAAAGCTTATAGAGGATCTAAATAAGTCAATGGCTAAGACAAGGAAGTTCAAAGATAAGTTAGAAGCAAAGGTCTTAGAATGTGAAAGGTTAGAGCATGAAGTAGCTTCACTAAAGAAGGAAGTAAAAGAGTCTAAGGATAGGTTACACAGGTTTGGGAGAAGCTCAAAGAATTTGGATAAGATTATCAAGACACAAAAACCTACATCAAGCAAAATAGGTCTTGGTTTTGAATAGGTACAAAAGAAACAAAGAGAGGAGTCAATCTCAAGTTCTGAAGAAGAAGAAACTTTAGAAGAAGAGAGTGTAAGAGAAAGTGAAACTTTTGAGGAAGATTTGGATAACAGAAAGTTCAACAAAGAAAGGAACAATGCACAAATGAGGAACAGATGGAATAGAAACCAGCACAGGGTAAAAGAAACTAAAAGACCAATGAGGTCAAGGCAAGGTAGTTTCAATGGATGATGCTTCTCATGTCACAGGTTTGGGCACAAGGCTACACAGTGTAGGACACATGGAAAATAGGAATATGGAAGCTTCAAAAACAGATAACTTTTTCAAGGGTATTGCTACTCTTGTAATCAGTTTGGTCACAAGGCAGTGAATTGCAGGGTTCATGACAGGAATAGATATGGCTTCACCAAGAGAAATCCCAAGATATTTACACCTCCAAGGAATAACAACATTAAGTGTTATAAGTGCAATAATGATGGACATACAACAAAGTGGTGTAGAGCAAAAATTCCAGAGACAAGCAGGAACAAAAATAGTCAGAGGAATCAGAAGGATCAGATGAGGAGGAAAGTGGACAAAGGAAAATATCAGTGCATGCTGGGAGTAGAAATACTCCCACCCCAGAATTAACCACCTCAAGAGGAGGTGGGGGAGGGGCTAAGCTAAGAGTCTCATTCTTAGCCCCGAGCCCCAAAGGTGACCCTTTGCCATTGATGACAAAGGGGGAGAGATTTGAGTTAGAGGGAGAGCATTCAATCAGGGGAGCAATTTCTCAGGGGAGTAGAACAAAAAAAGGTAAAAGGAATGGTAAAAGGAAAATGGGTTGCCATCAATGACAAAGGGGGAGATTGTTGGAAATATGAGCAAGATTTGTTGTCATTGATGTCAAAAGTCAGTTTCAGTGAGCAGTGCAAGAGGAAGGATTTCAAGAGTCAGTTTTAGAAATAAGAAGGTGATCAGATAAGGTCTACAGGAGAAGTTAGAAGGCCCAAGAAAAATAATATTATAATATTTTATTATAATATTAAAGGTCTAATGGAAAGACCTAAAGTAATTAAATTAATTATAATAATTTCATTATAAATTAATTTGTAATTTAATTTAATTAACCCTATGGTTATTAAATTAATTATAAGTTAATTATAATAATTTTATTATTAATTAAATTATAATCTAATTTAATTAACCCTAAAGTTAGGGTTGCAAGGCAAAAAGAAATGCATCGACATCATGAATAAATCCCTCCACTGACGTCTAATATTGTGGTGGCATAATGGTATAAATACCATATGCCTTAGTGGCAAAGAAATTACCTTCATTTGAATTACTCTAAGCCTACGATTTATACGATTTTTGTGCGAGGAAGAAGACAAAATTTTTTGTCTTGTGTGCACCAATGAAGGAATAAGGTTGGTGAGGCTCTAAGCCTCATATCCATCCGATGGGTTGGCCTAGTGGCAAGCGGCTATGACTTAGGGCTTTGGCAAGTGGGAGGACCCACGATCGAATCTCGATGGTAGTTTTGGTGAAGGTTTTGTTTGGGCGCCAAAGGAAGCAGCACATTCATTTTTGGTTTAGGTGCCAAAGGGAAGCATATAGAGCATGAGGTGCTCCTTGCTTCCAAGGTGAGCACCTAGCTCACATGGTAGTTGGAGCCATGGCTAGGGCGTTGGTGGAAGCGCAACGTGGGTTCGATTCCCACCAAGGGCAAAAGGTATTTAAATTTTTAAATTTAATTTTTGTCCTAAGGTTGTTTGGCATAAGATTTTAGGGAGATATAAGGTTTATGAAAGTTGATTTTTATATTGTGATTTTTGGTGATTAGAGTGTTGAATGGAGTGATAAGGCTTTAGATGGTTTTGAATGTTATTTCAAAATAAAGTCTTATTTTGTTTAATATTTGAAAGGAGTAATAAGGTTAATTGAGTTCTCATGTTTTGTATGGTGAAAATAATTTGTGAGGAAATTATTGATTAAAATTTTGAGAAGGTTTTTGCTACCTAACCCTTAAAATTGGCAAAGAGAGTAATTGTGATTGAGACAGGTTTTTAAGGGTAATTCTTCATCAAACAAAAAGGTATGGGCACATCTTCCTTGTGAGTGATTGTTGGATGTTGTGAATGCTAAGTTGGAGTGAAAAGGGTTGTTTGATAAGCATTGTTGAGTTTGATTGTTAAAGGTTTTTCTGAGTGAAAGTTGATGATAAAAACCTTGTTTGATAAGCATTGTTGGAAATATTGAAGTAAGCTTTCATATGCTTGAACTAGGGTTTGTGCAAGATCATGAGTATCATTGTTATGTGAAGTTGAGAACTATCTTGAACTAGGGTTTGTGCAAGATCATGAGTATCATTGTTATGTGAGATTGTTTGATAAGCATTATTGGAAATAATTGAGTGAGTGTTCATATGCTTGGACTAGGGTTTGTAAGCAAGGAGTGTTTCATTGAGTGATTGATTGAGTGGAGTTGTATAAGCCTAGTCAAGTGGAAGTGTTGAAGTGATAGTTCAAGTTCTATGAAACAAATTGTTCTATATTCTAAATTGATTTGAGAAAGAGATTGAAAGTGATTGAGCATTGTTGTGAGTGTGAAGCATATTGAGTCTCTAAAAATTCTCTATATATTTATGTGATATTGAACAAGATTCTATGTGAAGCTTGTTTGTGTGATTGAAGAGGATTTTTGTTAGATTGAGTTGAGTTGAGTAAGCTTTTGTGGAATCTTACAATACAGATTTGAGGTAAGTCTTGGTGAAGACTTTTGAAATTGACAATTCTAGTGAGGACTTGTTGAGCAGATTTGAGGTAAGTCTTGGTGAAGACTTGTTGAGCAGATTGGACAAGTTCTAGAGAGGACTTGTGGATAGATTAGTGTGAGATTTTGTGGAAGCTTACAAGGTAGATTTGAGATAAGTCTTTGAGAAGACTTGAGAGTAGAGTTGATTGATTGATTTGTTCAAACCTTGGGTTAAGGTTTGGGGTAGATCTAGCAGAGTTGATTTGTGATTGAGTCAAGCTTTGTGTTAAGGCTTGAGGATAGATTTGAGGATAGATTTGTGCTAGATTGAAGGACTATGTTTAGTGCAGATTTAGAGATAAATATTGAGCAGATTTGTGCTAGACCAAAGGACTATGTTTAGTATAGATTTAAGGATAGATATTGAGCAGATTTGTGCTAGACTAAAGGACTATGTTTAGTGCAGATTAGAGATAGATATTGAGCAGATTTGTGCTAGATCGAAGGACTGTGTTTAGTGCAGATTTGAGATAGAGCTGAGAGCAAGCTTTGGAGGTGATAGAGTATAGAGGATGATAGTCTCTAGTGGATAGAGGTCCATTAGCCAGGGTAGTGAAGATAGGTCTTCTGAGTGAGGGCAAGAGTCTTCAGTGGATAGAGATCCATAAGCCAGTGTAGTGGAGGCAGTAGTTCTTCTAGAAGATCACCAGCCAGAGCAAAGGAGAAGGAGTTCTCCTATGGATAGAGATCCATGAACTTGATTAGGGGATTGGTGTCTCCTTTGGATAGAGGTCCATAAACATTGTAATAGGGAAAGGATTCCCAAGATATTTGTTGAGAAAATTTTAGTGAAATATTTTCTCCGTGGAGTAGCCCACATTGGGTGAACCACGTTAAATTGGTGTCTCTATTGTGTGTGGTGATTTGTGCATTGCTTTGATTACTATTGTTGATATTGCTATTGATACATTGCATAATATTGATTGGGAAAGAAAAGTAAAAAGTGGTCTTATACTGTTCACCCCCTCTCAGTATAAGCTTGTGTTCTTTAGTAGGTAGTAGTCCAGTATAACTTAGCCTTCTCAAGAAGCTAAATATTGTTCTTTTAGTCTTCTAAAGAAGCTAAATATTTTGTTTTGTCTTAAAAAAAATCTGGATATTGTTCTACCAGTGAGGTCACCAAGCACCTTCGTTGAATTCTCATGATTTTGGAACAAGTGGATATTCCTCAGTAGTTTCTAGTCTCTCTTTGTTGTGACAATCAAAGCACCATTAATTTTGACGCCAATCCAATTTTTCATTAGTGGACCAAGCATATTAGGACTTGGATGTACTATGTACAATGGCATTATGCCTATGGGATGCTTGATCCAATATATGTGTCATCAACAAAATAAACAATGGCTATCTTGACCAAGTTCATGCTTGAGGTACCTTTTGTGCAATTTCAAGAGCATTTTAGAGTAGGATAATATCCCTTAAGGGGAGTGACTAATAAGGATCTCCTCCTATGATGTAGCTTAAGGGGGATGTTGGAATATGTGGTGTTAAGCTTTAGGCTATGGTAAAATTTTGTATTATATTCTTTGTTTTAGATATTTGGGTCCTTGTACACCTTGTAAAGGTGAATAACCTTGATCTAAAGGTATATTGTAATAGGGTATTTATAGCCTTTCTCCCAACCATTTATTTGTTAGTTTTTATGCTTTAAACTTAAAGTAAAATAACCACAAGATCTAAAATAAAGTTGTTATATTAAATATAAGATAATGAAAATATTCTAATCATATAAAACTCATAAATAACTTCTACAACAACTCATAAAATTACCATTAAAAAATGCTCACAAAAATAGTAACTTGATATAGAATAAATATCTCAAATGCATCATACTTCCACACACTCTCACTCTACATTGTCTCCCAAACACACACACATAGACACATATATAATAGGATGTGACTCTTCATATGGAGTACTCTTGGCCTTCATTCTTCTTGAGACTCTTCACTTTCCTACTCTAAGGACACATGTGCACATGGACTAATATGCACATTTACATTATTAAATACTTTGCACACTCTAATAATACTTGTGCATTTATTACATTGCATAAAGTAAATACTCACACTCTATTCTAAGACACACTCCTAATCTAAAGATGTATCCAAGGTGGTACATTGGCATGTACAAAATAATGTAATATACTCTAATACCTCCTTGTATTACATTATTTGGTTATTGAAGAATTTAGTCTTCAATATGGTCTTCGTCTTAGTTATGGAACTTGTGCTCTTCTTTTGATTTAGTCTTCATCTTGCCTTTCATTTGATTCTTTTTCTTGCTTCGCTTTTTCTTGCTTCACTTTTTCTTGCTTTTCTCTAATTTCATAAATGGCATGTCTTTGACATAATAAGTTAGTAAATCATCCCAATAATATGACCTTTTTTGTAATGACTCTTCTTTGATATCATTTCTTTCAACTTGTATCTTTCCTTGAAAAATTTCAAAGACAATTAATGAAATATACATCATTAGACATTCTTCTAAAGTGAATACAATGATATTTTGATATTCCCAACAAGATCTAAAAAGCTTCTCATGAAGATATCCCATAAAAGTAGTAAATTTTCCTTCTTTAGCTTCTTTAAAAAATAAATTCAATTTATCTTTTAGGACATCAAATATTCGATCTCCATCAATGTTGGGTATTAATCTATGTGAATAAAATTTGATAGCATGTAACATTTCTTCACTATATTCATTAAATACTTTCTTCACTATTTCATCCATAGTCCTATAGCTTTGTATATTTTAAACCTTTGAAGTAGAATTCCTTATAGCTCCCTAGGATTTTGAATGTAAGATAGCTTTGATAAAATACTTAACCTTCTAAGTTTTCCTTTGAGTTGAATCCCTTTTGTCTCCCTAATTATGAGTGTATGACTAAAGATAATTTTGATGCAATTTCAATTTTGATAAAATTCTCTACTTCCAAAAACTTTAAGTTGGATTCCTTATGTCTCGTTAATTTTGAATGAGAGACTAATGTCAATGTAATTTTCCAAATTTCCAAAAACTCTATGTTATATTCCTTATATCTCCCAAATTTCAATAATATGGTTTCCAAATTCTAAATTTCACAATCCTATGTTGGTGTTGAATTCCTTATAACTCCAAATTTAGAAATTTAGAAATTTAGTAAAATGTATTTGCAAATTTTGTATTCCTAATTTGATGTAGGAAACCTTATTTCTCCAAAATTCAAAATATTTATAAATATTAAAAATGCTTCAATAATTCAATTACAAAACTTTATAAAATATTCTCAAAAACTTGAAATGAATTCCCAAAATTTCTCAAAAATATTTCAAGGCTTCTCAAAACTTTATGAAAATAACTAAAATTGTTTCTAAGGTTTCAAATTTCACTTTTATGCCTTATCTCTCCAATAATTAAATTAATATTATAAGCAACTAGATTAATTTTCCTTCAACCTTAGAAAAATAATAATATTACCCAACCTTATAACTCCTAACTTGGGTAAATAATCAAATTTTAAATAACTTGCTTTACCTCCCAACTTGAGGCACAAAATATTTGGTCAAAGATGTTTGACCTGCCCTTGAATGGTACTCTTCCACAAAATATCACTCCTCTATCACACGTATGGTGCTTCTCTCCACTCTTTCGCACTCAGACCTAATGCTCCACAAAGTCTTCAACTCCTTTGTTCTCCACAAGACTTCCTCCACGTGTGGGCTTTAAAGCTTTCAACTTCCTCCATGTATGGGCTTCAAACCTTTTGGTTTCGTCTACAAATATATTCTCCATACTTAGCAATAAATTTTACTTCCTCACTCTCTGTGTATGAGCTCCTCTACGCTCCAAAACAATGCTCTCCTTTAGGCACTCCACTCTTTAGACTTACCCTCCACATATTTTCCTTCAACGCATTAAATGCAATTCTAAAGATGTTATTTATTCCACCAATGGCCCTTATTGTTTCTCCTTCATCGTGCCCAGTGATAAAAATCTCTTCAACTACCTTCCAAATGTCTGTTTACCTCCTTTGCAATGATCATTTTGTGATAACGCTTAGATTGCACTCAAACTCCTACAAAATATTTTTGAAAACAACACTCGATCGGTTGTACAATTCATCTACCTCACCATGCAACAAATTCCATGTACTCTATAGCATGTTAATAGTTATGAAAGCCAATGGTTGCCTCCTCTTTGATTTTTACAATGCCAAATGAACCAATTATATTTTCCACTCCCTTTCAATATCCAATCGAAAGTTATTCGATTGCACATTTTCCAATGTATATAGACAATGTCTCTTCTACTCAAAATGGATATTTTGGTGGCTTCTCCAACCTTCGATGGCTAACTAAAATAATGCACCTTTTCCTTGGCTCGTTTGATGGTTTCTTATTTGCTCGTTTGATGGATTTGATTCTCTACATGGTGGCTCCTCCTTTGCTCACTCGGTGGCTTTGGTCATCTATGTGGTGGCTCCTCCTTTGCTCACTCAATGGCTTTTCTCTCAAGCTTGGAAACTCTTGGGTACTTGCCCCCATGTTATGACTGCAACTCTACCTTGTTGTCTTATCTTTCAACCAGTGTGTTCTCCTTCCTTATTGCCTTATCTTCTTTGCAAATTACTAGTTTTTTTCTTTATTATTTCTTGCTCCTTCTCAAAATAATGTGATGTTTTACAGGTATAATTCTAGTTCTTTGGTGATAGCAAGCTCTTAAACTTTTTTCTTCAAAATACAAAACTATATCTCCTCTTTTTGTTACCTTTTACTTGCTTATTTCCTTCACTATTTTGATGCACAAAACTTTCAAATGTGTTGTAATTCATTTGCTTTAGTTGCTTCCCAAAATCTTATTTCTCCTCTCCTTCAACTTATTCTTAAAAACATTTTTCTCTCCTTTCAATTATGTTGTCAAAAAAACTTCTTATTTCTCCAAAATATGTTCAAACTTTATGAAATTTTTAGCTTTCAGTGCTACTCAAAATATTATCTTCTCGTTGTCCAAAAACTTTATCACTATCTTTGTCTTAATTATTGTCAATTCCTTCTTCAAACAACTATCCAAATCACTTCCAAATCTTCCCAAAACTTCTCTAATTCGTAGATCTTATATCTCCTTCTAATGTTGATCAATTTTATAGTCATAAACTCTTAAAATGCTACTCCAAAATTCTAACTTCTTCTCCTCTATCTCGTTGTCCTAAAACTCTTCAAAGTCTACCCCAAAAGTCTGCAATCTTCTTCTTCAAAAGTCAGCCTTAAAAACTTTAATGGTTATCTCCAAAAAATCAAATTGTGGCATCTTTCAATATTCTTTCTCCTCAGCTTATGTTGAATTATGTCTTGATATTTGGCCTCCTTGCAGACCGCTTATTCAAGAATTTGAATGTCGTGAAGTCTTAAAAAATACTCTCTCAAATTTGGCAAACTCCTTACCAAAAATATTCTCCTTGAATTAGTTTCACAAATCCTTTTGGGCTTGTTGTTGGATGACAACAAATTTTCCAATTTTGATGTGATTACCTCTTTTTAGGAGTTTCTTCTTCTTGTAATATTCTATCTCAAACTTTCTTCAAATCTCCTCCAACGACCACTTCTTCAATTTCATAATGGGGCTTCTCTATTATCCTTTTTCTCCTTCCAAATTTGCTTAAAACCTCTTCTCTTGGGTTTCCAAATTCTTCAATCTTCTATCTCATTTCCCAAACTTGCAATGGGGACCTCTTCTCTTGAGTCTCCTCTTTCTTCAATCTTCAATAGGGCTTCTCTAGCCTCTTACTCTCTTCTTCCTTCAATCTGCAATCTTCAATCTTCTATGGGACCTCTTTCTTAGGTCTCCTCAATATTCAATCTTCTATCTTCTATGGGGATATCCTTCTTGGGTCTTACTCAATATTCAATATTCTATGGGGACCTCCTTCTTGGATATTTATCAATATTCAATCTTCAATATTCAATTTTCGATGGGACCTCTTTCTTTGACCTCCTTAATCTCCAATGTCTACTCTTTTACTACAACTCAGAACTAACCCCTGCACTAGGAAAGCATAAACTTTCAGGCAATGAAAGGTGAAATTATTGTCTATCTATTGTAGGAAACTTCTCAACTTCTGAGAACTAATTTATTACAATAAAAACTTAGACAGTAGCAACCAAATACATTCAAATTTCTAGAAATTTGAAATCAATAAACTTCACTAGCTATTCTTCAATCTAGTGGAAATAAATCTATGTTGAGTCTTAGTATTCACAAGTTTTCTTGTAACCCTATGGAAAGACTCTATCCAAATAGCAACTTTCAAATTCTATAAATGAAATCTTCTTATTTCCTCTCAATCTCCCTTGTGGCTCTCCCTATCTCCTATCAATCTCCCTTATGGCTCTAATACCACTGTTAGCTTTTTATGCTTAAAACTTAAAGTAAAATAACCACAAGATCTAAAATAAAGTTGCTATATTAAATATAAGATAATGGCAATATTCTAATCATATAAAATCATAAATAACTTCTGCAACAACTCATAAAATTACCATTAACAAATGCTCACGAAAATAATATCTTGATATAGAATAAAGATCTCAAATACACGATACTTCCACACACTCTCACTCTACATTGTGTCTTCTAAACACACATATATAATGGGATGTGACTCTTTATATAGAGTAATATTGTCCTTCATTCTTCTTGAGACTCTTCACTTTCCTACTCTAAGGACATGTGTGCACATGGACTAATATGCACATTTACATTATTAAATATTTTGCACACTCTAATAATACTTGTGCATTTATTACATTGTATAAAGTAAATACTCACTCTATTCTAAGACACACTCTTAATCTAAATATGTACCCAAGGTGGTACATTGGCATGTATCAAATAATGTAATATACTCTAACATTATTTATTAGTTGGAGTGTAATTCTATTCTTTTAGTGATATATTTGGGTTTCTATAGACACCCTTTATATCATGCATCTTCTTTTTGTGAGTTATTCTTGTTTATTGAGGTTTTGATTCCATTTGTTTTTGGAAAATAATATGAAATCCAATAAATCTAAGGTTAATTTCTCCAATATTTTATATAAATAAATCTATAGGGCCTCCTATTTATTTTTGTTCCACTATGCACTCATTCACTTGTTCTCTCTTTTAAGGTGACATGTCTCTTTTCCATGTGTCTTATTTATTTCTATAGCCCATTTATTAACTATGGCTTCTTGTAATTTTATAAAGTACTTATGACAAGGTTTAATCCACTATGGAACACTTGCTTTATGAGATGTTTTGAAAGGGATAATCATATGTTTATAGTTATATCACACTAAGGTCAATTCTTAAAAGAGTTAAGATACATAACTTACACAATGATATGGGACTAAACATATGAAAGTATTCATAATAGATTTTTCTAGCCTTTTAATGTGCAAGGTGCATTAGTTGGTCCTCTATGCATATCACGTAAAACTTTATTGTGCATATATTATTAATTAATTAAAGCATTAATAATCCAATTGTGATTCACAAAAATTATATCAAATGGGTTTCATACGTATTACATAGTACTTAATAATAAGAGCAAAATTCTTATTAAAATGTTGTTAATTGCTTTTTGGCGCATTTGCAATTAATTCAACTAGAATAAATATGTCTTTGAAACCTCTTCATTTGAATAATAGAAAACATTATTACATTGAATAGCAATAAAGTAATAAAAAATATTTGAAAAATCTTATTTTGTTTTTCTTATAGAGGAATTGGTAACTTGTCATCCCTATATCCCTCTAGTTTAAAGTTCAATTTTGGTTGTTATCACTATAATGCCTATCTATTATTAATAGATGAGTTGTGATTACCATCTCCTCTATCACTATAATGTTTATCTATTCTTGATGAATGAGTTGTGATTACCATCTTTTCAAAGGGAATCTGTGTAAGGTGGACCATTGGCCTTCTATAGAATGGAACAATGGTTACATGTCAGCAAACATTTAGGTTGCTTCCAATTAGTCTATCCTTTCAGGCAAGAATATTATCTTGTTATAAACATTCAAGATGAATAAATAATAAAGGATTAGCTATAGCGCTTTGCCTACTTCATGATAATATGAAGAATAAAGCTTACTTGTTAATAACAAGAAGGAAAACATTAACTATAACCTAACAAATGGGAACACCTAGAATAATCATTTCTATAATATCTGACAGGTAATTCACCACTATATATGTTATTGTTCTCATCCAAGCTTTTTTGATATGTTGTGGTCAATTTAAATTGATAAGTAGGTTGGTTCTTAGGCTAGCATCCAACATGTTGCTTGATCCATAATTCTCCATATTGTTTATGCTTTGACCCCAAAGCATTAGATAAGATAAATCATAGGATGCATCAACTATTGTCATGTTTGATTGCTCATTTATAATTGACCTTTACACTTCAATTTAAAAAAAAAAATACTCTTTTATGGACTCTTTTTGCACTTCGTTCAATTCATTTCTATGTTATTTTTTATTTGTTGAAGGGATTTGTTTTATTTATGCTTTTGAATTATTTAAATTTTCTTATGTATTTTTGAGCATGCAAATGGCATGTCAATGTACTTAGAATAGAGATATGTTACCTCTTGAAAGGGATATCTCTTTCCCCCAAGGTTCGGGTATGTTAGGTCTTGGCCAATACGAATAGACTTAGAGGTCGTTGATAACTATTCCTTCAAGGGGCCTTTACTGGTTATGAATCCAAAAGAAAATTTTCTAGGTACAATGCTTTGGAACCCAAACACTTAACTCTCTAAAAATAATTCCATTGCACTGATATTGCAACATATGTGAGCTAAGCAAAATTAAAATGGGCAAAGAAAACTGAATTTTAATTTGTGCAAACTGTGATTGCCCAATCTATATCATTCATTGCAATTAAAATATATTGTATATATAACAACAATGATTCTTTTGAAGTTGTATGAAATTTTAAAATGCACTATAGAAAAATAGCTTCAATGCTTTGAATGAAAACTAATCTACTCCTAATCTAAATAAGTTTCAAAGAAAAGTCAAAGGTTGAAGGGTAAGAGAAAATAAAAGAAAACAAGCTAATACTGTCTTAAACTCCAACTCCAATCCGATAAAGAAACAAACCCAATTTAAACCAATCCCAATATGACCAGTATTCACACAGCCTAAGATCTGATATGGTGCAATATTTGGAGAAGCAATAGATTTTAAAATGGACTGAGTGCAACCACCATCAACATGCGTAGACTTAACACAACAAATTTTGAAAACCCTTATATTAAAAAGATAGTCATTGAGTACATTGTTTTTCGACTTCAATGGATTACAAAAACAGAGGTCAAAAAACAATAGCAACTTGGTTCAGAAATGTCATCCAACTATAAAGAGAAAGAAGAAAACTAAAGGAGGCTAGCTAACAAATGGTTTCCAACCTTTGTAACCGACTAGTGAGCCACTTTTTATACAATTTTGGGCTTTCACCTAGTGTTACATTATGTAATTAATTCTATCTAATATTAGGACGTGCCCTTTGAGATTGCCTTTCAACCATACTATGCCCATGCCTCATAAAATATTCACTTGCATGATGCTTGAGAGCTCTAGAATGACCATACTTTATCAAATTCTAATGTGTACAATGCTCAGGTTTTTTGGAATGGCCACGCATTAACTCTTCATTACTCTACAAAATCAGGGTTGATCATTGATTTCCCATATCTTACGTTTTCGCATTGAAATTTCATGTCCACCATTACCTCCTCCATATTTAATATAGCCACCAGCAAATATTTTGCAAAATAACAAAAAAGAGCAAAGGTTAGAAATTTAATATTATTATTAATTTATTTTTATTTTTTTATGTTTCCCTAAGTTTTTCTATTTTTTAATTAATTTTTTTTAATATCTCCCTAAAGTTTTTTTTTGGCATTACATCATATTATTTTCTAGGTTTTTTATCATGTTTTTTCTTACATTATAGCATCACTCATTCTTATTTTCAGGGCATCAATCGGGGTTTCTTTCAATTGTTAGGCTCAATTTCTAAGTGTTGGGTAACATTTTAAAAAAAAATGATTGGTAAAGAGGGGTTTTGTAAGGGTCCCGTAACATTTTACATAGAGGAAAATATTACAAAAAGCTCCACTAAGGATAAAAGAAATAGGAGCTCCAATCCTGGCTAAGAGAACAGGATGATCCTACCAAACTTAAGGAGAACCAAAATAGAAACACAAAAACAAAGCTATGAACAAGCCCACGCAGCGGCGAAAATAGAAGACCTAGAAGAAGTACCCATGCAGGGATAGAAATAGCAAACCCAACCCCCCAAAATCAATCTAAACCAGAATGCTCGATTAGGCATTTGCACTATTTGGACCATGGTCATTATCTATAGTGCCAGTTCCCACCAAGTTCTTGAATTCCTCAAGGATTTCGTATTGGTCCTTATATTCGTCGAGGAGGAATCTGCCTGCACCAATAGAGAAGAGATGGTCTTGGCCACGCGCTCGAGGGCATTAAGAAGATCTTGAATTTTCTAGAGATGCCCATGATCCAAAATATTGGGATAATTGGTAACTCAAGAGAACAACATGGGTTCTTGAGCAGACGTACCTTCGATGGGGACTAATTTCTTGGTCAGATTCTCCTTCTTGGCTTGGAACGATAGAGAATCATCCAAAACTTCATTGATGACCATAGGAGCTTTATGTTTGTTACATACCACCTTGGCACGAGGGGATAGCACCAGGGCTCAAACTTTTGAGAACTGGGGGTATCCTCTGCCCTAGTCGCAGGCCCAAGAGTACAGTTGGGAGGAGGAGAGACTGGAGCGTCTCCCCTCACATCCCCTCCAATATCAAAGGACCATTGGCTATGAGATCAGGACCGATAGGACCAATAATTCTATGATTTTACTCCACGACAACATGGTTGAAGAGGATACGGTGGAAGCTATGATGGAGGGGAGATGAAGAAATCCCCTTGTTGGCAGTTTTGCACTATGCCACATTAAAATTTTGATCAAATTTTGTCAAAATATTTTTGTTTTTAAAAGCGACAATTATAATAAAATTATGTTCCAACATTCATCACAATAATTTTGTGTGTAATCATTTTTGTGTATTTTCACGTAATTATGTACTTCAAAATAGTAGAAATCGTAAGGGAAATCATAAGATAAATGTGTTTTCATTCAAAATATTTTCAAAGCAAATGGCACCCAAGGAAAGGCAATGTTGAAGGTTAAAATCATGTTCGCCTCCAAAAATGGGTGAAGGGCCCATTTGCCTCACTCTAGGGTGAACACAAAATTTTAAAATAAAAAAGTGCTTTTGCCCCTCATTGGGGTGAAAGGACATTGAAACGCCTCAAAATTATGGTGAACTCAAAAGAAAATTCAGCAATTAAAATAAAAGGTGAGTTCACCCCAAAGTTGGGGTGAAAGCTTCATTTGTCCCACTTCGAGGTGAACGTCATTTAGAGCAAATGCGTTGACAAGTTAGCGGTGCATTCACCCAGGTTGAGGGGTGAAAGCTCCATTTGCCCCTCCCAGGGGTGAAATCTCAACGAATGGCGAGTTTCAGCGAAAGCAAAAGTGAATGAAAAAAGTGCCAAGGCAACGTTGAAAAGTCAACTATGCATTCGTCCCAAAGAGGCAAGCGAAAATACCTTTCGCTCTTCCTTTGGGCGAACGTGCATGTAATATGTGGTCCCACTTCAATGCACAAAAGGAAAATAGAAGTTGAAGGGATTTCACCCTAAAAGAGGGGTACACATCCCGTTTGCCCTTCCTTGGGGTGAAGCTATAGAAGAATGGTGATAAACATGTCAGAGACATTGAAAGGTCAGAATTACGTTCACTTGGGATATAAGATGACAATGCCTTTCACCTATTTTGGGGTGAACGTATGTTTTAAAATGGGAACGACATCGCATGGGAGTCCCTTTTGCTCTAAAAATAAGAGAAAGAAAACTTGTGTTCCTTTTAGGGACAAAATACCACAAAAATAGTTTAGAGCATTGGAATAAGTCATGTTGTGACCAAGGAATAAATGCAATGCACCTAGGATTAATTTGAATAAAGGTAGTGGTTGTATGTGAATGCAAGAGGCACCCTCTATACCAAGGAGCGCGAATGAGTAGTGATGCAGACATCATTTTTTCTCATTTCACTATTTCGAGTAAAAATAATTTTAAAATTTTAGTGAAGACTTTTAAAATGCGGTTTGACCACATGAATGAAGGTTATTTAATGATTGGAGTAGAAGTTATTGAGATCGTTGATTTCATGCTAAAAAGAGTTGCAATTTTTTAATCACAAGTGATTGCTATTAGTTCCAAGATATTCCAAACAGGGATAAATTTCTGAGGCATTGTGAATGTACCAAATTGCCAACCGCCTTTGCAGTTTTATGTGCACTGACACCCAAATATGTCGATTTCTTGGAGGTGTTTCCTTAAAATCTAGATCACTATTTCAAAAGGATGAATTTTCAAGATTTTCGAGAAATAATTCCCTCATCGTGGTTCCTAATCTGTAAACATTTGTCTCCATGTGCATTTAATGAAAGAGGTAAAATCCTCTATAAATACTAATTATTTTCATGTAATGAAGGAGGATAGACATTATGCAGAAACACTATTCAAGTTTTCTACGTAAATAGAAAAAGTGGCTTCTGATTTTGCAAGCAGTTTCTATGTGTGATTTCTTTTTGTTCTAGCATTTCTATTTCCTATTCATATTTACTATTTGATGTTAAGTTTGAATTATGTACTTGGATTTGGATATTGCTAGTATAAGTGTGAATATTGGAATACGATTTTGGAAGTTGTATTTGGGGAATTGTAAGTGAATTCTCTTGCCTCATTTCTATTTTATGTTTCTATAACACTTGGTTGGAATTCCTGTTGCTATTCTGTACCTGATCCTAAACCTTTGGCCTATGGCTATATTTCCCATTTCTTTTCGTTATTTCTAATTTCTTTCCTGCAACTCTAGACTTTAACTGGTGTAGGATTAGTAAGGGAGCCAGCCCTCTCTAGATATTGGCATGGAGAACATTTATTTCCTTTAGTATTTAAATGTTGGTCGTGTCTAGGGCACACAAATGCATGTTTGTATAATAGGCAAATATTTGACCAATAGTTTTTGGCATACCCGATGGGACCTTCAAAAGTTCCACTTTCAATAGTATTGAGGTTTGGTGTTCACCTTCATACTGTATATTTAGAACATCTAACGACTCAACTATACCTAGAAGCCTCTGAACATGAAGACAGTGAAAGTTGTACTTCATGATCACAAGATCGAATGCCAAGAATCCTGAAGACCCCGTTGAGTTCTACGAACTTGAAATTGATAGATTAGGGGAACATCCTCAATAAGTTGATTTTCCTCCTACATCTTCATTACCCCATACATCATTTGCAACATCTTCACAGTTAGCTGATGTGTTTTCTATCCCTTCAAGTTCATCTAGTACTACTACTAGTGTTACACCTCCTCAACCTCACACACCATCTAGTATGGCTTAAAATTCTCCCCACAGTAGCCACAACCACCAAGGAAGTTCCCAGCATGGAATAGCTTAGGAGCCTTGAATTTACAACCACAAAATCTGGTTCCTCAAGCAGCTTTGAAGGCTCTACCTCCTTATGATGGTACTGGTAAAACCGCTTATGAGCATATTCAATATGTTGCTTAGTTGGCTATAATTCATGATAACATAGATGAAGATAGTATGGTAAGGTTGTTAGTGTTGTCTCTTAGAGGGAAATTTTTGTATTGGTATCGATCCTTGCCACCCGCCACTATTACGACATGGGACAATTTGGTAGAATTAATAATTAAGAAGTTTCATGAACAAGCTAATCCTTTCTCTTTTTGCATCAATTCATGAATATCCAAAGGCACCCGCAAGAGGAAATAGTGGATTTCAACATCAGATTTGCACGAAGCTGGAAGAGAGTTCCTGATGGTCTTCGGCCTACACATGAGCAATCAATATATTACTACATCAAGGCTTTCAACTCAAACATTGGTATGGCGGTATGACAAGACAA
Organism: Wollemia nobilis; assembly: GCA_028583015.1. Lineage (NCBI taxonomy): Eukaryota > Viridiplantae > Streptophyta > Pinopsida > Araucariales > Araucariaceae > Wollemia > Wollemia nobilis. Next base: position 1,709,639 of record JAQPPZ010003395.1, read on the forward strand.
TATAAAAATATTTCCTGATCTGTACACACAAGTGCAGAAGGCCGAAGTAGACTTGATCGCTATAGGTAAGCTTCCCCCAAAGGTAACTATGCACATTCTTCCCTACCTTCCATAACATTTGTATTCAAGTGCATTTTTGTAGCCTATGCCTTCTATGTACCCAGTTCCCTCATAGAGCTCGAGTCCACCTCAAATTGCTTCAGTCCCAAACCCATAACTTCCTACTCCAAGATTTATGTAGTTACCTACACCAGTTGTCCCTCAATTTCCAGCACCCATTCCTTTCCCAATGTTACCACCACCACCTACCCCACTAATGTTTCTTGCTTCATAAGTACCCTTACCTTTACCAGCACCTCCTACACCTTCAAATCCTTATCCTTACATGAAATTGTTACAATAAATACAATATGTTAATTTGGCTGTAAGGACAATGTTGAAGGAAATCACAATGGTAAAGAAGAAATAAGTAGAAGCTAATTTTCGATCAAAAAGGTTTCAAACACCACCAATCACTAGAGAGCAAGCAACCACTAGAAAAGGCCCTGATATCAACACAACTGTGCTAGAAAATGAATAAATTAGTACATTGTTGGCAATTTAAGTTATTTTATGTTGTCATTGATGTCACATGAATCATTGATGTCATATGGATCACATTGAGTTTTGGTGGGCAGATGATATTTTGGAAAGCATGGATAAATTTAGGGTTTTTGTGAAAACCAAGGCAGGCAAAATAAAAGGTTTTATTTAAAACCATGGATGGCATATTTGAAATGGGTTTTTCTTAAAACTCAAGTTGGCCTTTCGTTTCATCAAAAAAGGTGACCGGTGATGGAGATATTTAATTTTAATTATTTAGTTTAAATTTTAATTATTTAAAATTTAAATTTTAATTTTAAAATTAAAATTAAAATTTATCCTTGCTCATGTTAATCGTTGGTTAAGAATCCGAAGAGATCTCATGCGAAAATTATTTTTGAAAAGGGAGATAGAGAATAAATCCAAGGTTGGTCAAAAGCCCAAGGCATTGTGGGTAGAGTGGCGCATTGCCAATTGGATTTTCTTTAAGGTGTATGGCAGCGCTTTAAGTCAAGGTTCGAATCTCCTTGACTGCATTTGAAGGCATTGGAAGGAAAGCCTTCGAAGCGCTTTTGGTTTGCATGGAATGGAAGAAGGACTTAAGGCATGTCGTCCCTTTTCCTTTTGAATGAGCAGCTAGCTCGTGTGGCAACCTTTAGCCATGGCTAAGGCACTCACGGTGTGTGCAAGTTGGAGGTTCGAATCCCCTTGAGGAGGTAATTACATTTTGCTCTATTTTAATTTCGTTGATGCCCTAGGATAGGAGTTATAAGGTGGTTAAGGAATAATTAAAGTTTTTAATTAAACTTTATTTTTATAAGGGTTGTGATTATTATTTCAGAGATGGATGAGTTGTTGATTTATTTTGATATTCATGAAATTGAAAATTAAGATTTAGGAGAAATAAGGAGTTGTTATAAAATATTTTTGAGAGCCTTATTGATTATTATTTTTTATAAGAGTTTTTATTAAAAAGGACTTTGGTGGATGTGTTTATTAAGTTGGAGTAAAAAGGTGTAAATTGAGTTATGCTTATCTTGTGATTATTATTTGAAGTCCACTAACCCTTATTGAGATTGGAAAGTAAAGTTGTGTTTAGTGTGGAAGATTTTGTGGATAACTTCTTAGCATCAAAAAGGTATGGGCACATTCTCCTATTGATTTTTTATGGTGGTTGATTTCTGAAATATCATTAGAGTGAAAAGGATTGATTGTGGTTTCCTTTTCGAAAGTGGTTGGTTGAATGCTTCAAGATTTTCTGGTTTGAGAGTTGTTTTTAAACTTTCTTTTATAAGCATAGTCATTGAAGCCCATTGGTTGTGAAAGAACTTGAAAAGAACATGAGTATCATTGTTATGTGAGATTTATTATTGAGCATTGTTGGAAACATTTGAGTTGGTTGATACATGCTTGGAATAGGATTTTTGTGAGAAATAGTAGTCCCTTGTAGTGATTGGTTGAGTTGAGTTTATTGAGCCTATTCAAGTTATTGTGTGAGGTGATTGGTCAAGTTCCATGAAACAAACTATTCCATAATTCTGATTTGAATTGAGATTGATATTAGAACATATTGAGTCTCTAACAATTCTCTTTATGCTTCTATGAGTTGACTTGAGTTGAGTTGAGATTGATTTGAGTTGAGATTGAGCTTAGAACATATTGAGTCTCTAACAATTCTCTTTATGCTTCTATGAGTTGATTTGAGTTGAATTGAGTTGAGATCATTGTGGATCATTTTTGTCATCCATTGAAGAGTACATTGTCATTCATTTTTGAGTTCATCATTGAGGTTTGCCTTGATAGATTTATGAATGATATTTGAGTACTACTTGAGCATGATTGATTGAGTCTTTGAGAAGGCTTTGTGGATAGTTTGGGACAACTTTGTGGACAGTTTTGGACAGCTTTGTGGATAATTTTGGGATAGCTTTGTGGAAAGTTTTGGGACAACTTTGCGAACAATTTTGGACAGCTTTGTGGATAGTTTTGGGACAGATTTGTGGACAGATTTGAGCAATTTCTTGGTGAGCTTGCTAGAGCATATTTGGGTAAGTTCTTAGTGAACTTGCTAAAGCATATTTGGACAAGTTCTTGGTGAGCTTGTTAGAGCATATTTGGGAAATTTCTTGGTGAGCTTACTAGATCAGTTTTGGACAAATTCTGTGTGAGCTTGTTATTCATTTTTGGACAAGTTCTATGTGAGCTTGTTATTCATTTTTGGACAAGTTCTGTGTGAGCTTGTTATTCAAATTTGGACAATTTCTATGTGAACTTGTTATTCAGTTTTGAACAAGTTCTGTGTGAGCTTGTTATTCAGATTTGGACAAGTTTTGTGTGAACTTGTTATTACCTAGCTTTGAGCAGATCAAATAAATCATTGTATTGGATAAGTATATTTATTTCTATGTGAAATATTATAATGATATTATCTGGTGGAGTACCCCACATTGGGAGAACCACGTTAAATCTTGTGTCTCAATTATGTGTGGTGACTTGTGCTTTTTCTTACTACTGCTATCTGAGTTATTAATACACACTGCTATATTTGGTTATTGCAATTAAGGACATTAATTGCTATTGATTTGGAAAGAGTAAAAAGTGGTCTTATACTATTCACCCTCGCTCTCGGTATAAGCTTATGTTCTTCAATTGGTATCAGAGCGGGTTCCTTCGAAAAAGCTAACAGCTTGAGGAAAGATTCTACAAGAACACAAATGGCTTCATAGAATGGATCATTTACAAATAAGTCTTCATGGTTTGATGGTAATAATTATGCTTTCTAGAGCATGAGGATGAATAACTACTTGATATCACAAGGATATGAGGTATGGAAAATGGTTTAAAAAGAGTATAGGTTTGAAGGTGATCCCGAGGCAGATAAGACTATCAAAAAATTGGTTGAGATCAATGCAAGAGCAATGAATTGTATTTTGAGTGGAATTTGTGAGACATATTTTACAAAGGTCATGGTATGTAATTCAGCTAATGAGATGTGGACCAAGTTGTAGAATACTTATGAAGGATATTCCAAGGTAAAGTTGGCAAAACTACAAACTCATAAAAAAATATTTGAGAAATTGAAAATGGAAGATTCTAAATATATTGCAAAGTTTTTACTTTGTGTTGATGAGATTACTAACACCATGAGAGGCCTAGGTTTCGAGATTAAAGTATCAAAATTTACTCAAAATGTTTTGAGATCACTTCCCATGAAATATGATGCTAAGGTTTCAGTAATAGAAAAAACAAAGGATATCAATAAGCTAACAATGGAAGAATTGCAAGGAACTCTCATAGCTTATGAGATGATGGTAAGTAAGCATCAGGTTCCAATAAAATAGATTACATTCAAGGATTCGAAAAAAGAGAAAGGGAAAGTTTCAGAAACAAGTAGAGGTTCATATAATGATGAGGAAGCTAACTTCATCAAAAGGAATAAGGACTCAAAGAATTTTAGGGATATAAGGAAATTCAGATTCTACAAGTGTGGTGATCTTGGTCACTATGCATATAGGTGTCCACATGAAGAAAACGGTGATGATGAAAAATAGGGTCACAGAAGAAAATAAGATGGAAAGCATAAGCATGACAAATATGACAGATACAAGCAAAACAGGTATGAGAAGAAGAAATTTTTTCGTAAGGCAAAGAAATCTTGCTACATTGTAGAAGCTAGTGATAGTTCATATTACAGTGATAGAAACCAGTCATATGAAGAAGAATGTACATTCTTTGGAATAAATGAAGAAAATCAAGAACATCTATTCCTAGGTATTTAAGTTAAAGAAGAGGATATATCTATTGAAGAAATACATGAAGAGCTTTCCATAGCCATTGAGCAAGCAAATAGGTACAAGAAAGGTCTAAGGATATTAAAATGCTTCATATACAGAGATTTTGGGCGTATAGATGATGATTGCATGCACATAAGCAATTGCAACAAGGAAAGTTTATTTGTTGAAAAAGAAAGCAGTAGTTCTAGTGACAATTCTAGCAGCAATGATGATGAAGAAGAGAATTCCACAAAATAGGAAAAGAAAAACAAAATATTGGAAAATAAAATCAAGAGGCTTGAAAATAAGATACATGAAAATGAAAAGGTCAATATGATGCTCAATCAACACATTCAAGATTTGGAAAAAGAGCTTCAAGAAACAAAATAGCTTGGCATCACTATTTTTGATAAATTGAAGGCAAGAAAAGAAAGATGTAATCAGTTAGAAGAAGAAGATCAAAAAAGTTTGGGGACCTACATAAATGAGTTAGCACATTTTCAAAGAACTTCAAAAACTCTGGATAATTTTTTGGATTCACAACGAGATCCATTTATAAAAACGGGGCTTGGTTATGAAGAAGGGAAATAAAAAATAAGTACACAAGGACCTATATTTGTATCAGGAGGTTTTGTTTTAGAAATCTACAAGGAAGAATCGGTTTCCAAAGAAAAAGAAGCAGTAGAAATGGATACTTGCATTTCAGAGGCTATAGAGATGTGTGCAAATTTGCTACTTGACACAAATAGAGAGAAAGAAGAGGAAAATTCCAAAGCACCAAAGGTCTCATATTTCAGGTTTGGGGAATCACACGAAAGGAAGTTCTAAAATATGAAAGCAAGGAAGCACCTAATATTTGTGAGGAAAGTTTCAAAGTTCTTATGGCTCCAAATATTCAATTTGGTTCTTGTTTTGAGATAGGTGAATCAAGTTCAAAAGGAAAAGAAATACTTGAAGAGAAAAGCAAGGAATAAACTAAGGAAGAGGATTTAGATACTACAAAGAAGGTTCAAGGATACAATGCACAAGTTGAAAATGATCATAAGGATAATGGTCAAGAAAGGTATGAAGAACCAAGGCATGAACAAAGGGCTTTTCAAGGACATTATTTTTCTTGTAATGGATTTGGACACAAGGGTATACATTGCAAAATCCATGCATCAAAGAAGTTTGATTTTGCTAGAAGAAACTTCAAAGGAAGAAGGTATGGTTTTCAGGGGCATTGCTTCTCATGTAACAATATTGGTCATAGAGCTTTTCAGTGCAAAGGAAATAAGCAACATGGTTTTGGTTTTAGAGCTTCACAATTCAGAAGTCATGGGAGTAATGGTCATGAAAACAGAGCTTCACAATACAAGGTTCAGGAAAGGAATGGATATGGAAATTATTTCAAGAAAGAATTCAGGACATGGGCACCATCCAAAGGCTACAATATCAAGTGTTTTAATTGCAATAACTTTGGACATATTGCAAAATGGTGTAGGACTCAATTCCAAACATGTTCAAGGCAAGAAGGTCAAACAGGTTCAAGGCAAGAAGGTCAAATAGGTTCTATACAAGAAGATCAAGTAATTCATCAAGATAAGGATATTAGAAAAATATGGAAGGAAGTTGATAGAGGAAAGAAACAATGTGATATGGGAGTAAAAGTACTCCCACCCCAAAATTAATCACCTCAAGAGAGAAGGTGGTCAGGGGGCTAAGTTTAAGAGTCATATCTCTTATCCCCATAGGTGTCCCTTTTGCCATTGATGTCAAAGGGGGAGAGATTTTAGTAAGGGGGAGAGCATTGAGTTAGGGGGAGCAGCCTCCAAAGAGAGCATTGAGTTAGGGGGAGCAACCTCCATAGATATTATTGAGTTAGGGGGAGCAACTTTGATTCTCAGAGATGGTTTTTGCAGTGATTGTGGTTTTTGCTTTAGAGGTGTTGCCATCAATGAAAAAGGGGGAGATTGTTGGCAATTTAAGTTATTTTATGTTTTCATTGATGTCACATGAATCATTGATGTCATATGGATCACATTGAGTTTTGGTGGGCAGATGATATTTTGGAAAGCATGGATAAATTCAGGGTTTTTGTGAAAACCAAGGTAGGCAAAATAAAAGGTTTTATTTAAAACCATGGATGGAAGATTTGAAATGGGTTTTTATTAAAACCTAGGTTGGCCTTTCGTTTCATCGAAAAATGTGCCCCGATGATGGAGATATTTAATTTTAAATATTTAGTTTAAATTTTAATTATTTAAAATTTAAATTTAAATTTTAAAATTAAAATTAAAGTTAGTGTCGACGTCTAAAGAAAGAGGGAAAATCAATAATGCACCGACATCATCGAAAATTAGGAGAAGACTATATAAATGGGGATCCTAAGGTTCATTTAAAATTTATCCTTGCTTGTGTTAATCGTTGGTTAAACATCCGAAGAGAGCTCATGCAAAAATCATTTTTGAAAAAGGAGACAACGAATAAATCCAAGGTTGGTCGAAAGCCCAAGACATTGTGGGCAGAGTGGCGCATTTCCAATTGGATTTTTGTTAAGGTGTGTGGTAGCGCTTTACGTCAAGGTTTGAATCTCCTTGACTGCATTCGAAGGTATTGGAAGGAAAGTGATCGAAGCACTTTTGGTTTGCATGGAAGGGAGGAAGGACTTAAGGCACATCGTGCCTTTTCCTTTCAAATGAGTGGCTAGCTTGTGTGGCAACCTTAGCCACGGCTAAGGCGCTCACGGTGTGTGCAAGTTGGGGGTTCGAATCCCCTTGAGGAGGTAATTACGTTTTGCTTTATTTTAATTTCATTGATGCCCTAGTATAGGAGTTATAAGGTGGTTAAGGAATAATTAAAGTTTTTAATTAAACTTTATTTTTATAAGAGTTGTGATTATTATTTCAGAGGTGGATGAGTTGTTGATTTATTTTGATATTCATGAAATTGAAAATTAAGATTTAGGAGAAATAAGGAGTTGTTATAAAACATTTTTGAGAGCCTTATTGATTGTTATTTTTGATAAGGGTTTTTATTAAAAAAGACTTTGGTGGATGTGTTTATTAAGTTGGAGTAAAAAGGTGTAAATTGAGTTATGTTTATCTTGTGATTATTATTTGAAGTCCACTAACCCTTATTGAGATTGGAAAGGAAAGTTGTATTTAGTGTGGAAGATTTTGTGGACAACTTCTTGGCATCAAAAAGGTATGGTCACATTCTCCTATTGATTGTTTATGGTGGTTGATTTCTGAAATATCATTGGAGTGAAATTGATTGGTTGTGGTTTCCTTTTCGAAAGTGGTTGGTTGAATGCTTTAAGGTTTTTTGATTTGAGAGTTGTGTTTAAACCTTTTTTATAAGCATAGTCATTGAAGCCCATTGGTTGTGAAAGAACTTGAAAAGAACATGAGTATCATTGTTATGTGAGATTTATTGTTGAGCATTGTTGGAAATATTTGAGTTGGTTGATACATGCTTGGACTAGGGTTTTTGTGAGAAATAGTAGTCCCTTGTGGTGATTGGTTGAGTTGAGTTGATTGAGCCTATTCAAGTGATTGTGTGAGGTGATTGGTCAAGTTCCATGAAACAAACTATTCCATAATTCTGATTTGAGTTGAGATTGATATTAGAACATATTGAGTCTCTAACAATTCTCTTTATGCTTCTATGAGTTGACTTGAGTTGATTTGAGATTGATTTGAGTTGAGATTGAGCTTAGAACATATTGAGTCTCTAAAAATTCTCTTTATGCTTCTATGAGTTGATTTGAGTTGATTTGAGTTGATATCATTGTGGATCATTGTTGTCATCCATTGAAGAGTACATTGCCATTCATTATTGAGTTCATATTTGAGCTTTGCCTTGATAGATTTGTGGATGATATTTGAGCACTACTTGAGCATGATTGATTGAGCCTTTGATAAGGCTTTGTGGATAGTTTGGGACAGCTTTGTGGACAGTTTTGGGACAGCTTTGTGGACATTTTTGGACAACTTTGTGGACAGTTTTAGGACAGCTTTGTGGACATTTTTGGGACAGCTTTGTGGACAGCTTTGTGGATAGCTTTATGGATAGCTTTGTGGACAGTTTTGGGATAAATTTGTGGATAGATTTGAGCAAGTTCTTAGTGAGCTTGCTAGAGCATATTTGGGCAAGTTCTTGGTGAGCTTGCTAGAGCATATTTGAACAAGTTCTTGGTGATCTTGTTAGAGCATATTTGGGCAAGTTCTTGGTGAGCTTGCTAGAGCAGTTTTTGACAAGTTCTGTGTGAGCGTGTTATTCAGTTTTGGATAAGTTCTGTGAGAGCTTGTTATTTAATTTTGGAAAAGTTCTGTGTGAGCTTGTAATTTAAATTTGGACAAGTTCTATGTGAACTTGTTATTCAGTTTTGGACAAGTTCTGTGTGAGCTTGTTATTCATATTTGGAAAAGTTCTGTGTGAACTTGTTATTACCTAGCTTTGAGCAGATCAAAGAAATCATTATATTGGATAAAGGATCTTTATTTCTATGTGAAATATTATAAGGAGATTATCTGGTGGAGTACCCCACATTGGGGGAACCACGTTAAATCTTGTGTCTCAATTATGTGTGGTGACTTGTGCTCTTGCTTACTACTGATATCTGAGTTATTAATGCACACTGCTATATTTGGTTATTGCAATTAAGGACATTAATTGATATTGATTTGGAAATAAAGTAAAAAGTGATCTTATACTGTTCACCCCCCTCTCATTATAAGCTTGTGTTCTTCATACATCAGATAAAATGTACTGGTGCTCCACCTATAATGATCCTCATAGAGAAGACACATACATGGTTCACTTGAACCATGTGCAGACATTAGTAGAAATTTCTGTCGATGGACAAGTCAATATGATAATAAATGTGGATCATAACTTTATGGTCCCATATTTGGAGTAAGTTTCAGTCCTTACGAGGACTGGGAAGAAGTCGATAACTATTGATCCAGCAAAAATTGAGCCTTTAAAAGTTCCTGTCAAACAAAAGGTGTAGAATTAAAAAGTGCAACCACAAGCAAAGGTGTCTGGCACATCAACGAAGCAGCAAGATTTTGTCTTATTGAAGGATATGTTGCCCAAACAAGCTCAAGAGAAGGTGTAAATGAATGCGTCAGCTTCATAACCTACAACCGCTCAAGTGCAAATAGAAACATAAGAGCAGGCTAAAGAGCATCTCAAGTACCCATCGTTGACTAAGCAGCAAAGGGTGGAAGCTACTCAATAGTATCGAAACAAGTATGAGCATGTTCTAGAAGAGAAGGTTCTTAGTGCTTCTAATTATAATATTGTGGAGGCTATGAAGAAGATTTCGACAAAGGTGAGTTTATATGATGCATTACAGTTACCTGGATAGGTTTACCTATGCAAGAATATCTAAAATAAATAAAATATCAGAATAAAAGTCCTTCCCAAATAGTGTTAGCACAAACACTACCTACTTTCACCACTAGAAATAACATACCTCCTCCATTCTATTTGTCTCTCAGAATGGAAGGATAGATTGTGCACAATTGCATGATTGACTCCGATGCTACGATTATTGTCATGCCAAAGGCAGTATGTGAAGTAATTGGGATGGAATACACGAGAAGCAGTCTAGGCATATTGCAGTTGGATGGGACCCCTATTAAAATAGTAGAAGTAATCAAGAATATTCCTATAATTTTGCACAGTATACCTCAAGTTACTATTATTCAAGAAGTAGGGGTGGTTGACCTGGAACCATACTTTAGCATGTATCTTTCATGGGAATTCATAGTGAAACTAGGAGGATATATTTCCCTAGATTATTCACATTTGGAGATCCCATTCAAGGGAAGAAGGATCCACATTTATAATGAAAATCCATCCACTTTTCATATAGAGAAACTAGAAAAAGAGGAAAAGTCCACTAGTGCAATCAACATGATGACAGAGGAAGCACAAGAGGTGGATTTGATGGAAGAGGCCCTTGGTGAGATTCACATTAAAGATAATTTTTCACTAATGGATTTCAATATGATGGGGGAAACTGATATCGGTTGTTACACTATAACTAAGCCTTGGTAGGCAGAAGAAGGAGTCTCTGATTCCCCACACCCTATCTCTAATAAGCTATGGAAGCTATATTTCAATGGTGCAAGGTGCAAGAACGACGCAGGGACTAGAATTGTTCGTGTTTCTCCTACAGGATTGCAGAAAACCTATTCATATCAATTAACTTGGAGTTGTATGAATAATATCATCGAATATAAAGCATTATGCCTTGGTTTGAAAAAGGCAAAAAAGTTGGGAATAAAATAGCTATAATTCTTTGGAGATTCTGAGCTCATCGTCAACCAAACTACAAACAAGTGTGTGTCAAAGCAACACTACTTGAAGGCCTACCATAACAAGGTATGGGATTTGTTTGAGTCCTTTACAGCATTGAATATTCAAGAGATTTCACAGGAGCAGAACAAACATGTAGATATCTTAGCTTTCCTTGGTGCCAATTTCTCTCCTATAGAACAAGTGGTCAGGAAACCCAAGACTATGAGGGTGATCTATAGACCCTCGGTCCCTGATAAGAACCTTTATTGGCAATTTTTCGATAGTGATGAACAGATAATTAACTTCTTGATTAAGGAGGTTGCTAGTGTAGAAGAAATAACATTGGCCACAAAAGAAATGGAGGGAATGATTCAATTGAAGAACAATCACGTCCCTAGGGAGCTAATTTTTCTTGAAAACTTGTTTGACCAGAATTATCGAGTGAAAAAACATAAGATTAAAGTTGACACGAAGGAATACAAGGAAATCCAGTTGGAGTCTGAGAAGATTATCAAATTCGGAATAGTCTGTACACTAGAGGAAATCGAAGATATCAAAAATTTGTGTTATGAGTTCTCTGATATCGTCGCATGTAGTTATCATGATTTGAAAGGATATGATAAAAATGTAATCCAACATACTTTTGAACTGCAAGAGGGGGTCAAGCCTTTTCAATAGAACAATGGCCAATCAACCCGAAAATCGAAGTACTTATGAAAGCAAAGCTATTAAAAATTCTGGAGGCAAATATAATCTATCCAATCAAGCACTCGAAATGGGTAGCAAACTTGGTTCCTGTTCAAAAGAAGAATGTAGACATTCGTTTGTGTGGATTTTTAGAATCTGAACCAGGCATCCTTGAAAGATCACTACCCCTGTTGCAGATTGATCAAATTCTTTATGTGGTTGCTGGAGCATAGAGGTTTTCATTGTTGGATGGTTTCTTTGGTTATAACTAGATTTGGGTGAAATACGAGGACCAACACAAGACAATATTTACTACAAAATGAGATACTTTTGCCTATAAAAGGATGCCATTTGGTCTTTCCAATGTCGACGCCACATTTCAAAGAGCTATGGACATTGCTTTCGATGAGTTGTTGAATAGAGTTATTGTGATTTACCTTGACATGATTGTTTTCTCACACTGCAGGGAAGAGCACGTCTCTCATTTGAGACAAGTGTTCAAAAAGTGTCGAGAGTTTGGAATTTCCATTAACCCAAAGAAGTCCATTTTCGTTATCAAGGAAGGGAAAATTTTAGGAAATGTGATTTCGCAAGAAGGACTAGCGATTGATCCTACGAGGGTTGAGGCTCTCTTGAAATTTCTACTGCCAGTTAACAAGAAAGAGTTGTAGTCATTCTTTGGCCAGATCAACTTCATTCATAAGTTCATTGTTGATTTCGCTCAAGTTGTAAAACCAATTATTGAGCTTCTAAATAAGAATGCAAACTTCAAATGGACAAAAGTGAGAAGACAGGCTTTTTGCAAAATCAAGGAAAGAATCACTCAAGTACCAGTATTAATTAACCCAGATTATTCAAAATATTTTATCCTCTATGCAGTAGGTGAGCAAGAGAGTTACGTTGTTGTTCTCACACAAAAGCATGCAGATGGAGATGAAAATTTGATTGCCTTCTTGAACCAAGTGATTGCACCACACCAGGAGAAGTATAATTTCATTGAAAAATAGGTGTATGCAGTTATGAAATCCTTAAAAAAGTTTCGACATTTTGTTTCACAAAGCAAGACGATAGTCTATGTTATTCACCCAAATTTTCAAAACTTCATTATTCAATGGGAATTAGGCGATAAAAGAGCAAGTTGGGTCTCAAAGATTCAAGAATATGATGTGGAGATCCAGCCCACTAAGTTGATTCGTGGACGAGCTCTCTGCCAAGAACTGGCCAAAAGTGCAACTTTTGGATCACTAACTCCAGTACAAGATGAGGTAATCAACGAAAGTATTTGTGTGAATCAAGCTACAACTGATCGTGATTGGATGGAGGACCTTGTCAAATTATTTACGTCTGGGAAATGTCCATCACATATTGATGATTCACAGCGACGAAGATTCAAACTGCAAGCACTTAAATATGTCATGTTGTCGAATGGACTATTTTGTAAGAACATAGACGAGGTACTCCTCATATGTGTGAAGGATCTATAGAAAGTAAACAATTTAGAGGAATTTCACTCCATCTTATCCGACGGATACTATGCAGGAAGGCCCATGGCCTTGAAGATCATCCAACCGGGTATTTCTAGCCCACTCTTTTCGCAGATGCTCACAAGGTGAGCCGAAGTTGTGATAATTGTCAATGATATGTTGGCAGGAATAAGAAAGCATATTTACCTCTGCATCCGATTCAAGTAGAACCACCCTTTCAGTAGTGGGGCTTGGACTTCATTGGTATTATTGATCCTCATTCTTCAGCTGAGCACAAATATATCTAATGACAACTGATTATTTTACTAGATGGGTAGAGGCCATTCCAACCAAAAAAGTAGATCAAGCTACAGTTATCTCTTTCTTGGAGGGATTGATCACCCGTTTCAGTGTTCCAGATGCAATTGTAATAGATAACAGGACTCCATTCATCAGGGTAAAGATCACCGAATTCACCAGTAAGTATGGGATTTATTTCAAGTCATCCTCCAATTATTACCCACAAGGAAACGACTTGGTCGAATCCACAAACAAAAATTTGCTACAAATATTAAAAAGGACACTAGGGAACAATAAAAGAAGCTAACACCTACTGTTAAATCAGGCTCTGTGGACAGATCAGATAGCATTAAATAAGTCTATTAAAGCTTCCCCCTATTCCTTGGTGAATGGAAAAGAGGTATTCCTACCTACTCACATCGAACTACCTGTCCTTCAAAATTTGTAGTTCTTCAAATATGAAGATGATGAGTTTGATCCGATGACTGCAAGCCTACCTTAGTTGTTGCAGCTATAGGAGGAGAGAGAAAGAGCGTATGAAGCTTTCACAGAGCATACAAAAATGATGCATAAGTGGTTTGGCAGGAAGACAACAGAACACAAGTTTCGAGTGGGAGATTTGGTTCGCAAATGGAATGAAAATCAATCCAAACCAGGAAAGCATCACAAGTTCGATGTGATTTGGGAAGGTCCATTTCATATTTATGCAGTGAATTCGATGAATGCATATTATCTTCGAGATATGGATGGTTGGGATCTGCCGATTCTAGTTAACGGTCTTCATTTGAAGGCCTATTTTCAATGAGGTAATCTAAAGGTACTAGTTTGTAAATATGTACATATTTTATTTACAAGTATTTTATTGTTTTATAGATATAAAAAAAAAAAAAAAGAGAAAAAAGGAGGAAAAGAAAATATATGCTCCATCTTTCTTACAAAATCAATTTCGCCTTAAAATGGTTTCACAAAGACATTATGTTTTCAGGCGAAAATAATGGTTGTGCTGGAAAGTTTTAACAAGTATAAAAGCCCTAAAATTTAAAAGGTTGTTTTTCTTTACAAGTATTCAAATTCAAAAAGGAAGATGTTCCAGAGAAGGCATTCGAAGACTCCTAGTGAAAGTTCTGGCGCTGATAAACAAAATGCCTTAGTTGGAAATCAAAGCACGGAGCTTAATTTCGTAATTGCGAATGCAAAGAACTAAGAGCGCTTTCACCCCAAGGGAAGGGTGAAAGCTCCATTCGCCTCCTAGTGGGGCGAACGTATTCGAAGACAAGAAAATTATATGAAGAGCGCCGAAATTTGTAATTTAAAAATTAAAAGTGCTCTCGCCAAAAGGGAAGGGTGAAAGCCCTCATTCGCATCTTAGTGAGGCGAATGCAGGTACAATGTCAATTGGGCCCTGAACGTATTTTTAAAGTCAAAGTCGATCAACGACGTTTTTCGCCCCATGTGAGGGGCGAATCTCCCGTTAGTCTCTCATAGGGGCGGAGTAGTATATAAAGATTTTTAAGGTGTGAAGGGTGCGTTTTAGCTTTTTGAGAGACTACACATACAAAGAATTTCATTTAAGCTTTTTGTGAAAGCGTATCAACCCAAGTGTTATAAAGGTGCTTAAAGAGTATGGGAGAGCGCTATTTTTTTATGAATCCATTAAAAGTCAAATTAAAAAAAAAAAAAAGAGAAAAAGAACAAGGTTTTGAATCAAATTTTAAAAAGAAAAAAAAAAAGAGAAAAAAAACAAGGTTTTATTAAAAGCTTTTATATAACAAGGATTATATTTTTAAATTCAGTTTTCTTTCTATGGCAAAAATAAAGAAAAAAAATATGTAAAAAAAAAAGCTCTAAAATCAGGGGTGTTTTTTTTTTAAATCCATGCTTTTTCTAAATAAGGGACGAAAAAGAGAAGCAAGAAGTTATTTTAAAAGAAGAACATTCGCCATGGAATCAAATCAAGCAGGTTGAAGATGTTTTTGGAGCAAGAGGAAAGAATATCAAGTGCACCTCAGAAGTGTTTCGCCCTCCACTATTTTATTTTTCGGAGAGTGACGATTTTCAAAGTGCAATCCAGTTTCAAGAGCGCTCCCTCAAAGTGAGTTTGCCCTCCAACACGTGTTAGATTTCAAGAGATGAGCATGCACATTAATGACACATTTTTGGAGCAGTTAATTTAAAATGTGCGCCCGAATTTGTGTTGGAAGACGATTTGGTATTCCCGAGGGACGAAATCTCGCACCAACAAAAGTAGAAGCACTCATTGGTCCGCAGGTGGCGAACTTAATTTTCCAAGGCAATTTTAGTAGTCAGGGCACATTTTTCAAAGGCGCAGCGCAACAATAAGGGAATGCTTTCCAAAAGTGATTTTGCAGCAAATTACATCCGGTTACCATTTAGCATCGGGATCAATATCGATTGAGGGAAACAAGGCGCACGCCCTCCTGACTTTACCAGGGAAAGTTACTGCATTTACTCTGATGGTTGGTATGCGTTCTATAAATAAAGCATAGGTAAATTTGCCCAAAAGTTAAAATTCTTTAAAAAAAAAATCTATCGATATGTTTTCGAGCTTTTGGTTGCAGAAGTTGCAGAGCATCTTTGATATTGTAGGAGTTGACAGAATGGGGAAGAAAAGCAAGGAAGTTAAAGAGGCTGCAGAGCCTAAATAGTCAAAGAAGAAAGCAGAAGGAGGGTCAAAGTCCAAGAAATCCTGTCAAAATGAAAACGTGGACTTGGACCCATATTCTGACACTATGGCAGAGATCGAAGACCGTGTGATTACGAACAAAGGCGTAGTGAAGCTCCGAAAAGATGTAGAATTTGCAGTAAATTAGGGGTTGACGATGGAGAGCCCCATGACTATGTCGTTTTACGTGTAGTTATTTTGGTATTTGTGTACGCCTTTACACCCTTGCCTAAAGCTAGTAAAATTAATTGCTAGATTTTATAACCCAGTTACCAGGTCGATTCGAAGTACAAATGGGGAGGTGTTTTTCTCTATTTCTACTGTTGAAGTGAGGCAAGCATTTGCATGTGGGTTAAAGCCCCCATCTGATATGATTTTCAAGAAGCTACACATTAATGAGCAAGAGGAAAGATATGTTTCAACGGTGACAATGCGCCAGTTCATGGAAACACAGTTGATTAAGGAGCCGCAATTAGCGCAACTTTCGAATCTGCAAAAGTCTTTGTCAGAATTTTATAGCCCTTATTTTTTTTCGATGCTAGTATGGGTTGCTGGTTTTTCGGTGGATTCTACAGTTCACAAGTGGCAAGCAGCGCTGGTCCAATGTATATCTCAAAGGGAGTTTTATGCTCCAAGGACCATGAGAAGAGACATAAATCTGATTTCTTTCGATTGGGCCGATTTTATATATCGAAAGATGCACGTCCAGTTGGAAAAACTACATAAGGGAGAAGAGACCTCATTCAAACACACATCCTTCCTCATCTGGTATTTCTTCTTTCATTTGCACCAGCATTTTTTATTCATTGCAATAAAATAGGTTGATGAAAATGATGAATTGTTGCCTGTTTATATGTGGACTCCCGCTCTCTCAAGGAGGGAGTCATACTATAGTTTTAACTGCCTATTTTTAGGTCCCGCAATTGAGTTTATTTGCGGCCAAAGTGAGAGAGTGCCACAGGCAATGAAGGAGGCAGTTGTCACAACCGAAAAGGGTGATATTTTTATTGACTCAAGGAGTGGTTGTCAGAATTTATGGCTTCACAGGTAAGTCATTCCTGCTCCCATACTTCACCACCAAGCACATTTTTGCCATGGAGGTGGTGTGCCAGACAGATAATACCAATGACGTGTATGGAGTAGGGCACGAAAAAAGAAATTGTACCATGTCGTTCAAGTTTGGCAGTATTGAGGTGAACTAGGTCGAGAAAAATAGGTTGCTCATGGAGGTAAATCAAGACCTAAGGTTGATAGAGTTGTTGCAACGGTGGAGATGCGACCCATTGGGCAAGTTTATAGAAATAATCAAGGCCAAGACCTTTCATTGTTGTCCACGACCCAATATCCAAGCAAATCATAACAATTTTGATGGGCGAGATTTAGAGTGGCATGTTGATTCTTGAGGATATGATGGCGCTCCCTCCATGGCACGACTTTTACAAGTATGAGGCTGATACAACCCAACAGTGCATAGAGATCACATTCCTCTACCCGGGCTATTTGGCCAAATGAAGGAACAATTGCCTTGGACCAAAGAAAAAATTATGAATTGGTGGATAATGCGGGTCCATAGAGGAAAAATTGCATCACCTTATGGGTTGAAGATGGATGGGGCGTTTTCGGAAGCCTATGATGAATTTGTCAATGCCTATCAACCCATCGCTTTCGCCAAGGTCATACCTCAAAGTTTTCAACATTCTGACAATGGTGGAAGCATGGCAAGAGAAGAGCGTCCAGCAGTTGAGGAGGAGACACCTGAGGAAGAAGAACAACAATATGCATTTCAACAAAGGTCGTAGTGGTCAAAGCGAAAGGTATATGAGGTACCTTTTTTGGAGAAGCATATTATTCGAGAGGTGCTTCCATTTCTAAAAGCTACGAAGAAGACAAGGACTGGCGCTACTTCATCTACTGTTGCAGTTTTGGCTGTTGCAGTTTCTACAGTTGTAGTTGATGCAACAACCGTTAATTTACCTATGTTGGAGTTGGTTGCTCCAGTTAGTGTTGTCCAAATGTTTCCATTGATTTAAGAGCAGGTGGAGGTTGTTAACCTCAAGGTGTAAGCGGAGGAGCAACAAGAAGAATTTATTATGCAGTCGCCTCCATCACTAGGACACATGATGCTTGCGCTCGAAGGTACGTTTTTCCTTCTCTCTTCTACTTCAAAGCATGTAGTGGTTGTTACTGCATTTCCATCAGTCCTTACGTCAGTCGCTCCCCCTTTCGGTATGCCCTTCGTATCCATTTTACTCCCCTCTTCTAACCCGCAAGTCACTACTGCTCCTTTTTCCCTCTCTTCAACCTCCCTTTCTTTCAGTTCGTTCGCATCAGGACCAAATCCATTTTCGCGTCCTTCCTCTTCAATTGTTGCCACCACTTCTACTAAGGCTGTAAGTATGCAAGCTCCTCCAAGGGTAAGCGTAATTGTAGTCGAACTAGGTTCTTCCATCCACTCTGTTGTTTTGGTTCCCCCTCTCTTTGTTATCTCCTCTTCTTCCTTTGAGACGAATCATTCACAGATTCTCATTCTCTTCACGCAATTTTTGGAGCTGCAAGTACTACCTATAGCCGAGGTGATGCCTAAGCAGCTAGATGTAGAGAAAATCAGTCGATTGCACCTTAGTTCGTCATAGTGGCTGAAAAGCCATAGAAGGAAAGAAGCACTTGCTCCAGCTTGACCTCTCAAGAAAGTTACCTTTGGTCTAGTCGCTATGGAGGCTCACACCAAGATCACTCCCTAGTCTAGAAGCCATAAGGATAAATGACGCCAAGTGATTATGCTTATGAGACTGTGACAGAAGACCTGACAAGGATCGACCCCACTGAAAAAATGAGGAATATACAGGTTGATATGAGTTCGATTTATCTACATGGCGAGTATTATAAGCAAATATATTATGACGTCGAAAATAAAATTGTTGAACTTGAAGACGCCTTAGCAGTGAGTAAGGCACGGCAGGAAAAGATAGTGACAGAAAATGAACACTTGTGTCAACAGGCAAGGGTGCATCAAAAGGAAAAAGATACATTGGAGCAGTAAGTACAGGCGTTGAAGGCACAACTTGAGTCCATACAGACCCATATGGCAAAAAAGGCTACGCGGGTTGCAGGCTTCCCTCCGAAAATGATTAAGGAGGCCCACCTTCGCTCGACTCAAAATTGCGAGAAATTGATAGTGAAAGCAGTTCAAGTGTTGCAATATTTGTGGGCAGCACAGATACAGATTCAGTTGAGCCAGCAAGTGATAGATATTGTTGAGGAGATGCTAGAACCCTATATGGAAATGGCTGTAAAAATCCAAGCTTTGGCTCAGTCCAGTATGTACATTCACCCTCTAAGTGAGATGGATCAAGCTTGGTCCGCCACTAAGGTCACACTGCACAGTTACTTTCAAAGGATGGACCTGGTGAGAGAAGGCAGAAAGATCCTTAACACAATAGAGCGAGAGCACATTGTTTTTGTGATCCATTTTTATGCTCTCGTCGATATAGGCTTTCTAGGTTTTACTGATGAATGGGGCGAACCTTTGCCAAAGGAACAGTTGGAAGCGATTTGGAAGAATTTTTTGGACACTTCAAAATTCGACAAGTGGGAGGAGCCCATCACAAAGGAGCAAGTGTTGTCGCTTATGAAGAAGTATACCCACATGGAGCTATCATTGTTTGAGTTAGCTCAACGAGCTAAACACCTTAGCCTGGAGGACGTCCAGAACGTGCGGTATGTGTATGAGTCACTAAGTGTTCCTTACCCATTCACTACACAGCTTGGGCTGAGGCGGTCACAGTCTACGAAGTTACCTACGAAAGCTTGAAGGAGCAAGAATAATGGGCCGTAGTAGAAAAAATAGCAACGAAGCAAGCAGCAACTGAAGTAGAATGGGCAAAAGTACTACGGGTAGTAGCAGAGGCAAAGGCGGCTAAGAAGGCAACATAACAATTAGTGCAGAAAAAGGCGTCCAAATCAGAAGCGCCAGCCAAAGCAGACGGTAAGAAGACTCAATAATGTGCCCAATGGATAAAGGCTTGGGATCGCTTGCATCCATGTGAGTTGGATACCCTATGAGCCGCTAGAAATGTTGGAAGTTTTGAACTATGCCACATTAAAATTTTGATCAAATTTTGTCAAAAGATTTTTGTTTGTAAAAGTGGCAATTATAATAAAATTGTGTTCCACGTTCACCGCAATATTTTTGTGTGTAATCATTTTTGTGTATTTTCACGTAATTATGTGCTTCGAAATAGTGGAAATCGTAAGGGAAATCATAAGATAAATGTGTTTTCGCCCGAAACATTTGCAAAAAATGTCACCCAAGGAAAGGCAATGTTGAAGGTTAAAATCATGTTCGCCTCCAAAAATGGGTGAAGGGCCCGTTCGCCTCACTCTGGGGCCAACAAGAAATTTTAAAATAGATAAGTCCCTTTCGCCCCTCATTGGGGCAAAAGAACGTTGAAGCGCCTTAAAATTATGGAGAACTCAAAAGAAAATTCAGCAATTTAAAGAAAAGGTGCCTTTGCCCCAAAGTTGGGGCGAAAGCTTCGTTCGCCCCACTTTGGGGCGAACGTCATTAGAACAAAGGTGTTGACAAGTCAGCAGCACGTTCGCCCCGGTTGAGGGTCGAAAGCTCCATTCGCCCCTCCCGGGGGCAAAAGCTCAACGAATGGCGAGTTTTGGAAAAAGCAAAAGTGAATGACAAAAGTGCCAAGGCAACGTTGAAAAGTCAACTGCACATTCGCCCCAAAGAGGAGGGCAAAAATACCTTTTGCTCTTCTTTTGGGTGAACGTGCATGTAAGGTGTGGTCCCACTTTAGCGCACGAAAGGAAAATAGAAGTTGAAAGGCTTTCACCCCATAAGAGGGGTGAACGTCCCGTTCGCCCTTCCTTGGGATGAAGCTACAGGAGAATGGTGATACACGCGTCATAGGCATTGAAATGTCAGAATTACGTTCGCCTGGGATATAAGGCGACAATGCCTTTCGCCTATTCTGTGGTGAATGTATGTTTTAAAAGGGTCGCATGGGAGGCACTTTCGCTCTAAAAAGAAGGGAAAGAAAACGTTCGTTCCTTTTAGGGGCAAAACACCACAAAAAAAGTTCAGAGCATTGGAATAAGTCGTGCCATGACCAAGGAATGAATGCAATGTGCCTAGGGTTAATTTGAATAGAGGCAATGGTTGTATGTGAATGCAAGAGGCGCCCTATATACTAAGGAGCACGAATGAGTAGCGATGCAGACATCGTTTTAGCTCATTGCACTATTTCGGGTAAAATTAATTTTAAAAATTTAGTGAAGACTTTTAAAAGGCGCCTGGACCACATGAACGAAGGTTATTTAATGATTGGGGTAGAAGTTATTGAGATCATTGATTTCGTGCTGAAAAGAGTTGTAGTTTTCGATCACAAGGCGATTGCTATGAGTTCCAAGATATTCCGAACAAGGATAAATTTTTGAGGCACCGTGAACGTACCATATTGCCAACCGCCTTTGCAATTTTTTGTGCACCGACACCCAAATATGTCGATTTCTTGGAGGTGTTTCCTTAAAAGCTAGATCGTTGTTTCAAAATGATGAATTTTCAATATTTCTGAGAAGGAATTCCCTCACCGTGGTTCCTGATCTGTAAACATATTGTCTCCATGTACATTTAATGAAAGAGCCTCTATAAATACTAATCATTTTCATGTAATGGAGGATAGACATTCTGTAGAAAAACTATTCAAGTTTTCTTCATAAATAGAAGAAGTTGTGGCTTCTGATTTTGCAAGCAGTTTCTATGTGTGATTTTTTTTGTTCTAGCATTTCTATTTCATATTCATGTTTGCTATCTGCTGTTAAGTTCGAATTTTGCACTTGGATTTGGGCATTGTTGGTGTAAGTGTGAATACTAGAATGTGATTCTAGAAGTTGTCTTCGGGGAACTGTAAGTGAATTCTCTTGCCTCCTTTCTATTTTATGTTGCTATAACACTTGGTTGGAATTCCTGCTGCTAGTCTGTCCCCGATCCTACACCTTTGGCATGTGGCTATATTTCCCATTTCTTTCTGTTATTTCCAATTTCTTTCCTACAACTCTAGACTTTAACCGGTGTAGGATTAGTAAGGGAACCAACCCTCTATGGAGATTGGCACGGAGGACATTTCTTTCCTCCGGCCTTTCAATGTTGGTCATGTCTAGGGCGCACAAATGCATGTTTGTATGATTAGGTAGATATTCAACCAACATCCCTTTTTGACGTTCAGCACCGACCTTTCCACAAACCTGAACATGTACTCGGGAATATTTATCATCTTTTTCCCTTAGAGGTGGTTCATAAACGCTAGGTGGAAACTTCACATTATCGCACCCAGGCTGTCGAGGGTGAAGTATTGAAGAAACGTGATCATGACAGTATCCCAAGGCTTCGGCAACATCAATTTTTTATTTTAACTTTCAATAGTCGAGTGTAAATTTCATCGTTGGGCTTCATGCCTCAGCCAAATTTTGAGTGTCGTGTTCATTTCCAATTGTTGGGCTTCATACCTTAGCCAAATTTTGAGTGCTAAGTTTATTTCCAATTGTCGGGTTTCATGCCTTAGCCAAATTTTGAGTATCGGGTTCATTTCCAATTGTTGGGCTTTATGCCTTAGCCAAATTTTGAGTGTCGGATTCATTTTCGATTGTCGAGTTTTATGCTTAGACAAATTTTGAGTGTCGGATTCATTTTCAATTGTCAGGTTTTTTAGGTCTTTTTGTTAACGTCATCCTCTCTCAAAGTCTGATACTTTTTATACTTAGTCAATTTTAAGTCATTTTGAAGTGTCGGGTGCATGGCTTTTGACACCCCTTTGTTGATGTCATCGGTACAAGATCTCAAATATCATCCATACTTAGTCGAAATTGTTCCTTCTCATAGTTGCCAAGTAACAGGATTTGGGTATTCCTTTCCTTACGTCATCGATACAAGATCTCTGACGACCTCCATATTTTGGATCCGGCATTGTGCATTAGCTTCATACATTTCAGCTTTGTGCAGTTTGCATTTTAATGGCCCGTGAATGATTCTGGACATTTCCAATGACCTCCAAATGATTTTTTAATGCCTATAAAAAATTTCAATAGCTCAAAATTGATTTTTGATTGCTAAAGTGATTTCCAATTGTTCAGAAATGATTTTCAGTTTCTTGGAAAAAATTTCCTATTGCCCAAAAATGAATGCCCATAAAACTGTTTGAAATTAATTTTCAATAGCCCAAAAATGAATTCCAAATGCCCTGAAATGATTTTTAACTGCCCGGAATTGATTTCTGAAAATAATTTCTCAAAGCCTAGAAATGAATTTTTGTTGTGCAGAAATGAATTCCAATTGCTGGGAAGCGATTTCTAAATGCCTGGAATCAATTTTCAATTGTCTGAAATAATTTTCATAAGTCCAAAAATAATAACTTTTATCATCCGGAAAAGAAATTTTTATTTCTTTTCAGTACTAAGGTTTCAGAATCTGCACAAGATTTTTGAGTTGCTAGCAGATTTAAACTTGCATGCTTTTTAACTCCTTTTTACATGGCCATACATATGATTTGGGTAACTTTTGCACTTAAATTATGGACACACAATCATTTTCTAATAACTTTTTGGGTGACCTTGATAGGCATCTTGGACAAATTATTGTATGCAAACAATTTGGGGCATTAATTCTCATTAGAACCCACGCAAGATCATACTTTCCGAAAAGCTATTTTTTAAATAGCATCTATTGGAAGAAAACTTACAAATACAATCATGGCAACAATTATCACAACAAGCTCAAACCACAACAAAATTAAAGATATAAAGAGCTTTCAACTAAAATCCTGACATGATTGAAAATTGCATATAAACCCGAAAAAAACAAGAGAAGGCCGATTAAAAATTCAAAAAACGTGTTCCCAATCTATGCAGATCGGGTCGTGTTGTGCAAATGCAACAACAAGGGTTTCCATTTTTTTTAGCAAGGTACTAAGTGAATTTTTATCAATGTGATACCATATCATTTTTTCCTGCAAATGCTTATTTTAACTCTCCTACTTTTTTAAGATTTGTCATGCTGCAATTATTATTTTTCATCATCTTTGCCTTTAGGTACTTTTCTATGCTTTCTTCTTTGCCTTCCATTCAAGAGCTATTTTCCCTTCTTCACAAGTGAGTCCTAATTTTGTGATAGCAAGGTTGTGCACACAATATTGAAATTCATTTACAACATAGAACACTTTTCATAGTGGAAAGAGCAACAATGCTTTAAGGGAAAAAAGTTATCTTTCTGTAAGTGTAATGAGTTTGAGTTCGATATAATTTTCATTTTCTGAGAAAGATATTTCTCACATGATTTTGAACTTTTTCGTTGTATTTTTTGTTCGTATAATGTTGAAGTCTAAAGATATCACTAGCAACAATTTCTAGAGGCTCAGTCAAATAACATTATACATACATACATATGCAGATATAGATATATTCAAACTGCATATATAAATTGCGAGAAACTCAAATGTACTCTTGGCAGATTGTTTATGTCATAAGTAGGTTGTGTGATGATGAAAACACTTTCATTTACTAATACATTAAAGAACAAGTGCTACAACATCATTTGTAGTATAATGCTTCAGCATTTACAAATTACATTGCCTCCTATATATATATATATATATATATATATATATATATATGGTGCATTATTTCTCATTCCCATAATGCGCCATTAAAACTTAAAATCAAACATGTTCAGTTAGCTTTCTAGATTCAGCTTTTCATTTGATCTAAATGTTTGTTTAACTTGCCATCCCTAGAATGTGTTTTAGCTTTGGTTGTTTTAGATGTCCAACAATTGAATCTATTTATTGCTCATGTAGAGTCCACAGGACAATATCTAGTTGTTACCGGGATAGATACAAGATTCTTTTTCTATCCCCATACTTGTATTCATGTATCATTATTATTTATGAAGTTTTTTCAGATTGCAACCTTGTAGCCTGCAATTTTTGCATTAAATATTATCTGCCTTAATTCAATTACAACACATTCTTGGAAGCTTATTATCACTGATAAACTTCACACATGGCAGGTCTGATGAGGCAGTTTACACTTACTTTCAAGTCTTTGTGTATTGCATCTTTCCTTACTGCTTGGTTAGCTATCATTATATCTATTCCCTGTGGCACACTGACAACATCTTCACTAAGAGAATGGTAGAAAAAATAAGAATGATTTGTAGTCCCTCTTGTTCACTTTTTAAGCAGCATCTCCTAAATAATATGTGATCACTTTTCAAATTCCTGAAAGTTGTAATAGAGAGAACACATATCCCAGAAATTTTACACATTCTGCTCTGACCTGTCTACAGATCTGAACTTGCTCCCGACACTGTTATTAACTGTAATATTTACCTCAAAGTTATTAGTGAGATTTGGGATGATTCAAAATTTTGCATTCAGCAGTGGTGTCCTTGAATATTTTCCTTGATTGTTCAACATAACTTACTAATCTTATGCTCCAACAGTATAATAGTAAAATTGCAGCAGAATACTTGGAAAATTTGATAATAATTATAAGTCTTGGAGATAAAAATTCGAAAAGGGAAGCACTCTGCTTACCCGGTAATAAAAAGAAAAGGAAAGAACAGAGTTTTCAAATAGGAGTACCCTGCTACCCAAGAAAATAGATGGAAGCATTCTACTACTTGTCTGTGAAATAAGAGAGAAAAAAAAGTGAATAATTTGATTTCTCGAATTTTTCCTTTGTGAGAACAATTCACTTATGCTTAATCCATGTGGTAGACATACATACTCTAGGCCCATCCTTATGCCAATATGTAATGTTTCTGCCTGGACAAACGCATAATGTCCAAATAATTCACTGCATCAGTTGACACTTACAGCCTCCTGAAAACATGATTGAATATATTGTGTATTATTTGATTTGATACAAATGTGTAAATTTGATATAGGTATCATATAAGCAGGCAGCCACAAATCTAGACGTTTTCTTGCTTGTCCATATGAGTTTAACATTGATAATCGGAGAGTGCATTGCCAAATAGAAAGGGAAAAAATAAAAGATATCAAGAAGCATTTCATTCTGATGCAGGGATATTGGAAATCCTTCAATTCATCAAAAATAATAAATCTGAGTTTCAGATTTTCATGGTACCTGAGTCTGGATTAGAACTCTCAAACTGCACTTTTTCTCAGTATTTATTTCATGCACCACTGTGCCCTTCATCTCACCCTGAAACTTCTTCTTTAGGCTCTGCATTATGTCCAGCCTAGAAGATTTCCTCTTTCCATTGAAGACTGCCTCTGCTGTCAAATGCTCATGTAGCCATGGTAGAGATCTAGACAATCCCTATGCTAGAAACTTTTCATTTTAAGGATCTGAACATGTTAGGGAAGGTCTTCTTGCAACCGAAAAAAATACCAACAATGATCAATAAAATGTAATATAAACTGGTATGTTATCTGGAGGATAACATTGAATTACATGAATGCTTCTTGTAGGCCTGACTTTACAATAAAATATAAAGATAATCTAATTATCATTTTCAGAAGACTCCCAATAAACACTATGTATAATTATAGTGGATAGTTCTAAAAAGCCAATAGCATCTAAAAGAATAAAAAAATAAAAAAGACATGTTTTTTCTCACTCCTCATCTCCTTCAGTAAATATACGATTATGACAAGTGGAATCACAAGGGTATGGACAATCAATAGCCTTGACAACATCTCGATCAAAGAACCAGTCACCTACTGACTCTGCAATGGTCTGTTGCATTGTCAAGAAAAAGTTAAACTACATCTAAAAAATGCAGTGTCTTATATAATAATAATTGAACACCCACATATCATTATATACACTTCTCTTTACATGGAAAATAGTGTGGCCTGTTCTATGGTAAGTTTTCAAGTCCAAAAGTATAAAACAATCAAATTATAGTAGACAACACAAAAATTGCATTCAATTCACCTTTGAATTTAATCTTGGAGAATTAGGAGAGTGCCACAAATCCTGCATCTCAGTCTGGCAATGTGCATAGCAGGAGTTGATAAACATGCCGCTGCTTGTGGAGTTCTCAACTAATTTTAGCGCACTAAGCAGTTTACGCCTATAAGCTGTCCAACACGATGGTGTAATTAAAAATTTAAGATTGTTCACATATTTAGATTTCATTATTGTAATAGCATGTTCCACAGTTTTTTGCATAATTGATCTATTTGGTATTCAGGTAAAAATGCAATCATCATATATTGTGTTAAACAATATAAAGGGATACAGATATTGAAAAATCTAACCTTCCATTATTTCCAATTGATGTAGATTGCACTTCTTAATGTCTAACTTGCAAAGTTGCCAACGACGAAGAGGATCTGCTTCGCTTGGTGCCAAAATGTTTTTAATCTAGGAAAAAAATACACAACAAA
Source organism: Wollemia nobilis (assembly GCA_028583015.1). Classification (NCBI taxonomy): domain Eukaryota; kingdom Viridiplantae; phylum Streptophyta; class Pinopsida; order Araucariales; family Araucariaceae; genus Wollemia; species Wollemia nobilis. The sequence continues at coordinate 1,736,847 of JAQPPZ010003395.1, forward strand.
AAAAATATAAACATTTCAAATTGTATCAAAAGTACACCTACAAAACAAAAAGCTGAAGGTGTAAAAACTGAACTATATCTAGGCCAGAGTAGAACAGATATATTACCTGCCATGAATCATATCCTGCATTTAGAACGAAAAGTGGGGTTCTTATGTATGGTAATATATATTGTGGAAAAAAGCACTGCCATATCATTACATTATCCTATGGTTAGTAACAATGGATGGAAATAGAGAAAATATACCATATTAATTTAAAGTCACAGTATGAATTTAAAAAATGTGAACAAGAAACTTTTAAACTTCATTACTGAAATAAGGTCACGAGGAAGAAACGTATAACTCCTACCTTGGTTGGATCCATTGATGACGTACATTCCTGAGGTAAGTTCTTTGAAGACCCCTATTATAGTGAAATTAAATTCAGCAAAATAGAAAATAATGAATGAAAATGACAGAAAACATCAACAAAAGAAACAGGATTTAGAACTTGGAGAGAACAAATGTATGAAAGCTCTTTGAAGACACCAATTATACAGATGCCAAGTATAGCAAAATAGAAAACAATGAATAAAAATGATAGAAAACATAAACAAAAGAGACAGGTTTTAGAACTTGGAGAGAACAAATCTATTAAAACTTTGTTCACTTATACTCATGATATCCACCAAAGTAAGAATCATCATGTGGGCTCTACCATGGTGACCCACTATCTCCTTATCTCTTCACTATTCTTATTGGGCCATTGGATAGAGCTCTCTAAAAGGCAAAAGTGGAAGACAAAATCAAAGGAATTATGGTTGTGACAAGTGGTCCCTTTGAAGCTCATCTCCAATTTATTGACAACACACTTCTTTGAGTTCATCCTTTGGCCACTGAGACCATAGAATTCAAATCAATTTTGTCATGTTATGAGAAGGTTGCTGGACAGTTGGTTAATACAACAAAATCCAAGACCATTTCTAACAACAGTGTCCTTGATTTACAATAGACTATTGTAAAGATTTTAGGGTTTAAAGTTGAAAATTTTCCATCAATGTATCTTGGTATTCCATTGTCTGAGAACATAGAGGAGCTTTGGGACTGAATTTTGGATAAAATTAAATCTTGCAAGAATTAGTTGGAAAGATGACCTCTTTACCATGGTTGGAAGGCTAAAACTCGTAAAGGAGACACTGCAATATGTCCCTACAGATATGATGTCATGTTCAAGATTACCAATAGATACAACCACCGAATTTGAGAAAATTCAGAGATTTTCTTTGAAAAGAATATGAGGAGAAGTTTAGCTTTTCTAAATGGTTAGGGTGTGCAAAGGAAAGAATACTGGAGAGACGGTCTTGAGAAATTGGAGGTATTTAGAGCAAAACTTGGTTGGAGATTAGTAAAGATCAACAAAAAAGTCGAGCAAAAATGTTACTTCAAATATATACATTCTGTGGATGCAGTAAAATTGTTAAGGAAAAGAACCCTATCTAGGGGATCAACAACATTGAAGCCCATCTCAAAGAGTTTGCAATTAATCAAGAAACATATTATGTGGTTTTTCAATAAGGGTTTATTGTGAATTTCTAGTCTAATGCTTGGGCGAAGTTTTATTCTCTTATTTCCAATTCAAATGGCAACCATTAGCTTAGGTCTCTTTGGCTTGTACAAATTTGAAAGTAGAAAAATTATATGGATACGAGCAACAATTCCAAATCTTGAATCTCCATTAGCAGTATGGTTAAGGGAGAGGACATCAAGAAGCAGTGGAGGATCTCTAAAAGATTATTTAAGCGTTCTATTTGCTGATTTTTCACAAAAGGATGAGTTGGTTTGGTATCTATCAAAAGATGGTGGATACTCGATCAAGTTGGGATATAAGACTTTGGAGTAATTAGAATTTTCTACTCCAAAGGATTTCCCTTAAAAGAATATGCGGTCAGCTGAGACCCTCTGTAAGACTTCAACATTCCTTTGGTTAGAGATCCAAAGCAAAATTCTTATGGGTAACAGTTTGCAAAGAAGAGGATATCATAGACCTTCTAGGTGTGCTTTGTATGAGGACAATCTAGAAACATTAGACCATCTTCTTCTTCCTTATCCTTTTGCTTCCACTATTGGGGATAACGTTTTCAAGAAAATAAAATTTGTCGGGTTGTTCCATCAACATTGGAAGAGAAGATGAAATGTTGCTTAGTTGTTTCAAAGCTAAAGCATTCAGCATTTAGTGGAGGATTGGTTTGGCCATTATTCCGTGGAATCTATGGATTGAAAGGAATAATAGAATTTTCAACACTAAACCTCAAAATCATATCCAAGTTCAGATTTGTATTGTTGCCTCTCTTATGGAGTGTTCACATGCATGGTACTCATCATAGGAGGTCTCAAGTATTGAAAATGATGCGCTAGCCTCCTGGTTACAAGATTTGAACATACATGTGGGGTTGACCAATAACAATGAATGTAGCACAAAGGATCTGTGTTAATCCCTAGTAAAATAGAACTGTCCAGAAGTTGGGTTCATTAAACTTAAGTCCATGGTGCTTCCGAAGGAAGCCTTGGGAAAACTAGCAAAGGTGGTCTTTTTTGGAATAATGTAGGTAAAATTCTCCTCACCTACTCGAAATCATATAGAACTTCAACGAACAACTATGCAGAGACTAGGGCACTTCTTACAGGAATTAGGATTGCCATTGGAAAAGGATGGAAGTACATTTCAATTGGGAGGGATTCACAAATCATTATTAATGTTGTCAAGAAAAATTATTGTGGAGATTGGATCAATAATAGCATTATTCTTGATGTCTATCAATTATTTACTTAGGTATTTGTTTGAAAATGGAAACAAATCTACAAAGAAGGAAATAAGGTGCCATATAATTTAGCCAATCACGGTGTTGCTCTTTGTTGCAGTGAAATTTAATTTTTAAAATATAATTGGCCAAGGGAGCTTCTATCTCTTATTGAGAATGATATCAAGAATTTGATTGAGAAAAGGTAATGGTTCAAGGGAGCTAGAAAATATCTTTCATGGAAAGGTACGCTGGAAATGATCCATAGAAATGTTATTGGAGATGGTCTAAGTGACCAAATAGTAGATGTAATATTTCATAGGAGTGGCCCCTAACAAAAGCTAGATACAGCTTATGTGTGTGTCCCATTCACCTCTTCTATTATACATCATAATCCCCATCCTTGATGGCCTATGGGCCCACAAGAAGATGGTGTCTGATAAAGTTGGATGTATAATGGATGTACCACAGTTATATGTGCACATTCAACACCAGACTATCCAGTCATCATATCTTGTTGGCTCTTATGCAACTATTTGGGCTATCTCATACATCTTTGTGCGGGTCACCCCTCGTTGACCATCACCTAACAGCTATGTGAGAGCTTACACATCCACCTGACAATGATGACTGAGTGTGTGTTTCCTATAGACCAAAATCATTTGAGCAGATGATCCTTTTAATTCTGAAGCATAATCTATAAAAGAGGATTGAAGCAAATACCTGCAGCGTGACAATCTCGTGAAAGTAATCCCTTATCTGGTATGCTCCAGAAATGTCCGGCCTAATCCATTTCCCAAAACCCATGGATGAAAAAAAGAATTAATTACATATTATAGTGATATTTTTCAAAAAGCAAATACAGAGAAGTTGGGTTTGTAGGATTATCGTCTTCATTAAAAACCATATGCCAATGTTTGTGGAATGTCGAATACAGAACAGATACAGGTGCACATAGCATGAAACCAAAAAAGTGTTTAGACCATACGAATCAAGGAAAAATCCACCATCTCCTAAGCACTTGACTTTAGCTGTCTTTGGTAGAAGCTCCCGAAAATGTTCACAGTGAAGAAATGAAGTTAATCCGCCTGCTGAGCAACCAGAAAGCAGAGCCTACGACATAAGATTACTTCAATTAGTATAACAAAATCCAAAGATAAAGACAAATGTAAATGTGATGGACAAAATAATGGAGACAACTATTAGCTCTTTTAGGTTTCCAAGGGGTGTATTTGTTTCCTTGTGGGCTTTTGGGATTTTTGTCCTTAGATTTGAAAGTCTCCATGTTTCAAGTCCTTTCTGATTCATATTCAGGAAAATGGTAACAATTCCCCAAATACAACCCCTATCCATATTTTCCAATTATTCTAGTGATTGCAAGTTGAAACAGATCTTTGCACATGCAGTTACTATAAGTGTCCGTTTATAATATTCACTTGATTCACAAATTTTCCCATGTTGCTTTATAGATTGGTTTTTTTATGTGCAACTGGCCATGCTAGACCAGAATTTATAAGTTGCATCATGTTGAGGTTTGATTTGTCAGTGCAAAAAAATAAGAAATTAACATAGATAAGGAGAAAGAGTACCTGTTTTGCTTTATCCATCCCTTTCAACAATAGATTTTCCATAACAGCTTCCCAAATTCTTTTCCCTCTATAATAAAGTTTGTAGATCTGATAGGCATTTTCATGATTTCAACTTTTAGAGAAGAAATAAATGGTATTGACTATTACTAGAAAGAACAAAGCATGAATCACATGAGAAATTCTTTAACTTCAAGGCATGTTTTGTCATTCACAAAGCCTACAAGATAAATCAAGAACTATTATTCTTTATCCTTGTACCTGATTAACTTCTTGCACGTCTCCAGTAAATGATGCCCCATCACAGTATCTAATCTTGACGCGGTTCCAATTATAGAAGTCTGTTAGACAATGTCCCGATTGTGTAAATCTCTAGAGGTTCTTTCTAATGGCAGGTACAGGATATTCACAACAAAGATATAACATCCTAGTGGATTTGAAGGGAAGCAAATAAACATATTGATAATGAATTCAAGGTAGCATAACAAAGCTACAGTTAATTTACTAGTGTGACGAATCGAATTGTTATATTCTTGAATTCTGCGAACACCAATTTTGTTAGCGTATGGACTTCAGGATGAGTCATGGAACTCAAATATAGTTAAAAACACCTGGATTTTGTGATTGATTGTCATTTAAAATGCCAGAAAATGCCAATTTTCCTCCCATATAGACCGATGAACCCAGGCGGGAATGAGCACGCCTAGCACACGATGTTATGTTGTTACACCATCCTCCACCCTGCATATAAATTTGACACAAAAAGAATTTAAATCCAAATGAAAAGGGCAAATTAATTCCTTTTAAAATACAGCATATTACATCCATTATAAAATTGATAGCAATAAAGCATTTAAAGGCAGAATGCATAAGTCACATGATGGTTGATTGTATTTATAAAAGGATGTCTATGGAAACACTCTTGTCTGTGGTACAAAATAAGGGTTGTTTCAAGTTTTCAACATATGCATTGAAAAGATAATATATGATCTTATTTTGTTCCATCTTGTGTGTACCAGCTAATAGACCAGAAAAGTTTATAAAATACTTTCACTGAGAGAAAAGACTTGCCTCCATCTGAATGAGCCAGTTATTTACTCCTGATCCAAATCCTCGATGTAAATTGTAAGCAGGTGGACTTCCATCTAAACAAACTGCATCAACCAAGAACATGAATGAATTTTGGTGTTAATTACCAATAATATTTGCAGAGCAATTTAAATTAAAACAAGAAAATTTTACCTAATGAGAGACCCTTTTATTTTCCAAAGATATCCCTCTAGCACTTGCATTTTATGCATATTTCTTTGACTATCACTGAAAGTCTGAATATGACAATGATAGAGAAATCATGAATCCACATTTTAGCAATGAACTCATTCAACAAGTTAAGTCCCTTAGTTCATCATACTTTCAATTTCTTGAGCTTCAAGATTTTGCATCAAAGGACAGCTTGAAAAGCTAGTGTCGTCAACTGTATCCAGACCCAATGAAAAGATGTGATATCCAGTGCAAGTCTGATCAAGTTTTACAAAATATGAACTTTTACCTTTTCGTTACAAAATAGAAGTTGTGCTTACTCTATTAGTCCAATCTGTAGTTGGAGGAGTTTACAGAACTCTTAGTCTTGATGCTTTATTTTGTTTACTTAAAGTTTTTGATCAGAAAGCATACTTGGAACTCGCAAGTATAATGCAGTTAGCCTCAATTTTGAGACCATTTAATGAGAAGAGCTTTTCCAAAACTCTAAGTTTCTAATCCAATGGAAGTACCTAAGAACATGTTCAACAAGTTCCACATAGATAACATGATGAAATTTACTATCATTGGTATACTGGAATATGTTCAAACATTCAAATTAAAAAAACCACTAGGAAATGTAAAACATGACTCCCCTGCTGGAAATCGCTCACTTTCATTTCAATGTGCAGGCCACAGGTTTCAGCTTTTTCTCTCACCATCGCAATATTAGAATCCATTTTTTTTTAAATTCCCTAACACACATCCTCCTGTATTGGAAGATTTTAGACCATTTCAAAACCCAAGCTGCCTTCCATAGACATAAAAGGATAAATACTATCCAATATCTTTCTACTCTGTTTTAGCTATTTTGTGGTCCTTTCCAGACTTTCTCTACAGGTTTTGCAGATTTTACATAGTGACCTATACAGAGCTGTTTCAGAGTGTCTTAAGACTTTGAAGTGCTTCCCGGGCATTTTGTTTTTTGGTTCCACTAAGCATGAATATAAGCCTCACCCATAAGATGAACACAATCACCACATAAGGCATTTTAAGGTAAATTGTAAATGGGGTACATTCATAAAAGCGTGACCCAGGTTTAAATCCCCATATTGTGATAAGGCAGCCCACGACTATGGACATTACTGTAGGCCGATGTCACATGTGGTTATGTTTTAATATGGGATGGGATCCATTTCAACCATCAATTCATCCATCTAAAGGGTCGAGGGAACATAATTGAGTGTTACTTTCAGTGGCATTTGTAGCTATATCAAGAGTAATCCAACAGAAAGTGATTCATGTGGCAGCTAACACAAGGGCTTGATCAGAGCACAGACCTGAACTAAATATCTTGTTCCTAATTATAAAAACATTGGTGTTGAGTATGAAAATACTTTGGCGGTCATGAGAAAATTCCGTCTCTGATCCGGGGAGAAGAGGGGAAGGGACTGGGAGCTGCAGGGTGGGGTGGAAAGGCAGAACCCAGACTCCTCAAGATACAGATTTTTGCATGATCATCAAAGAAAACCTTCAAGGAAAACAAAAAGAGACTTGGTTGGGATCAGCGTGCATTGAGAAGCCAACTGGTTCAGAAAGTGACACGTAGAGCAATAGGATTGCAAAGTCCAATCTTAACAAAATTCAATGTTATTATTCACGCAACTCCAGTCCTTGCAGATAGACCAAGCGGAAATGTAAATACAATGAGTATATATTATAATGCTTCAAAGTTCACACATACAAAACCAAAATTTAGCGGTTTCTTTTGTAAATTACTTGTCAAGCAGGATAGATAAATTGAGGCTACTTGCAGAGACACGGAGGAATGGGAACACATGAGACTCTCCGTCTTTAATGACTCAGGCTTGCCTTCACAATTTCGTATTTTGACCAATTTTATACAATTACAGATTCCCATGAAATTTGAAGCATCGAAAGCTGGCATTAGTAGCAATCAGATCTTGAAAAGGCAGCCACATTGATGGCCAATCCCACAATGCAACACTGGCAGAAGCAATAAAACGCATGCTGACGCCTCGCTGGAAAAGAGGGATCATAGTTAAAAAAACTCCTCCTTTGCATTGAAGCCTTTTTTTCATTGGAAGGACTAGAAACACAACAACAAAAAAGACCAGCTTGGCAGTGCCCATGTTTATACTCATTGCAGTCTATAATTCTCATTTGTTTCCAATAACCAATTCAACGTGACTCAAAGATCAAAGAGCACATACAAAACAGTTTGCCATCTGAAACAGAACATACCCATATACTGCCTATCTAAGAGGATTCTATATTCTCAATGCCAATATGCAACAAATATAAACTCACCAGCTCCTTTGGTAACTGCGTCCTCCACCACAGTAAGGCTTACATAAAGATCAACAGGCGAAGTAACAGCAGATTTCTTACTTTGTTTTCCTCTCAGATTCATTGTTGCATCCACTGTCAGTACAAGTCCTAACACGAGACCTACACACCTTAAGCATCCCAAATTCCTTCCTCTGCCCCCCATCTTCCAAATGGTCAGGGGTGAAGCCACTTGGCACAATGTCAAATCAGCAACACAAAACCAATCCCAAAGCAGATTTTACTCAAACCCAAGTACCAGAAAAACATGTTAGACCAACACTACTAAACGGAACCAAACTGACTAGAAGAATTGCAATGCTATCAATGATGAGACCTCAAAAATGCCATTACCACTATTGGCCCAGGAAAATCCTACTGCACTCTATTTATAATACCCATGGACACCCATTTATGGTGCAATCATAAATCATTTTTGCAAAGCTACAAAGGAATCCAGCTTTTGGTTGCCAAAGTCCAAAATAGGGGAGGCCTTAACTGTCAATTTTTGTCATCCATCCATGCATGGAGAACCACTTCATCCTTTGTTAATTTGAGCTCATTCATGTTAATAATCAAGTATTATTTTCCCTGGCAGTTAAAGCGAAACCAAGAACTCACATTCTTCCAGTATGTCGTTGCCATGTGGGCCTTTTACAGATGGAAATTACCAAGCCATCAACTTCTTGTTTTATGATAGTTTATTAGATTCCTGTTCACACAAATCATGTTGTACTTATGAAAATTAGCATGTCATCAACTTCTTGTTTTATGATAATTTATGAGAGTCCTGTTCACACAATTCATATAGACCGTCTAAATCACAACCCTCAGGAGTCGGTTCTAATTTGAACTTATTAAAATCATAGTTTAATCCCATATATCTTGTGGACCACTCTGGTTTATACCGGACAAGTAGCCTCCTTCTGTCAGGCTTGTAAATGGTATTTTTTTGTACAGGTTTTGACTCACTAGATGAGCTCTTCTGCACCATACGTCATACGGCGTTTGCTATTCTTTATTTATTTTATTGTCTCCTTCTCGTAGGTATGGTAGACAGTTAACGATCATAAGGGCATGACAGGCTTTAAAAATTAATAATGTACTACAACAAAGTTGTTGTGTTTTAGTTTTTGTTGGAATTGTTTAATGGGGTTTTGGTTTTGTTGTATGTACTTAGAAGGAGATAGGGGTTGATAGCTGTACAGCACTCAAGTGTGGTTGATTATCCTGGTTCAATTCTTAGAGGGTCAGGAGATAGGTCCCTTGGTATGTCAATTGACTACCTTGGTTGACATACCACCCTGATTCAATTATTAGATTCAATTATTAGAAGGTCAGATCCCTAAACTTGTCTTACCCAACAGACTATAGTAATAAATGTGTGACTGATTCTTCTATATAAACAAAAATAATAATAATAATAATATTTTTTTCAATGAGTTTTGTCTTATGCAGCAGACTATAGTAATAAAGGTGTTACTAATTTTCTTATATAAATAAAAATATTAAAAAATATTTTTTCAAGGAGTTTACATCCCTGGTATTGAGTGATGTTTCAACCTTGGACCTCACAACAACAACAAAAGAACTAAGAGTAGACTATAGTAATAAAGGTGTTACTAATTTTCCTATATAAATAAAAATATTAAAAAATATTTTTTCAAGGAGTTTACATCCCTGGTATTGAGTGATGTTTCAACCTTAGACCTCACAACAACAACAAAAAAAACTGAAACTCCTAATAAGCTTGCAGCTATTAATAATAATATAATATTATTATATAAATTTTGAATAATTATGTTTGTTCTTTTAGGAATATACATGGGAATCAGTCACATCCACAGTCCTTTTATACTAAATCTTGGGAGTGCCCCTTATAACCCCTAATATTTTTTATTTTATTTTTGGTACATAGGAGAATTGCAAACAACCACTATTTTTAGTAACTAACCAACACAAGGTTCAAACCACAGGGATTGCACCAACAAACCCAGAACTGTCGGTTACACGAAGTTTGTACTTTCATCGCCGATCTGACATGCACTCAAAGGATTTGGATCAGACTACTACCTTTGCAAAGGATTAGCTTCCCCAAAGGTTTGAACCTAGGTCTCTGCTTGGTAAGTGCCCAACCACACCTGCACTTACCAATCCACCTAATCCTTGGAGATTTTATGTTTATATTGTTAAGAGTGTGTCTTTGTTAAGTTGATGTATTGTTTAAATCTTAAAATTTTATTTTATTTTTTAACCTCTGTTATTTTGTTTTTTTTAATAATACTAAAAAATAATTATATTTGCACCTGGGGTGCAACGCAACTGTTCGGGCTTTGGCTCTTCTTCGGGAGGTCCAAGGTTCAAACCGTGGCGAATTTCCTATTAATAAGTTTACGAGGGAGCATGGTTGGGAAGAGACTGCTCAGCCCTGCATTATTATTTTTTTTATATTTTTTAAAATAAAATAATTAAGAGGATAACTTATATTATTATAAACTTTGCATTTCTAAGATAAAAGATTTCTCAATCTAATTATTTTGAAAAGTTATTTTAAATATTTTATATAAAATGTTCCTTTTATATATATATATATATATATATATATATATATATATATATATATTTTCCGATTTTCTTGTAAGGTTGAATTTTTATTATAAACTTTATTCTTTGCATTTTACGTAAAATAGGTTATTTTGCATGTTCTTTTAAAATTTGTATGTAAAAAAATGAAAAGTTTGTTTTTTTAAGAATCGATTATTTGTTATTGAATTTTTTTATATTTTTTTTAATAAAATAATTTATATTATCATAATTTTTTTAAAGATAATTTTTTTTGATATTATTATTTAAAAATTTATATATAAAATGTTTCTTTCATTACCTTTAAAATGGTTAGTGATAAACTTTGTAATTTAAAATAAAGTGTTTCTCCATATAAGTATTTTGCATATCATTTTAAGTTTTATATATAAAATGTTTCTTCCCTTGAAAGGAGAGGAATATAATCTTTTGAGCTAATGAAATTTTATATATTATACTATTAATTACATTATTAAATTTAAATAATTATCTTATAATACCATTAAATTAAATGGCATTAGCTCACACTTTTATATTTTGAAAGAAGAAACTTAGATTCAAATCTTATAAGTGATAAATAAGAATCAAACTGTTGTGATACAATTATGTGGTCACAATGTAATTCAGGTGGGTCTGTCTCAATCCCATATAACCAATAAATAAAAAATCTTATAATGCCCAAAATCACAATAGGTTATACATTAATAGTCAATATTTAAAAAAATTGTACATAAATACTAATCCATCAAGTGCTATTGTTCACATTCCTTGAACAATATCCTAATATAGTATTAAACAATATTTTGAAGTAGTATTAGTTGATTTTAAAATATTCAAGAAAAATAAAACAATTTTTTTTTTATTAATACAACAATGTTATTGAAGTATTTTTATGTCGTGACCACACTGTGGTATTACAATAATTTAGTAATTATGCATGTATCTCTTGGCAAGATTTGAATCAAGCCTCCTCTTTAAAATTTGAGGAATTTACTCAATTGAGTTCATGCAATTTGATTAAATGTTAAGGTTCATCCATGAGATTGTTGAACATGAAAAATCAACAAGTGTGATTTGGGTCTATTACCGCAATTCAACAAATGGATGAGTTATTGTCTCACAACATTTAGATCTATTTGTTGAATTATGGTCACCGACACAAATTGCACTTGTTGATTTACGTGTTTAACAATTATGGCACACTTGATGGTACACAAAAGTGTGATTTTAATATGAAATCGATCTTAATTCACCTGCATATATTTTTATAGATTTGCATAAGTAGATCACATATTTCCCAAATCTGTAAAAAAGGTTTGCGCATCCTGCATCACTAACATGATTCACCTGCATATATTTTTGTATATTTGCATAAGTAGATCACATATTTCCTAGACCTATGAAAATGGTTTGTGTGCTTCACTAACATGAATAGAACCTACAAATTCTTTTTGATTAAAGTGTTTTTTGTAACAAATTCACTCATATGCACACACACACCCTACCATGGTTTGAACCTAGGTCTCTCAAAATATAGCCCAAAGCCCAAACCACTACAATACCCCACAAGGATTGCATTAACAGTTATGAGTTATTTTCTATTTTAGATTTCATCCTTCATAATTTTTCATGTAAACAATGACTCTATTTTTAAATCTAGAATCTTGTCTAACTTGTGATTTATGAATCACACTTTTATAGGAAAGGATGAAAGTGTAACAAGCAAAGATAGGAGTGAGCAAGAATAAGACTACATAAAAAAATCTAAGTGTTCTCTCATAGATCATCCTGCATAGTAGAGCACCTCGCTTCTTGAGCACCCTGCTCGGCAAAGCACCTTGCTTTTATAGTGCCTCACTTTTGGAGCGCCTCTACTCAATAGAGAATGTTGCTCCTAAAGTACCCTACTCAACAAGCATCTCACTTTTGGATTGCCATAATCAACAAAGTGTCTTGCTCCTAAAGTGTCCCACTCGACAAAGCATCTCATTTTTGGAGTGCCTTACTCCCAAAGCACCCTACTCAACACCTTGCTCAATAGGGAACCTTGCATTTGGAGTTCCCCCACTCGTCAAAGTGCCCTACTTGGTAGAATGCCTCCCTTTTGGACTATCCCGCTTAGCAAAAATCCTCACTTTTGGAGTGCCCACTCAATAGAGCACCTTGCTTTGGTGTTTATTTTTGGAAACATCATAGTTATCACCATGATACATTATATGTAGTCCATTTTTTGTTGCATTTTCAAGTATAAAATAAGATTTTGATGTTTATTGTAAAGGGTATTTTGACCTTCAAAGCATACTAGAGCTACTTACTATTCAAAGTGAGATTATAAGAAATATTTTAAACATTACAATTCAATGGAATAATTGTGCATAACATTCTAATTCAACAGTGTCCTTGAGTTCTTATTACATGAATGTGTGGAATTAGTGGCTATGCCCTATTAGTCCTTTCTTTCTTTGTTGTTACATAAGGATCTCACATATTGAAGTTATTTGATCATTGCTAAATTACTAATTGCACCAAACATGAACCTCACTATTACTTCGACCATATTTTCATTTTCTTTTCTCTTGCACCCTTTTCTCCCAAAACAAAAGTAGATCAGATTTGTTTTTTGCACTTTTAGATTAGTTTTATTTCCTTGTTTTTCAGCTTATTATGTATTTTTGCATATTTTATATTATTTTTCTTTCTTTATTTTTTATCTTAGATAAAAGGTAGAAGGGAACCAACCTAAGATCCTGAGGGCGGGGAGAACAAAAAACTCCCCATCCATTTGTTGACTTTGTTATTACTTCGACCATATTTTCATTTTCATTTCTCTTGCACCCTTTTCTCCCAAAATAAAAGTATATCAAATTTATTTTTTACACCTTTAGATTAGTTTTATTTCCTTGTTTTTTAGCTTATTATATTTTTTGGCATATTTTATATTACTTTTTTTTCTTTATTTTTTCATCTTAGAGAAAAGGTAGAAGGGAACCAACCTAAGATCTCGAGGGTGGGGAGAACAAAAACCTCCTCCATTTTTTGAATTGCAATTAGAGGTGCAAATCACACTTGCCAATTTTTGTGTCTAATAGGAATTAAAACTTCAATCAATAGTGTGATTTTCATATTCAACAAGATTAGAAACTTGATCAATCGTGTGAAATGCTTCACTCCCAACCACTTGTTCCAATCCCATGGGTTGTATTATTAAAGTAAATTGTAGCTCAACTTTATATAAAATATATATATATATATATATATATATATATATATATATATATATATATATATATATATATATATATATATATATATATATATATATATATATATATATATATATATATATATAACATGAGATTAAATAAAAGTAAAATTAGCTTATTTATTAAAATGACTATATAAATGCTAATATTTATTCAATTAATCTTAAGTATTGAAATGGATTATATTCCAAAAATAAGGGACTCTTGCCCCCCTACTAGCATAAAGTCCTAATGTGTTTGAATGGTAGATTCTTTGACCATCATGGTTACCTTTTGCTAGGTATACCTTGGAATATAAGGTACTATATATATATATATATATATATATATATATATTAATGGGTTATATAGGATTAAAGACACAAATTATGAAATCTCTTTTTCCACCATATAAGCTTAGAACATGTGGTTCAAAAATTTTGACCTGTTGTAGAAAATATAAGAGATGAGATATCAAATTTAGCAAGATAAACTCTAGAGAGAATCCTCATGTGAAAAATTCTCCATGATAACAATTGGGCATTGGATACCAGCTTTGACCTCTAGAAATGCTCCTTGAGAAATTATCAACATGGCTTTTCAAGATTACACCCCCTCTTCTCATTGAGCACAAATGTAAGGAGTTTCATTGTTGCATATAAGACCTTGACCGAGAAGAATAAGATGTTACGTCCATCTGGCCATATCCAATCCTTATAAAAGTTACAAGTGATTCTAGTAGAGAGCTTAACCAATAATGAATCCTTAACTAGACCTTGATTATGGACAATAATCATATACTAAGAACACATAATACTAAATTTATCTTGTAATGTCTACCAACTCTTCCATGATTAAAGTTAAATGTTCCATAAAACACAAAATACCTAACACCTTTTCTTCATAACATTTTTGCTTTAATTCATTACATTAGGTTAGAAGTTGACCTTTAAAAGTCATCAAATAATTCTACTAGATAGAGGAGATGGAAAAGCTAAGACTATGATTGAGAGAAGAATCATTTCAAATGAAGTACTTAACAAAAGTTTACTCAGTGCTCCATGTGCCTTGGATAATCATTAAGTGTTTAAAGCAAAAATTTTAGCATTAAGGATTTTGTCAAGAATATAAATTCTATACCATGACCTAATAACTTTGGGTTGTTGATTTCTAAACATGAACAACACTTTCCAAGTTCATGGTCTTATAGTGCTCAAATAATCCATTTTGCCATGAGACTATAGCCTGGCCTCTATGGACCAATGACACCAAACCTACCTTTATTGCAAGGAGGTTCTATTATAGCTATGAGATAGACTTCATAGATTTCATCTCATCCTACTTTGACAATATATATCTATTGATTTAGTAAATTAAAGGTAATTATCATTAAATGGGAGCCAACACAAATGATAGTATACATGAGTGATAATGGAGACCTTCCATAACACTTGTAATTTACCATTAAGAAAATGGAATTTGTAGGACCGTTGCCAAGTTTTTTTTGGGAAATTTGTTAAGAAATATTTTCCATATGGCCTTCGAAGAGGCATGAAATCCAAAGGTAATATTTAAGGTAGCAAACCACTTCCTAATATTGGATCTATCTCTAAGAACATGGAATCCAAAGAGGATAGTTGTTGGATCTCACACCAATAAGAAACCAATCTCTTTTACGGAAGTTTACTGTAATGGATCCAATATAGACACATTAACTATATTTATTATTATTAGCTTGGGACCTAGGATTAGGTTAGTCGATCCTTAAGTGTTAATATTAGGGTTATTGTTTGTTTAGTCTATGCATAGAGAAGATATGTTATAATTGAGACATAATTAATCTTCTTGTTATCTTAGGTCATCTCTGGTACACATATGATACTTTTCCTTCTCTATTGTTGAAAGTGGAATCTGACTTATGGCCAAGGTCAACATTATATGATATGATGTAATCTTGTATAGGCCTATGGGAAATCATTGTACAAATGTATTTAATTTATTATATTATTTTATTATGCAAGCCTTATGGATTGTAGTTAACCTTAAAACTTGAAATTAACCTAATACCTCTTATTACGTTAGCTTAGGTTAAACTTGTTTTTGTAATTGGGATTTTAGTATTGATATAAATACCCACCATCACTCCATCCATTATATCAAAGTATTGTGATTCTTATCTATGGTTAAGATAGTGTTTATTTATAGTGCTCACTATATCTTTTTCTCTTTTATCCTTTCTTATGCCTTTTGTATAATATTTGCGTGGATAAATTGCTTCTATTCATTTCTAGAAATAGGTGTGAATTTCAATATTTGAATGAAGAATATTTGTATTGATTTGTAGTATGGAATCTATTACTTGTGATAATTGATCTTCTATTATTGAAACTATTTTTTATTCCATTAAATGTTTCTTGTGCATTTTTTAGTTTGCTATTGTTCATTGTTATTTTTGAAATTTATTTCATTATAAATGATATTAGAGCATTGACCTTGGATCCCTACTATAGTAGGGGGAAATGGCATAAGGGCATCCAAACCATCCCAAAAACTCATCCAACCAAATTCACTTCTTGTTATATAGGTATTTTTTGTTAAATTTTTATAGGATCCATCTTCCAACATATTTTTCTTTTATAATATTTTGAGTTAGCCACTTTTCTTTGCATTCCTAAAACCCAATTAAAAAATAGTATCGATCTCATTAGTATCCTTGTGGAAGACCATATCATTGTTATTATCTCATTGAGCTTGTCAAATTAAGGGGTATTTCTAACAAAAAAAATTACAAAGTGCTTAAAGGGCATATTTAGAATTTTGCTTTTGGTACCTAGTGTGTGAGCGAACCCTTGGATTCTCCTGGCTAAGTATAAATTAATGGTATTTATAGTACATCGATCCATCCAAGGATTCTTGTATTATCAGAAAGAAAAACCAATCTAAAAATCCTTATAAGAACCACAATATCCCTTCCAATATCTTTGACCTATGTATCTTTTCTTTTTTAGACAATATGAGTACCCCTCCCACTCCTTCAGCCAGTTGTTCTCCCATTCTCGACATAATTTTCTCTGATATTCATAATTATATTTTTTCATAATATGAGCATGTATTGATGATGCATACAATAGACTCCACTAATAAACTATAGGTAGAAATGCACTTGACACTAGATTTAATCCAACACTAGTTGAACACATAGTGGCACTAGGTCTTTCCTTCCCATACCAGGTGATTCCTAGATAATGAGTTCTAATAGGTCTCTTAGTAATAATCATAAGGTAAGCAGATGGAACTAAAACATTTGATATATGAATTTCCTTCATTTAGTAATATTAAAATTTAAGATCTTTAAAACCATCAATGATCACACCATGAACCAGATCTAAGGTGCTACTAGTATGTCAACATAGAGATCTATTAGTAATCACCTTACAAGCATAGACTCCAGAAATTCCATTTGGATCACAAGGATTCCTATGCTTCTAGGGAAAATATTCTAGGTATGGGTGCACTTAACTTTGGTTCTACTACTAATCTTGATCCCTTCATAGGAGGTGTTGCTCATTTACTTGTTTGGCCTCATGAAATTCCTATTTTACACATTGGCATCCATTGAGGGTATACATTCATGTGGTTGGATCTCTAATATATAACATCATCTATCTACACCATTTTCCTAAAGGATATGTCATATTGTATGCTACTAAGTGAGAAATACATACTCATTAGTGGTTTTTATAGAAGCTCTACCAATGAGATCACACTCTTTTATGGCCATAGTTAAAAGCAATGTGCCTCCATAAGTTTGAGAAAGGATCTTCTACTTCATATGTGGTCTGTTTGATGTAGACTATTTAAGCTAAGTTTGAGTGAGCCCTATTGCATGGAGTTTATGGTCCTTCTTACCTATACCTATATATGTTGGAATCAACACGAGTGTGAAATATTTTCAACACAACAATATCTTGTATATTTCATTGCCAAGAAAATTTGTTGTACATATTTCAAATTTATACAATATGATGTCTCTTAAATCCAGGAGATCCTTGGTGTTTCACCTTCAGTTTTATCTTTTCATCTTCTCTCATGATTACAGGTGATGTGACTATCCAACCTTATATGAGGTGAAATTATCAATCATCCATAATGGCTAACACCCCCTTAATATGTTATTTTGTATAAATATCATTAACCTCCATAATTCCTAGGGTTGGTAAACTAAAATTATGCTTTGGTTCTAGCTTTGGATTTGGCTTTAGCTCTGGTATTGGGTAATCTTCATAAGATCTACCTCTTTGGTATATCTTAAGGTCTGCATTTGGGATACCTCTAGGTCGTAGCCTCTAGGTCATCCTATGGGTTGCCTGTGGATCATTGTGTCTAGGTCATAACACATGGGCTAGCCTTTGGATCGGTTATCACCTCTAGGACATTACCATTGAATTATAGTTTTGATGTCAATCCACATATTCAATATCTTTCACATAATTTTTCATGGTAAACCTTTTCAGTATAGCTCGGGTCATATTCTGATACATAAATAATTCATTTCAAGTTTCCCAAGATTACATTTCTCTATGGAAAAATATAAATTTGACAAACTATGATATTTTCAAACATGATTCAATATTTCTTTTAATTTATCCCATTATAACACATTCATCCATCCATAATTCATATGTATTTTATCAGTCACTTTATCTTTGTGCCAAAACTTTATTTTAGAGTGATTATTACCTCCAAAAATCTCACAAGGATGTAGGTTCCAACACTTAGCTCTTCCACAATGACCACAACTCATCCTAGGAGCTTAATTCTCTGCATATAATTCTTTTTTTCATAAATTTAGTGTCACTATTTTTTACTTGACCAATATATCTAATGACATCATTCTTTGGCCTTATATCTAGCATTATATATATTTTCATACCTTGCTTATATATTCCCAAACATGTACCATTATATCCCATTTTTCTTATTAGTTTTAAACCAATTCCTTTGGTATGCATTTCAAAACACCCAATTTCTTCATCTCCACTATGGTCTCTATCACTATCACCAACAACATTCAAATACCATACATCATCATCATAATGAACTTCAACATAATTTGAACAATCACTATCACTTTCAACTCTGACAACATGGCCTTTGTCATGACCAATACAATCATCTTCTACATAAACTCCTCCTACCAGTAATCATCAAATCACTAGTATCATGGGCTATATTTATCCCTTGTATGAGATCATTTATATCACAACACACATTTTCCACTATAGGCTTCAAATCACCTACATCACAAGTAAAATTTATACTTTGAAGGTTGATTGTATCACAATAAACACTTGCCTTCATGGGCTTGTCCTTCAACTTTTCAATTCTTTCTAAATTTTTTCTACATTGCACCTCAAGGATTTCAAGAGTAAATAATGGCATGTACATTCTTCTTACAACACCAATAGAAGTTGTCATACCATTTTCAAAGTACTCTTCACAAGTATTAGCTTTTTTTCAGGATTGATTGTAAATAACACCTAAGTTTTGAAAATTCTCCACCTTCACTAGTTTTTTATGACTCACACTTTTGAATTTTATTTTATTTCCTAGCTAGTTTATTGACCACTTTATTTCTTGTTTTTGTCACTTCCTTGGCCATGAGTACCTTATGTGCTATTTCATACTCTTCTTCATAATTTGATTCAGGTTCTTTCTAAATAATTTACCCTTGTTGTTATTGCCCTTGTTGATGTTGTGATTGAACTGTTGCTTCCTTTGAGGAGGTCTACGAAATTGAGCTCGACGATTCATAAAATTATATTTACAAAACTTGTCATGTCCTTATTTTTCACAAATATGATAATAAATCCATATCCATTGAGGTTGCTTTTGTGATGAAGATGAGGTAGAAGAACTCATTGAACCATTTGTGGTTACTTTATGGATATAAGAGTATTATTGGACAACTCATCTCTTAATTGATTTTATATTTCCTACTATTGGTATTTACCAATTCTTCAATTGTCACCCTTATATTTGACACTTACAAAGATGTGATCAATATTTGAAATTATATAGAGATATTTATAAGTACACTAGAGACTAAGAGCTTGCCATCCACCTCTTCTCCCATGGTGTTTAATTTTTCCTTCAAGTCTATAATTCTTTGTAAAATTTATTTTATACTTTCTCCATACTAGACCCTTAATGTATGTAGTTGTGACTAAAGATGAAGGATTGTGGCTTCATTTCTCCCTTGAAATATAGTACACAATATATCCCATGTATTTTTTAATATTTTTGCTTCACTGATATGTGGTTATATTTCATTTGCCACTCCAAAAGTGATGAGCATAAGTGCCCTTGCATCTCCTTCATCATACTTTTGTTTAGTTGTAATCTCCTCAGGTTAAGTTTCATCGCTAGTAACCATGTCCAAGAGTTTTTCAACCACTAATATTGTTCTCATTTTTTTCTTCCATGGTGCAAAATTTAGACCTTTGAGCAATTGAGATTTTGTGAGAAATATTTTTGATGTAGACATGGTGAAGGTTCCTTATATCTTCCAAAATGGTCTCCTTTTCTATATACGACCAGTCCTATATATTGAACCTTTTGATATACCTTCCCTTCCTATATACTTGTTGGTAAATGGAAGAAGATAGTTCTCTCTATATACATAGTCATATGTGAGAGAGACCTTAAGGTACGTGAAAGAGATAAATATGTGGTACCAAGGTAGTACTCAAAATGATTCCTCCTATAAATACATTTGCTTAAAGAGATATCCTCATACATGGGCGTAACTTTACTTGAATTTTCTTAATTTTAGAATATATGTCTAATGATAGTAACAAATGGTGTAAAATGGAGTGAAACAAAAAATCACAAAAAGGTGTCCTTATTTCTCCCTAACTATTTATAGGGTCAATGCTCAAACATCATTATTGCAGTTGTATTAGGATTTAGATGCAGTAACTTAATGCAACAAAATTACCTGTAAACACAAGTTAGAGTCATATTTATACCGAATGCTGCAATTGTACAAAGCCCATATTTTGATTTGTATGTACAAAGTTATTTTTGATGTAAAATTTATTTGAAAAATAAGGTGTCGATTACTACAAAAAATGCACCTTTTACAAAAGAATTACTTATCCTTGCAAAAAATATTCACTATAAACTATTGGACCTCTTAGCTTCAAAATTGAAAGACTTTCAACTTTCTTTCACATTCTCCTTTGTTTTATTTTCAAATGTCAACTTACCCTAAAAAAAATGCTTACTTAAAAGAATGCACCTCTTTGTAAAATATTCACTATAATTTTAATAAACTATAGCAATGAGATTTGAGCTTGCAACCTCTCTTAAAAATATTCTTTCTATCAACTTTCCTTTAATTTGAATGTGACTTGAAATAAAGGAAAATGTGATATGAAGGATACCTCAATTCGAGTGGTCTTGTGACAATAGCCTCATGTCAAGTACCCTAGCAGATTTGAAAGTGGCCCTACATCATGTCTTCATATAGAGTATCCTAACTAGTTTGATAATGTCCTCATTTTGAACCAATGCTTTATTTCCACATGATAACTTGTTATTGGAGCCTGTTATGGATTTACTAAGTTGTGTGTGACTTAGAATATTGTTGCATAGAGGAACCTTTCATGTAATCTCATTTGTCCTGGATAAACATAATAAAACCACCAAGGGTGTGCCATTGGATGGCTACAACTGTCCCTTTACAACTTCTATCTTGATCGTTGCCTTACGCAGACTCTCTTGCTCTAATACCAAATGTTGGAATCAACACAGACATGGAATATTTTAAACACAACAATATCTTGTATATTTCACCATCAACAAAAATTGTTGTACATCTTTCAAATTTATACACGGTGTATCTTAGATTCAAGATATCTTTGGTGTTTCACCTTTAGTTTTGTCTTTTCATCTTCTCTCATGCTTATGGATGATGTGACTATCCAATCTCATGTGAGTTAAAATCATCAATCATCCTCTAATAATTACATAACATCAAATAATGTAATAATGGCTAACACCCTCCACTTATTACATTATTTGGTATAAATATCATTACCCCCATAATTCCTAGGGTTGGTAAACTAGAATTGTGCTCTAGTAGAATGGAATTGGTAAGCACGTTTGATTGAGGACTATTGCATGGGAGTTATCATGTATACTTATCTAACCATGTTGGATATATTTTTTATTGTTAGCTTGGGACATAGGAGTAATTTAGTCATCCCTTGAGTATTAGGGTTAAGGTTATTGTTTATTTTAGTCTATAACTAGAGGATATATATTATGGTTGAGACATCATTCATTTTTTTGTCATTTTAGGTCATCTCTAATGTGCATATGAGACTTTACCCTCTCCACGTGGCTATGAGACTTTGAACTCCTTCAATGACATGAAATTATATTGATTTGGAATTTGAAATCTATTACCTATGATAATTAATCTTTTGCTATTAAATATGCTTTTCTATTACACCAAATGTTTCTTGTTTGTTTATAAGTTTGCTACTATTGATTGTTATTTTTGAAAATTTCATTACATTTAGCTCTTTATACATAATAAAATTTATCTATGATTCATTGAGCTTCTTAAATTCAAATTATCTATTTTAAGAATGGTTGAGTCATCTATAAAAAGGGAACTGACTATATTTGTGCCATCTTGAACAAAAATACTATAATGTAACTTTTGTTGAATAGATCAATGAAAAAGGTAAACTGGCATAACATATTGTAATGATATATAAGAATATGTAATGGACATCCTTGTCTTATATATCTATAATAGGAAAGCTTTAGTTAGGGTATCATTGACCAAAAGTCTTGCTAAGGCATCCACAAACAACATTAAAATATGTTTACCCATCTAGGATTGAAACCAAGCCACTCCATCATGCAATGATAAGGGGTCATTTGATCCTATTATAATCCTTATCAAAATAAAATTTTATACATATTATTGCTTGATTAGATTGTGTCATCTATTCTAGATTCTCCCATGCTAATACTAGATTGTCTAAAATGAAATAATCCATGAGAAAACTTGTTTGCTTAGTATAGACAATGGACTAAGCAATAAGTTTAAGATGATTTTCTAGAGTTTAGTGATGATTTTGTGTGACATTAGAAAGTGATTGGATTCCACCTAGAAACAAAGTATCAATTAGCACACTTAGGACAATTTTAAGAAGGCTCTAATAAATAAAGGGGTTTAATGAGCTATTTCTTTCGACCTTTTACAAATGCAACAAATCATACTTAAAAAAAGACCACATTTTTTAAGAATTTATTTAAGTAATATGTCCATACTCGTGGAATTTTATGAGCCATATCAAATAAGGCCTTTTATAGTTCATGAATAAACAAGGATCTCCCTAAAAAAATTAGTTTCATCATCCACCTTCATAGGAACAATCTCCTTGAGTTAAGATTAATATTATGGAGGGTCAAAATCACCACGAAAAATATCTCTAAAATGCTTTTGAAATGTGGTTCTAATCTAACTCTCCTCAATATGAAGTTGACATTTTTAATCTTGTATCTATAAAATACTTTCTTTCTTATGCTTATGCTTTAAGAAATTGGATGAAAAATTAAACCTTTTTACCAAATTATGTCCAATGTAAAGTGGATCTTATTCTTATGTTTTTTCCTTTTAAAGCTTCCAACTCTTGAATATATCTTTCTAATGAGGTAACTTTAGCTTCTAAAGACTGAATTAGGATTTTGATAAAGTCATCTCCAATCATAGTTAAGGTTGCTACGTAAGGTGTTCTTGCTTCTATACTGTTCCCTTATCATTTTCTTCCCAAATTTTCTAAGAAAACAAAATAAGAGATTATCATCTCCTACTAGTCCAACCACCTGTCATTGTTAGAAGGACTAGTGTAGCCTTCCCATATAAGAATAAAAGGTTGAAATTATTTTAGAATATCTAAGATAGTGGTATTCAACTTGTACGAAAAATTAGATTGATAAAATTCTTCTAGACAAAGGAATATTTGAAATATGATTGGATAATGACTAGATAAAGTGGTGGAGAAATTATATATATATATATATATATATATATATATATGTGTGTGTGTGTGTGTGTGTGTGTGTGTGTGTGTGTGTGTGTGTGTGTGTGTGTGTGTAAAGTCGTTAATAAACACTATTGATAAGTGAAAGAAAAAATAAAAACAATTAAATCAACTTAGTTTGAGCTCATTGCTAGATATAGAATTTAATCAAATGTACTAATTATGTGCACATCAAAGTTTAATTTTTTGGATAAGGTCAAGTACTTCCATGTTGTTTAAACATAACATCTATGCATTAAAGTTTTGAGTGGACAACAAATGTTGAAAAACTCAACTTTTGGGATCGTTTTGTTTGACCATGTTAAAATATTATTTAATAGCCCACTTTGTAGAGAAAAAAATAGGGATCATCTAATTCCACAATGAAACTCTTACAAAATAATCATTTATAACATATACAAAGCAAAAACTACCTACTTGATGCTTTAGAACAACTCATACCCAAAGACACTAATCCAATAGATCTTTCCCCTTTGTCTACAACTATGGAGCTCATCCATTAGGGTAATCCAAGGCAGAGACCACCATTGCCCTCCTCATCATGAGGCATAAGATAATTTTAACCATCTTAGAGCACTTGAAGGACTTGATATAGGTGATTGATTTTGCACTTAACTTCTTGAACCAATAAGACATTAAAATTCAAATGTTCAACAACTTCCTTAAGTTAATATTTATGAGGTACAAGAGTGAGCCCATGAACATTCAATGAAAGCATAGAAAGTTTCATTTTTGTTGACATGGGGATGGGCAGATCATTGTCAAGCACCCTAAATCTATCAACAAAGACTTTATTGTGAACAACCTAGTTTCCTTTGTCTATGGGGGATGAAGACCATCTCGTGTAACACCAACTTAAAGTCAAATTTAAATAACAAAAGATTATAATTAGATAGCAAAACATGTAGAATTTTGGAGGTTCAAAATAGATGCTTAAAGGTTAAGTAATAGCATTTATTTGGTCATTTAAAAATCCTTAATTAAAACTTATTTGTTTGATAAGAAAACAATTTATTTTATCAAATGGTGTTAGTTCAATCAATTAGATTCCTTGAATTTTAAGGAGGAGACCCAAGTTCAAATCTTTTCAAATGATACATGTGTAATAGTCAAGTTGTTGTAATACCACTAAATAGTCATAAGGTTTGTTTCAATCCCATATAACCAATTAAAAAAACACTTAATTTTATAAATATTTTTTATTTCATAATTACTTAAATATATTATAAAATGTTCATAGGAAAACAATAAATAATATGTAAGTATGTGAACTATGTATTACAAAATAATATAATTATATTTCATATATATATATATATATTGATACATAGAGGAATTGAAAACTACCTTTCCTTTTTGAACAACTGGTCACAGGGTCAAGTCGCATTGCCTCCGATTATAGCGTCAAATCATGGTGCTACCACTATAACCCCTACCTCGCCTCGGTAAACACGGCTCGAAGTGAAGGAGACCCTTGATGGCTCGGGGTTGGTACTATTATCATCAAGCTGACGCACACTTAACAAACTCAGGTCAGACTACTACCTTTGCCCAGATTGAACATACCCGCAAGGTTTGAACCTAGGTCTCCTCATGGTAAGTGCCCAACTTCTTACCAATCCACCTAGCCCTCACGAAAAAATGACAATAATATATATATATATATATATATATATATATATATATATATATATATATATAGTTATTTATTTGATACATAGGGGTGTTGGTTTTTTAGTAACAACCAAGTGTAGGGTTCAAACCATAGGAGCTGATCCCAACAAACTTATACCACCTTGTTGTTGTTGACCTAGTGTGAGAAGGACCACCGATCGCTTAAGATTTGTACCATCATCGTCATCTCACGCACACTCAAGAGAATTCAGATTAGACTACTACATTTGCAATAGGCATGTCCCCAAGGTTTGAACCTAGGTTTCTTCTTGGTAAGTGCTTGGCTAGACAGACAACTACCAATCCACCTAGCCCTTGGGAAAATTATATTTAATAATATAATTAAAGTTCAAACCACCATGTGTGTGGTTATGTGTTAAATTTCCTATTGATAAGCTCAATTCTCCCCTTATGAGAGGTCATGATGGGTTTCTCACATTAACTTTATTAAAATATTAATAAGATTAATTAAATATTTAAAATGAATGTGTTTTCTTTGGATACATAGGAGAGTTGGTTACATCCACACTATTTTTAGTAGCTATCAAATGCAAGGTTCAAACCACATGGACTGCCACTCCCAACAAGCCTATACCACTTCTTTGTTGTTGTAGGTTTGGTGTACATTTAGACAAACAAGTATTAATATGAAATGGAATTCCAATCATAGAATATACCACTAGACTTACATCATCACATTAATTGATTAGAAAGCAAGAGGATTCATATCATACTACTACCTTTGTAAACATACAACATACCCCCACGGTTTAAACCTAGATCTCTTCTTGATAAATGCGTGGCTAGACAAACAACTACCAATCCACTTAACCCTTAAAAATATTTAAAATAAATATTATTAAATATAAATATTTATTATTATATATTTTTATAAAGTAAGTATTGCTGTTCCATGTGTGGTTGTTTTAAGTTCATATTAGTTTTTTTTTCCTTTATAGCAGGTGAGAACGTTTTAAGTTTTATATATTAAAAAACAATTCATATTGTATGATTTTTAACTACTGGTCTATTTTTTTTTCCCTTATAGCAGGTTTAAAAGTTAGTTTTAAGTTTCATATTAAAAAAAAATTCATACTAAAGTACAATGCGTTGACAAAAGCTTACCTACAATTATATTTTAGTATATAAATTAATAATTTTATTAATTTTTTCTCTCAATTGATTTCTGGGCTAGCAAACCAACATTTTGAACATTTAATAAGTCTCAACACACTCGCACTAATCTAAATAAACATTGCTATCTATGTGTGATATTTAATTTATTTTTTAATTAGTTATATAAAATTGTGAAATATATATATGATTAGGTTAGTTTAAGAAATTTTGTGATCCATGTTTAATTTTGGTATCCTTCTTTTACCTTTGATTTCAATAAGTGTGAGAGCCACCTCTCATACATTTGCCCACACCAACCTTGGACCTATGGAAGAAAAGCCAAAGCCTAAAATGTTGGGCTGTTCCTGATAACTATATTTTTTTCTCAATGGGGTTTATGGGATTGAGAGGGACCCTACCTGTATTACATCATCACCACATAGTTGCTTGGATGTTATCCATGTATTGTTTAAAGAAATTTGAACCTAAATCTTCTCCATAAAATATTTAAAAATCTAACTGATTGAACTAATTTCCAAAATTATATTATATAATATATTATTATAATTAAATTAAAGAAAGTTTGTAGTTGCCGTATAACAATATAACTAGAATTCTGGGGCTATGGAATCTTATCTATAAATGTTTGGCAAACTTAGACTATCGTCACAAGCATGAATTGACTGCAAAATTGTTTGTTAGCATTGATTGGGCCGAGTCATTTGACTTTGATGGGAGAAACAATGACTTTGTTTTGCTTTAGTTGAGAAAGAAGATGAAAGCCATGTGTTAGGAGGCGCGTTTGTTGTTAGGTGGGTGGTTGAGAAGACGATGAACTAAAACGATTAGCATGCCTCCCACTCGTGACTTTGACATACCTTTGTATTAATTTGGATGTAGCACGTAAAGTGGCCACCGATTTTGGGGCCACCGACTTAATTGCTAGCCGAAAAATTTATGTGGTGACAATGTTCACTTATCTTTTAAGATTCTTCAATCATTGACCTTACCTTCCTTCTCAATGAAGGAGGTGGCAATATTTTGGTTTCCATCACAGAAAAATGATGGTAAAAGTGGAAAAGGAAAAAGAGCAATTTGAAAATATTTGGTTTAGTAGTGGGTGTCAATTCAAGGTTGGTTATTATTAAGTTTTTTTTCAAGACAATAAATTTTAGTTTGATAGTAAAGATAAAGTTAACAAAATTTTAACTGTTTATAGAAGATTAGGATTTGATTAGGACTAACTTACTAAAGTATTTGTCTGACTAGACACTTACTAAAAAATATACAGGTTTAAATTTTGGGGGCAACCTGTTTGTAAAGATAATAGTTTGATTTGAATCTTTCGAGTATGAGTCAGACTGACGATGACAGTATGAATCTCAAACAATCAGTGGTCCCCTTCACATCGAATCAACAATAATGAAACGAAATAGATTTGGTGGAAACCACCCATGTGGTCCGAACCCTGCGCTTATCAATTACTAAAAATAATGTTATCGTCACCAATTCTTATATAAAAGTATTCCGTTATCATCTCAACTATGTTTGTGAATATCTTTGAAAATAATTTTGTTTGCAACTTACCTATCTGTTTGAGTATCTTTGAAAATAATTTTGATTGAATGTGGTGACCAGTCTCAATATCTTTCATTGACAATTATGTGGGAAGTTTGAGTTGGAAAGATGATTTGATTTAGATAAGTGTGGTTGGAATTTCAGTTTAGCTTTCTCGTAATGGTGTGCACTTTAAAGAGAAAATTATTCCAATTATTAAAGGTGCACTTTAGACTATGTGTCATGGATCTCATGGGTGGAACATCTTTCAAATAGGATAATTGAATAAGCGAGGGAAAGAGACTTATAGAAATGGGAGTTACTTATACGACACGGTTGTGAGCACTCCTTGCAATGATGAAATTATCGTTATTTTTTCTTAAGTTATAGAATTTCAGCTTGAGATGATTACTTTTGAATGTTGAAATAATTTAAACCCTATTGCTTGGTTGAAACTTATAGTAATTAAATATAAAAAAAATTACTTTAAATTGGTGATTGTTTGTTTGGTTAAACATTTATCAAAAAGAGATTTGGTTTAAACGTTGGGATGCTAATTTGCAAAGGTAGTAGTCTTTGAATTCTTTGAGTGTGTTAGATAGACAATGACACTGCAGACCTCGAACGATCGGGGAGACACAATTACTAAAAATAGTGTGGCTGTAACCAACTCTTTTATGTATAAAAATAAATAAATTTATATGTTTCTTTCTTAATTATTTAATAGGAGTTGATGCTATCATAAGCTTATATATATATATATATGGGTTAGTGTGAGAAACTTTTACAACTCACATGTAGGCTAGGTGGATTGGTAAGTCTAGACATTTATCAAGAAGAGATCTAGTTAAAGGTTTAAACCTTTTGGGGCATGCTTGTTTGCAAAGGTAGTAGTCTGAATCCGTTGAGTGCATGCCTGTATGACAACGACGGTACCAATATCGATGGTCGTCTCCTCACACCGAATCAACAACAACGAGGTGAAATGGTGAAATAGTGAAATAGGGGTTATAGGAGGCAACCCCAAGATTTGGATCCTACTTGGTAGTAGAAAAGGACTGTGGATGTAACCAATTTCCTTATTTAAAAAATAAAATAAAAATTAAAACGAGGTTTAGTTAATAATTAAATGAAAATATGGTATTTGGGTTTGAAATAAAAGATGAAATAAAGTTTATATTTTAATATAAGGTTTAAATTTAATGGATGAATATTAACATTTTAGGTCATAAGATATAAAGTAATTGTTATATATCAAGGTTTTCATTCCATCTATATATTTTAACAGTTGAATTAATTAAACACTTTTATTTTAAAGAGGAAGGTTCGTTTAAATTTTCTCAAGCAATATATACATATTTATTAAATTAATTATAATGTAATTATATCATTATTTTTATAATTATAGAAGAGTGTTGAAAGTTCCTCGAACCTTTTACAACGAGAATAGAGCGAAGCCTAGTCAAAAGGAAATACAAAAGAAAGCAGTCCACGTAGGGATTTAAAGCCAACTAACCCATCAGGGCACAACGAGAACAACCTAGAAACAAATTATGAATCTAGCTAGAAGAATGTGCAAACCCCCAATAGAAAAAACTCACACATATTAGTAAGAAACATCAAATAAACTGTTCAACTTCTATGGAAAAATTCTCCCTCCAAATAGAGAGATTATCCAGGTTTAGCCCTAAATTAGCTAATAAGTCAGCACTCTTGTTATCTTTTTTAAAGATGTGTCTGACTTGAATTCCTTCCAAATTCTGAGAGAATATCTTAGCTTCCTTAATTAGGTTGAAGATGTTCCAACTAAGATTTTTATCATCAAAAAAGGCCTTAATCACATTTAAGGAGTCCCCTTCAATAATGATTTTTTTACAATTCAAATATTCCAATAACGTAGTGCCTTGATACACCACCCTTGTCATTGTGATTTCTAAAGAGGCCACCTGCCTTTGTAGGCCTCAAATTCCCTTTCGATGCTCTATCAAAATTTAGATTTAATCCAATCTAGAGGTAGGGGTTGTCATTTAATCGAGGTTTCAATATTATTTGGAAGATATTTTATTTTGATGTTGATTGAAAAGCCTATTTTTTCAAGAGAGCAATCTCTACTACCCCTCCATGGCTAGGAACAAAAGCCAAATTCTCCATATTTTCAACAATTGTCGTTAACGCTCTAAGCTAGACTGATTCAATATTTCTCTCCATGCTTTTGAAAAGTCTCATATTTCTCTCCTTTCAAACACCTTAAAGGATATGTGGGAGGTTGAAGGACTAAAATGAGCATAAGTTAGGGTTGACAAATGGAGAGGCCCACTACTCAATGACATCTTGTAATGAACCAGGAGACATCCATGAAACTCCCAAAAAATCCATCAATAGAAAAAACACTTCCCTAGAAAAAGGGTATTAAAAAAACAAATAATTGGTAGATTCATTAGAATTTTTACAAACAAAACACCAATTTGTAATTATCATACCTCTTCTTTGCAGATTGTCAAAGGGAAATAGACTGGAATGCTTTGTATAGTTGCCTTAAATAACTAGGCCTTTCTAGCCTGGCTAAGAAGAGCCCCTTTCCAGTCAGTCAATTTTTTTTGAATCTCATCTAATATTGGGTCTAGAGGTTCTCTTTCATTCTGCCACTAAAGAGGGGCATTCCTAAATAAGAAGATGGTAGAACCGCTCTCACAACCTAAAATTATGATAATTTTCCTTTGCCTATTGAGGGGTTATTCAGGAAAAAATGTCTATTCTTCTAAAATCTTCTGATCCACCACCTTTTCATAAAAAGGTCAAAATATCTTCAACATTTTTGACTCAGGGAATGGATACAACAATGGACATAAGAGTATCATTCACGAATTGATTATGAGATATGCAATCATGGTGTAAATTCAGACTAATACCCTCAATACTCGACTCAACTTTTATGGCTCTATTGAACGCCTCAACAAGTAGTATGAAAAGAAAGGGGGAGAGAGGGTCACCCTGGTGAAGCTCCCTTTGTATCTTAAAGTATCCAGTTGCTGACCCATTCACTAAGACTAAGAACCAAGACATTGAAATATATATTTTTATCAAATTGAGCCATCGCTGATGGAACCCAAATTTATGCATAAATTTTATCAAAAATTCCCAAGAGACAGTCATAAGATCTGTTCATATCTAATTTAAGAAAAATACCCACTCTTTCACTTTTATCCAGATAATGGATGATCTTGTGCACAATAATAATCCCATCCAATATTTGTCTTCTAGCCATAAAACCTCCTAAGTTGGATCAATGATCTCTAGGAGGAATATTTTTAGTCTATTAGCCAAAACCTTAAAGAAAATTTTGTACACAGTGTTGCATAGACTAATAGGTCTAAAATCATTGAAATCCTTTATCTTGTGAGACTTAGAAATGAGCATCAAAAATATGGAATTAACATCCTTCGAAATACACCTCATTCTCTAAACCTCTTTCAAAGCATTTCTAATAACTCTCCCCACAATGTGCCAATATCTATGAAAGAAGATAAGAGAGGACCCGTCCGACCCTGGATCTTTCAACACCCCCATGGAAAAAGTTGTCTTTTTAGTTTCCTCATCTTCAAAAGGGCTGATCAAAATAGAGTTCATCTCTTTTGTAACCTGTTGTAGAATGCTAGATAATAACTTTCTTTCTGCCTATTCATTCCCATTTAACTTTTCCCCTAGCAAATACTCAAAGTAGTTTATCACTTTTGCTCTGATTTCATGAATATCAATAGATTTTTGGCCATCTACTTTTAAATATTCATTAATCTTGTTAATACTCCTACACCTCAGAGTGGATACATGGAAAAGTTTTGTGTTTCTATCCCCTTATTTTAACCACAAGGATCTAGATTTTTGTTTCCATAACATTTCCTCACACGCCAAAGTGTTGTGTAGGTCCACCAATAGAGTCTTCTCTCTTTTTGGCTTCTACTAAAAACTCTCCAGTTTCAACCTCAGTCTCCAAAGATTTAAGTTGGGCCTTCAAGGCCTCTTTTTTCACATTCACATGACCAAAAATCTCTTTATTCCAGATCTTTAAATTAAATTTAACACACCTTAATTTCTCAGCCACTCGAGAGATTAATGGCCTAGAGAGTTTTTGAGACCACCACTCACTAATATTAGCTTCCATCCCTGAGTCTTTCAACCACATTGCTTCAAATCTAAAGGGTTTAGGAAATTTGAAATTGCCTTGAGAAGATTAAAAAACTAGAGGGTAATATTCTAAACCCACTTTTGGGAGGGAAGATAAAGAGGTGCCTCCAAAAAAAAACCATACTTCTTTTGACATAAGGACTCTGTATAATCTTATCTAGATAAGCTGATTACCAATCCTTCTATTACTCCACGTAAACTTGTTGCCTTTAAGGTCTAAGTCTATTAGCTCATTTGTACTGATAAAAGAGGCAAAATCCTCCATTCCTCTCGAAGTGCCAATAATACCTCCTATTTTATCAACATGATACAAAGGAGAATTAAAATCTCCAGCCAGGATCCAAGCTTTACCTAGCAAGACTTCTCTTAGAGTACACAGTTTCCTAAAGAAGACCTCTATCAACATATGAATTTGGGGTGTAAATAGTGGTCAATATCCATCTCCTATTAGTCTATTTACAACAAAATAAAACATTTGTTATTCTATCAGATGTTGACAATATTGAATCCACCAATTTTTTTGAATCCCACAAACACAATAAACCCCCTAACACCCCATGGGATGGACTAGCACAAAAACCTGCATTCTTCCAAATAGTTGATCTAACTAAATCTATTTTACTCTCTTCCACCTTGGTTTATTGCAAAAGAATAATATTTAGTTTAAGATTTAATCTAAGAGAAGCCAATAACCTCTATTTCAAGTGACCATTAAGGCCACTAACATTCCAAGATAAAAAATTCATTTACCATGTTTGAAAGAGAATTTCTTCCCATCCCTCAACCTGTTAGGGGAGATATTATTGAAGGATATTATCTTCAGTTGTTTCCCTCCTGGAACCAATCCTTCACCCACTCATAACACTAGATGAGTCCCATTTGCTATATTTGAATCTCATTTTTTTTATATTCTTTATTTGAGGGCTTCCCTACTTTTCTCTCAATCCCCACATCCAAAATACCTTTTTTTTTATGGATTTTGGTTTTTGGGATCGAAGAAATTTTATCAAATTACCGGGAACTAGAAACTCAGGAGGAGAAGGTATATTTAGTGAAACTGAATCTAAAAATTCCTCCACCCCATGGTTTTTGAGACAATAAAAAAAATTTGAATAATAAGGG
Organism: Wollemia nobilis; assembly: GCA_028583015.1. Classification (NCBI taxonomy): domain Eukaryota; kingdom Viridiplantae; phylum Streptophyta; class Pinopsida; order Araucariales; family Araucariaceae; genus Wollemia; species Wollemia nobilis. The sequence continues at coordinate 1,770,401 of JAQPPZ010003395.1, forward strand.
AAGCTAAAGACGACGAAGCACTTACCTGCTCAATGTGTTTTTGAATCTTAGATTCAAGGATTGGCTTGGGATCCTCCCATATTACAACCAGGGGTTCGATGCAAATTTTTAAATTTACTCTAAAGTTGGCCCTATGTGCTAAATAGATCCATCCAAGGTTCGAGACATTTTGGTTTCCAACCCTTGTTCATAAGCTACCCTCATTTTATTTTGGGACTCAATATGGGTTGATTTACCTTTCATATCTACATTAGTTCAAAATTTATTTGTTGGCTTCTTCGTTGGATATTGACTTGAGAGATGACCCAAAGATTTCCACTCATTACAGAAACCTATTTGATTTTCACATACAATTTGTTTTATTCGAGTACCCAGACTTGAGACTAGCTTAATAGAATATGACAGATTTGCTTTCAAATCTGCATGAATACACATTTTGACATATATATCAATCTTGACCTAGCTCTTGTTAATGCATCAACGAGTATGAGTTCACCCACTCACTTGGCTATACCCCATAACACATCATCATGCCAATAATGGAAAGACAAACTAGGGAACCTAACCTAGAGGGAGGTTGTGTTTATCCTTTGTGAATTAGGACAAAAATCTAGAGTCCACCTCTGAAGGAAGAGACCATGCTTCCCAAAGAACCACAGGACCTCGTTGAGCACATTTTTGGAATCTTCTTCTCGATTAAATTTAAACATTATAAAGGCTTTAGGGAGAGCCACCATTTTTAGATAGCCTTGAGGCCTCCATTTAGAAAATACCCATCTATGGACCACATCAATATCAGGACGGAGCTCCAAAAATTTTCCAACCAAGTTAAGCGCACCATCCTACATAGTAATTTTAATCAACTCCTCCAGAACCCTAAGTATATCTTCCTCTAGGGAAATGTTAAAAACCACTTTTGAACCAGGATTCCTTAATCCAGACGAGACCACTACTACAAAGAACACACTGGTTCCATGTTCAAAGGTTTAATGAAAAGCCTCCCCTGATGGGGTCTTATCACCTACCAGAGTCCCACCGACCTTGCCACTTGGTACAGACTGAGATCCCACCCCTGATCATGAGCAACAACCACCACCTCGTCAAAACCACCAACAAGCTCCCTAGCACTGACCTTACCCACAACCATGTTCCCCCCTGCAACACCAAACTCACCTTACGCACTTTCTTCCCCTGCAACACTATTCTCACCCTCATCACTTCCATCACCCGCACCACCATTCCTGCTCATAGCACCTCCATCACCCGTAACCCTTATCCCGTCCACTACAACATCGTTCCCATCCACCATAGCATCGATCCTGCCCATCATAATCATAATTTAATTTTTTTTATCATTATAATAAAATTGAAGTAAAACTTTTAGGTTAGAAATAAACCTCGAGAGTCGCTCTTAGGTGGCTAACAATACCGTCCCATTTGGGTATACCAATCTCACCTTCTCCACTTGCACTACAAAGATGGACATATCACTATATCATTTTAATGTAATATATATGAAACTCATTTTAATCCTATATAATCATTATCACTATATCATTTTAATGTATTATAAAAAAAACTCATTTTAATCCTATATAATCATTTTTTAAATGATAATATTATAATCTATTGAATGAAACTCAAATGATTGAGATAAATTATTTTTGAAAAATTTAATATTTTTTAAAACCATAACATATATTTAAAAATACAATTGCCGACAGGCAGTTGCCCTAGTGGATAAGATGATGGTTGTTTCTTAAGTGGTCTTGTGTTCAAACCCTTTGAAGGTGGTTGTTAATGTAATTTGTAAACGTTCTCCTAAAAAAAATACAATTAATTTATAATTTTATATTTTGAATGGTTTATGTATTTGTATATTGGCCTATGCTTATTTCTTTGTTTATAAATGTGTTAATGTCATTGAGAGTTCTTAATACATTATAAGAAAATGGGTATTTAATAGTATTTTTTTTAGATTTGGTTCGTGTGAGAAACCATTATAACCGATACTTTGGGCATCCTCTCTCACCATGACCTCTCATAAGGAGAGAGTTGAGCTTATCAATAGGGACATAATAGTATTTATGTATGCACTTAGATAGTGGTTATGCTCTTGTTGTCTTTAATATTTGCATTATTTTTCTTATTATAAATGTTTTTATTTTTTCATTTTTAATTTTAATTTTTATTTTTTTGATACATAGAGGAATCAACTACTTTTTTTTTTTGAACAACTTGTCACAAGTTCAAGTCGCATTGCTTCCGATCGTAGCGTCAAATCATGTTTTTTTGGGTACATACAAGACTTGGCAACAACCACTATTTTTAGTAACTGGACAGTGCAGGGTTCAAACCACTGCACCAACAAACCTACCATCTTGTTTTTTTGGTAACCCAACGTGAGATGGGGATTTTAGATTGCTCGAGATTCGTACTATTGTCATCAGTTTGGCACGTGTTGGACATTTTGAGTCAAAGTTGTCATTGATGTCAAGGAATGAAGTTGTCATTGATGTCAAGGAATAAGCTACCGTTGATGTCAAAAGGTCAAGAGGAACAATGCAAAGGTTAAAGGCAAAAGGGCTTCATAATATTTTTTAATATTATGTGGAAGCATAAGTTAGAAGGGTTTTTATTAAAACCAATGGTGAGCAAAAATAAAAGGTTTTTCATAAAAACCCAAGGAAGCTTATTGAAAAGCTAAAGGAGGTTTTAATATTTATTTTATAAAATATTTAAATTCAAATTGAATTTAAATTTTATAAATAAATATTATTTATACAAAGTTGTAAAATGAGAGAAGGCTTTAATAAAGCCAAAGGGATGTAAAAATTAATTTATAAAATTTAAATTCTAAAGAATTTAAATAATTTATAAATTAATAAGTTAAAAATCGAAGTGTCGACGTTTAAGTTTGAAGAAAAATCGAAGCGTCGACGTTTATGTGTGAAGGAGGAAATCAATATAAAAACACTATGCCTTAGAGGTATTTAATCATCCTTTTGCTCGAATGATAATGCGTGCAATCGTGTGTTGAGAACTCGTGCAAAAAAGAGAAGAGAACATTGTTTTGAGCGCCAATGAATAAGGATAAATCGATGAGCACCAAATTGCAAGAGCCATCTGGGTAGCGTGGCCTAGTGGCAAGTGGACAACGGCTAGAGTGTTTGGGTGCGGAGTGACCTGCGATCGAATCGCGATGGCAACATTGTTTTGTTGGTTGTGCTTGTGTTGGAAGCGCCAAAGGAAGCGGTGCACATTTTTGCATAGGTGAGTCGGGGAGGGTTATAGAGCACGTGGTGCTCTTTACTCCCCAAGCGAGCGCCTAGCTCGCATGACGGTTGGAGCCATGGCTAGGGCGCTGGTTGAGGCTGCGTCGTGAGATCGAATCCCACCAAGGCAAAGGTAATAAATTTTGAATATAATTTTTATATTGCCTAAGGTTTGACATGAGGTCTTAGGGAGTTAAAAGGGTTGTTTAAAAAGGTTTTTAATTGATCATTATTTTTGGTAAATTGGAGGAATAAGGAGTTAGCTTTATTATTGAATAAAGTATTTGTGTCACATTGGTGTATTGGAAATTTAAATTGTTGAGAGGACTTCTTGCCATTGAGTTATTTTTGAAAAGGAGATTGCATTGATATTATTCTTGGTATTGAATATTATTTTATTGGGAGATTATAAGGTGTATTTGGTTAATTATTTTTATATGTTGATGGATGCTTTCTTTAAGATGGAGTGATAAGGTGTATGTGTGTTTTGATACTTGCATTGTATCTTTGAGAGAGCTTAGTGTCTTCTAACTCCTTTGAGCTTGGCAAAGAGGTGTTTGTGGTTGTGGCAGATTTTAGAGGTTCCTTCATCATCAAGAAAAAGGTATGAGCACATTCTTCCATAGTTGAGTTGATTGGTTGGTTTTCTGGAAAATAAGTTTGGAGTGAAAAGGACTTGATTAGGGTTTCCTTATTGAGTGTGTTGAGTTAATGCTTCAAGGTTTTCTGGAATAAAGAGTTGTTAAAACCTTGTTTTATAAGCATTGTTGTGAAAGCCATTGGTTGAGTGAAGAACTTGAACTAGGGTTTGAGTATCATTGTTATGTGAGAGTTGTTTTATAAGCATTGTTGTTGAAGCCATTGGTTGTGTGAAGAACTTGAACTAGGGTTTGAAAAGAACATGAGTATCATTGTTATGTGAGAGTGGTTGATAAGCATTGTTGGAAACATTTTGAGTAAAGGATCATATACTTGGACTAGGGTTTGTAAGCAAGGATTGTTTCATTGAGTGTTTGGTTGAGTAGAGTTGGTTGAGCCTAGTCAAGTGGATGTGTGAAGTGATTGTTCAAGTTCCATAAAACAAACTATTCTATATTCTAAATTGATTTGAGAAAGTGATTGAGTATTGAGTTGAAGCATATTGAGTCTCTAACAATTATCTATATATTTTTGAAAGAGTGATTGAAAGTGATTGAGCATTGAGGTGAATGTGAAGCATATTGAGTCTCTAACAATTCTCTGTATGTTTCTAAAAGAGTGATTGAAAGTGATTGAGCATTGTGATGAGTATAGAGCATATTGAGTCTCTAAAAATTCTCTTTATGTTTCTATGAGATTGGACAAGTTCTAGTGTGGACTTGTTGAGCAGATTTGAGGTAAGTCTTTGAGAAGACTTGTGGACAGATTTGGGTAAGCTTTTGTGGAAGCTTACAATACAGATTGAGAGAAGATTTGGATAAGTTCTTGTGAGAACTTATTGAGCAGATTGGACAAGTTCTAGAGAGGACTTGAGGACAGATTAGTGTGAGCTTTTGTGGAAGCTTACAAGGCAGATTTGAGATAAGTCTTTGAGAAGACTTGAGAGCAGAGTTGATTGATTTGTTCAAACCTTGAGTTAAGGTTTGGGGTAGATCCAGAAGAGTTGATTTGAGATTGAGTCAAGCTTTGAGTTAAGGCTTGAGGACAGATATTGAGGATAGATTTGTGCTAGACCGAAGGACTATGTTTAGTATAGATTCGAGGATAGATTTTGGTGCAGATTTGAGGATAGGTTTGTGCTAGACCAGAGACAGAGATTGAGGATAAATTTGTGCTAGACCGATGGACTATGTTTAGTACAGATTTGAGATAGAGCTTTGGAGGTGATAGAGTTGAGGACAGAGATCTCCAACCAGAGCAGGGAAGACAGGTGTCTTCTATGGATAGAGTTCCATTTGCTAAGGGTAGTGGAGGCAGAGGTCTTCTAGAGGATCACCAACTAGAGCAGAGATTAGGAGATTGGTGTCTCCTATGGATAGAGATCCATGAACTTGATTTAGGGGATTGGTGTCTCCTTTGGACAGAGGTCCATAAACATTGTAATAGGGAAAGGATTCCCAAGAGATTGATTGAGAAAATTTTAGTGAAATATTTTCTTCGTGGAGTAGCCCACATTGGGTGAACCACGTAAATTGTGGTGTCTCTATTGTGTGTGGTGATTTATGCATTACTTTGATTATTGCTATTGATATTGCTATTTATACATTGGATAATATTGATTGGGAAAGAAAAGTAAAAAGTGATCTTATACTGTTCACCCCCTCTCAGTATAAGCTTGTGTTCTTCAAATGGATTAGAGTGATTCCTTAGAGGATACTACCTTTGAAGGGAAGATCTTACAAGGAATGAACCTAGGTATCTTCTTGGTAAGAAGTCCAAAAAAGGACACCAATAATTCTCAAGTTTTTTAGATGTGGTAACTTTAGATATTTTGAATATAGTTGTACAAGGAATTTTTAGAGTTTCAGTGAAGATGAATATGAGGATCCACTTGAAGGACTAGGAAGAGAATACTTTCTAATGCAATAGAAGAAGAAGAAAGATGATCCTATAGAAGACAAGTCAAAAGAAAATGAATATATGGACAAAGGCAAACAAATAGAGGAAGAATCAGATAAATAATGGATATGATCTCAAGGGAGAACTTAAATTTATGCTCTTGAAATAGTAAAGAAGGTAAGAAAGCAAAACTCTAAACTTGAATTTCAGTTTCAAGAATATGATGAAGAGAGAAGAATTCTTATAGAGGACCTAGATTAAAATCAGTAAGGCTAAAACAAATAAGTTCAAGGATAAGCTAGAAGCAAAAGTGTTAGAATGTGAAAGGTTAGAACAAGAAGTAGCCTTACTAAGGTGAAATTAAAAACTCCAAAGTCAAGCTACACAGGGTTCAGAAAATAGCTCAAAGAACTTAGATAAGTTCATCAAGATACAAAAGCCTACATCAAGAAAGATAGGTCTTGGATTTGAACATGAACAAAAGAAATAGGAAGGGAAGTCAACCTTAAGTGTGAAGTAGAAGAAATTTCAAAAGAAGATAGTGTAAGAGAAAGTGAGACATCTAAGGATGAGTTGGACAATAGAAAGTTCAACAAGGATAGGAACAATGCACAAAAAGGAAATAGATGGAACAACAATCATAATAGGTCAAGAGAGACTAAGAGACCAATGAGGTCAAGACAAGGAGGCTTCAATGGAAGATGTTTTTCATGTCACAGGTTTGGGCACATGGCTTCACAGTGCAGGACACATGAAAGACAGGAATATGGGAACAAATAACTTTTCCATGGGTATTGCTACTCATGTAATCAGTTTGGTCACAAGGCAATGAATTGCAGGGTTCATGATAGAAAAGGATATGGCTTCACTAGGAGAAATCCTAAGACATTTGCACCTCCAAGGAATAATAACATTAAGTGTTATAAGTGCAATAATGATGGACATACAACAAAATGGTGTAGAGAAGACATTCCAAAATCAAGCATGAATAGGAATAGGAAAAGAGATATGGATATGAATAGGAATAGGAACATGAATAGGAACAAGAATAGGAACATGGATATGAACAAGAACAAGAATAGGAACAAGAACAAAAATATGAACATGGACATGGAAAGGAACAATCAGAGGAATCAGAAGGATCAGATAAGAAGAAAAGAGGATAAAGGTAAAGAACAGTGCTTGATGGGAGTAGAAATACTCCCACCCCAGAATTAACCACCTCAAGAGGAGGTGGGGGAGGGGCTAAGCTAAGAGGCTCATTCTTAGCCCCGAGCCCCAAAGGTGACCCTTTGCCATTGATGTCAAAGGGGGAGATATTTGAGTAAGGGGGAGAGATTTGGTATTTGAGTAAAGAGGAGAGATTTGAAAAGAGCATTGAGCCAGGGGGAGCAATGTCCCAGGGGGAGAAGAACAAAGAAAAGGTTAAGTTTCTAGTAAAAATAATTTGGGTTGCCATCAATGACAAAGGGGGATATTGTTGGACATTTTGAGTCAAAGTTGTCATTGATGTCAAGGAACAAAGTTGTCATTGATGTCAAAAGGTCAAGAGGAACAATGCAAAGGTTAAAGGCAAAAGGGCTTCATAATATTTTTAATATTATGTGGAAGCATAAGTTAGAAGGGTTTTTATTAAAACCAATGGTGAGAAAAAATAAAAGGTTTTTCATAAAAACCCAAGGAAGCTTATTGAAAAGCTAAAGGAGGTTTTAATATTTATTTTATAAAATATTTAAATTCAAATTGAATTTAAATTTTATAAATAAATATTATTTATACAAAGTTGTAAAATGAGAGAAGGCTTTAATAAAGCCAAAGGGATGTAAAAATTAATTTATAAAATTTAAATTCTAAAGAATTTAAATAATTTATAAATTAATAAGTTAAAAATCGAAGTGTCGACGTTTAAGTTTGAAGAAAAATCGAAGCGTCGACGTTTATGTGTGAAGGAGGAAATCAATATAAAAACACTATGCCTTAGAGGCATTTAATCATCCTTTTGCTCGAATGATAATGCGTGCAATCGTGTGTTGAGAACTCGTGCGAAAAAGAGAAGAGAACATTGTTTTGAGCGCCAATGAATAAGGATAAATCGATGAGCACCGAATTGCAAGAGCCATCTGGGCAGCGTGGCCTAGTGGCAAGTGGACAATGGCTAGAGTGTTTGGGCATGGAGTGACCTGCGATCGAATCACGGTGGCAACATTGTTTTGTTGGTTGTGCTTGTGTTGGAAGCGCCAAAGGAAGCGATGCACATTTTTGCATAGGCGAGTCGGGGAGGGTTATAGAGCATGTGGTGCTCTTTACTCCCCAAGCGAGCGCCTAGCTCATGTGGCGGTTGGAGCCACGGCTAGGGCGCTGGTTGAGGCTACATCGTGAGATCGAATCCCACCAAGGCAAAGGTAATAAATTTTGAATATAATTTTTATATTGCCTAAGGTTTGACATGAGGTCTTAGGGAGTTAAAAGGGTTGTTTAAAAAGGTTTTTAATTGATCATTATTTTTGGTAAATTGGAGGAATAAGGAGTTAGCTTTATTATTGAATAAAGTATTTGTGTCACATTGGTGTATTGGAAATTTAAATTGTTGAGAGGACTTCTTGCCATTGAGTTATTTTTGAAAAGGAGATTGCATTGATATTATTCTTGGTATTGAATATTATTGGGAGATTATAAGGTGTATTTGGTTAATTATTTTTATATGTTGATGGATGCTTTCTTTAATATGGAGTGATAAGGTGTATGTGTGTTTTGATACTTGCATTGTATCTTTGAGAGAGCTTAGTGTCTTCTAACTCCTTTGAGCTTGGCAAAGAGGTGTTTGTGGTTGTGGCAGATTTTAGAGGTTCCTTCATCATCAAGAAAAAGGTATGAGCACATTCTTCCATAGTTGAGTTGATTGGTTGGTTTTCTAGAAAATAAGTTTGGAGTGAAAAGGACTTGATTAGGGTTTCCTTATTGAGTGTGTTGAGTTAATGCTTCAAGGTTTTCTGGAATAAAGAGTTGTTGTTAAAACCTTGTTTTATAAGCATTGTTGTGGAAGCCATTGGTTGAGTGAAGAACTTGAACTAGGGTTTGAGTATCATTGTTATGTGAGAGTTGTTTTATAAGCATTGTTGTTGAAGCCATTGGTTGTGTGAAGAACTTGAACTAGGGTTTGAAAAGAACATGAGTATCATTGTTATGTGAGAGTGGTTGATAAGCATTGTTGGAAACATTTTGAGTAAAGGATCATATGCTTGGACTAGGGTTTGTAAGCAAGGATTGTTTCATTGAGTGTTTGGTTGAGTAGAGTTGGTTGAGCCTAGTCAAGTGGATGTGTGAAGTGATTGTTCAAGTTCCATAAAACAAACTATTCTATATTCTGAATTGATTTGAGAAAGTGATTGAGTATTGAGTTGAAGCATATTGAGTCTCTAACAATTCTTTGTATGTTTATGAAAGAGTGATTGAAAGTGATTGAGCATTGAGGTGAATGTGAAGCATATTGAGTCTCTAACAATTCTCTGTATGTTTCTAAAAGAGTGATTGAAAGTGATTGAGCATTGTGATGAGTATAGAGCATATTGAGTCTCTAACAATTCTCTTTATGTTTCTATGAGATTGGACAAGTTCTAGTGTGGACTTGTTGAGCAGATTTGAGGTAAGTCTTTGAGAAGACTTGTGGACAATATTTGGGTAAGCTTTTGTGGAAGCTTACAATACAGATTGAGAGCAGATTTGGATAAGTTCTTGTGAGAACTTATTGAGCAGATTGGACAAGTTCTAGAGAGGACTTGAGGATATATTTGTGTGAGCTTTTGTGGAAGCTTACAAGGCAGATTTGAGATAAGTCTTTGAGAAGACTTGAGAGCAGAGTTGATTGATTTGTTCAAACCTTGAGTTAAGGTTTGGGGCAGATCCAACAAAGTTGATTTGAGATTGAGTCAAGCTTTGAGTTAAGGCTTGAGGATAGAGATTGAGGATAGATTTGTGCTAGACCGAAGGACTATGTTTAGTACATATTCGAGGATAGAGTTTGGTGTAGATTTGAGGATAGGTTTGTGCCAGACCAGAGACAGATATTGAGGATAGATTTGTGCTAGACCGACGGACTGTGTTTAGTACAAATTTTAGATAGAGCTTTGGAGGTGATAGAGTTGAGGACAGAGATCTCCAACTAGAGCAGGGAAGATAAGTGTCTTCTATGGATAGAGTTCCATTTGCTAAGGGCAGTGGAGGTAAAGGTCTTCTAGAGGATCACCAACCAGAGCAGAGATTAGGAGATTGGTGTCTCCTATGGATAGAGATCCATGAACTTGATTTAGGGGATTGGTGTCTCCTTTGGATAGAGGTCCATAAACATTGTAATAGGGAAAGGATTCCCAAGAGATTGATTGAGAAAATTTTAGTGAAATATTTTCTCCGTGGAGTAGCCCACATTGGGTGAACCACGTAAATTATGGTGTCTCTATTGTGTGTGGTGATTTGTGCATTGCTTTGATTACTACTATTGATATTGCTATCTATATATTGCATAATATTGATTGGGAAAGAAAAGTAAAAAGTGATCTTATACTATTCACCCCCCCTCTCAGTATAAGCTTGTGTTCTTCAACACATACTCAAAAGATTCAGATCAGACTACTACCTTTGCAAGGGTTGGCTTCCCCCCAAGGTTTGAACCTAGGTCTCTGCTTGGTAAGTGCCCAACCACACCTGCACTTACCAATACACCTAGCCCTTGGGGGTTACTATAAATGCTTTTTATTTGACTTTGACTTTTGATAATATTAGAAGAGATTTTTTTAAAAGAAGCTCACACATACACCTTGCTATGGTTTGAACCTGGGTCTTCTTAAAAAGAATCCATGTCCTAACCAGTATGATGTCCCATAGGAAAGAGGAGAATGAATATTTTTTTTCATTTATTTATAATTATAAGATCATGTAGAATTCCCTTAAAAAAACAAAATATTTTTAAATTTATTTAAACAGAAGTTTTATTTATTTAAATTATTTTTATAAAAAATATTTTTTAATATAATTAAATTAAAATCCATTTAAAAATTGTATTTATTTATTAAATTGGAATATAGTTTTATTATAGGAATTAAACCAAGGAGGCCAATTAACCTTCCACATATACCGCAAAATGTTAATTTATATTCTTCAAAGTTTTATAATTTTTTTTTATGTACAATGATTTATCATCTTTTTTTTTATACATAGGGGAGTTGGTTACAACTACCATATTTTTAGTAAAGAGGAAATATTGAACTCTTTTATATAACCTATGCATTTTATATATATTTGATTTGGTTAGTGTGAGAAACCCCTACGAACACAGGGTTGGGTAGGCTCTCCCAACCATGACCCCTCCAAAAGTCGAGAGCTATGCTTATTAATAGGGAATTTAACACACCGCCACCACACATCCACCCCCTCACACATTCACCCATGCCGTAGTTTGAACCTTGGACCTCTTAAAAAAAAGCTAAATCTCGAATCTTTACGCTGTCCCCCTTGGGACACCTAAAAGCATTATATTAATATAAGTAATTGATTTTGGAAAGATAAATGTGATTTCTATTTACTAAATGAAATAATTTGTAACTTCAAAACCATATAGTTTAGGAATAACATGAACATATAAAAATTTCAAATAATTAAAATAAATATGTAAATATTTCCAATTTAAAATAAAATCTTATTAAACCTAAAAGATTTTATATTCTAGCACATCTAGATCATAATGATTCGAAGACTTGATAAATTTTTTTTCTCATAAGATAATGTTTTCTATCAAGTGAACTCTAAAATTTTAAGATATTTTTTTGGCACTTTTATTTTTTTACTCATTACCCTTCTTAACTAATATATTTTTTTTCCTTTGCAATTTTATAGTATTTATGTAAGCATTATTTGATGACTTTTGTTGATCCTACCCATTATTTGCACATCTTTCACCACTATAAACCATCAATTATATTAGACACTCTTAACCTAACTATATATACAAATAGTAAGTAGTATTTATTTATAAATATTTTATATTTGTCAATGGACAAGTCTATTATTTATTAGTGTAATAAAAAACATGTTATAGTTTTATGATAAATAGATATTATAGTTTTATGATAAATAGAATTAGGACCTTCACACAACTTAATTTGTTATCATCACTTAACACACACCAAATATAAGGTTTAAGAAACACACATCTACCATGGTTAGAATGTGTACACGCCACATTTGGTGTTCTTAAGGATGTTTATCTATCATCTCATAACATTATATCATACCTTATGTGTGTTTGCATGTACACAACCATAACCATAACACATAACAATTACATCCCACATTAATACATGTGAAAACAACATTAATTTTTTCTTTTGGTAGGTAAAAATTATATTAAAAGTAGGTTTTGAAAGGACCCCAAAACCATTTTACAATAGGTCAACCGACCAAAACAAAGGTCAAGAAAAATCAATTTGAAGAATCCCATCCAGTGAAAAATAGACAGTTTGGAAAAACCCTCCCAACGAAAAAAAAAACAATTTTGAAAAATCCCACCTAGTAGGAAACCACAAATCCTGCCTATCAGGAAACCACCAATTTTGAAAAATTTCACCCAGTGAAACCACCAGTTTTAAAAAATCCTGCCTAATGGGAAGCAACCGAAAACCACTAGGTTGGAAATCCCGCCCAACGGGAAAACCAGTAGATTGGAAAATCCCGCCCAACGGGAAACCACCAATTTTGAAAAATCCCGCCCAACGGGAAACCACCAATTTTGAAAAATCCCGCCTAACGGGAAAACATGCAAGATGATGAATTTGAAAATCCCACCCAGTGGGAAGTAGCCGAAAACCACCAGATTGGAAATCCCGCCTAGCGGGAAAACCAGAATATTTGAAAATCCCGCCCAACGAGAAATCCTGTCTCACCTAGCAGGAAAACCAACAAAAAAATAGGATTGAAAAATCCCGCCTAGCGGGATTGGAAATCCTGCCCAATGGGAAAACTAGAAGATTTGAAAATCCCGCCCAACGGGAAATCCCGTGTAGTCCAGCAGGAAAACCAACAAAAAAATGGGATTGAAAAATCTTGCCCAGCGGGAAAACCAGTAGGAATGGAAAATCTCGCCCAGTAGGAGAACTAGTAGAAGAACGGGTTTGGGAAACTGCAACACTGGAATCCCACCAACAGGAGTACAAGGAAGCTAGAAGGATCTAGGGAAAACAAATGCAGGCACAAAGAAAGGATCTCGAAAGCCACAAAGGACCAGGGACCCACCATCCTTGCTCACGAACAGTTCCAGGGAAGAGGAACTGGGACTAGGAACAACTCAGGAATAAGAAAAGGCCCCCCCAAGGCCAAGAACAAGCTCTGAGAGTCCACTAAGAAGCAGGACCAGAAAGCAGAATCCCTTGAACAAAAACTGAAATGAAAACTTGTGAAGCCTAGGCAGAAAGCAGCAGCAGACATAAATATGGGATCCATGAAAACCTAAACTAAGGGATCCAGGGGTCTGCATGCATAGATCATCGATCCCCCCAAGATCAAGACATGTAGTAGAAAATCCAAAGCACCCCCATATAAAGGACAAGGAATCCCCATCCTTGCACACAAAAAACTTTAGGGAACTGGGACTGGGGTTGGGAACAACTCAAGCACAGGAAGAGGCCCCCCCAAGGCCATGCAAATGCTCAAAGCATCCACCAAGTAGTAGATCCAACAAAAATAAGCCTTCAAACAGGAAAACAAACATGGTCCCACCCAAAGGGATGAGACCACCAACAACCAATGGCATCCCAGAGAGGAAAACACAAGCAAAGAGGAAACTGGCCCTCCAGACCAACCTTGATGAAGAGAGAACCTCATGGGATGCACTAGGAAGTGGATGAGAACCCAAACTGCAACCACCACAGACTGAGAAAGCCTTGGGAACCGGATCTCAATAATAACCTACAAAAATACCCCAGGGAAAAACCTAAGGGAGATCAGGGACAAGATCCCAAGAACATGCAGGAAATCCCAAAGGATCCCTAGGAAGCACCAGGACTGGGATTAAAATGAAGAAACCCCAAAAACTACTAGAAAAGGAGCAAAAAGTGGGCAAGGATCTCCCCCAATGAGATCATCTGGTACAAACCATTCCCAGAGTGGGATGACCTAGGATGAATCAGGGACTGGGCAAGAACCAGGGAAAGGGGAGCAGGGAGAGGGAGCAGGTCCCTCCCCATGTGAAAACAACATTATAGACCCTATACTCCATGCTAAATTATCTTTTGTGGTTCACATTTTATTTTGGGTCTACATGTCCTATAGTGTCATATTTCTAGGAATACCTTCCCTTTATAAGACATTTAATGTGGTGTCCACTTTGTATTTCTATGCCATTATATTAATTATATTTAAAAAGTTAGTTGGATTGGTAATTATCTATCTAGGCATTAATCAAGAAGATATTTAAGTTAAAACTTTGGAGGCATTCTTGTTACAAAGGTAGTAGTTTGATCTGAATTCATGCTAGACTGATGACAATGGTAGAATCTCGAGCAACTGATGGTCTTCATCACTCCAGGTTATGAACAACAAGGTGGTATAGACTTGTTGGGAGCAACGCCTATTGTTTGAACCCTGCACTTGGCAATTACTAAAAATAGTATAGTGTGGATCTATTTTTTTATTTATTTGGTTAGTGTGGAAAACCCCTACGACCAACGCATAGGGCTGAGCAGTCTCCTCCCAACAATGACCCCTTGTATAGCCAATAGCTATGCTTATCAATAGGAAATTTAACACACAACCACCACACACCCACCTCTCACACACTCACCCACACTGTAGTTTGAACCATGGTCCTATCGAAGAAGAGCCAAAGCCCAAACCATTGCATTAACAAAAATAGTGTGAATATAACCAAATTAATATCAAGGTATCATTCATCAATATTATTTACCTTTAGTGATTTGAGCTTTATGTAAGTTGGGGGTGTAGTCAAGATTCACAATTACTTTTTAGATTTTTGAGTGCTTTTATTATTAAGCATTTTAGGTCTTTGAATTTGAATTTGAATTTGTATTAATGTCCATCGGTGACCAAAAGAGGTCAATAGGACTGTAAATTAGGACATATACAAAGCAACGGGAGTGCCTAATGTAGCTCTAGAGAAAATAAAGTAAGAAAAATAGTAAATAGGATGACATTTGATATACAATATTTGTATCAAGGATTACTCCCAACATTCAAGGCTGAAGAGAAGTGAGTGATGTAAGAGTTGGATGTCGTTGTAGATGTTATTTGTTGAAGTCGACGACGAGTTGATCTTGTTGTATCTTTGTGATCACCCTGACGCTTCCTGGTCATGGCCTGTGGAGGCTGGAAGAATTAAGTGATAATTCGGGATCCTGTTATCTTCTACAAATTGTTACTAAGTAGTTTTTTCTTGAGATTGAATAATTCTCGGATGAAAAGTGCAATGCATATTTGATATTCATAATTAATACAATATTTTAGTGCATGGGTGTATCTGAATAAGAAATAATATCTACCTCGTATCTCGTAGTAGATAGGACAAGTGAAAATGAAATGCTCCTTGGATTCCACATCAAGACTGCACAATCTGCAAATACGCCGATCTCTGGGGAGGTGATGATATGTATCAATACACAACTGGTGGAAGCAAACTCGTAGATGAGCTAAAGGAAACCTAAGGCTGTGTGACATCTGTATCAAATTATATTTTGGAGTAGTGATCAATCCATTCTCTAGTTGAAGATAAAAGTGAGAGTAATGGAACAGTCTCTAGATGTTCTTTGAGAAACTTCAACTACTCATAATTTATCTCATGTTTAGGCTCATTCTCGTGATTTTTTTTTTTCTTCATTGAGCTTTATGTAAGTTGGGGTTGTAATCAATATATTTTTGAGTGCTTTTATTATTAACCATTTTAGGTCTTTTAGAAACTTTAACTACTCATAATTTCTAAAGCAACTAACTTAAGTATTGTTTTTATTCCATATGGTTTATTTGCATTTTTTTTTAGTTTGTTTTTTTACCTTCCAATTATTTTATTGAAATTTAATTAATTCCTTTACTTAAAGAAATTGTAATCCAGATATGTTAAGAAGGAAATGAGTCTTTTCAAATCACTATAATGGTTTTAAAAAATAAAGAGGAGACAAATATAATGTGAATTTATAAATAAGATGATTCTAATACTTAATTATGATGTTTAATTTAACAATTCTCAATTAGGAAAACTATATGCTAGCATTAAGAAATCCAATTCTCATATTATGCAAAATTTAGGAAAAATATATACAATTTTTAATTTTATGCACAAACGAATAAGTGTCACCTTTTCACTTTTTTTTTATTTGATAATTTTGACACCCATATTAATTATCAAATTGAGTTGACAAGTGATGATGCGGGAAGGCTACTGAGATAATGTGATATAATATGATGATAAAAAATCATTTATAAAAGAAAATTATTATATAGGGAAGATAGACCCATTGGGATATGATCAAAGTGTAAAAAATCAACAACATTGAATATAAAGAAACATATGAGTTTAAGAGAAAATAGATAAATTTTCAAAATTCTTGATCATCCCTTTTCTTTGTGTTTGTATGATTTTTTGGAGATTGATGTTGACTAATAAAAAGACAACCAAAATTTCTCCCATGAATTTGAAGAAGCCCAAAAGTTTCTATTAGCTTTGAAAAGTCATTATGATTGTTGGACTTTATAGAATGTGAAATGAAGTGTTGTAACATAATTTTCTCTCTTGTAAATGTACAATAGTGTAAAATAGTTGTAGAAGATAGTGGGAAAAGCTTTGTAATACTTTTGAGTTTGTTTGGAATGAAAAACAACATTCTATTCCATTCATTTTGTGAAATACATGCTTGTTGTCCTTGTTTTTTTGAAACCTATAGTCAACTTTTAAAGTTCATAAATTTTGTTTTAAAAATATGATTTACGTGTGTCATACACCGTTGGAAATATTATTTTGTGTACAATTCACTCACAAAATTTAATAAAATTTTGAGCAATTTTGGTTTCTCAAATTTAGACTATCACATGCTACTGCAATGTTTTTTCTTGTTGCATTTTTTCTACACTTTTTTGCTCTTCGATTTTGGGTTAAATACTTCATTTGGTATCAGAGCTTGGTTGGTTTTTGGGTTTGAGTGAACTTGGGTTCATGGTTAGTCTAATATTTTATCAAGTTATTGGATAATTTCATTGAAGAAAAACTTCATTTGTTGCTACTTGAGTCTAATGGCCAACTTCAACAACTCATTACCCATTCCAAAATTTAATAGGTAATATTATGATTATTGGAGCATAAATATGAGAAAAATTTTAATTGGAAAATATATTTTGGAGGTAGTGGAGAGTGGTTATGAAGAACCACCTGATTGGAACACATTACAAGGAAATAATAGGACAAAAAAAAGAGAAATAAAGAAGAAGAATTCATTAGCCCTCTACCATATTTAAGTTTCTCTTGATAAAAGTTTATTTCTACGTATTGTTGCTACTACATCAACCAAGGAGGCTTGGAAGTCTCTTCAAGAGGTTTACCAAGGAAGTGACCAAGTGAGAATGGTAAAGTTGTAGACCATGAAGAAAGAGTTTGAGAATATGTAGATGAAAGAGATTGAAAGTGTGGGTGATTATTGTGTTAGAGTGAAGGATGTGGTGAACAATATGGCCACCCTCCTTGAAGAAAGAGGTAGTTGTGAATAAGGTACTGAGATATCTTACCCCTAAATGAAATCATGTTGCAATAATATTTTAAGAGAGTAAATATTTGTCTACACTTAAATTTGATTATTTAGTTGGTTCTCTTATATCACATGAGGAAAGACTAAGAGAAATCATTAAAGAAAATGAAGAGAATGCTTTTAATTCTAAATTGAAAATTTCTTAGAATGATGAAGATGGTCCAAGCACAAGTAAACAAGAACATGGAAGAGGAAGAAATTATTATTACTCAAGAGATAGAGGAGGAAGAAGAAAAGGAGATGTTGTTGTTGGAAGAGAACAAGGAAGGGCTGATAAAAAATAGTTGAATGCTACAATTGTCATAAAATGGGCCACATTGTATGATTATATAGAGTGAAGACCAAAAATAGATATAAAAGAGATCACTATGTATGTGAGAATAAAGCTGCACAATTTGTTTTTGACTAGTGACATGGCTAAAAAAAACTAGTCAAGAAGTTTGGTATCTAGATTCTGGTTGTTCTAACCACATGACTGGAAATAAAGAGGTATTTGCTGATGTGAATGATAATTTCAAGACCAATATCATTTTTGGGAATAATAATGCTTTATACGTGGCTACAAAAGGGACCATAGATGTTGGTACTAAAGAATATACAAAGAAAATTCATGATATCTACCATGCTCCCAATTTTAAGAATAATTTGTTGAGTGTTGGATAGTTTGTAGAAATAACTATAAAGTTGGGTTTGATAACAATAAATGTATCATTTATGATAAGAATAATAAGAATCGTATGGTCACCATTGTTCCTATGACAAATAATTGGAGGCTTCCTTTGAATTTTGGAGGAAAAATGGACTATGAACATGACACTTGAAGATAAGAATTAGCTTTGGCATATCATATTTGGACATTTGAATTTTAAAAGTCTGAATTTTTATCTTCAAAAGATATGGTAAATGGAATACCTAAGGTTGGAGAGCACAAGGGTGTGTGTGAAGCATGTGTGATTAGAAAGCATGCAAGAAAGGAGTTTCCAAAAGAAAAATATGGTAGGCCTCATACCCAATCCAACTTGTACATTTAGATATTTATGGACCTATGCAAATACAAATTTTGGGTAAGTCTTCATTTTTTCTCACATTCATTGATAACTTTTCAAGGTAGTGTTGGATGTATTTTTTGAAACATAAGGAAGAAGCTTTTGGTATGTTTAATATTTTAAAAGCATTGGTTGAGAATGAAAGTGGATATAAAATAAAGTGTTTGAGAACTAACCATGGAGGAGAATTTTATTCAAATTAATTCAATAATTTTTGAAAACAATATGGCATCAAGAGGCAGCTCACTACTGCTTATATACCACAACAAAATGGGGGTAGCTAAGAGAAAAATAGAACCATTGTAGAAATGGAAAGAAGAATGTTGAAGACAAAAGGTTTGAACAACACTTATTGATATTATGTAGTTGATACAACATTGTACATTCTCAATAGATTCTTCACAAGAGCACTACAAAAGACTCCACATGAAGCATGGTATGGCATAAAACCCACTGTAATTCATTTGTCTTGCATATGCACATGTGAATGATGAAGTGAGAAGGGAGTTGGACCCCAAAAGTGAGCCATGCATTCTTGTGGCATATTATGAAATAAGTAAGACATATAGATTGTATAATATAAAAACTCACAAGTTTGTAGTCTCTAGAGATATAATTTTTGAAGGGGGAGTGTACAATCATAAAAAATCTACAAAATAAATATATGATTTTGAAGAAGATAATACAATTGAGGGACAACCTTCAAATATTCTCTCTACTCCTCCAATCCCATCTAGCAGCCCATCAACAAGTTCAAAGGCGACTACACCAAGTTAAAGCACAAGCAAATCATATACAAGTCTGACAAAGAATACAAATAAAGGAAAGAGAATACTAAAAGCACATCCAACCAACCAAATTATGGAAAATAAATTTCAAAGGAGGTTAACAAGAAGCCAATTGTAGAGTTGGATCATGTTGTTTCAAGATTGGAAAAGCTCCAAATGTATGGTGATGATGAAGAAGAACCAAAAGGTGAGTTGGTGAATTATGCTTTATTTTCTAAAGTTGATTTTAAAACTTCATGTTATGAAGATGCTTGTACTAATGATGTTTGGGTGTAAGCAATGCAAGAAGAATTGAGTCCATTGAAAAATTGACACTTAGAAAATTGTAGAATTATCTAAGGATAAGAAGATTGTTCGATCCAAGTGGATTTAAAAAATAAAGGGTAACAATGATGGAAGCATAGAATGATATAAATTAATGCTGGTTGCAAAAGGATTCACTCAAATATATTGTGTAGATTATGAAGAAATATTTGCCCCTGTTTCAAGACAAGAGATAATTCAGATGGCTCTTTCATTGGAAACCAATAAACAATGGAAAGTTTATCATATGGATGTGAAAAATGTATTCTTGAATGGATATGTAGATGAGGAGGTTTATGTTAAAAAAACTCAAGGATTTGAAGTGGAAGGAAAGGAAAGCCATGTTTACAAATTGAAGAAAACACTGTATGGATTGAACCAAGCACCTAGAGCATGGTACTCAAGAATTGATGGGTGCTTCAAATATTACGATTTCAAGAAAAGTAATAATGATCCCACTCTCTATTTCAAGCATGAAGGTGATGATATTCTTCTTGTGTGCCTATATGTTGATGATTTGATCTACATGGAAAGTAGTTCAAAGATGATGAATTATTGTGAGCATACTCTGATGAAGGAATTTGATATGAAGGATTTAAGACTGCTGCAATACTTTATTGACGTGAAAGTATATCAAGGTGATGGTAAAATTTTCATTTGTCAATCATAATATGCAAAAAATATGTTGAAGAAATATGACATGGAAAATTGTAAACTAGTTTGGATACATGTGGAACATGAAGAATTATTTTGTAGAGATTATGGAGAAGAGAAAGCTGATGAAAAATTGTTTAGAAGAATTATTAGGAGCTTAATATTCCTTACTATAACATGAACTTATATTGCATTTGCAATTTCACTCGTATCAAGGTACGTGAGTGAACCTTCACAAAACCACATGAGAGTAGCCAAGAGAATCTTGAGGAGTGATAACATGGAGCTCAAAGAAGTAAAGTATTGTTTCTTTATCTTCTACAAAGGTAGAGTATGTTGCAACTACTACAATAAGTACACAAGCACGTTGGTTGAGAAAGGTACTTGAAGAGATTGGTGAAGTTCAAAACAGTCCAAAAATAATTTTTTGTGACAATACAAGTGTAATAAATATTGTAAAAAATCCACTTCATCATATTAAAATTAAACATATTGATTTTTAAGGTTCATTTCATAAGAGACATGGTGGAAAATAAGATTGTAGATTTGAAATATTGCAACACCAAACAACTTGTAGACCTATTTACCAAAGGTGTCAATAAAGAATAATTTTTGAGATTGAGAGATAAAATTGTCTCACCACTCAAAATCAAGGGGGAGTATATTGGATATTTATGCTAACTAAGAAAAATAAAAAAACAAAAGTTCTCCCATGAATTTGAAGAAGCCCAAAAGTTTCTATAGGCCTTAAAGAGTCACTATGATTGTTGGACTTCCTAGAATGTGAAATGAAGAGTTGTAACATCATTTTCTCTCTTGTAAATGTACATTAGTGTAAAATAGATGTAGAATATAGTGGATTTTTTTTTTTAAATACTTTTTAGTTCATTTGAAATGAAAAACAACATTCTATTCCATTCATTTTGTGAAATACATGCTTGTTGTCCCTGTTATTTTGAAACCTGCAGTTAAATTTCAAATCTCATAACTTTTGTTTTATAGATCCATTTTGCACATGCCATACACCATTGGAAAGGTTGTTTTGTGTAGAATTCACTCACAAAATTTCATTGAATTTTGAGCATTTTTGGTTCCTCAAATTAAAACTATCACATGTTTTCGCAAATATTTCTGCTATAATTTTTCTTGCTGCACTTTTTTGCTCTTTGATTTTGGGTCAAATAGTTCATGATTGGCTTAAATGTATAAGATTTTAGGCTCTTATTAGAGACCGTTGGTTAAATCCTCTCCTTTATTTTTTGTTGTATTATTCCAAGTGTTGATATGGATAAAAGAGATGAATTATTGATACTGAGTAATATCTAAGTCTTTGAAAAATAAAACAACTTTTAGAAATAATGGGAACTTAGAGCTAAATAAACCATTAAATTTGCAAGTAGGAATCCAATAAATAAAAATAAGTCCTTGGGCATGAACAAAAAATCATGCATGATAAATGGAAATAGATAGATATGTAAATATATATAATTGGCTATATGGGATTGAAACATGCCCCACATGTATAACATCATCATTGTGTTATGTATTTCAACTTACCAAGTAGTGACATAACATATTGCTTGACAATTTGGACCTATATATTCCATTAGAATTTCACATGTTTAACCACTTGACCTCATTCCATTAAATAATATCTTAAGGAATATATAAAATTAAATTTTGAGTGTACTTATCAAATTTTACCCCTTATATCACAAGGTATTACTTTTGCATATGTACTTTATTTCTAGTGTTATTTTGTATTATAATATTTTTTAAAATATCTTCATGGTGGTAGATATGTTCTAATTTGAGGTAACTATTGATTTTTTTTGTAAGATAAAAGTATAAGATCAAATTAAAAGTTTGTGATACTCAAGGATCATACTCAGGGCATGTGGAAAAGACAATATTTTTATACTTTAATATTCCAAGAGTCTATGTTAAGTTACCTCGTGTAAAGAGATTATGCCTACTAATTAAAATGCGAAAAAAAGTATAAGAATTAAATAGATGATTTAAAAGGGTTCTTAAACACATTTCTTTGAGGATCTCAAATACTTGATTTAAAGAACAAATTTTCCACAAAAATCTTATTATAAACCAAGGTTTTCTTGATAATAAAAATGAAGGAGATTCATCTCATTAGAGGTAGGATTTATGTCACATAACCAACATGATTCAATTTATTAGAGGATTTTTTAGCCCATATCAATGGACTACAAAATATTTAAGAATGTAGGAAAGAATGCAAGGAATTATCCATGGTTGATTGAGATTGTTTTTTTTTTAAAGTGCTCTTTATAATGTGTTTCAATATACATTTTTTTCAACTATGGCCAAAAGATAAGAGGAAGAAAAATAAATTCTCATTTAAATAATTTATGTTATTCATCATAAATGGAATAAGCATAGATGTTTAAAAACTAGTTAAAGCAACAATCATACTTTACAAGTAATACAGGTAAGTAGTTTCCTAGGAATATTGTTTATACAAGAGTTAATTCTTATAATATATAACAACATATATTACACACCCAAATCATCACTTTGATACAAATTCTTATACAATAAATAATTCAATAAATAAAATGATACTCCAACATGCAAACATAACAAAACAAGTAAGCATGGAATACATCCACATAAGAGATGTATTTAGAAATACCCTTAAAGTAAATCAACACCATATAGTACTCGATAATGAAGAAATACATTACATAATATGTATTAATGTGAAAATACCAATTTGAAGGGGTTTACTTCAAAAATAAATATAATAACACACTCGATATATCTCAAATAATAATGCTTGTATAGAATAATATATCTTTATCTCTCTCTCTCTCTCTATGTATATATATATATATATATATATATATATATATATATATATATATATATATATATATATAGAGAGAGAGAGAGAGAGAGAGAGAGAGATAAGAATGTGGGTGTTCATGGGTACCCTAATATTTCACATTTTATTTACACATATGATACAAATGATCACTCATTAAGGGTATTTATAGTGATACCAAAACCCTAATGAGTAGTTAACCTCAAACTGATATTATCTTGACTTTGAGGTTAAATTACAATAAAATAATAATAAATTATACCCTTTAAGCAACATTATCCATAAATATGGATTAACCAATATTAATAAGGGTAAAATGTGAATGGTGCCCTTAGGCTTACATGAACATGCCTATAGTATTACATTAATTATGAATTCCTATAGGCTAACATATACACATAACCATAGACTACATTAATAGTTCTCGTAAGCACTTCTTCACTTTTGGCCTTGTCCTAAAAAGATTAGATTACATATATTTTAATACCCCCCTAATATGAACTAAGGGCCAAGTAGATAAGGCATTAGAGGTAACACCTCCCCCCCAAAATGGATGCTCTAATGGGACTTTACTTTATCATCTTCATCCTCATCTTCAACATCAAAAAACTTGTGTCCAAACCTCAAGAATTTTGTCTCAATAATTTTCAATATTGTAAAATAATTTGTGATGGAGTGTCCTTCCATTTTACAATACTCACATGTATTTGACTTGTTTAAATAGTTAGAATTTCCCTTGGGCATATATGCCTTAGATTCCATTGATATAAAGTCCTTTGGATGAGCCTATGTATCAAAAAGAGCTCCATGAATTTTAATTGTAAATTTATAATGAATAAGAATATTGAAAAGTCCTTCAAGAGAGATGGGTTGTGGATCCTTGATAGTCATAGCTTTCACATAAAGAGCTAAGCCAATTGTATAAAAAGGGGGAAAAATTGGAATTAATAGATTTGACATACTATTCATCACCTACCATAACTAGGTCATCTTTTAGAGATTTGAAGTGAGATATAGGGCTTTCAACATTACTAAAATCTAGAATTTTGAGATTGGAAAGCTTTATCTTTATTTTGTTAACTTCACTAGCACTTACTTTTCCATAGAGATATTTCAAATTAGACCATGAACCATTTTATCTCTAACGTGGAAAAATACATCTAGTTTACCTCCTTCTTACCAAATTCATGAAAATTGAGATCTTTTATTTTATTTAAAAAAATGAACTAGAGATTCTTTGTTCTAGGAAATCCTACCATTTTAACTAACCAAGTGCTGTAATTTCACCCTTGAGATGAATAACACACCCTAAGGAATATATTTTATACATAAATTCCACACAAAAATCTAGTAGGTCCATAAACTAATGTTACCACTATGTAGAGCTCAAAAAACCATGCAGTATAAAAAAAGGGCTCCAAACACTTTCGTATTCAAAATTTATGGTCTTTGAAAGATTTGGTATATTCGCAATTAAATAAAAATCAAAATCAAACTTTCAAAACTTATAAAATTTTTTGCTAAATCAAATTTGGCCACTTGGCACAATAAGAATAGACACTTCTTTCTTGACTGGTGAATCATGGATTGAAAAATTGACTTATTTCATTGTATGAAGATCCTCCCCTCCCCCCACACACATATATGTATGTATGCATGTATAAATTTTTGATAGGTTCATAGCCAACAAGGATCAAAACCATAACCTTCCACCTATAAGCAAATGAATAGACCAATGCACTATATATTATTTTATAAGGAATATTGAGAAAGAATTAAAGATCTAAATATTACGTAGAAGGAATACCTTGAAGCAAAGAAAAAAGAGTTTAGTATCAATTTTTAAGCTCAAAACCTATTTTCCATGAACTACCAACCACTACATCATGAGTGCTAGTTGAAATGAAGGGCCTTCTACCACATAACATGTATGTCTTCCTTCAAATGGCAAAATATTTCTTCAAAAATTGTTGCTCATAGGGATTGAATTGTTGACTCATATGCAACAAGGGAGTCATCCAACCACTTTACCATGGAAACTAGAATAATACTAAGGGGAAGAAGATCCTAGCTTGAAGTGTCATTGAGGATAGATAGTGTGTAGGAAAAATATATTTTCAAGATTTGAATCGATGATCTAACCTCAACAAGAAAGATATACAACCATTACACCACTACATTGGGTTGGAGGAAATCTACATGTTTTACCTTTTAGCACATATGCCCACTTTATCAAAAGGTTTTGCTTGCAACAACCATAATCCCAAAGTTTTGAACCTACAACCTTGCCTATAAAATCTATTGGCCCTTCCATTGAACCCTCTCTCTCGTGCAAATGAGGGCTAGCAAAGAATTCCTCAAGATGAAGAGTGACAAATTGAAGAGATATAAAAACAAAATAATATGTTTGGGAGTTGGAACTACATCCTACCATTTGCTTCTGAGTGCCTCTACCACTATGATATCCCTATAGACATTCTCACTTGATGTGACACCCAAATGTAGGGTAGTGCACAACAAAAATAACATGCAATACATATAAAATTGCTATAAAATGGAACCAAAGATTAGCAGGCAATAGGTGGCACCAAGAAAAATTCAAAATTCAAAATTCAAAAATTTGAAATTTAAAAGGACTTACACCTTGAATCTTCACTTTCAAAGGGGGTTCTTTTTATACTAACACGTTTTAAAGTTCTCATCCTTGCTCTGATACCATGTCCAAATTCATAATATTTTTCAAAAACATTCTGAAACACGCATCCACCACAATCATATGTAAAAAATAAGTAGAAGCAAAAAAATACAATAGTAATAAATAAAGTAGATAGGGAAATGACAAGACAAGATGTAAGGTGGATGCCCATGGGCACACCAATATTCTACATATTATTTATATTTATGATACAAATTATTGCTCATTGAGGGGTATTTATAGTGATACCAAAACCCCAATGAGTAGTTAACCTCAACCCAATATTGACTTGACTTTGAGGTTAAATTACAATAAAATAATAATAAATTACACCCTTTAGGAAAGGTTATCCATAAAGGTGTATTAAATATCACTAAGGGTTAAATATGAATGACCTCATTAGGATTACATGAACACATATAGGCTTACATAAATGATGAATGCTCATAGGCTAACATATACAAATACCCATAAGCTACATTAATAGTTCTCATAAGCACTTCTTCACACTTTTGGCCTTGGTCTAAAAAGATCATATTACACATAATTCAATAAATATTTGAAGAATATTATCATTACATAAATGGATATTTAATATCAAATTCACTTTATATGGTATTTTTAAGGTGTAGAAATCTTAGTTTCTTGAAAATGGATTCTCATAATAGGAATTTATTTGACTACACTAAATTCTTTTCTACTTAGGCTAAAATTAAAACTATTCATATTGACCTCTCTTTGGATATTATATTTAGGTGGAAATTACATCATATAGATATCAATAGTGCTATTTGAAGAACACAAGATTATACTGAGAGGGGGGGTGAACAGTATAAGACCACTTTTTAATTTTTCTTCCAATTTTATATTATGTTGTGTAAAGATAGCAGTATCAATAGCAGTAATAAAAACAATGCACAAAAACCATACACAATAGAGACACCACAACTTACGTGGTTCACCCAATGTGGGCTACTCCATAGAGAAAATATTTTACTAAAAATTTCTCAATCAATATCTTTGGGAATTACTCCCAATTACAATTTTTATGGATATCTGTCCAAAGGAGATGCTGATCCCCTAATATCAAGTTCATGGATCTCTTCCACAGGAGAACTCTTTCCCCTTCTGATCTGGCTATTTGATCTTCTAAAATAATATGTCTCTCTACTACACTAACTGGTGGACCTCTCTCCACTTGAAGACTCCTCACTCAGGTCTATCTTCACTATCTTGTTTTTGGATATCTATCCACTGAGACTCTGTCCTCTGTACTCTATCACCTCCAAAGTTCTATCAATAGTCTCACTAAGAACCTACTCAATAGGCTCACATAGAACCTACTTAACAAGCTCACACATAACTTATCCAAAAATGAATAACAAGCTCACACAGAACTTGTCCAAAATTGAATAACAAGCTCACATAGAACTTGTCCAAATATGCTCTAGAAAGCTCACAAAAAACTTGCCCAAATCTACTCTAGCAAGCTCACCAAGAACTTGCCCAAAACTATCCACAAATCTGTCCCAACACTGTCCTCAACTTTGTCCCAAATGCCTTCTCAAAGGCTCAATCAATCATGCACAAAACTTCCACAAATTTGTCCAAAAATCTATCCCAAAAGCCTTCTCAACGACTCAAGCAATAATGCTCAAGTAGTACTCAAAAATCATCCAAAAACCTATCAAGGCAAATCTCAAATATGAACTCAAAAATGAATGACAATGTACTCTTCAATCGATGAAAACAATGATCCACAATGATCTCAACTCAACTCAACTCATAGAAGCATAAAGAGAATTGTTAGAGACTCAATATGTTTTAATATCAATATCAACTCAACTCAACTCAAATCAACTCATAGAAGAATAAAGAGAATTGTTAGAGACTCAATATGTTCTAATCTCAATCTCAACTCAACTCAACTCAAATCAATCTCAAATCAATCTCAAATCAACTCAAGTCAATCTCATAGAAGCATAAAGAGAATTGTTAGAGACTCAATATGTTCTAATATCACTCTCAACTCAAATCAACCTCAACTCAATTCAAGTCAACCTCAACTCAATTCAAGTCTTATAGAACCATAAAGAGAATTTTTAGAGACTCAATATGTTCTAACCTTAATATCAAATCAACATAGAATGATGGAATAGTTTGTTTCATAGAACTTGAAAAATCACTTCACACATCACTTTTCTAGGCTCAATCAACTCAACTCAACCAATCATCACAAGGGATAACTCTTTCTCACACAACCCTAGTCCAAGTATGTATCAACCAACTCAAATGTTTCCAAAAATTCTCAACCACAAATCTCACATAACAATGATACTCATGTTATTTTCTAACTCAAGTTCTTTCACAACCAATGGGCTTCAATAACAATGCTTATAAAACAAGGTTTAACCTCAACTCTCAAACTAGAAAAACTTGAAGCATTAAACCAATCACTTTCGAAAAGGAAACCACAATCAATCCTTTTCTCTCCAATAATATTTTAGAAATAAACCACCATAAATAGTCAATAGGAGAATATGCCCATACCTTTTATGAAGATGAAAAAACCTCTTTGTAAATCTGCCACAATCACAAAATTCTTTTGCCAATCGTCACAAGGGTTAGTAGATCATA
Source organism: Wollemia nobilis (assembly GCA_028583015.1). Lineage (NCBI taxonomy): Eukaryota > Viridiplantae > Streptophyta > Pinopsida > Araucariales > Araucariaceae > Wollemia > Wollemia nobilis. The sequence continues at coordinate 1,798,989 of JAQPPZ010003395.1, forward strand.
AAATAATCAACATTATTCCACTTTTCAATAATCATCACCAAGGATTCTCCTAAAACCAGTTGTATCATAAAATAAAATAAATCAAAATATTGCATACCTTGTCACCTCATGAAAGAATTAATCCTCTTGAAAAAGAACAAGGCAAACTTTACTTTTAGAACCGCTTTGAAAAATCAGAAATATCTCTTTACACACACCTTACTTCTCCTTCTAAATAAGTTAGTCAAATAGCCCTCTAAATAAGCTTTTCGAAGATATATAATATGCCCCCTTTACAAAATAAATTGAAACCTTTACATGTATATATATGCCACCATCCATTAATTGCACATAGGTCGTCCCTCCATTAATTTAAACTTAAACATTAAAATTTAATATTGTTAGAAAATATAGCAAAATTATGTGCAAGCAGAAAAACACAATAACACAGGAAAAAAATAGTAACACATATTTTATGTGGAAAACCTGCAATGTGCAGGAAAAACCATGAGGTAATGGCAGCTTGATCTTTTATTGATTTTGGTAAAATTACATTCAATCATAATTTACATGCAAGGGGTCATTTCCATTTTATAGAAAAAACAAAAAACTGTTTGTTTCCTCTTCCAAAGGAAGAGTCCAAAAACTCTTTGTTTCCTCTTCCAAAGGAAGAGTCCAAAAAACTGTTCGTTTTCTCTTCCAAAGGAAGAGTCCAAAAGACTGTTTGTTTCCTCTCCCAAAGGAAGACTACAGAATACTGTTTGTTTCCTCTCCCAAAGGAAGAATACAGAATACTGTTTGTTTCCTCTTTATAAGCTGCACCACCATGCACCTCTCTTCTAAAGAACATTGGAGATCTGGATATTGAATTCACCTCCTAACATTCTCCCACTTGAATTCGATATATAGGAATTATTTTTCCTATGTTTTTCCATCCAAGTGCCAATTGCCCAATGCTGCCCTTATCACATTTTTAGCAAACCCATAGAAGTTATGCACCCCTCAAACTTCTTTGTATTGATTGGCTTAGTAAGCATATTTGTAGGATTCACTTCAGTGTCGATTTTATGCAACATGATCCTACCTTCTTCCACCACATTTCTTATAAAGTGGTACTTGACATCAGTGTGTTTTGTACGATCATGGAATGTTGGGTTCTTCACTAGCTGAATAGCACTTTGGCTATCACAATGCAATGTAATTTTCCCCTACATTACCTTGAAGTCACCCAACAGTCACTCTAGCCAAATTGCCTCTTTGCTAGCATGAGTCACTGTAATATATTCTGCTTCAATGGTTCATAAAGCCACTACAAACTACAACTTAGAAGCCCAACTCACAACACCACCAGCAAGAGTGAAAGTATATCTTGTAGTGGAATTTCTCCCATCTCTATCTCCACCATAATCAGAATCCACAAAACCTTTAACTTGCAAACTATCCAATCCGTAGTAAATAGCAGCATCTGAAGTGCCTCTTAAATATCTAAATATCCACTTCACAACATTCCAATGATTCTGTTCTAGGACATTGGTTGGAAGACAATTTTAAGTTTTTAAGAAGAGGGGTACTAACTGGTTTTGCATTCTGCATATTGAAGCGTTGTAGAATCTTTTCTATAAATGGATTTTGACTTAACCAGATCTTTCTTCCTTTTCTGTCCCTGTGTATCTTCATCCCTAAAATTTGGTTTGCTACTCCTAAATCCTTCATTTCAAATGTCCTAGCCAACTGAGCCTTAAGATCAATGATTTTCTTCATTTTGGGGCCTGTAACCAACATATCATCAACATACAATAGCAAAATAATAAAACTGCCATCATCAAACCTCTTATAGTATCCACAATGGTCAGCTTCACTCCTGATGAAACCTTGGCTCTTCATTAAGGTGTAAAATTTCTTGTACCACATCCTTCTGTTTCAACCTGTACAAAGATTTCTTCAGTCTGTAAACCAAATGCTCTTTGCCTATTTCCTCATAGTCCTTAGGCTGATCCATATAAATCTCCTCCTCGAGATCACTATGCAAGAAAGTAGTCTTTACATCAAGCTGCTCCAGTTCTAAATCCTGTGCAACTACAAGTGCAAGTAGAACTCTAATAGTAGTCATCTTCACAACTAGAGAGAAAATTTCATTAAATTCAATACCTAACTACATAGCCTTTTGCCACCAAGCAAGATTTATAGCGTTCCAACAACCCATCACTGTTCTTCTTCACTTTGTACACCCACTTTTTTCTAACAGTATTTCTTCCAAGTGGGAGATCCACAAGTTCCCACATTTTATTCTTGTGAAGTGCCTTGATTTCCTCCTCCATGGATTTCCTCCACTTTTTTGCATTCTTAGACTCTAGCTTCCTGAAATGAACTAGGCTCACCATCATCAGTTAACAAAGCAAAAGAGGACTGATAAACATGAGAATACCTTTCCGAATACTTTTGTGGATGTGTAGATCTTTAACCCAATTTTCTATTGATTGTGGATCTTGGTCTTATGATTGTTGTGGTTGCTCTACTTGCTGTTCTACTTGTTGTTCTACATGCTGTTCTGCATGCTGGTCAAAAAATTTAGCATGATGGTCAAAATTTTTAGCATGCTGATTTTCATTTTCATCTTCGTTCATGTCTACTTCAACTAGTACAACATTAGGTGTTTGTTGTACCTCCTTCATTTGCATGGGTTTTTCATAAAAATTAACATCTCGGCTAATAATTACCTTGTGGGAAGTAGGATCCCATAGTCTATACCCCTTTATTACATCTCCATAGTCGAGAAAAACACATTTGCTTGACTTCGGGTCAAGTTTGGACCTTTTTTCTTTAGGCCCATTGGCAAATGCATCACATCCAAAGGTACGCAAATAAGAGTAATAAATGGCTTACCACACCAAACCTCATCTAGAATTTGTCCATCCAACAGAGCTGTAGGTGACCTGTTAATGAGGTAAACAGCTGTATTAACAACCTTTGCCTAGAACCTTTTATCCAACATGGATGCGCTGAGCATTCTTCTTGCACTTTCCATGATTGTGCGATTCATTCGCTCAACCACACCATTTTTTTTTGGAGTATATGGTACAGTATTATGGTGCTTAATTCATTCTTGCATACAAAATCTATCAAATTCCTTGGAGAAATATTCACCCCCATTATCTAACCTAAGACATAAAACAGGCTTGCCCAAAATTTTCTCTACTCGAGTTTTGATCTCTTTAAATTTCTACAAAGCTTTCAAATTCTTCTTAAAAAAATAAACCCACACTCTCCTAGAATAATCATCTATAAATGTCAAAAAATAGATGGCACAATGTAAGGACCGAGTGGGGACTAGTCCAAATATATCCGAATGTATAAGTTGCAAAAAATCAAAAATTTTACCAGGGCTTGCAGTAAATCGAACCCTCTTTTGTTTACCAAAAATACAGTGCTCACACAAGTCTAAATTGCAAGACTTAATCCTAGAAAGCATACCTCTGTCATGCAAAAATTTTAGACCTTTTTCACTCATATGGCCTAGGCATTGATGCCATAGCATTACTGCATCCTAAACTAAATTTGCTATTACTGCATGGTTCGTCATCGTATCATCGCATAAACCATATAGGGTCCCATAAGATTCTCCCTTTGCTACTACAATAACACCTCTGGTAATTTTGCAATAGTTTTTACCGAAAGTGATAGAATACCCTAGCTTATCCATCATCTTGATTGACAACAAATTCGTCCCCAAATATGGCACATGTCGCACATCACATAACATCCTTTCTCTACCATCGTCCAACCTGATCCTTATGTCCCATCTTCCCATAATTTCTAAAGGGTGATCATCACCCAAGTAGACCTTCCCACCACTGTATGGATGATATTTGTCAAACTAGTCTCTGTGAGGAGACATGTGGAAATATGCACCTGATTCCAAAATCGAAGTATATAAAATATATCTGTTGTTGCTGATACATAAAGCCTCACATGTTGCCGTCTCTCCAAAATTTACTGTACTGGCCTCAGCTGAAGGCTGAAATTGGTTTTCACTATTTTTTTCCTTTTTTAACTGCCAACAATCCTTCTTTGAGTGTCCTGGCTTCCCGTAATGCCAACACTTCTCATTTAGCTTGTATCCTTTAGACTTAGATCCATACTGTGATCTACTTTGTTGACTCTTCTTGAAATATCGACCTCTCACAAATAGGGCTTCATTGGTTGAGGATTCCAAAGACGTTTTTTGCCTTAACTCTTTTGCCAACAAAGCGGCTACCACATCATCAAAAGTTAGAGCTCCTGATGATGAATTGCTGATGGTCATCACCAAATGATCCCAAGTCTTTGGGAAGGAACAAAGTAGGGTGATAACTCTATCCTCATCCTCCATATTCACATTAATTGAAACTAGTTTACTGATAAGGGTATTAAACTCATTCAAGTCATCTACCACAGATGAGCCCTCCTTCATCCTTAGGCTGTAAAGCTATTTTTTCAAAAAAACCTTATTTATTGCAGATTTCATCTCATACAACTTTTCAAGCTTCTTCCAAAGGGATTCCATGGTTTTTTCTTCAACAACATTGAACAAGACAGAGTCTGCTAGGCATAGATGAATTATAGAAACTGCCTTCCTATCCAGAATTGCCCACTCCTCATATTTCATGCTGCTTGGTTTACTTGCAACCCCTTTCAAGGCTAGGGTTTGATCATTTTGAACCAAAAAATCCTCCACCTTCATTTTCCATAAGGTGAAGTTCCTGCCATCAAAATTTTCAATCTCAAACTTGGTTACACTTCCAGTAATTACTGCAGCTCCCACTTGCACAAAAACATAGGCTTTGATACCAGATGTTAGAAAATATAGCAAAATTATGTGCAAGAAAAAAAATACAATAACACAAGAAAAAAATAGTAACACATATTTTACGTGGAAAACCTGCAATGTGCAGGAAAAACCACGGGGTAATGGCAACTTGATATTTTATTGATTTCGATAGAATTACATTCAATCATAATTTATCTTTTTATAGAAAAAACAAAAAACTGTTCGTTTCCTCTTCCAAAGGAAGAGTCCAAAAATTGTTTGTTTCCTCTTCCAAAGGAAGAGTTCAAAAAACTATTCATTTCCTCTTCCAAAGGAAGAGTTCAAAAGACTGTTTATTTCCTCTCCCAAAGGAAGACTATATAATACTGTTTGTTTTCTCTTTATAAGCTGCACCACCATGCACCTCTCTGTTGAAGAACATTGGAGATCTGGATATTGACTTCACCTCCTAACAAATATCTTCATCACCAAAGGTCCTTTTTCGATGAAAAAAAATTCCACCTTAGCTTTTAAGAAAATACCTTTCCACATAAGCCCACCATGGTTTTAAATAAAACCTTTTATTTTGCCTGAATTGGTTTTCATAAAAACCCTGTAAATAGCCATGTTTTCCAAAATATCATAAATGCTTATTTATGAAATATTTTGGCCACCAAAACCAAATGTGATCCATGTGACATGAATGACAACATAAAATGTCTCAAATTAATTCAAATTTCCAACACTATTCTATGTGGTCATATTATTGATTAGATCTACATCCAATAGTCCTTTAGATCTATGAGTGTTGAGCTCAAAAGGTACTCAATGTTGTTTTCATTCTAAATAATTCAAGCATATTGGCAATGTGGGTGAAAGGTTGGGAAAACCTATCACCATGTGATGCTTACTAATCTAAATTAAGTATTTAGAACTTAGATGTCTATATCTCCTATGCCAAAGGGAGGTAGCATTTGTCGTGGATGTAGACAATGCAACATTAGAATATAATATGACATCGAGTGCAAACAAACCATTCTTATAGGAACTAGTTGCTATAAAATTACCATATTTTATGATGAAACACATTCTTTTTCCATCAACAACTTATATTTCAACAATCAAATCTCAATCTAAAATTTATGGTATAGACAACAAGTTGTTTTCTCATCCTGGTACATATAGTATATTTTCAACTATACATTTTCTATATGTTAGATTGAGAGGAATATTTACTTTACCTTTAATAAGATTAGTCTTATCATAAACAATGGTGACTATTTTCCCATCTCTGGCTTGTAAGGAATCAAATTAGATTTTTTTTTTCTAATCATGTGTTTGTTAGCACCTAAATCAATATACCAAATTTTATCCTTTAATTTTATTATTGTTCTAGACATCAATACCTTGTGTGAAAGTTTGGAGTCTTTTCAAAATTAAAATTTGTTTCTTCAAGTGTATCATGGCATTGTTGTTTCTTCATGTGTGGTTTGAACTATATCTTTTTCTAAGGAGCATTAATTTACCTCCTTGCATCATGGAGTTATATCAACAACATTTTATATCATGTTATTCTCTTTCACAAATATATTAGTACCTCCTTTGTCTTTGAGGTTGTTTCTATGATGATATGAAGAAGAAGAAGAACCCTTATATGAATTATTTATGGAAATGAGTGCATTATTCATTAATTGGTCTCTCATCTGAATGATTGCTTCCTCTTTCTGAAGCATGTTCATCAACTAATCAAAGGAAACCTTCCTATTTGATATTTACAATGAAGTAAACATCACTCAAAAATAATATGGTAGGGTTCTAAGTATAATGAGTACTAAGATCCTATCTTCTACTATTTATCCCATGGCATTCATTCATGCTTTCATTTATACAACTCTATGAAGAATCCTCAATGATTTATCCATATTGAACTCTCAGTGTTGGAGTTGACATTGAAGGTGAAGAATTGTTGAATTAATCTTATCTTAAGATATGGTAGAAAGTGTGCCCAATGCCTCCTTGGACATCTATGCTTCACAAATGTGTAGCTTACAAATTTTCCTAACCCTAGATAACTGTTGTCCTATGTTATTTTAAACAAATCATAAGAATTTATTCAAACATGCAACAATCACATAGATGGATGGAAAAATAAACAACATGAATAGCGAAAATAAAAAATAGTTTTGAACCATGGTATTAGAAATAAAAGAGGCTACAGCTACAATAGGACACCCTGATATCTTGCTGCATTTTTGACCAATAATTTTATTGTTCTTCTCCTCTTAAGTTTGTATTTTTACTTCAACAATCTGTTCTACTTTTCTTCTTTTTGTGTATAAAACACTCTTGACCTTCTCATTTTATCCTTGAAAAGGTAACCCTAATCTCTCTAACCCTAAGATTAGATCTCATATCATATTGAGATGTATGGTTAAAAATAGAAAATCACTTAAGTGAATTACAAAATAGAATCACTTAAGTGAATTTAAAATAGAACTACTTAAGTGAATTTAAAAATAGAAAATCACTTAAGTAAATTTCTAAATAGAATCACTTAAGTGAATTACAAAATAAAATCATTTAAGTGAACTTAAAAATAGAAAATCACTTAAGTGAATTTCAAAATGGAATTACTTAAGTGAAATTCAAAATAGAATTTGAAATGTCTCAAACCACTTCTAACATGTTCATACTGAAGCCTGTGCAAGAAGTTATTGTCCAAGCTACATTTCTCAACACTCCCTCTTAGCGAGGAAGGAATTATGCACCAATCCAAGTTTATCTTTGAATGCTTCAAACTTCCCTTTCACTAAGGGCTTGGTCAGAATATCAAGTACCTACTAATCTATGGGAATATACTAGAGCTTTATGACTCCCTTTTGAATCCTATATCATATGAAGTGATATTTGATGTATATGTGTTTGGGATTGCCATGAAATACTAGATTCTTAGATATTTTGATACAAATTTTATTATCACAATATATCACCATGGGATCCAAATATTGATCAATCGATATTGTAAGCAACTTGCAAAGGTAGATTGCCTCACAACTAGCAATACTGGCTACTGTGTATTTAGCCTCTATTGATCTAAGTGCCACACACATTTGCTTCTTACTGAACCAAGATATCATGCCTGATCCCAAGCTAAAGCAACACCCTAAGATGCATTTCCTATCTGCTACACTACCTACCCAATATGAGTATGTATACCCATGCAACCTCACTTCACCGTTTTCAAGATATCTCATACCATACTCCAGTGTGCCCCTCAAGTATTTGAGCACATGTTTTACTTATATCAAATGCTCTTGCCTTGTCTCCACCATGAAATGAATCAAGGTGTTCAATGCAAAACATATATCTGGTCTACTTTTGACCAAATACATCAACGATCCTATCAACTACCTGTACAACATAGGATCCACCAATATTGAATCTAAAACTATCACCTTCTTCAGATTAGTGATCATGGGTGTGGCCATAGGTTTGCAATACTCCATCTAAAGCCTCTTCAAGATCTCAATTGCATACTTACCCTACCCAAGGAATATCTCCTCTGGTCTTTTCTAAACCTCCAAATCCAAGAAGTAATGCATCATGCCAATATCCTTCATCTCAAATTTAGCTGCCATATCTTCTTTGCACCCTATAATGATATTCTTCACACCTATAAGAAACAAGTCATCTACATATATTACAAAAATGAGTAGATTAGTCCCAATAAATATGTAATATAGATTAGGATATACAACGCTTTTGACAAATCCACACTCTGCAAGTATCTATATATCCTGGAATATCATGCTCTTGATGCCTGTTTGAGTCCATATAAGGCTTTCTTCAGCCTACAAACATGGGACTCCTTCCCATTTCCCTCAAAGCCCTAAGGACACTCTATGTACACTTCTTTCTCAATGATACCATTAAGAAAATATATCTTCACATCTATTTGATGAATCCACCATCCCATAGATGAAGCTAAAGATATAACTACTCTAATGGAAGTGTATCTCACGACTAGAGTAAAAATATCCTCATACTCCACTCCTTTCTAGGAGAAACCTCTCGCTACAAACATTTCCTTGAACTTCTCGATGCTACCATATACAACATGCTTAATTTTATAGAGCCACATAGAAGTCACAATTGAACTCCCCTTCAGTATTGATACTATATCCCAAATATCATTCTTCATAATGGAGGTGTACTGCTACACCATGGCATCCTACAAAACCTGCTAGTCTACTACCTCCTAAAAATTGGAGGGCTTTGAATTTATGATGTTACTCATCAATGCCATGTAGTTTGAAAAATTCCTTGGAGGTATGCTCTCCCTAATAATGTTTCTAGGAGCCAAAACATACTCCTGAGCATCCCTTAATGTTTGTGTAAGATAGAAAGGTTTCCCTATAGAACTAGAAGGGGTTATATCTCCTCCTCCTCACCTGAAGGTTATGTCCTAAACTGAAAACCACTATTGTCTTTGGTGACCTTGGCTCAACCTTCGAATCTTCTTGATCCTCATTCTCTATCATTGGAATAGGCTCATGTAACTTCCTCGATGCAACATACTTCTCAAAATTTACATCCATACTCTCTACTATTTTCCTCTTCTCTAGAATTTAAACCTTGTAAGCTTTTGAAATCTCACTATAACCTGTAAATAAACCCTTCCTATTGGAGGGCTCCAACTTGGTCCTCTTCTCTACCAAAACATGGATATAAACTAGACATCCAAAGATGCAAAAATGACTCACCTTTGGTTTCACACTAGTGAATGCCTCCTCTGGTGTCTTGTCCTCCAAGATCTTGTGAGGATACCTATTATGGATGTAGACTGTTGTGTTGCATGCTTCTACCTAAAGAAATATCGACAAGCCCTGGTCATGAATCATGGTCCTAGCAACTCCTATGATTGATCGATTCTTTTGCTTTGCAACCCCATTCTATTATGGATTGTATGGAATAGTCAACTCCCTCTTGATTTTTGCCTTCTTGTAGAAACCATCAAAATCCTTGGAGGTATACTCACCCCCATTGTCTGATCTCAAGATCTTGATATTCTTCTTTATCTAGTTAACTAGAGATTTGAAATCCTAAAACCTACTAAAGACTTCATCCTTGGTATTTAATAAGTAGATCCATGTCTTGTAAGAGAAATCATCAATAAAGGAAACATAGTACATGCTACCTAAAATTGATGCTACTAACATCGATCCATAAACATCCAAATGTACTAGATCTAGTATCTCCTTAGACCTATGCTCATTTTTTGGGAAAAAAACCTTGGCATGCTTGCCAAGCGTGCACCCTTTGCATACTCCTTGTTGTTCAATGCTAAAATTTGGAAGACCTATGGCTATCTCCCTTAGAATAGGTAATTCTATATGATGTAGGTACCTCATCTTCTTGTGCCACAACTCACATAAGTTGTTGCTATGAACTAGGGCTCACATAGGTTCACCCTATAATATATATATACTACCTTCTCTAATCCCTATCACTTAAAATTTTTGGGGGTAGATTAATTTTGTCTAATAAGGACATGGTGGTTCTTAAAATCCACTGCATAACCCTTATACTCCATAACTAAAACTAAAAGCAAGTTCTTCCTAAGAAATGGAACAAACAAAACATCATCAAAGTCTAAAGAGTTCCTTAACTGGAGTCAAAAATAAATGGTACCAATTCCTTCAACTGGATATTTGGTATCATCATCAAGCTCAACTTGAACCCCTGAAACTTGCTCTTGTATATTGGTAAAATATTGTCGAGTTGATGTCATGTATTGAAATGTCCCATTGTCCACATACCAAGCATACCTCAAAATTGTGCTAGAATAAATACAAGAGACCAATAAGAAATCCTTCTCAAATTTGGTAGTAAACTCGCTCATCAAAATTTTTGCAAAGGTTGCTACCTGCGTCTGCTACTGCTTCCCTTTGCCCTTCTTGTTTGGACACCGTGATGCATAATGACTATGCTTATGATAAATGAATTACTTGATCTTGCTCAAGTCCTTCTTATTTGACTATGATGTTGACTCCTCACTCTTTACCTTACCCTTGCGAGGTTCTTTACCTTTACCCTTCTTGGATTACCCAAAGAGCTAGGTTATCATCACCACCTTTCTTGCTGGTCTTTGACTCCATTTTAGTCTCCTCTTGGATGAAATCATCCCACAATTTCTCAAAGGTGGGAAGGTGCTCATGAGCATAGATACCTTTGATAAATGGTTCCCATGGAGCTAAGAAACCATTAAGCACCACATTCACAAACTCTATATATTCAACCTTCCCTCCAATTGTTGCTAGTTGATCACGAATCTATGTGATCTTCATCAGGTAACTGGTAACGATGATAGATTTGATCATCTCCATAGATCTAAGTTTGTTCCACAATATCATTTTCTTGTTTATGTTCATGCTCTGGTAGAGGATAACCAGGGCATCAAACATATCCTTTGCCTTAGTCTTCTCAAATATGTGAGGAATAAATTTATCCTTCATTACATTTTAAGATCATTCACTTGGTCTTCACTTCATTCTTTTTGTGATCTATTAATTGATACAAATATATAGGCGTAGTCACATCATCCTTGATAATATCCCAAAGATCATTCTCTTCCAGTAATAACATTACCCCGAATTTCCAAGACAAGAAATTGGGGGCACCTTCCAATCTATCCTCAAATATGAGGCTAGTTGCTACCATTTATGAGATCTACTACACAAACCTCCAAATATGATATCAATGACTCAAAAAATTGTCTTGCAAATAAGCTTAGTCCTTCAAGCAAAAAATATGAAACCCTCTAACTGCTAGTTTTTTTTTTTATAAATATCCAACAGTGATCTACTGCTGTAAACCCTTGAGGATATCAATCACAGAACCTAGATATGATATCATGTAAATTTTCCTAGCCCTAGATAATTGCTATCCTATGTTATTTTAAATACATTAAATCTAAAAATAATTTATTCAAACATGTAACAATCACACAGATGGCTGGAAAAATAAACAACATGAACAATTGAAATCAAATATATTTTTGAACCTAAAACATTACAAATAAAGGAGGCTATAGCTATAAAAAGACACCCTACTCTCTTGTTGCCTTTTTAACTAGAAATTTCACTATTCTTCTCTTCCTAAGCTTGTAGTTTTCCTTTAGCATTTGTTCTCCTTCACTTCTTTTTGTGTGTATAAAATACTCTTGACCTTCTTGAAAAGGTAACCCTAATCTCTCTAACCTAATATTAGATCTTATCTCATCTTGATATGTATGGTTAAAAATATAAAATCACTTAAGTGAATTACAAAATATAATCACTTAAGTGAATTTAAAATAGAATCACTTAAGTGAATTTAAAAATAGAAAGTCACTTAAGCGAATTTAAAAAATAGAATGACTTCAGTGAATTACAAAATAGAATCATCTAAGTTAACTTAAAAATAGAAAATCACTTAAGTGAATTTCAAAATAAAATCACGTAAGTGAATTTTAATATAGAATTCAAAATATCTCGAACCACTTCTAGCACATTCATACTGAAGCCTGTGCAATATGTTCCTATCCGAGCTATATTTCTCAACATAGCTAAATGTCATATACTATGGTAAGGGTGATAATCATTAGTGCTTTGGCATCTACTTCATCAAATTGTTATTATGCCCCATTTTATTTAAGGTCAAATTATTTTTACGATGACAATATCCCAGAGTTTCTCAACCACTAGGATGGTCCTCATCTTGGTCTTCCATGGTCTATAATTTGGGCCTTTGAGTAGCTTTGATTTTGTAAGATTTTTTTTTGATCTAGCCAAAGTGAGGGTTCCTTATAATTTTTAAATGGTCCCCCTTTTAGTATACCACTAGTCCAATATATCAAACCTTTCTATATACCCTCCCTTCCTATATACTTGTCGGTATGTCGAAGAAGCTAGGATATTTGCAATTGTACACGAGAGAGACCTTAAGGTATGCAAAATAGAATAATACAAGGTACCAAGGTAGTACAAAAAGGGATTCACCCTATAAATGAAACTTTCCTAAAGAGAAATCCTTGTATATGGACGTAACTTCCCTATATAATTGGAATTTCTCAATTTTAAGATTTATTTCTAGTGATAGTGACAAATAGGGTAGAAAATTGAGTGAAGGAATTAAAAAAATTTATGTTCTTATATCTCCTTGAGGATTTAAAGGATTGATTCCTAGACATCATTATGGAAACTTTGTTAGGATATAAACACAATAGCTTTACATATAAATGCAAGCCAAATGTGTCGTTGATATCGAACATTGCAAGTGTGCTTAAGCATGTGTTTACAAAGTATAAAAATATTGATACAAATAGTTTAAAAATTTTGAAGGCATCAGTCACCAATAAAAATGTACCCTTTACAAAAAAAAATTACTTGCCATTTTTAATTTTGTAAAAATATTCACTATGGTTAATAATTTGAAAATTTTGCCCACAAAGAAACAATAGAAAAACTTTTACTACCTTTTTTTATTTTTTTCATTCTCTATCCCTCTCTCTCTTTTATAAATTAATAGAAAAAACCCTTTAAAGGATCCTTTAATGAATATGCACAATAAATAGGAAAGTTAAAGTTTTTTTTTTTAATTTCTTCTAAGGTGAATGCTTTTGCTTTGAAGCTGTACTTGAACTTGAACTACTCTTATTACTATTAATAGTATAAGAGTAAGAATATGTAGAATTAACAACCTTTGATAATTTTGACTAGGTATTCATATCATGGGCATAACTAACCATTGAAAATATCAAACAATTTGGATAATAACAGAGGTTGGAGGACTTGTAAATCATGGTTTGAATATCATCTCATTGCAAAGGAAAGATGACGTCTCTCAATATTTTGGAATTCACTTAGAGATCCTCCTCCACCTCATTGCTATAGTTCATTCTACCCCAAATTTGTGTTTGTAGACCTTGGTTGATGAAGGGTGATCTCAAAAGATTGGATTCAGTTGGTGAAGAAGAAAAAATAGAAGAAAAATTATTAGAGCCTAATACTTCACTCATAATTTCTCTTTAGAAGGAAAGGAAAAATTTATTACCATGTGTGGGCCCACATCGACTATAACTTTTGAAATTTGGATGCAAATTCAATTACTGCAATTGCATCATCGAGTGCTATGACTTTGATGGTAATAATTTAATGGAAAATGGGCTACTGGGCTAGAAAATATTAATGAGATGTGAATAAAATTGACAACTTAGAAATAGATGCTTGGTCTAGTTGAAAAATTATGCATTTCTTTACTGCTAGAATGCTCGCCAAGGTTTCCTATAATGACCATTCCTTCCCATCATGGTTTTGCTACACCCTTTGGGTTTCCGTCAAAGACAAAGAATATATTGGCTAGGGGCCAAGGGTTTTTTTTCTTTTCAATTGAGATATGCAAGATCTGTGTACACTTCTCAAATAAAATTGGATCAAAGACAATAATATAGAGAAAATTGTTGGAAGTGAGGAGATGCAGTGATTTGACATGTTGGGAGCAAAGTGAGAGGGAAAGAAAGATGGAAGTGAAGCTAGTTGAATTCCTTCTCTTGATATGCTTGAGATGATCACTCATGAAAACCTATTTTGATACCAATGATGGATCAAACAACAAAAGGAAAAGCTTTATTCATTCAAATCAAACAAAACATCAAGCTATACAAATATATACCATAAGATGTCTCTTGGTTTCTCAAGGGACTCTTGGTGCTTTAGAGACAAACATACCTCTTTGTATTCCGCCTCTTCAAATATTAAAAAAGTAATGTAATAATTATATAACAACCACAAGGTTTTGCACATGAGAAAATCCTAGAATCATATGTAAATTGAGGAAGTAATTATGCAAATAAAAGCGGTACCTAGAACAAGTTATAAGAAGATTGATAGATTCCTTACTAAATAATACAAGCTTATACTAAGAGGGGGGGAGTGAACAGTATAAGAGCACTTTTTACTTTTCTTTTCAAATCAATATTATGTAGTGTATAGATAGCAGTATCAATAGCAGTAATCAAAGCAATACATAAAAAACCATATACAATAGAGACACAAATATAACATGGTTCACCCAAAGATGGCTACCTCCATGGAGAAAATATTTCTTCTAAATATTTTTCAAATGATCTCTTTGGAATCCTTCCTAATTACAATGTTTATGGACCTCTATCCAAAGGATATGCTGATCCCCTAAATCTAGTTTGTGGATCTCTATCCACAGGAGAACTCTTTCTCCTATGCTCTGGATGGTGATCCTCTAGAAGACACTGCCTCCATTGCACTGACTATTGGATATCTCTCCACTTGAAGACTCTTTTACTCACTCAGAATACCTGTCCTCAATGTCATTCCTGATGGATATCTATCCACTGGAGAATCTATCCTCTCTACTCTATCACCTCCAAAGCTCTATCTCAATACTGTACTAAACACAATCCAATCAGTCTAGCACAACTATACTCAACTCTTGAAATAAACAAAATCCATTTGGTCTAGCACAAGTCCACTCAAATATGCACTAAACATAGTCTATTCGGTCTAGCATAACTCTACTTAACTCTTGCACTAAACACAATCCAGTTGGTTTAGCACAAGTCCACTTAAATTTACACTAAACACAGTCCAGTCGGACTAGCATAGCTCTACTTAACTCTTGCACTAAACACAGTCCAGTTGGTCTAACACAAGTCCATTCAAATCTACACTAAATACAATCTAGTTGGTCTAGCACAAATAAACTCAATCTCTCTCTTTGGTATGGCACAAACGTGTCCTCAAATCTACACCAAACTCTACTCTCAAATCTTCTCTACAATCCCTCTCTAGAACTTGTTCAAATATGTTCAATAGGTTCACATAGAACCTGTCCAAATATGCTCAATAGGTCCACACAACACCTGATCACATCTGCTCAACAGGTCCACACAGAACCTTTTCAAATTTTCTCAACAAGATCACACAGAACTTGTCCAAATCTGCTCAACAAGCTCACACAGAACTTGTCCAAATCTGCTTAACAAGCTCACACAAAACCTATCCAAATCTCAATATGTTCTATACTCAATGCTCAATCATTTTATCAAATCAAATAAATATTATAGAAGCATAAAGAGAATTATTAGAGACTCAATGTGTTCTATTTTCAAAATTCAATCACTTTCTCAACTCAATCTCATAGAATCATAAAGATAATTGTTATAGATTCAATATGTTCTATTCTCAAAACTCAATCTCAACTCAAATCAAAATATAGTATAGTTTGTTTTATGTAACTTGATCAATCACTTCATACATCCTCTTCACTAGGCTTAATCAATTGTACTCAACCAATCTCTTCAAGAACCAACTCTTTCTTTCAAACCCTAGTCCAAGCATGTAAACACCAACTCAAAATATTTCCAACAATGCTCAACAAAAAATCTCACATAACAATGATACTCATGTTCTTTTCAAACTCAAGTCTAAGTCCTTTGCATAACAACTCATTTCAACAACAATGCTCATAAAACATTCTTCATATAACAATGATACTCATTTTATTTTTAAATCTAACTCAGGTTATTCACATAACCAATGGGTTCAACAACAATGCTAATAAGACAAGGTTTTTAATCACAACTCTTAATTCTAAAAAATCTTGAAGCATTAACTCAACCACTTTTGAAAAGGAAGCCCTATTCAAATCCTTTTCACTCCAAACTTAATTTTCAATACAACAATCAATCAACTCAACCAAGAAGAAATTTACCCATACCTTTTTTTTGACAAGTAGTTGGTATCATCTGCCACACTCACAATTAATTATTTGCCAATATCAATAAGGGTTAGAGGATAATTTTCTTCAAACAAACATATCATAAAAATAATATCAAAATTACACCTTATCACTCCAACTTGATTAGTAATCAATATCTTCACAATAATAAAAAAAACCCTTAATTCAAAATAACATACTACCCACAAAGTATTAATCTTCTAATATTCCAAATAGCAATTTAAGACTTTTAAAAATAAAAACAGAATTCTCCTTATAAATCCTAAAGGTAATTCTCAACAACCACAACTTTATTACAAAGCAACCTTTCCAAAATCAACCACTAAAATTAAAATCATTTAATTAAAATTAAAATCATTTAATTAAAATTAAAATCAAAATATTACCTTTGCCTTTGGAGGGAATCAAACCCTCGACATTGCCCCCTATGAGCTCCTTAACCGTGGCCAATGTCACCACACGAGCCAAGTGCTAGTTGATATTAACCAAGCACCATGTGCTTCTTAATCTCCACTCTCTCCTTTTGCCTTGGCAAAAGAACGTATGCTGTAGGCGCTTCACTCAACAAACCTCACGATGCACCTGTCGTGATTTGAACACGAACTCCTTTACACACTAGTGCTTTTGCACTTTCTAAAATACCACTAGACCATGTTGTCTTATGCAACTTCAAAAATCGAAGCTTCCTCCCTTAAACACTTTGCTGTCACGTTTTTTGCATACACTCACGAGCTCTTACTTTTGCAGGTCAATCTTTTTACTTTAGAGCAAGGATAATAAATTTAAACTTTAGGCATAGTATTTATATGCTTCCTCTATTAATTTGAAAATGTCAGTGCTTTCCTTGTTGTTTTCTATGATATTGGTGGAGATCATAAAGGCTTTGAATGCCTTTCATCTTAAACCCAACCTTTGGGTTTATTAAGATATCTTTAGACTTTATAAAACCCACTCTTTGCATTATAAAATATTATAATAAAAATTATAAATATTTTATTTGGGTTTTCACCATGGCACATTTAATATTATAATAACCATTATTATAATATTATACCTTTGATAACGTACCTTTAATATTTATTTATAAAATTTAAATTCTTACTGAATTTAAATAATTTATAAAATAAATATTATAACTCCTTTTAACTTCTATCTTTTACACTGTTTCACTTGATCTTTGGCCTTCTTCCTGGATATCAAATAACCATTTTATCCCCTTTGTTTCTTGCTGAAATATTTGGTATTAATGATGACTTCATCTAGTGACATCAATGACAACTTTGACTTAGGGACTCAAAATGTCCAACACTTACTATGTAAATTTTAAGGATGTAACTTTGATGGTAATATGCTTTTTATTATTATTAAAATAATATTAGTTTGACCAACTATATACCCCAAATTTCAAGGGTAAGACTCAAGTTCAAATCTTATGAGGTAATAATGCATAGTTACTAAAATGTTATTGTAATACCACTAGGTGGTTTATTGAAATACTATGATAACACAATCATGATGTAATATGGGTAATATGGGTGGGGCCCATTTCAATTCCATATAACCAAAATAAAAAAAATATACTATTGATTGTTATATATGTAGGTGATTTGATCATTGATAATAGTAGTATTGATTAAATTTATGAATCAATAAAACCTTTACAATGTTAGAATTTTAGGCATATTGAAATTTGTTTTGGAATTCAATCTTTTTATTTATATGAAGTTATTATAATGTCATAGCCAAAATATGCAATTGACTTGTTAAAAATATATAAGACGGAGTATTACAAACCTTGTTCGATCCCATATTATTTAGGAGTCATTATCTTTATAGATTTCAATGTTGCCAAGGTGGATGCTACCTTATTCAAAAAAATTGTTAGTAGTGTCATTTACTTGACTCACACCTAATAAGGCACTGCATCTGTTATTAGATTTATTTATAAGTTTATAAAATAATCAAAGGCCAAACATATGTAATTACCAAATAGGATATTATTATACATAAAGGATACATATTAGTTGGGTATCAAATACTCCAATAAAGGTGATGCAAATTCGGTTGGATACATAAGCTTAGATTGGGAAGGTGATGTTGATACACATAGACATATGTATCATTATGCATTGGTTCTACTTACTTGGTCATGTAAGAATTAAAACACAACTATATTATTTACTAATAATATTGAGCATAAATGTCCTTTGGATGCCCTTTGAATAGAGAACTATTTTGGTAGATGGTCCTGCAGCTGCATGTTGGTCTATTGGGAGGAAGGTTGGAAAACTAGAACCACATTTGGGGGGCTGGAGGAAGGAGGCTAGGTCAATTGATGGATCTATAATGACTGGATGTGTTGCTATATGGTTTGTTTATTTAATCCATTCCAAGTTACTGGGTTTTTTGGTTTGTCTTAAGGAACTACAACAACAAGTTGGTTTGTTGGATGGAAGGTTGGTATCAGCTAAAGGAACCATAGTTGGAGGGTTGGATGGAATGTTGGGTCCATTAAAAGAGCTGCAAAAATTGGGTGTGTTGGTGTGTGGAAGGATGGACTAGTTTTTAGGTCTTGGATACCTATCAAAATCCCGTTGAAGGTTTTGGGTTCCTTTCAAAACCTTACGGTCCTCCTTGGATAATGGATGAATCTTACCTAGTGGACCTATTGTAAAAAGGTTTTGGGTTCCTTTAAAAACCCTACTAAGGTTATGGATTCCTCTCAAAACCCTGTGATCCTACTTGAAAATAAAAAAATTATAAATATCTCTGTGGTGGCCAGTTGTTTGAAAGGTTAGGGGTCCCTGTTTAAAATCCTTTTTTATGGTTTTGGATTTTCCTCAAACCTTGCAGCTCTACTGGAAAATTGTATTGATAAAATATATCTATGGCAGCAAAATTTTTGTTTGAAGGTAGTGGATCATATTCCTTTTTTTCTCGGTGGAGTCCTATGTTTGAAGGTTTAGGTGGGTTTGCCTAAATTCATAGCTTTTTGATTTTTTTCGAGCACTCCCATAGTTAGTGCAAAATTTTCTTTTCTGAGTGCTCAGTTTTAATTTTAATTTAAAAATTGATAGGATTGTAGGATCCATGGGATCTATGATGTAATTTTATGTTGAATGCTTGCTCCCAAGATAGAAGGTTTTTATTTTGCTAATTTTTTTATTAGCAGGTCTCCTTTTATCAACTTTTTTGTAAAAATTCTTTGTCCCTTGATAGGGTTTCAACTATTGGTTGGGATGCATGTCACAGGAAGTGATCAATATGTTATTGGGAGCTAAAAGGCTGTGTGACTAGTACAAGAGTTACAGATCCTAGTATTGGTGGCAAGAGTTCCAGTGCCTTGATGGTTGTTGAACTATTTCTAGATTTAAATATTTGTTGTCAATGGATTCTTATGATTGATGGGTTCCAGGGAATTATGTTTGTAGCGGTCAAATTTCTTGTGGGAAAGCTTTCCCAGTTTTAATCTTCAGGCTTGTGCTGGATTCTTTAGAGTTGTAGTGTAAGATTCTATGGCTAGTCTTGATGGTTTTTTCTTCAAGGGTTTTGGTTGGTCGGGACATGTTTCTTTGTGCCTATTAGGTACCTATTCATTGTATTCTTTTGGGTGACCTCAGTTGATGGTTGAAATTTTTATAATGGAATCTCAAATTTTGGTCTTCGATGGGTGATAAAATTGGTCACTAAGTTGTTTCAAAATCGAAGCACTATTTATGAAATATTAAATTCAACCTTGAGTGCTTCTAGATTTCTATCAGATCTGCCTATGGGTGATAAAATTCTTATTCTCAAATTAGAAAAAGTTGGAAGTTCTATAAGATGCTAGATCTGAAAGACTTTTGAATTTTATATCTTTATTGTTGAATGTAGGATCCATTCTCCTTAGGGGAGACAATCCCATTTGTTTTCCTCTCTAGTACCTTTTGAATATCTTGTGGATTTTTTTAGGTTTGGGGATCCTTCCAAAACCCTACTGTAAAAGGTTTGAGGACCATTTCAAAACCCTTACCTAATAAGAAAAATATTGAGCATAGATATGTAATGAACATACCTATAGAAGTAGTACATGTGTTTCTAATATAGAATATAATCTTGAGAGTCAACAAAACATATTAACTATATTTTTTTAAGTCAACTAGGGTACTAGTGAAATTGGTTATATAATCCATTTATTCATGTAGGGTTACATTTATTTAGGAATAATTGCATTGCACAAAGCATCTAATTTAGAGTAATAAATATCTCTCAAGCATTTTACAAGTAAAGAACTAGTTGCAAACATACTCTTAGATCTAATAAAAAGGACCATGTTTGTAAAGATAAGACAATGATAAAGATTTAATAACTCATCAATAAATGGGATGTAGGAATTATGCCATATTTTTGGATCTTATATGTTGTATTGAAGGGCATATAATAGTGTTATGTAAATATAACTTATTAGGCCCATTTAATATAAAACTTCACCTTGTATCTTATATTTTATTAAACCAACTAGAGGCTATCTTCTAGTATCATTATGATCCATAAATTAATTTAATATTGATAAGTAAATAATATGAATATAATACTACAACATCACCTTGTCTACTTTTATTTATGATGATTATTTCTTACATAAATTATACAGTCAAGAGGTATTTTTTTAACTATCATATCCAAGATATCCTCATATGCATTCGATGCTTTCATATTTCTCTCAATTCTTATGTCAAATAACAATGCTTAAAAAATAATTATATCCATTTTGCTTATAGTAAAGATGCAAAGAGATGTAATTTTTTTTTTGGTAAGGGAATATTTATAATTAACACCGGGTTTTAACTGGTTGACCCAAAACCATTTTACAAAATAGGGTCCACTGACCAACTGGACAAAGGCCAAGCCCTAAAAGTTTAAACTAACAACAAAAAGGGCCAAGACCTACTCTTCCAACAGAATACAGCCAAACTAAACTATGGAAGCCTAATAATATGGCCATCAGAAAAGAAAGACGCAAAATAGAACTAACAAAGAAAAAATCCACTTTGAGCCTTCCAATCTAAAATTTTTCATTATCTATCACCATTGAGACTTCATGAGGAATATTTTCAGTCCACGTGATCAAATTTGCAGCTACAATGCCTTCATTTGCCAGCCTATCACTGCCATGTTTGCTTCCCGAAAGGTATGCAAAATTATGGCCTCAAGTCGATCATGAATTAGAGCCCTTGCTTCGTGGATGTAGTCATCAAATCTCCAAGGAGCTCTCTTAGTGTTCTTTAGAAGATTTATAATAATAAGAGAATCACCTTCCACCAACAGTTTCCCTGGATAATTCTCTGCCACCTTGAGGCTCCTCCAAACTGCCCTCGCTTCAGCCACATTGTAATTTATTTAACTCAAGAAATATATATGATAATTCAAAAAGATATATTATTGTGGGCTCAAAATATCTAGCCTAAGGTGAGGTTATTTACTTGGATTTTATTGCATCACAGGGTGCTTACTGGGGAGCATCTTATGAAGCATGGTTTTCATGGCCATTTTAGATGTGAAATGTGTGAAGAGAATGTGGAAACTCTTAGCCATATTTTTATTGAGGGTAATTCAGCCTCTGAGCTTTGGAGGAGAATGTCCACTTTACTTGGCTTACAATGGTCCAATTGTTTTACTTTTGAATAAATTTTGAGGGGTTGGCCTAATCAAGAGGGTGTTGATCATTTAATTAGGCAGTTATTTTGGATGAGTTCTACCATTCTTCTTTGGAATATATGGAATAAAAGGAATAGCCATATTTTTAATCAAGAAAGGAAGGGTATTCACTATATATAGAAAAATACAATTGCCAACTTAGTTAAATCAGTCCATCAACTCCTTAATCACCCTCAAAACTCCCACCAAAGATGGGATCAAGTGATCAAATATTGAAGATTAACTTTTTAAAGAGAAACGATCTTAAAGGGAATGTGAGTAATTGCAATATGGATAGAACCAAAACCTCCTAAGGATTTTAGAAAAGTTAATATTTATGGATCCTCTAGAAGGAACCCTGGAAAAGCTAGTGCAAGAGGAATTGGTAGACTTTTAGATGGCTCCCTAGTTTTTACTTTTGCTGAGAATTTGGGTATTCTATCCAATAACCTTGTTGAGGGGTATGGTATCCTTAGAGGCCTTCAAGAGGCTACTAATATTTTGAAGAATCTTTCTAAGAATCATAAGGTTGATTGGAGAATCAAAATAATTATTGAGAAGATTTAGTTAATCCAGATGGGATTTCTAAAATTTGATTACAATCATGTGGTCAGAGATGAGAACAAGAGTGTTGATACTTTAGCTAATTGGGCTTTGGACAAAGCTGATCTTACTTGCTACTGCCATCCTCCTAGATGGTGGAATTCACCAATAAGGACAAATCTTCTTTCTATCATTTCTTTGGATGGCTCCAGTTATGAAGGTACCTAGTTTCTTATTGCTTTATTTTTACTTCTCTTTAGTTCGGTTAGGGTATTTTACTTCCCTATCTCAAACTAATATTTCTTTTGTTTCCTCCTTTTATTCTTACCTTAATAGTATTTTGGTCTAGAAATATCATTGTTGTGTTCTATTTTTTTTTTTCTTTTCTATTTATGTGTGTATTTTTTTGTGTTGTTTTATTTTTGTGTTTTTTTTTGTTTTTCTTGTGTTTTTTGTTGTGGTTCTTGTGTTTTTTATGTTCTTGTGCTTGTGTTTTTGTATGTTTGTGTTAATTGGTGTTTTTGTGTTTTGGTGTATGAGTGTTTTCTATGTTTTTATTTTTCTTTGTTGTCTGTCGTTGGTTGTTTTTTAATTAATTAATTTATTTTTTAGGTTTTGGTTGTTTTTGTTTTTCATGTTTTTTTTGGTTGTCTTTGTAGCATTCTATTATTTTTTGTTATGTTTGTGTTTTGTTATTTTGTTCTTGTGTTTTATATTTGTGGTTAATGTTGTGTTTTTATTATCTTATTGTGGGTGTGTTTGGTTGTGTTTTATATTTTTGACACACTCAAGGAGCATGCTTTTTTATTTTTTATTTTTAAATATTTTTGTGTGTTTGTGTGTTCTTGTTTTTTGTTGTTTCATGTTTTCTCCTTGAGTGTGTCAAAGGTGGTAGGCCAAGTGCGAGCCCTGGGCGATTTTTGTGGAATAGATACCCCTACCTCCTTGGGTCTTACCCAAAAGTGGTATCCCTTATGGGATGTTTTCCACAAAAAATATATTGTATAATCAACATGTGATTGATGGACCCTCTACTTATCAACAAAATCCTTTTATTATAAAAGTTCATATTGGTGATTATTTTCCTAATTTAAGTTCTTATTTGGATCATGATATTGAGTGGTTCTAGGTATTTATCATCCAAATTTTTATACTTTTATTTTAATGTTGATTCTTCTTATCATCTATGGTAGGGGAATAATCCTTTTATCTCTCCTGATGATTTGGTAGTAATATGTATGATATTTGTAGGACTTGGTCTTAGTAATACAAGCTAAATTGGTTCTCATGACCTATTTTATGATAAGTCATTATCCTAAATCCTATGAGAAATATTGTGAAAATAAGAAGTGGAAGAATGCTATGATGAAAAGTATAATTGTTTTATAAAGAATGATATATGTGGCCTTGATATTTCTAAGGAAAAAACATTGGTTGATTTAAGTCAGTGTATAAATATATTTTTAGTTGATGGACACATGGTTCATAAGGTATACTTAGTAGCCAAGTGTTTCTCATAGGTTCAAGGTATTAACTATACTACAAACTTAGCCTTAATTTTCATTATAAAATCTAGTCATGTATTTCTCTCTCTTACAGGTTCTCTTATTTGAAAGACACATTGCTTTGAAGGAAACCCTTTAGAGCTAATAACATAATACAAATACCATAGCTTAGATTTTAAAAGTAAACTTAATTTGGGAATACAAGTGGGATGGAGGGAACCCTATTCATTGCTAAATAGGGATAAAAAGTAGAGTTGTGGGATTGAAAAACAATTAGGATCCTTTTTAGGTTATTAGTTGTTTTAGTGGTGCTATATGGGTATGAGGTGTGGGCTAGTAATACATTAAATTTTAAATAGAGAAAAATATAAATAATTGAAAAGTGAATAATTGCATATAATTTTAGAATTAAAGCATCAATCCCATATGAGATTTTACTTGTTGAAATAGGAGTTTTTCCACTAGAGGTAGAAGCTATGATAATGCTATTGGGGTACTTAAAGAAAATACAAAGAATAGAAGATAACAAGTTTCCAAAATAGGTAATCAAAGAAACACTAAATATAAGAAAAGACATATGGATGAAACAAAAAAATAAATGGATGGACAAATGGAGCATTAAATTTCATGAGGTCCCACACTCTAACAAAAAAATTAAATAGTATATGAGTTAAAAATTTAGATTTGTCATTGGCCTAAAATTTAGGAAGTAAAATACAATTATACATCAACGAGTTCAACCCAAGCTATGAACATATCAAAATAACTATTGGTTCAAGCAAAAAAACCAATCTACTTCATTAATTCAATATTTAATATTTAATATTTAATACAATAGATCAATTATCAAGATCAAGATAACTTATGTAACTGATATAACATTCCATGAGGTGTAATAATGTAGCAATTACCAAAAATCCCCCTTATTACATTATTTGGTATACAAAGAGAGTTGTAAAACAATTCAAATTTGACATGTGCAAGTGCCTTTGTGAAAATATCTGCAAGTTGTTCTTTAGTGGGAATATACTAGAGTTGAATCTAGTTATTTTGAATTTATTCTCAAGGAAGTGAAATGGAACTTCAATGTGTTTTATTATTTCATGAAAGGCTGGATTCTTGACCAATTTTAAAACACCTTGTGTAAGGAACCTACTACTCACACATACAAAATACTAAAAGATTACTGAAATACATGCAATAACAAAATAACACTATGTAGAAAGTAATTGTAGAATTGAAACAATCTCACAAATAAATCTGAGTTGCAGGCCTCTTTGAGGGCAACCTCCTTCAATATTTATTTTTAGTATTGATAAAAAAAAGGTTTGAAGGGCCTCGAACCTTTACACAGAGCTCAAAATATGTACAAGAAAAAAACAAGAGAAGATCATACAAATGTAAGATAGCCCTATTTTAGTAAAACAAACAAACCTGGGCTAAACCTGTTGATGGAGAATCTAAAATAATATTCCTCTTGCTATCCTTCTAAATAACCTCCTTCACTATTTCATTATCTTGCAAAAATATACATTCATATATGGATTCATAACTTTTAAAGAGAAAGCTACATGCAATCCTACAAACATGGCTTACATGCGAAATGCCACTTGGATTACATCGGTTACAATATTGATAACGATTATATGCAATGACACCATCAATTGCAATTTTGGTAATGGTTACATGTAATGGCACCACTTGTCTAGGTGCCTTATTTACCACATAAATTATGAGGAATTACAAAATAGCATTATAATAGAATCCCCCCACGTTGGAAGTGGGTCATTACATAATAATAAGAATTACAAAGTAACATTAGGATGGTATCCTAACATGTCCTTCCCATTCAAAAATCTTTGTACTCAAAACTAAATGTGAGGAAACTGGGTCTGGAGCTGATGGAGAGACTCCCATGTAGCATCTTTTGGTTGGAGTCCACACCACTGAACAAGGACTTCAGTAATGACGTGGTTGTAGAGAGTGTGAGTATGATGGTCAAACAAATATTTAGGTTCAAGAAAGATATAACCTTATTCATATAACTTTGGAAGTTTAGATTGAACCTATACCTGATTGCCCACCACCTTTTTGAGAGAGAAAAAATGAAAAATAGGATGGAGCTTGGATGTAGATGGAAGGGCCAATTTGTAGGCTATGGCACCAATCCATTGTAACACTTGATAGGGTCCATAGTATTTTATGATAAGTTTCTAGTAACTGCAAAGTTGGAGGGACAACTATTTTTATGACTACAAGCGAAGGAAAAACATATCACCCACAAAAAAATTGTGCTCAAAATAGTGTTGGTCAACCTGTTGGCACATCTGATTTTGGGATGCATCCAAATTCATCTTCAATTGATATAGGACCTTAGCATACTGAATAAGATCAATGTCGACTACATGGACCTTAGAGCTACCTAGAATTTTGGAGGAATGCGAAGGTGGAGGACACCCATAAACTGCCTCAAAATTGGTAACCTTCGTTGCATTGTGATAGGAAGTGTTGTACCACCACTCGACCAAGGGAAGACATTTCACCCAGTGCGTAGGATGATCCAAGGTAAAGTAACGAAGGTATATTTCCAAACATTTATAAACAATCTTTGTTTGGCCATCCATTTGCAGATGATAAGCTAAAATAATTTTGAGTTGAGTTCCCTACAACTTAAACAATTCTTTCCAGAAGTGACTAGTAAAGGTTGGATCATGATCGGACACAATGGAGGAGGGTAGACCATGAAGGTGAAATATAGAATCAAGAAATTTTTTGGCAACAATGGATGCTATGTAAGGATGGGATAGCGAAAAAAATGAGCATATTTTGAAAGATAATACAATACCATGAAGATAACATATTTGCCTCCAAAATTAGGTAATCCTTCAATAAAATCCATAGAAATATCCATCCAAACTTGGTTAGGAATGGGCAAGGGTTGAAGATTTCCTAGAGAATGCACCATTTCACCTTTCATCCATTGATAGGTATTACAAGTTGCCATAAAATCCTGAATGTCATTTTTCATACCCTTCCAAAAAAAGTGTGCTTAAGCCATTCATATGTTTTGAGAAATCTTGAATGGCCAACAAATGGGGCATCGTGCAGTTCTTTCATGAGAAGTTCCCATAGTGGGGACTTGTGGGGAACAAAAAGGAATTGGTGGTAATGCAAATCCTAGCCATCCCAAGTGTATCCTGGACATGAAGTAGGCTAAGTGTGTATGGAAGAAACCAAAGTATGCAATTTAGAATCCTGAAGTACCTCCTGATGTAAGGAATCGATCCATTGGGGAACCAAAAATGAAATGATACATAGTATCCTAAGAGCCTCAAATGAATGAGAGAGAGCATCGACCACAATATTCTTCTTGCTCTTCTTATAGATGATATCATAATCATAACTCATGAGTTTAGAGATCTATTTTCGTTGTTCAAGGGTGACAACCTGTTGCTCCAAAAAGTATTTGAGACTTTGATGGTTTGTTTTAATGGAGAAATTATGCCCAATGAGATATGTTAGCCAATGGGTTAAGGTATAAAAAATGGCCATCATCTCCTTGGCATAAGTGGATTTTCCCAAATTGTGGCTCGAGAGAGCTTTACTAGTAAAAGTCAAGGGTCTCCATTCTTGCATCAACACTGCACCAATACCATGACCCGAAGCATCACCTTCAATGACAAATGGCTTGGAGAAATATGGCAAGGCCAAAACAAGCATAGTGGTCATAGCATGCTTCAACTCAAGGAAATTCTGTTCAATGGGTTATGTCCAAGTAAAAGAGTAATTTTTCACATGGAAGTGAGGGGAGCTACAATTTTACCATAGTTATGAAAAAATTTATGGTAATAAAATGTAAGCCCTAAAAATCCCCTAAGATATTTGAGAGTGTGAGGTTTCGGCCATTATTGAACCGCTTGGATCTTCTTGGGGTCAACTTTGATGCCCTCTTTAGTTATAATGTGTCCCAAATATTCCACTTTTTTCAACCTAAAAGAACACTTGGAATTCTTAGTGTAGAGTTGATGTTGTGCCAACAACTGGAGAGTCTGATTCACATGAATAAGATGCTTTTCCCATGATTGACTATACACCAGAATGTCATCAAAGAAGACTAGGATGAAGTTTCAAAGGAATGGATGAAAAATATTATTCATGAGGGTTTAGAAAGTGGAAGGGGTATTAGTCAAGCCGAATGGCATTAACAAAAACTCATAGTGACCTTCATGATTACAAAAAGCAATCTTGGAAATATCCTCATCCTTGAGCCGAATTTGATGGTACCCTGAATGAAGGTCAAGTTTAGAAAAATACATAGTTCCATGAAGTTCATCTAGTAATTCATCCACCATAGGGATACGAAACTTATACTTGATGGTGATTTTATTGAGCTCTTGGTAATTGATACACAACCGCCATGACCCATATTTCTTATGCACCAGTAAAACTGGATAAGAGTAAGGACTTTTACTTGGTTGAATGACACTATATTTTAACAATTCCTGTACTAACATCTTGATTTCTAACTGAAGAGCATGAGGATACTGATATGGGTGAATATTGGGTGGTGCATGGCCATGTAGTAAGGGAATAGCATGTTCATGAGAGCAATGACATGGTAATTCAGTTGGATCAGAAAAAATAGAGTTGTGCTTGGTCAAAATGAGTTACAAATATTTAAGAATAGCATCCTCCATTGAAGGATGAGGTTGGATCGTAAAAAACTGAGCTATGACACCCCGAGATGATTTTTTTAACTTCTCCATCCAAATGGAACTGATAATCTATGAAGGCCTTGCTTTTTAACCATGGAGAGTGTAGGACTATCCATTCTATGAAAAGTGCATCCAAATCTCAATAAAGTGCCAAGATTTTTCTCCTAATGTGCCCAACCATTGAGCTCCCAACACGATATCACATCCCCTTAGTTGAAGTGTAAACATATCCTATTTGAGCTCATAGTCCCCAATATTGACCTTAATATTATGACATTTACCTTTGCAAGGTAAGGTACCACTATTTGCTACCATAACCTCAAAGGAATTACATGAATGTACATAATAATTTTCCTGCTAGGCAATGCAGGGATCAATAAAATTATGTGTACTGCTAGAATCAATCAAGATGGTAAGACACAAGGACTTGAAATATCCCACAACTTTCATTGTTTGGGGAGTATTAATGCCAACAAGATCATGAATAGAAATATTAGCCTATGGTTCATCTTGGTTGTTTGTCACTGTATTGGATGGTTCCTCGATAGATTATGTATCATCATCAATGTGGTCATTGGTGTTAGTCTCATACGCATCTATGAAGAAAAACTTCTTTTGGATACACCTATGCCCATGAGAAAAATTTTCATCACAATTGTAACACAACCCTTGGGTGCGTCGCACATCCATTTCAGAAGTGGTTAGACGTTTGGGTGCAATAGTGGTTGCAACAAGTTTTTGTTTATCTTGATTTTGAAATCTAGGAGTAAAAGAGGTTTCAGCTTGTGGAAATTTAGATATTTGCCTCTAAGATGTAAATTTGGATTCTGCCAAACGAGCCAAATTGACAGCCTCCATCATGGATTATGGTTTGAAGATAGTAACCTTAGCTTGGAGATCCTCCGTCAAACCACTAACAAAAAAACTCATAAAGAACCCTTCATTCATTCCCATGGTTTTGTTGGCCAATTTCTCAAATTATATTTGATAATATCTAACTTTCAAAGTTTGTTTCAACTTTGTCAACTGTCTTGTAAAATCATCATACTCATTAGGGCCAAAGCGATTGAGTAATTGAGACTAAAATTCTTCCCATGAAGGATTAGGGTGAGTTTTTTGCAACCATTGGTACCACTGTAAAGCTTTAGATTCCAAGTTGAAATAAGCCATTTGAACTTTGTTCCATATAGGTACATCATGGAGGCTAAAGTATTGAGCAACATGACATAACCACCCATCCACATCCTTTCCATTGAACTTAGAAAAGTCTAATTTGGGTATATTATAGGTAGAATCATGATCATAGGGAAAATGAGAGTCATCTGGTCTCATTCCTTTAACTCTATTATAATATAAGTATTCAATGTGATGCTCAGGCTGACTGGGACCACTAGCCAATTTGGACTCAACTTCTGCAATTTTTTCTTCTAGGTGGTCTCTAGAATTAGCATGATTAGTTCTAAGATTTTGAAGCTCTACCATCATATATTGATTGGATTATTTCATCATATCAGCAAGGGAGATTTCAAAGTTTACAATCAGTGAGGTGATCGAATCTACCTATTTCTATTGTCCCCGAGTGCCACTAGCCATTTTGGATAGTCTTGAACCTTTGTAACTGAATTACTAAAAATAGAAGTGTGGGTTTCAAGGGTTACTATTTTTAGTAAGGAGGCCAAAAAAGTGTTTGGGTGTGATATATCAAAATTATCAATGTGACGAGCTAAACACAATGGTCTAGGACTCAAAAAATTTGTTTTTGAGATCAAATTTTGTATTTGTGGAATATTTGACCAAAGAGAAGTCATGGAAAATGACCAATTTGAGGAGTTTTGAGAAAATATGCCTTTGATAAATGGTTTCCATGGAGTTGAGAAACCATTAAGTACCACGTTCACCAACTCTGTATATTCAACCTTCCCTCCAATTGTTGCTAGTTGATCACGAATCTACGTGATCTTCATCAGGTAGCTGGTAACGATGTTAGATTTGATCATCTCCATAGATCTAAGTTTGTTCCACAATATCATTTTCCTATTTATGTTCTTGCTCTGGTAGAGGCTAACCAGGGCATCAAACATATCCTTTGCATTAGTCTTCTCGAATATGTGAGGAATATATTTATCCTTCATTGCATTTTAAGATCATTCACTTGGTCTTCACTTCATTCTTTTTGTGAGCTACTAATTGCTACAAATATATAGGCATAGTCACATCATCCTTGATAATATCCCAAAGATCATTCTCTTCCAGTAATAACATTACCCTGACTTTTCAAGGCAAGAAATTGGAGGCACCTTCCAATCTATCCTCAAATATGAGGCTAGTTGCTACCATTTATGAGATCTACTACACAAACTTCCAAATATGATATGAATGACTCAAAAAATTGTCCTGCAAATAAGCTTAGTCCTTCAAGCAAAAAATATGAAACCCTCTAACTGCTAGTTTTTTTTTTTTATAAATATCCAACAGTGATCTACTGTTGTAAACCCTTGAGGATATCAATCATAGAACCTAGATCTGATATCATGTAAATTTTTCTAGCCCTAGATAATTGTGATCCTATGTTATTTTAAATAAATTAAATCTAAAAATAATTTATTCAAACATGTAACAATCACACAGATGGTTGGAAAAATAAACAACATGAACAATTGAAATCAAATATATTTTTGAACCTAAAACATTACAAATAAAGGAGGCTATAGCTATAAAAAGACACCCTACTCTCTTGTTGCATTTTTAACCAAAAATTTCACTATTCTTCTCTTCCTAAGCTTGTAGTTTTCCTTTAGCATTTGTTCTCCTTCACTTCTTTTTGTGTGTATAAAATACTCTTGAACTTCTTGAAAAGGTAACCCTAATCTCTCTAACCTAATATTAGATCTCATCTCATCTTGAGATGTATGGTTAAAAATATAAAATCACTTAAGTGAATTACAAAATATAATCACTTAAGTGAATTTAAAATAGAATCACTTAAGTGAATTTAAAAATAGAAAGTCACTTAAGAGAATTTAAAAAATAGAATGACTTCAATGAATTACAAAATAGAATCATCTAAGTGAACTTAAAAATAGAAAATCACTTAAGTGAATTTCAAAATAAAATCACGTAAGTGAATTTCAATATAGAATTCGAAATATATCAAACCACTTCTAGCACATTCATACTGAAGCCTGTGCAATATGTTCCTATCTAAGCTATATTTCTCAACACAGCTAAATGTCATATACTATGGTAAGGGTGATAATAATTAGTGCTTTGGCATCTACTTCATAAAATTGTTATTATGCCTCATTTTATTTAAGGTCAAATTATTTTTACGATGATAATATCCCAGAGTTTCTCAACCACTAGGATGGTCCTCATCTTGGTCTTCCATGGTCTAGAATTTGGGCCTTTGAGTAGCTTTGATTTTGTAATATTTTTTTTTGATCTAGCCAAGGTGAGGGTTCCTTATAATTTTTAAATGGTCCCCCTTTTAGTATACCACTAGTCCAATATATAAAACCTTTCTATATACCCTCCCTTCCTATATACTTGTCGGTATGTCGAAGAAGCTAGGATATTTGTAATTGTACACGAGAGAGACCTTAAGGTATGCGAAATAGAATAATACAAGGTACCAAGGTAGTACAAAAAGGGATTCACCCTATAAATGAAACCTTCCTAAAGAGAAATCCTTGTATATGGATGTAACTTCCCTATATAATTGGAATTTCTCAATTTTAAGATTTATTTCTATGATAGTGATAAATAGGGTAGAAAATTGAGTGAAAGAATTAAAAAAAGTTATGTTCTTATATCTCCTCGAGGATTTAAAGGATTGATGCCTAGACATCATTATGGAAACTTTTTTAGGATATAAAAACAATAGCCTTACCTATAAATGCAAGCCAAATGTGTCATTGATATCGAACATTGCAAGTGTGCTTAAGCATGTGTTTAAAAAGTATAAAAATATTGATACAAATAGTTTAAAAATTTTGAAGGCTTCAGTCACCACTAAAAATGTACCCTTTACAAAAAAAAATTACTTGCCCTTTTTAATTTTGTAAAAATATTCACTATGGTTAATAATTTGAAAATTTTGCCCACAAAGAAACAATAGAAAAAATTTTACTACCTTTTTTTCTTTCTCTATCCCTCTCTCTCTTTTATAAATTAATAGAAAAAACCCTTTAAAGGATCCTTTAATGAATATGCACAATAAATAGGAAAGTTAAAGTTTTTTTTTAATTCTTCTAAGGTGAATGCTTTTGCTTTGAAGCTGTACTTGAACTTGAAATACTCTTATTACTATTAATAGTATAAGAGTAAGAATATGTAGAATTAACAACCTTTGATAATTTTGACTAGGTATTCATATCATGGGCATAACTAACCATTGAAAATATAATTTTTTTTGGATTATAACAGAGGTTGGAGGACTTGTAAATCATGGTTTGAATATCATCTCATTGCAAAGGAAAGATGACGTCTCTCAATATTTTGGAATTCATGTAGAGATCCTCCTCCACCTCATTGCTATAGTTCATTCTACCCCAAATTTGTGTTTGTAGACCTTGGTTGATGAAGGGTGATCTCAAAATGTTGGATTCAATTGGTGAAGAAGAAAAAATAGAAGAAAAATTATTAGAGCCTAATACTTCACTCATAATTTCTCTTTAGAAGGAAAGGAAAACTTTATTACCATGTGTAGGCCCACATCGACTGTAACTTTTGAAATTTTGATGCAAATTCAATTACTACAATTACATCATCAAGTGCTACGACTTTGATGGTAATAATTTAATAGAAAATGGGATACTGGGCTAGAAAATATTAATGAGATGTGAATAAAATTGACAACTTAGAAATAGATGCTTGGTCTAGTTAAAAAATTATACATTTCTTTACTGCTAGAATGCTTGCCAAGGTTTCCTATAATGACCATTCTTTCCCATCATGGTTTTGCTACACCATTTGGGTTTTCGTCAAAGACAAAGAATATATTGGCTAGGGTCCAATGGATTTTTTTCTTTTCAATTGAGATATGCAAGCTCTGTGTACACTTCTCAAATAAAATTGGATCAAAGACAATAATATAGAGAAAATTATTGGAAGTGAGGAGATGCAGTGATTTGACATGTTGGGAGCAAAGTGAGAGGGAAAGAAAGATGTAAGTGAAGCTAGTTGACTTCCTTCTCTTAATATGCTTGATATTATCACTCATGAAAACCTATTCTGATACCAATGATGGATCAAACAACAAAAGGAAAAGCTTTATTCATTCAAATCAAATAAAACATCAAGCTATACAAATATATACCATAAGATGTCTCTTGGTTTCTCAAGGGAATCTTGGTGCTTTAGAGACAAACATACCTCTTTGTATTTCACCTCTTCAAATATTAAAAAAGAAATGTAATAATTATCTAACAACCACAAGGTTTTGCACATGAGAATAATCCTAGAATCATATGTAAATTGAGGAAGTAATTGTGCAAATAAAAGAGGTACCTAGAGCAAGTTATAAGAATATTGATAGATTCCTTACTAAAGAATACAAGATTATGCTGAGAGGGGGGGGAGTGAACAGTATAAGAGCACTTTTTACTTTTCTTTTGAAATTAATATTACGTAGTGTATAGATAGCAGTATCAATAGCAGTAATCAAAGCAATACATAAAAAACCATACACAATAGAGACACAAATTTAATGTGGTTCACCCAAATATGGCTACCTCCATGGAGAAAATATTTCTCAAATGATATCTTGGTAATCCTTCCCAATTAAAATGTTTATGGACCTCTATCAAAAGGATATGCTGATCCCCTAAATCTTGTTTGTGGATCTCTATCCACAGGAGAAATATTTCTCCTCTGCTCTGGCTGGTGATCCTCTAGAGGACACTGCCTCCATTGCACTGACTATTGGATATCTCTCCACTTGAAGAATCTTTTACTCACTTAGAAGACCTATCCTCAATGTCCTGGCTGATGGATATCTATCCACTAGAGACTCTATCCTCTCTACTCTATCACCTCCAAAGCTCTATCTCCATACTGTACTAAACACAATCCAATCGGTCTAGCACAACTCTCCTCAACTCTTAAACTAAACACAATCCATTTGGTCTAGCACAAGTCCACTCAAATATGCACTAAACATAGTCTAGTCGGTCTAGCATAACTCTACTTAACTCTTGCACTAAACACAGTCCAGTCGGTTTAGTACAAGTCCACTTAAATTTACACTAAAAACAGTCTAGTCAGTCTAGCATAGCTCTACTTAACTCTTGCACTAAACACAGTCCAGTTGGTCTAGCACAAGTCCACTCAAATCTGCACTAAATACAGTCTAGTTGGTCTAGCAAAAATAAACTCAATCTCTCTCTTTGGTATGGCACAAACATGTCCTCAAATATGCACCAAACTCTGCTCTCAAATCTGCTCTACAACTCCTCTCTAGAACTTGTTCAAATATGTTCAATAGGTCCACATAGAACCTGTCCAAATATGCTCAACAGGTCCACACATGACTCGCTCACAAATCTGCTCAACAAACTCACACAGAACTTGTCCAAATCTGCTTAACAAGCTCACAAAACTTGTCCAATCTCATAGAAACATAAAGATAATTGTTAGAGACTCAATATGTTCTATAATCAATGCTTAATCATTTTATCAAATCAAATAAATATCATAGAAGCATAAAAGAATTATTAGAGACTCCATATGTTCTATTCTCAAAACTCAATCACTTTCTCAACTCAATCTCATAGAATCATAAAGATAATTGTTATAGATTCAATATGTTCTGTTCTCAAAACTCAATCTCAAATCAAATCAAAATATAGTATAGTTTTTTTTATGTAACTTGATCAATCACTTCATACATCCACTTGACTAGGCTTAATCAATTATACTCAACCAATTTCTTCAAGAACCAACTCTTTCTTTCAAACCCTAGTCCAAGCATATAAACACCAACTCAAAATATTTCCAACAATGCTCAACAACAAATCTCACATAACAATGATACTCATGTTCTTTTCAAACTCAAGTCTAAGTCCTTTGCATAACAACTCATTTCAACAACAATGCTCATAAAACATTCTTCATATAACAATGATACTCATGTTATTTTTAAATCTAACTCAGGTTCTTCACATAACCAATGGGTTCAACAACAATGCTAATAAGACAAGGTTTTTAATCACAACTCTTAATTCTAAAAAATCTTGAAGCATTAACTCAACCACTTTCGAAAAGGAAACCCTATTCAAATCCTTTTCACTCCAAACTTAATTTTCAATACAACAATCAATCAACTCAACAATGAAGAAATTTGCCCATACCTTTTTTTTGACAAGTAGTTGGTATCATCTGCCACACTCACAATTAATTATTTGCCAATATCAATAAGGGTTAGAGGATAATTTTATTCAACAAAACATATCATAAAAATAATATCAAAATTACACCTTATCACTCCAACTTGATTAGTAATCAATATCTTCACAATAATCACAAAAACCCTTAATTCAAAATAACATACTACCCACAAAGTCTTAATCTTCTAATATTCCACAATAGCAATTTAAGACTTTTAAAAAATAAAAATAGAATTCTCATTATAAATCCTAAAGGTAATTCTCAACAACCACAACTTTATTACAAAGCAACATTTCCAAAATCAACCACTAAACAACCTTATACCTCCAACTTAGGCATTTAATTAAAATTAAAATCAAAATATTACCTTTGCCTTTGGAGGGAATCGAACCCTCGACGTTGCCCCCTATGAGCGCCTTAACCGTGGCCAATGTCACCACATGAGCCAAGCGCTAATTGATATTAACGAAGCACCATGTGATTCTTAATCCCCACTCTCTCCTTTTGGCTTGGCAAAAGAACGTATGCTGTAGGCGCTTCACTCAACACACCTCACGATGCACCCGTCGTGATTCGAACACAAACTCCTTTGCACACTAGCGCTTTTGCACTTTAAAAAATACCACTAGACCATGTTTTCCTATGCAAATTCAAAAATCGAAGCTTCCTCCCTTCAACACTTTGCTGTCACATTTTTTGCATACACTCACGAGCTCTTACTTTTGCAGGTCAATATTTTTACTTTAGAGCAAGGATAATAAATTTAAACTTTAGGCATAGTATTTATATGCTTCCTCCATTACTTTGAAAATTTAAGTGCTTTCCTTGTTGTTTTCTATGACATTGGTGGAGATCATAAAGGCTTTGAATGCCTTTTGTCTTAAACCCAACCTTTGGGTTTATTAAGATATCTTTAGACTTTATAAAACCCACTCTTTGCATTATAAAATATTATAATAAAAATTATAAATATTTTATTTGGGTTTTCACCATGGCACATTTAATATTATAATAACCATTATTATAATATTATACCTTTGATAAAGTACCTTTAATATTTATTTATAAAATTTAAATTCTTACTGAATTTAAATAATTTATAAAATAAATATTGTAAGTCTTTTTTTTTGTTTTTTTTTTGAATTTACATGGTGGAATCGGTAGCCGCCACGAATCCGGGCAGGCTGTCCAAATTTTTATGGCTGCCACAGTATTTGTGCTGTTCGACCTAGAATCCGCCACACAGATCTTCGTGCAGTATGCCCCTATAACCACCATGCCACAATCATTTTAAACCTTTTACGCCGTTGAAAGCACTAGGAAAGGGACAAGCGTTCAGTCCGACGAATTATAACTCCTTTTTAACTTCTATCTTTTACACTGTTTCACTTGATCTTTGGTCTTCTTCCTGGATATCAAATAACCATTTTATCCCCTTTGTTTCCTGCTGAAATCTTTGGTATTAATTATGACTTCATCTAGTGACATCAATGACAACTTTGACTTAGGGACTCAAAATGTCCAACACTTACTATGTAAATTTTAAGGATGTAACTTTGATGGTAATATGCTTTTTATTATTATTAAAATAATATTAGTTTGACCAACTATATACCCCAAATTTCAAGGGTAAGACTCAATTTCAAGTCTTATGAAGTAATAATGCATAGTTACTAAAATGTTATTGTAATACCACTAGGTGGTTTATTGAAATACTATGATAACACAATCATGATGTAATATGGGTAATATGGGTGGGGCCCATTTCAATTCCATATAACCAAAATAAAAAATATATACTATTGATTGTTATATATGTGGGTGATTTGATTATTGATAATAGTAGTATTGATTAAATTTATGAATCAAGAAAACCTTTACAATGTTAGAATTTTAGGCATATTGAAATTTGTTTTGGAATTCAATTTTTTTATTTATATGAAGTTATTATAATGTCATAGCCAAAATATGCAATTGACTTGTTAAAAATATATAAGACGGAGGATTACAAACCTTGTTTGATCCCATATTATTTAGGAGTCATTATCTTTATATATTTCAATGTTGCCAAGGTGGATTCTACCTTATTCAAAAAAATTGTTAGTAGTGTCATTTACTTGACTCACATCTAATAAGGCATTGCATTTGTTATTAGATTTATTTATAAGTTTATAAAATAATCAAAGGCCAAACATATGTAATTACCAAATAGGATATTATTATACATAAAGGATACATATTAGTTGGGTATCAAATACTCCAATAAAGGTGATGCAAATTCGGTTGGATACATAAGCTTAGATTGGGAAGGTGATGTTGATACACATAGACATATGTATCATTATGCATTGGTTCTACTTACTTGGTCATGTAAGAATTAAAATACAACTATATTATTTACTACTAATATTGAGCATAGATGTCCTTTGGATGCCCTTTGAATAGAGAACTATTTTGGTAGATGGTCCTGCAGCTGCATGTTGGTCTATTGGGAGGAAGGTTGGAAAACTAGAACCACATTTGGGGGGCTGGAGGAAGGAGGCTAGGTAAATTGATGGATCTATAATGACTGGATGTGTTGCTATATGGTTTGTTTATTTAATCCATTCCAAGTTACTGGGTTTTTTGGTTTGTCTTAAGGAACTATAACAATATGTTGGTTTATTGGGTGGAAGGTTGGGATCAACTAAAGGAACCATAGTTGGAGGGTTGGATGGAATGTTGGGTCCATTGAAAGAGCTGCAACAATTGGGTGTGTTGGTGTGTGGAAGGATGGACTAGTTTTTAGGTCTTGGATCCCTATCAAAATCTCGTTGAAGGTTTTGGGTTCCTTTCAAAACCTTACGGTCCTCCTTGTATAATGGATGAATCTTACCTAGTGGACCTATTGTAAAAAGGTTTTGGGTTCCTTTAAAAACCCTACTAAGGTTATGGATTCCTCTCAAATGAAGAATTTGATGAAGCAATTGTTCCTTCTCATTAATTTCAAATATAAAGGTTACAATGTGGTTACAAGTTGGTTTAACCAACTCGGTGGTTAAACAACCAAATTGGAGAGCGCCTATGAGCGCTACTTTTGGTTATGCAAATAATGGAATATAACAACTTATTCTAACATCCCCCCTTATTACATTATTGGCAAATCCCAATTGTATCTCGAAATTTTTCATATTTGATACGTCCAAGTGCTTTGGTAAAGATATCTACAACTTGCGCATCAGTAGGAATGTATTGAAGTTGTATATGGTGCTTTGGAACTTCATCTCGAATAAAATGACATCTGGTATCAACATGTTTGGTACGTTCATGAAAAATTGGATTTTTGACAAGGTTCAAAACACCTTGGTTGTCGCAAAACAAATGAAGAGGAAGATTCTTTGGAAGGCCCATGTTTGTAAGAATGCGACTTAACCACATTATCTCGCAGATCGCTTCACTGGCTGCACGATATTCTGCTTCTGTAGAAGATAAAGCAACCACATGCTATTTCTTACTATGCCATGAGATAGGTCCAGATCCTAGATGAAAAACATATCCGGAGGTGGATTTACGATCATCAAGGGATCCAGCATAATCCGAGTCTGTGTATCCTAGTAAGAAAAAATTATTATTTTGTCTATATTCCAGACCATAATTTGTAGTACCGTGAACATAATGAAGAACTCTTTTTGCTGCTTTCTAGTGACTCATCTTAGGCTCTTGCATGAACCTTGAAAGATATCCCACAACAAAACTGAGATTTGGTCTGGTATTTGTCAGATATAGGAGACTCCCAATCAATCGGCGATAGAGAGTACCATCTACCTGAGGTGACTCATCATATCGAGATAACTTAAGTCCTTGCTCCATTGGAGTTGCTTTTGACTTACAGTTAGTCATCCGATATTTTTCTACTAAAGTCTTGGCATATTTCTTTTGTGTTACTCTAATATGAAATTTTTTTTGAGTAACTTCTAAACCAAGACAATAGTGCAGAAGTCCTAGATCTGTCATATCAAATGATTGCTTCAAGTCATTTTTCACTAAGTCAATCATTCTTTCTGAGCTTCCTGTGATGATCAGATCATCAACATAAAGTACAAGAATCACTATATCAGAACCATTTTTCTTAATATAGAGATTTGCATCTGAAGGACTTCTTATGAAACCATGCTACACAAGGTGACTGTCTATCTTGATATACCAAGCTCGAGGAGCTTGTTTTAGCCCATACAAGGATTTGATCAACTTGCATACTTTTTGTTCTTGCCCCTCAACCACAAATCCTTCTGGTTGAGTCATGTATACTTCTTCTTGTAAGTCACCATTCAAGAAGGCACTTTTAACATCCATCTGATGCAATTTCCACCCAAACCGAGCTCCCATGGCACAAAGTACTCGAATGGTAGTCATTTTTGTAGTAGGGGCAAAAGTCTCTTCATAATCTATGCCTTCTTTCTGAGCATATCCCTTTGCAACAAGCCGGGATTTATGCTTATCAATAGATCCATCTCGCCTTATACTTCACTTTGAATACCCATTTGCAGATCGACTAACTTCCACGTATTATTTTTAAGAAGAGATTTATGTTCTACATCCATAGCCTCTTTCCACTGTGGTTGATCAAGTGCAGATTGAACCGTTGTGGGTTCATTTGTATTCAATGTAGACATATAAAGTTTTTCTCCATCCTCATCTTCTTCCCCGTCATATTTGGTACTCACTGACAAATCATCAAAGTGTTGACAAAGTTTGTCAACCTCTCGAAGTAGATTCTTCTCGCTCTCATCTGTTGAGTCATACTATGAGTACATGGCCTATCAAGAGATAGATCTGGAAGGGATTTCAACTTAGCATCTCTCAAAGTGCTAGTATACCATTTTGGAACTTTTTGTTTTTGCTGTGGAAGTTGAACCTCCTTCTTAGGCTCTTCTTCATCTATGTATACAATTGTGGATGTGTCTTTTGATGTGAGAGCTTCATCAAATACAACATCTCTACTTACATGTGTCTTCTTGGTCTTAGGATCAATCAATCGATAACCTTTTGAGTACTCATCATAG
Source organism: Wollemia nobilis (assembly GCA_028583015.1). Lineage (NCBI taxonomy): Eukaryota > Viridiplantae > Streptophyta > Pinopsida > Araucariales > Araucariaceae > Wollemia > Wollemia nobilis. Next base: position 1,840,435 of record JAQPPZ010003395.1, read on the forward strand.
CCAAGAAAGATACACTGCAGGGTTTTCTCATCCAGCTTCCTCCTTTTCTGTTTTGGAATGTGCATGAATGCTTTACATCCAAACACCTTCAGATGAGAAATGGAAGGTTTCTTACCACTCCATGCTCCTTGTGGAGTCTTCCCTTGTAGAGCTCTAGTGGGTGCTCTATTTAGGAGGTATGATGCTGTGTTTACTGCTTCGCCCAATATTGATCCTCAAGATGTGCTCCTTTTAGCATACATCGAACCATTTCCATAATGGAACGATTTCTTCTCTCTACAACTCCATTCTACTGAGGTGTATAGGCTGTAGTCAGTTGTCTTTTGATCCCATGTTTCTTAAGAAACTCTAAAAACTCTTCAGAGGTGTATTCCCCCCCTTGATCTGAGCGAAGGGTTTTTATCAAACATCCCGACTCCTTCTCAACAAGTTTCTTGAATTGTTGGAAGTAGAGAAACGCTTCTGATTTCAACTGAAGAAAGAAAACCCACATCTTTCGTGAGTAATCATCAACGAATAGTTGAAAATACTTTTTCCCACCATAGCTGGTTGGCATAGGACCACACAGATCGGTATGTACCAGATTTAAAGGTTTTGCAGCTCGAGAGGAGCTTGCTTCAAAAGGCACTCGATGTTGCTTCCTTGCTAAGCAATCTGAGCAAACTGGTAAGATAGATGAAAGTGGTGGAAGACCTTTCACCATCCCATATTTGTATAATTCAAGCAAATATCCAGAACTTAGGTGCCCATAACGTCGATGCCAGAGAGAGGTGGCCTCCTTTGTAGTTGCAACCAAAGCAACATGTGGAGTTGAAAGTGCATCGAGAATGAACAAGCCATGTTTGTAGGATCCGATTGCAACATGTTTACCACTGTGTGTGATAAAACATCTCTTCTTGCCTTTGACAACTCGAAACACGACATCCATGTTTCTATCCAACATTTGTGTGACTGAAAGTAGATTATTGGCTAAGCCTGGAACATAGAGAACCTTCTCAATTTGACAAATACCATCAAGAAGGGACACAAAAATATCCCCTTCTCCCTTTACCTGATATACTTGATTGTCAGCAATTGTGACTGGCTTACCCTCTTTCTCCACAAAAGTATCAAACCATGATTTGTCCCCAATCATGTGTTTGCTAGCTCCTGAATCAATATACCATACAACATCTATCTGGGAAGACGAAGTATGAGTCATGAGCACCTTATGTGCTCTTTCAGAGTCAGAATCTGAATCGGACTCAGGAGGATCTGAGTCTGAGTTGGAGTCAGCATAAGCAACATGGCCTTTAGAGTGCTTATGCTTATTGTATTTCTGCTTGTTCTTGCCCTTCTTTTGAGAACCTCTTTCGTTGGATTGCTTGTTTTTGAACCAACACCTGTTGGTGTCATGGTTATTCATATCACAAATTTTGCAATATTTGGTATCCTTTTGCTGATTTTGCTTCCCTTTTCCTTTGGAAGAAGCACCCCTTTTTGAAACCGGCCTTGCTTTTTACCACTTTGTTGTGTGGAAAGAGCATTATCTGGCACATCATCTTTCTCGGACCCGAGTTGCCTCCTCGGCCTAAAGCAAGTTTACCAGTTCCACAAAAGATACTTGTCTACCATAAACATTGAGAGAAGTGATAAACATCTTGTAGGAACTTGGTAATGCTCTCAAGATGACAGAGTTCAAGACATCATCATCCACCGGTTTGCCCATAGCATTCAATTTTGCTTTCAAGTCAGCCACTCTGCAAAGGAATATATCAACTGTTTCCCCATAATTCATACCGAGATTATGTAGTTGAGTTTGAAGATGGAGAATAGTGGATTGATTCTTGCCTTCATATACTGTGATCGTGGCATCCCAGTGCTATCTTACTTGTTTTTGCATCACAAATATGAGGCTGCACCTCATCCGTAGTAGCAAGCAAGATAAATATGAGACTCTTCTTATCTTTTTTATCCCAAACATCTTGATCTGTTCCTGCTGTTGGAGGACGTTTTGTAGTGCTAGTCACTACATCCCATAAATCTTCCAACTGAAGTATGGCTTTCATCTTTGTCTTCCATGGAACAAAGTTAGGACCTTTCAACAATTGAGAATCTGAAAGATACTTATGAATTGTGGCCATTATGAAGGTTCCTTATATCACCAAGTGGTCTCCCTTTCTTTATACCTGCCAGATCTTTATACTGTAACTATTCAATATACACCCGCCCTTACGTGAGGGAAACTATAGGTATATATGAACAGTATACTACTCAATATGTACTCGCCCTTACGTGAGGGAGACTATAAGTACACATGAGAAGCACAATATATTGAACATAGGCGATACTGAAAGGGCATCGTGTTGTTAATGACACCTACCATAGAAAGTTTTATTTCGCATGCGTGGGGCGTAACTTCCCCTAAACACTTTGGAAAAAAACTTTCGTCAAGATTTACGCCTAACAACAATCACGATGTGGGTATGAAATGAGAAAAAACAAAAAACTGGTTTGCCTTATTTCTCCCCGATGATTTATAGAGAACAAGCTCAGACGTCGTTGTTGCAGCTATATTAGGCGGCGAATACAGTAGTCCAAAGCACGACAACATTACCTGTAAGTGTGGACCAGAGGTATCTCAAATACCGAACGTTGTTGTGCAATAAATTGCACAAATAGGGTATAAATTTGGGGTCTTATATTTTGTTTAATTCATGATTGTGAATGCAAGAAAACAAAATATTTAAATGCAAAGGAAACAATCATAAATGCCCACAAATTTTAACACCTATTACAAATCTAGCAACTATTCTGCCAAAATAGTTTGATTTCCCCCCTTTATCTGACAAATTTGCAAATGAATCATGAGATCTCCCCCCTTCGAATTGCAAATGAGACAAGGATTGGTAAAAAAATACCAAATTTTGGAGCTTGGCAAGGCGTCAAATGACCAATTGCAGCGTCAAGGGCATCAAAAAATGAAGCCGTCATCAAATAACGCTGCGCAGGGCATCAACAAACCATATCCACCGTCAAAACTGTGCAGGGCATCAACGAACCACATCCACCGTCAAAACTGTGCAGGGTGCAACAAACCTCCCCTCAGGGACTCGAACCCGAAACCTGCCGCAGACTAGGCACCGCCCTGACCACGTGAGCCAGAAGGCCCGATGGGAACAAGCGCGCAACGGGCAATATTTAAAGCCTCGCGGCTGGAGAAGAAACAAAAAAAAAATTATCCCACATGGCCTATGCGGCCACTATGGGGGGGTTTAAACAAACTGAAAGCACCTATTGCTTTCGGTTGCCTTCGGGCAACCACCCCCAACCTATCCTTTTGCCTCCTCAACCGTCCCGTCTCCTCGAACCACCGTCCTGTCTGCGTCCTGTCCGTTGTGTCGGTGTCCTCGGTCTGTGGTCTGTCCTTGGTCTGCGTCTTATCTGTGTTGGTGTCCTCGGTCTATGGTCTGTGTCCTGTCTATGGTCTGTGCGTCCTGTCCGCTCTGTCTGCGCTCGTCCGTCGAGATCCGTCAGGATTGTCCTATCCGTCCGCTCTGTCTGCGTTCGTCCATCAGTCGCGTCTTGTCTACGATCCGCGTCCTGTCCGTAGCTCTGATGCCATGAAGAATTTGACGAAGCAATTGTTCCTTCTCATTAATTTCAAATATAAAGGTTACAATGTGGTTACAAGTTGGTTTAACCAACTCGGTGGTTAAACAACCAAATTGGAGAGCGCCTATGAGCGCTACTTTTGGTTATGCAAATAATGGAATATAACAACTTATTCTAACATCAAAACCCTATGATCCTACTTGAAAATAAAAAAATTATAAATATCTTTGTGGTGGCCAGTTGTTTGAAAGGTTAGGGGTCCCTGTTTAAAACCCTTTTTTATGGTTTTGGATTTTCCTCAAACCTTGTAGCTCTACTAGAAAATTGTATTGATAAAATACATCTATGGCAGCCAAGTTTTTTTTTGAAGGTAGTGGATCTTATTCCTTGTTTTCTTGGTGGAGTCCTATGTTTGAATGTTTAGGTGGGTTTGCCTAAATTCATAGATTTTTGGTTTTTTTGTAGCACTCCCATAGTTAGTGCACCTTTTTCTTTTCTGAGTGCTCAGTTTTAATTTTAATTTAGAAATTGATAGGATTGTAGGATCCGTGGGATCTATAATGTAATTTTATTTTGAATGCTTGCTCCCAAGATAGAAGGTTTTTATTTTGTTGATTTTTTTATTAGCAGGTCTCCTTTTATCAACTTTTTTGTAAAAAATATTTGTCCCTTGATAGGGTTTCAACTATTGGTTGGGATGCATGTCATAGGAAGTGATCATTATGTTACTGGTAGCTAAAGGGCTGTGTGACTAGTACAAGATTTACAAATCCTAGTATTGGTGGCAAGAGTTCCAGTGCCTTGATGGTTGTTGAACTATTTCTAGCTTTAAATATTTGTTGTTTATGGATTCTTATGATTGATGGGTTCAAAGGAATTATGTTTCTAGCGGTCAAATTTCTTGTGGGAAAGCTTTCCCAGTTTTAATCTTCAAGCTTGTGCTGGATTCTTCAGAGTTGTAGTGTAAGATTCTATGGCTAGTCTTGATGGTTTTTTATTCAAGGGTCCTGGTTGGTTGGGACATGTTTCTTTGTGCCTATTAGGTACCTATTCATTGTATTCTTTTGGATGACCTCAGTTGATGGTTGACATTTTTATAATGGAATCTAAAATTTTGGTCTTCGATGGGTGATAAAATTGGTCCCTAAGTTGTTTCAAAATTGAAGCACTATTTATGAGTGGGTTATGTTAAATATTAAATTCAACCTTGAGTGCTTCTAGATTTCTATCAGATCTGCCTATGGGTGATAAAATTATTATTCTCAAATTAGAAAAAGTTGGAAGTTCTATAAGATGCTAGATCTGAAAGACTTTTGAATTTTCGATCTTTATTGTTGAATGTAGGATCCATTCTCCTTAGGGGAGATAGTCCCATTTGTTTTCCTCTCTAGTACCTTTTTAATATCTTGTGGCTTTGTTCAGGTTTGGGGATCCTTCCAAAACCCTATTGTAAAAGGTTTGGGGACCCTTTCAAAACCCCTTAATTTACCTAATAAGAAAAATATTGAGCATAGATATGTAATGAACATACCTATAGAAGTAGTACATGTGTTTCTAATATAGAATATAATCTTGAGAGTCAACAAAACATATTAACTATATTTTGTTAAGTCAACTAGGGTACTAGTCAAATTGGTTATATAATCCATTTATTCATGCAGGGTTACATTTATTTAGGAATAATTGCATTGCACAAAGCATCTAATTTAGAGTCATAAATATCTCTCAAGCATTTTACAAGTAAAGAACTAGTTGCAAACATACTCTTAGATCTAATAAAAAGGACCATGTTTGTAAAGATAAGCCAATGATAAAGATTTAATAACTTGTCAATAAATGGGATGTAGGAATGATGCCATATTTTTGGATCTTATATGTTGTATTGAAGGGCATATAATAGTGTTATGTAAATATAACTTATTAGGCCCATTTAATATAAAACTTCACCTTGTATCTTATATTTTATTAAACCAACTAGAGGCTATCTTCTAGTATCATTATGATCCATAAATTAATTCAATATTGATAAGTACATAATATGAATATAATAATACAACATCACCTTGTCTACTTTTATTTATGATGATTATTTCTTACATAAATTATATAGTCAAGAGGTATTTTTTTAACTATCATATCCAAGATATCCTCATATGCATTCGATGCTTTCATATTTCTCTCAATTCTTATGTCAAATAACAATATTTAAAAAATAATTATATCCATTTTGCTTATAGTAAAGATGCAAAGAGATGTAATTTATTTAACTCAAGAAATATATATGATAATTCAAAAAGATATATTATTGTGGGCTCAAAATATCTAGCCTAAGGTGAGGTTATTTACTTGGTTTTTATTGCATCACAGGGTGCTTACTAGGGAGCATCTTATGAAGCGTGGTTTTCATGGCCATTTTAGATGTGAAATGTGTGAAGAGAATGTGGAAACTCTCAACCATATTTTTATTGAGGGTAATTTAGCCTCTGAGCTTTGGAGGAGAATGTCCACTTTACTTGGCTTACAATGGTCCAATTGTTTTACTTTTGAACAAATTTTGAGGGGTTGGCCTAATCAAGAGGGTGTTGATCATTTTATTAGGCAGTTAGTTTGGATGAGTTCTACCATTCTTCTTTGGAATATATGGAATAAAAGGAATAGCCGTATTTTTAATCAAGAAAGGAAGGATATTCACTATATCTAGAAAAATACCATTTCCAACTTAGTTAAATCAGTCCATCAACTCCTTAATTACCCTCAAAAATCCCACCAAATATGGGATCAAGTGATCAAATATTGAAGATTAACTTTTCTAAGAGAAACCAACTTAAAGGGAATGTGAGTAATTGCAATATGGATAGAACCAGAACATCCTAAGGATTTTGAAAAAGTCAATATTTATGGATCCTCTAGAGGGAACCCTGGAAAAGCTAGTGCAAGAGGAATTGGTAGACTTTTAGATGGCTCCCTAGTTTTTACTTTTGCTGAGAATTTGGGTATTCTATCCAATAACCTTGTTGAGGGGTATGGTATCCTTAGAGGCCTTCAAGAGGCTACTAATATTGGATGGGAAAATGTACTAGTTGAGTCCGAATCTCAACTCATGATTAATATTTTGAAGAATATTTCTAATAATCATAAGGTTGATTGGAGAATTAAAAGAATTATTGAGAAGATTCAGTTAATCTAGATGGGATTTCTAAAATTTGATTACAATCATGTGGTCGGAGATGAGAACAAGAGTGTTGATACTTTAGCTAATTGGACTTTGGACAAAGCTGATCTTACTTGCTACTGCCATCTCCTAGATGGTGGACTTCACCAATAAGGAAAGATCTTCTTTCTATCATTTCTTTGGATGGCTCTAGTTATGAAGGTACCTAGTTTCTTATTGCTTTATTTTTACTTCTTTTTAGTTTGGTTAGGGTATTTTAGTTCCCTATCTCAAACTAATATTTCTTTTGTTTCCTCTATTGATTCTTACCTTAATAGTATTTTGGTCTAGAAATATCATTGTTGTGTTCTATTTTTTCTTTTTTCTTTTCTATTTATGTGTGTATTTTTTTGTGTTTTTTTATTTTTGTGTTTTTTTTGTTTTTCTTGTGTTTTTTGTTGTGGTTCGTGTTTTTTATGTTCTCGTGCTTGTGTTTTTGTATGTTTGTGTTAATTGGTGTTTTTGTGTTTTGGTTTATGCGTGTTTTCTATGTTTTTATTTTTCTCTGTTGTCTATTGTTGGTTGTTTTATTAATTAATTAATTTATTTTTTAGGTTTTGGTTGTTTTTGTTTTTCATGTTTTTGTTGGTTGTCTTTGTAGCATTCTATTATTTTTTGTTATGTTTGTGTTTTGTTATTTTGTTCTTGTGTTTTATATTTGTGGTTCATGTTGTGTTTTTTTTTATCTTATTGTGGGTGTGTTTGGTTGTGTTTTATCTTTTTGACACACTCAAGGAGCATGTTCTTTTTATTTTTTATTTTTAAATATTTTTGTGAGTTCTTGTTTTTTTTTGTTTCATGTTTTCTCCTTGAGTGTTTCAAAGGTGGTAGGCCAAGTGCGAGACCTGGGCGATTTTTGTGGAATAGATACCCCTACCTCCTTGGGTCTTACCCAAAAGTGGTATACCTTATGGGATGTTTTCCACAAAAAAAATATTGTATAATCAACATGTGATTGATGGACCCTCTACTTATCAACAAAATCCTTTTATTATAAAAGTTCATATTGGTGATTATTTTCCTAATTTAAGTTCTTATTTGGATCATGATATTGAGTGGTTCTAGGTATTTATCATCCAAATTTTTATACTTTTATTTTAATGTTGATTCTTCTTATCATCTATGGTAGGGGAATAATCCTTTTATCTCTCCTGATGATTTGGTAGTAATATGTATGATATTTGTAGGACTTGGTCTTAATAATACAAGCTAAATTGGTTCTCATGACCTATTTTATGATAAGTCATTATCCTAAATCCTATGAGAAATATTGTGAAAATAAGAAGTGGAAGAATGCTATGATGAAGAGTATAATTGTTTTATAAAGAATGATATATGTGGCCTTGATCTTTCTAAGGAAAAAAAATTGGTTGATGTAAGTCAGTGTATAAATATATTTTTAGTTGATGGACACATGGTTCATAAGGTATACTTAGTAGCCAAGTGTTTCTCATAGGTTCAAGGTATTAACTATACTACAACCTTAGCATTAATTTTCATTATAAAATCTAGTCATGTATTTCTCTCTCTTACAGGTTCTCTTATTTGAAAGACACATTGCTTTGAAGGAAACCCTTTAGAGCTAATAACATAATAAAAATACCATAGCTTAGATTTTAAAAGTAAACTTAATTTGGGAATACAAGTGGGATGGAGGGAACCCTATTCATTGCTAAATAGGGATAAAAAGTAGAGTTGTGGGATTGGAAAACAATTAGGATCCTTTTTAGGTTATTAGTTTTTTTAGTGGTGCTATATGGGTATGAGGTGTGGGCTAGTAACGCATTAAATTTTAAATAGAGAAAAATATGAATAATTGAAAAGTGAATAATTGCATATAATTTTAGAATTAAAGCATCAATCCCATATGATATTTTACTTGTTGAAATAGGAGTTTTTCCACTAGAGGTAGAAGCTATGATAATGCTATTGGGGTACTTAAAGAAAATACAAAGAATAGAAGATAACAAGTTTCCAAAATAGGTAATCAAAGAAACACTAAATATAAGAAAAGACATATGGATGAAACAAAACAATAAATGGATGGACAAATGGAGCATTAAATTTCATGAGGTCCCAAACTCTAACAAAGAAATTAAATAGTATATGAGTTAAAAATTTAGATTTGTCATTGGCCTAAAATTTAGGAAGTAAAATACACTTATACATCAACGAGTTCAACCCAAGCTATGAACATATCAAAATAACTATTGGTTCAAGCAAAAAAACCAATCTACTTCATTAATTCAATATTTAATATTTAATATTTAATACAATAGATCAATTATCAAGATCAAGATAACTTATGTAACTGATATAACATTCCATGAGGTGTAATAATGTAGCAATTACCAAAAATCCCCCTTATTACATTATTTGGTATACACAGAGAGTTGTAAAACAATTCAAATTTGACATGTGGAAGTTCCTTTGTGAAAATATCTCCAAGTTGTTCTTTAGTGGGAATATACTAGAGTTGAATCTAGTTATTTTGAATTTATTCTCAAGGAAGTGAAATGGAACTTCAATGTGTTTTATTATTCCATGAAAGGCTGGATTCTTGACCAATTTTAAAACACCTTGTGTAAGGAACCTACTATTGAAATAAAACTCACACATACAAAATACTAAAAGATTATTGAAATACATGCAATAACAAAATAAGACTATGTAGAAAGTAATTGTAGAATTGAAACAATCTCACAAATAACTCTGAGTTGCAGGACTCTTTGAGGGCAACCTCCTTCAATATTTATTTTTAGTATTGATAAAATAAGGGGTTGAAGGGCCCCGACCCTTTACACAGAGCTCAAATATGTACAAGAAAAAAACAAGAGAAGATCATACAAATGTAAGATAGCCCTATCTTAGTAAAACAAACAAACCTGGGCTAAACCCGTTGATGGAGAATCTGAAATAATATTCCTCCTGCTATCCTTCTAAATAACCTCCTTCAATATTTCATTAGCTTGCAAAAAGATACATTCATATATGGCTTCATGCCTTTTAAAGAGAAAGCTACATGCAATCCTACCAACATGGCTTACATGTAAAATGCCACTTGGCTTACATCGGTTACAATATTGATAACGGTTATATGCAATGACACCATCAATTACAATTTTGATAACGGTTACATGCAATGGCACCACTTGGCTAGGTGCCTTATTTACCACATACATTATGAGGAATTAAAAAATAACATTATAATAGAATCCCCCCACGTTGGAAGTGGGTCATTACATAATAATAAGAATTACAAAGTAACATTAGGATGGTATCCTAACATGTCCTTCCCATTAAAAAAGCTTTGTACTCAAAACTAAAGGTGAGGAAACTGGGTTTGGAGCTGATGGAGAGACTCCCATGTAGCATCTTCTGGTTGGAGTCCACACCACTGAACAAGGACTTCAGTAATGGTGTGGTTGCAGAGAGTGTGAGTATGATGGTCCAAAAACCATTTGGGTTCAAGCAAGATATAACCTTCTTCATCTAACTTTGGAAGTTCATATTGAACCTATACCTGATTTCCCGTCACCTTTTTGAGAGAGAAAAAATGAAAAATAGGATGGAGCTTGGATGTAGATGGAAGGGCCAACTTGTAGGCTATGGCACCAATCCGTTGTAACACTTGATAGGGTCCATAGTATTTTATGATAAGTTTCTAGTGTCTACAAATTTGGAGGGACAACTATTTTATGACTACAAGCGAAGGAAAAACATATCACCCACAAAAAAATTGCGCTCAAAATAGTTTTGGTCAGCCTGTTGGCACATATGATTTTGGGTTGCATCCAAATTCATCTTCAACTGATAGAGGACCTCAGCATACTGAATGAGAGCAATGTCGACTGCATGGACCTTGGAGCTACCTGGAATTTCGAAGGAAGGCAAAGGTGGAGGACACCCATAACTGCCTCAAAATTGGTAACCTTGGTTGCAGTGTGATAGGAAGTGTTGTACCACCACTCAACCAAGGGAAGCCTTTTCGCCCAGTGCGTAGGATGATCCAAGGTAAAGTAACGAAGGTATATTTCCAAACATTTATTGACAATCTTCATTTGGCCATCCATTTACAGATGATAAGCTAAAATAATTTTGAGTTGAGTTCCCTACAACTTAAAAAATTCTTGCCAGAAGTGACTAGTAAAGGTTGGATCATGATCAGACACAATGGAGGAGGGTAGACCATGAAGGTGAAATATAGAATCAAGAAATTTTTTGGTAACAATGGATGCTATGTAAGGATGGGATAGGGAAAAAAATGAGCATATTTTGAAATATAATACACTACCATGAAGATAACATATTTGCCTACAAAATTAGGTAATCCTTCAATAAAATCCATAGAAATATCCATCAAAACCTTGTTAGGAATGGGCAAGGGTTGAAGATTTCCTGGAGAACGCACCATTTCACCTTTCATCCATTGATAGGTATCACAAGCTACCATAAAATCCGGAATGTCCTTTTTCATACCCTTCCAAAAAAAGTGTGCTTAAGCCATTCATATGTTTTGAGAAATCTTGAATGACCCGTAGATGGGGCATCATGCAATTCTTTCATGAGAAGTTCCCATAGTGGGGACTTGTGGGGAACAAAAAGGCATTGGTGGTAATGCAAATCCTAGCCATCCCAAGTGTAGCCTAGACATGAAGTAGGCTCAGTGTGTATGGAAGAAACCAAAGTATGCAATTTAGAATCCTGAAGTACCTCCTGATGTAAGGAATCGATCCATTGGGGAACCAAAAATGAAATGATACACAGTATACTAAGAGCCTCAAATTGATGAGAGAGATCATCGATCACAATATTCTCCTTGCTCTTCTTATATATGATATCATAATCATAACTGATGAGTTTAGAGATCCATTTTTGTTGTTCAAGGGTGACAACCTGTTGCTCCAAAAAGTATTTGAGACTTTGATGGTTTGTTTTAATGGAGAAATGATGCCCAATGAGATATGGTAGCCAATGGGTTAAGGTATGCAAAATGGCCATCATCTCCTTGGCATAAGTGGATTTTCCCAAATTGTGGCTGGAGAGAGCTTTACTAGTTAAATTCAAGGGTCTCCATTATTGCATCAACACTGCACCAATACCACGACCTGAAGCATCACTTTCAATGACAAATGGTTTGGAGAAATATGGCATGGCCAAAAAAAGCGTAGTGGTCATACCATGCTTCAACTCAAGGAAAGCCTGTTCAATGGGTTCTATCCAAGTAAAAGAGTCATTTTTCACATGGAAGTGATAGGAGCTACAATTTTACCATAGTTATGAAAAAATTTATGGTAATAACCTGTAAGCCCTAAAAATCCCCTAAGATCTTTGAGAGTGTGAGGTTTCAACCATTATTGAACCACTTGGATCTTCTTGGGGTCAAATTTGATGCCCTCTTTAGTGATAATGTGTCCCAAATATTCCACTTTTGTCAACCCAAAAGAACACTTGGAATTCTTAGTGTAGAGTTGATGTTGTGCCAACAACTGGAGAGTCTGATTCACATGAATAAGATGCTCTTCCCATGATCGACTATACACCAGAATGTCATCAAAGAAGACAAGGATGAAGTTTCAAAGGAATGGATGAAAAATATTATTCATGAGGGTTTAGAAAGTGGAAGGGGTATTAGTCAAGCCGAATGGAATTACCAAAAACTCATAGTGACCTTCATGAGTACAAAAAGCAATCTTGGAAATATCCTCATCCTTGAGCCGAATTTGATGGTACCCTGAGTGAAGGTCAAGTTTAGAAAAATACATAGTCCCATGAAGTTCATCCAATAATTCATCCACCATAGGGATAATAAAATTATACTTGATGGTGATTTTATTGAGATCTTGATAATTGATACACAACCGCCAGGACCTATATTTCTTATGCACCATTAAAACTGGAGAAGAGTAAGGACTTTTACTTGGTTGAATGACACTAGATTTTAACAATTCCTGTACTAACATCTCGATTTCTAACTGAAGAGCATGCGGATACCGATATGGGTGAATATTGGGTAGTGCATGGCCAAGTAATAAGGATGAGGTTGGATCGTAAAAAACTGAGCTATGACACCCCAAGATGATTTTTTTAACTTCTCCATCCAAATGGAATTGATAATCTATGAAGGCCTTGCTTTTAAACCATGGAGAGTGTAGGACTATCCATTCTATGAAAAGTGCATCCAAATCTCAATAAAGTGCCAAGATTTTTCTCCTAATGTGCCCAACCATTGAGCTCCCAACACGATATCACATCCCCCTAGTTGAAGTGTAAACATATCCTATTTGAGCTCATAGTCCCCAATATTGACCTTAATATTATGACAGTTACCTTTGCAAGGTAAGGTACCACTATTTGCTACCATAACCTCAAAGGAATTACATGAATGTACATAACAATTTTCCTGCTAGGCAATGCAGGGATCAATAAAATTGTGTGTATTGCTAGAATCAATCAAGATGGTAAGACACAAGGCCTTGAAATATCCCACAACTTTCATTGTTTGGGGAGTATTAATGCCAACAAGATCATGAATAGAAATATTAGCCTATGGTTCATCTTGGTTGTTTGTCACTGTATTGGATGGTTCCTCAACAGATTATGTATCATCATCAATGTGGTCATTGGTTTCAGTCTCATATGCATCTATGAAGAAAAACTTCTTTTGGATACACCTATGCCCATGAGAAAAATTTTCATCACAATTGTAACACAACCCTTGGGTGCGTCGCACATCCATTTCAGAAGTGGTTAGATGTTTGGGTGCAATAGTGGTTGCAACAAGTTTTTGTTCATTTTGATTTTGAAATCTAGGAGTAAAAGAGGTTTTAGCTTGTGGAAATTTAGATATTTGCCTCTAAGATGTAAATTTGGATTCTGCCAAACGAGCCAAATTGATAGCCTCCATCATGGATTATGGTTTGAAGATAGTAACCTCAGCTTGGAGATCCTCCCTCAAACCACTAACAAAACAACTCATAAAGAACCCTTCATTCATTCCCATGGTTTTGTTGGCCAATTTCTCAAATTATATTTGATAATATCTAACTTTCAAAGTTTGTTTCAACTTTGTCAACTATCTTGTAAAATCATCATACTCATTAGGGCCAAAGCGACTGAGTAATTGAGACTAAAATTCTTCCCATGAAGGATTAGGGTGAGTTTTTTGCAACCATTGGTAACACTATAAAGCTTTAGATTCCAAGTTGAAATAATCCATTTGAAATTTGTTCCATATAGGTACATCATGGAGGCTAAAGTATTGAGCAACATGACATAACCACCCATCCACATCCTTTCCATTGAACTTAGAAAAGTCTAATTTGGGTATATTATAGGTAGAATCATGATCATAGGGAAAATGAGAGTCATCTGGTCTCATTCCTTTACCTCTATTATAATATGAGTATTCAATATGATGCTCAGGCTGACTGGGACCACTAGCCAATTTGGACTCAACTTCTGCAATTTTTTCTTCTAGGTGGTCTCTAGAATTAGCATGATTAGTTCTAAGATTTTGAAGCTCTACCATCATATATTGATTGGATTATTTCATCATATCAACAAGGGAGATTTCAAAGTTTACAATCAGTGAGGTGATCGAATCTACCTATTTCTATTGTCCCCGAGTGCCACTAGCCATTTTGGATAGTCTTGAACCTTTGTAACTGAATTACTAAAAATAGAAGTTTGGGTTTCAAGGGTTACTATTTTTAGTAAGGAGGCAAAAAAAGTGTTTGGGTGTGATATATCAAAATAATCAATGTGACGAGCTAAACACAATGGTATAAGACTCAAAAAATTTTTTTTTGAGATCAAATTTTGTATTTGTGGAATATTTGACAAAAGAGAAGTGGAAAATGACAAATTTGAGGAATTTTGAGAAAAGAGGAAGTGAAGACTCAAAAATTTTGTGAGAGGTGTAGGAGGGGATAACTAAGATAGTAGAACAAATTTGAGGATTTTTGGGGGTGTCTAGGGCTTTTTATGACTATTTTAGGGCTATTTTCCCCCATTTTTGGTGTTAAAAATACTCAAAATAGAGTAAAGATAAAACCACTATAACTTCATTATAGCTCCAATTTGTACGATTTTTAATTTTTTGATTTTATTTTGGGCTACAGTTCAAAGTTGGAAACTGGATCAACTATATTTGATTTGTGTGTTCTTTCAACTGACCATCCTATCACTGTCTTGTCACCTATATTATAGTTATTGACATTGATGTTTCTATTTTAGACCCTGACCACCTGTATTTTTTGACTAGTATAGTTGATTATTACTGTTACTATCCTTGACGTTTCTGTTACTATCATTTATTTGATTGGTAATAGAATATTTTAGACTACTATAGACACTTGTAGACTCTATCCTTACTGTTTGTGCATGCAAAGTATGTTCTTCTGTGATAGGGAAGTCTTTCTCCGTATGCTCACTTTTTGGGATCGAGAAAGCAGGTTTAGCAGAACATGGATAGGTGAGTATTTTGTAGGTTGAAGTTTTTAACAAAACTATGGTATGCTATGTAGAGGAGTATGTAAAACACATAGGCCCTATGTTATACCGAAGTGACGAACAATAGTTCTCGGACCAATATCTCAGGCCACTACTTAAGGAGGATTTTACACATACCCTTGAGAACACTATCTGCCTCTTTGAAAATATGAGAGGGTAATCATTTGGGATGATATTTACCATGGACTATGGATGCTACAAGGCTGAAAAGCTTCCTATTGGATAAAATTATGTTCACCTTAGAATGGTCTCCCGATACACCCAAAAATGCATGGGAGCTTGATTTTGTGTGCAAGTGCTTTATGAGGCCTAAATATTGGAGCCTGATTGCCCCTCACTTCAATAGGTAATTTATGAGCTATCTAGCTTAGCCAATAAAAAAAATCCATGATATTTTAAAACCCCCCGATACAGAGTTTCTAGCCTTCTCAACTACAAAAAAAAAGACTATTTTTTAAGGTTTTTGCAGTTTTTTTTTGGCTTTTGAAAAAAGAAAAATAGAATAAAAACACATAGTATATCTAACAAGTGAAAATAGTTGAGCAAGAATTGTTGCAGTCGTAGAATAACTCAGACCTGGAAAGTGCTCTGATACCACTTGTAGGAACCTACTATTGAAATAAATCTCACACATACAAAATACTAAAATATAACTGAAATACATGCAATAACAAAATAACACTATGCAGAAAGTAATTGCAGAATTGAAACAATATCACAAATAACTTTGAATTTTAGACCTCTTCAAGGGGGAAGCCTCCTTGAATATCTCATTAGCTTGCAAAAATATACATTCATATATGGTTTTATGTCTTTTAAAGAGAAAGCTACATGCAATCCTACCAATATGGCTTACATGTGAAATGCCACTTGGCTTACATCGGTTACAATTTTGATAACGGTTATATGCGATGAAACCATCAGTTACAATATTGATAATGGTTATATGTAATGACACCACTTGAACAGGTGCATTATTTACCACATACATTATGAGGAATTACAAAATAATATTACAATAGAATCCCCCACGTTGGAAGTGGGTCATTACATAATAATGAGAATTACAAAGTAACATTTGGATGGGATCCTAAAACCTTTATTGTCACAATTGAATACTATCGATTAATTATTTTATAAACCCATATATGATAGTATGCAACATGATAGTCTACCTCTATGAATTAAAATGCTACTACCTGTTGTTTCTTTCTATGCTATGAGATAGGTCCAGATCCTAGGTGAAATACATATCTAGATGTTGACCTCCTATCATCTATAGATCTGCCATAATCTGAGTTTGAGTATTCTTATAGAAATAATTTATCATTCTTCTTATAATCCAGGCCATATTCCATTATATGATAAAAATAATGAAATATCCTCTTTGTTGCCTTCCAATGACTCACCTTAGGTTCTTATATGAACCTTGAGAGATAACTCACAATAAATATGATATCAGACATAGTATTTGTTAGGTATATGAGTACCAGATACTTGAGATGATTTATCATATCAAGAAAATTGTAACCCTTACTACCTTGGTGTTACCTTAGGTTTACAATTTATCATCTAGTTTTTTTCTAGTAGAGTCTTGACATACTTTATATGTGATACCATAATCTGATTCCAATCCAAAAAAATAATGTAGAAGTCCTAGATCTATCATGTCAAATTATTATCTTAATTCATTCTTCACATCATTTACCAAATTATCCGAGCTACCAATTATGACCAGATCATCAACATACAACACTAGCATTACTATCTTAGATCCAATTTTCTTAATATAGAATTTTGCATCAAAGGGACTTCTAGTGAAACCATGCTACAATAGGTGATCATTAATTTTGATGTACTAGGATTTGGGAGCTTGCTTCAATATACACAATGATATTTTTAGTCTATAGATATTTTGATGTTTCCTATTGACAATAAAGCCTTCAGGTTGTGCATGTAAACCTCTTCTTTGAGATCACCATTAAGGAAAGCAATCTTGACATCCATTCACTAAATTTTCCAATAAAGCTATGCTACCAGTGCGTAGAGTACATGGCATGGATGGGATTTTAATATTCATTGTGGGTGTGAATGTTTCTTCATAATTAAATCCTTCCCTTTGTGCATAACCCTTTACAATGAGTCATACCTTATACTTATTAATGATTCCACTTGTCTTGTATTTGATTTTGAAGATCCACTTGCAACCTATGGGCTTCTTTCCTTTTGGAAGATCAATAAGATTCTATAGTTTTTTATTTATAAAAAAATTATATTTTTCATCCATGGCTATATTCCAATGTGGTGAACTATGTTCATCCTTCACTGATATTGATTCTAATTTCTTCATCACTAAAGCCATGAAGCCTAGATTTACTTCCTAACATGTATTACTATGAGTACATAGATGTGTAGAAATGAAATTAGGAGATGCATCAAGTTTAGCATATCTAATGGTAATGGTGAGCTATTTTAGAGTCTTTCTACAAAAATATAGAGTTGCAGGTATAACAACTATTACAAGTTCATCGAAAACTTTTGGAACTTCCTTATCTAACTCCACACTCATATTGGAGATGTTGCATCTTTAAAATCCTTAGAAATCCTTGGTATTTGAATTAGTTTCAAATTATTCATCAAACACCGCATCTCTACTTATATGCAATTTCTTGGTAATTGGATCTATTAGTTGATATACTTTTGACTAATCATCATGCCCAAAAAAATATGCATCATAGGATCTTCACATCCAACTTGGTCCTCTATTGCTTTGGCACATGCATGCATATCTTGATTCTAAAGAAATTGAGATGTATAATGGAAGGCTTCCTCCCAAACTAGGCTTATTTAGATGTAACTCCTATAGTGCCTTTGTGGGTGCTCTTTTTACAAGAAACACTTGAGACTACTTTAACCTAGATTGGATCTTGTGAGCATGCAATGAACCATTTCCATTATGGAACGATTCCTCATTTCATAAAATCCATTTTATTGTGGAGTGTATGCTATAGTGAGTTGTCACTTGATCCCATTTTGTGTGAGAAACCTTGAAAATTCATTGGATATATATTTCCGTTTGATCATAGTGGAGAACTTGAATAAAATTCTCAATTTTCATTTCTACAAGCATCTTAAAGCATTGAAAACACTTGAATATGTTTGAATTTAGTTGTAATAAATACATACATATCTTCCTTTAGTCATCTACAAAAAAATGAAAGTACCTTCATCCAATATAATTGGTTGACATGGATTTGCACAAATCAGTGTTTATCACATCCAACAGTCCTTTGGCTCTATGAGTTCTCAAATAAAAATGTACTTAGTGTTGTTTCCATGCTAAACAACCCAAGCATACTAGCAATGTTGGTGAAAGGTTTGGTATACCTAACATCATGTGATGCTTACTCAATTGGAGTAAGTATCCAAAACTCAGATGACCATATCTCCTATGCCAAAGAGAGGTAGCACCTATTATTTTTTTTACAAAAAAATCATAATTTTATTTCAAGAATGAAAGAAAATTACACTTCTCAAGTGCCTTGGCACAAACAAAAATCTAGATAAAAGCAAATTACTGGGAGTCAAAATATAATTACAGTTGGGCAGATCAGAGAGGAAATCCCATAAAAACAACATGAGGATAATAAAGATATAAATACTTATATATCAATACATAATCATCAAAATAACCTCCATGTCTATAACCTGGATAGAAACCAACAAAAAGGAAACCAACAAAAAGAAGAAAAATAGTAGAAGGAAAAGAAATAGTTAAGATCTTCCATAAAGCTCTAATTAAATGAATAGACCCAAAATAAAACCCCAGAACTAGCATAGAAACTAGAGGTATGATATGTGAGTGCAAGAATAAAATCCATCCTTAATATCTTTCATTTGCAAGAAACCTTTTGGAACTTTATGACCTTCTTTTGATAACCTATCTACTTCCTGATTTAATTCCCCATAAACATGAGTAAAAGAGATATTTTCAAAAAGGAAAATTTCCTCCAAAAATTCATCTCCCATTGGTTTGAGCCTATTATTTTGTAATTGAGTAGATCCATTCATCCAATTGATGACCAGAGTAGAATCTCCAAAAATTTGTAATTTTTTCACATTTCTCTCCGAAGCACACTTCATTAGTAATCTCAATGCTTGAAACTCAGTAAAATTGTTGGAACTTATCCCAAGATCTACTTCAAATTTGATATAGTGGGTATCCAAGAAGTGTAGAATGCCCTCCATTCTACTAAAATTTGACTATCTCTGGTTGGAAAAAACCCCATGGTTGAGACTTTTCAATGAAAAAATTGTCTACTTGTCAAGGTTTCTTATGTTTGCAAGGCCATTTTTTGATTGAAATGAAAGTCCTCACCTAAAATTTGACCTCGAATTGGGGTATTAACTTCCCTTCAAAAATAGTTGCATTTCGTGCCAACCATATACCCAACATATAAGACATGGTAAAGAAAGAAACTATTTCAACTCTTTTTAAAAAAACCATTATCTTAAGCATACCTTCATTGTTTCTCCTTTCCAATTATTTTGAACTCTAGTTAATTTTTCAAATTCTAACCAAACCTATTGAGAAAAAAAGCATTTTACTAACAAATATATGATGTTTTCCTCCTCTAAGTAACACAACAGACAATACTTGGGCCTTGTGTGCTTCCTATATAAAATTTCCCAAGTCAAAGCCTTATTTATTAAAGCTAACCACATGAAAATAATTGTCTTTTTTGGGGCAGATAATTTCTAAATCTATTTCCACCACCAAGTAGGTCCTTGGGGATCAGGGTCAAAACTTGCTTTGTATCCATGTCTAGCCATATTTTGACCCCCAAATTTTTTGTATGCCCAAGTATAGTATCTTGTTCAGCTCTCAACTTGAAATGACTCTTATTAAGACTATCAGTGTAAGCCTTATATAAAATAGCTTACTTGCAAAAAATACCAAAGACCTGAGCCTACTTCCAACCTTGGGTCCAAATACTAGAAGAAACTGATTCCCCCACCTAATGAAGAACGTAAAACCATATTTTAAAGAACCTATCATATATTCTAGTAACAAAATGTTTTCTCCACAATCCAAAATAGAATCAAATCCTATTCTAACTTGTTCATCATTGCCCACTTTCCAAGACAATTTTTTTTCAATCATAGTAAAGGCCTGTACTAGTGCCTTCCATTGAATGGAAATATTTTTTATGTTTTTCTATGGAATTTTGATCCAATCCATAAATGTCCCTAGACGAATATACTTCTATTCAATAATATTCTTCCATAATCCTTCTTTGGTTAGAATCCTCCACAAGCTATTTGCTACCAAAGAAAAACAAAAAATATGGATATTTTTAAGTCCCCAACCACCTTTGTCCTTTGGCCTAGCAATACTCTACCACTTAACTAAAGGAATGCCTTCATGTTCCTTGCATCCAGTCCAAATAAATATAAAGTAGTATTTTATTATTTTCTCTATAAATCCTTTGGGAATGCAAGATAAGGGGTGCCAAAACATAGGAATTGCCTCAAGAATAAACTTAACAAGTGTTAATCTCCCACTAATAGACAACCATCTATTACACTAATTGTTAATCATAACTTCAATCCTCTCTAAAATCCATCCTTAATATATCTTCCTATAACTATTTGGCTTCAATACAAAACCCAAATATTGAAAGCCTTCTTAGAAATCTAAGAGATTAAAAAGAAAAAGTCTTATTAGACCCTGTTCAATCTCCTACTCTAGACCATTAAAGCAAATAGAGGATTTTTGAAAATTTATCTCCATGCCGATAACAATACTATAAGTGTCTCAAATTTCCTTCAACTTTCTATCTTCCCTTAAATTTTTATTTGTGAACAACAATATATCATCAAAAAATAATAAATGAGATAAATAAAGGCCCTCCACTTTGATCTTGGACATGGATCCTTCCCTCTTTGAATCCAAAATATCTCTACACAATCCTTCAACAACCAACAAAAAAAGTAAAGGAGATAAAGGATATTTTTGTCTTAGTCCTCTAAAGGGTTTAAAGAGTTTAGAAGTTGATCCATTGATAATAAAAACAAAATATACAAAATAAATGCATCCTATAATCCACTTAGCTAAAACCCATATGTAAGAGCATCAATCTAAGATACAACT
Source organism: Wollemia nobilis (assembly GCA_028583015.1). Taxonomy (NCBI): domain Eukaryota; kingdom Viridiplantae; phylum Streptophyta; class Pinopsida; order Araucariales; family Araucariaceae; genus Wollemia; species Wollemia nobilis. The sequence goes on from JAQPPZ010003395.1 coordinate 1,861,908, forward strand.
AGCTAGTTCAATCATAAGCTTTAGACAGATCTATTTTAAGGACAATTATGGGAAGATTTTTTAGTTTTAATTGAGTGAAGGCCCTCTAGTGTAGCTCCTATGCCTTCAAATTTTTTTCTAGCTACTATAAATCCAAACTGCTCATGGAAAATAATTGTAGAGAAAATCTTCTTCAATCTAATAGCCAAAATTGATGCAATGATTTTATAGATAAAATTACACAATAAAATAGATCTAAATTCACAAAAGGTCCTAGATTTCTCCTTGTTGGGCACCAAAACTAAAATAGTGGAGTTAAAATCCCCCCAAAAAGGACCACTCAACTTAATTTCCCCCATTACTCTAAGAAGATCCTCCTCAACAAGATCATAGAAAACTAGGAAAAACTCCACAGGCCATCCATTAGGCCCCAAATTTTTATCCTTTTTGAAAGAAGTCAAGACAACTTTTAGTTCTTCCTTTGTGACCTCCTTTATAAGTAACTGATTATCCCCATCTATCACAAAATTAGGAAAGAAAGTAGTTAAATTTAAATTTCCCCCAATATTGACTCTATCAGGTTCTTTATAGATAGATTAAAAATGTTTTACTCCCAAATATGCTAACTCAGAGAAACTCCTAACGAGGACCCCTTCTTCATTTTGCATCTCCTAGATAGTTTTAACCTTCTTCCTATGATTAGAAAAATTATAAAAAATCTTAGTATTTTCATCCCCATTTTTAACCATACAACTCTACTTTTCATTCTCCATTCAACTTCCCTCCACTCCAATAATTTGTTCTTCTTAACCTCTAGTTCAACCAATCTCGTTTTCTCCTCCTCTTTAAACAAAATAGGCTCATTATTTTTATGAATTTATAAAATTTATTTCTCCACCAAATTAAGATCTCTATCCATACTCTCCTCTTTAATTTTAGTCCAATATTCCACAACTCCTTTTAATTTTTTTAAAGTAGCAATAAATTGAAAAATCATCGATAACCTGGAAATTTGGTCATAACCAGTCCATTATTTTTTAATTAGTTGTTAAAAATATTCTTCCTCAAACCAAATTGGATTGATCTTAAAACGACTGGTAGGTTTTGCATTTTGACTTTATAATTGAAGAATTATGGGAGAATGATCCGAGCCACCTCTAGTCTCAACCCATGATCATTTTCTATCTATTTCATTGTATAATGACTTTGAGATCAAAAATATATTCAACCTATTTGAGATCCCAACTTCCCCAACTATATTATTTCTCCATGTAGGTAATAACTTTATTGGTTTCAAATCAATGAAACCAACTTCTTCAATCTTGTCTGAAGTAATCTACAAGTCTATCAAGTCTTGCAAATTCTACCTATACCTCAATTCTATTCATAGTTAAATTCAAGTCCTCACCAATGATAAATATTTCATCCCTAATACACCTCTACAAAAAAAAATCATCCTAGAAGATCTGTCTATCTTCATAGGGACCATGAAAATTAATAAATGATAACCTCAAACCAAAGTCATAAAAAAAATTCTATCCATAAGACTGAAATCATAAAGGAAGAATTAATTAAGGATATTGAGTTCTTCTAGACAGTCAATATACCCCCTAAATTTCTAGTAGCATCTAGAACTAACTCCAAATTGCTAAGAAATTTACTTAACCCTCCAATAGATTTTGTACTTGCCCTCATGGTTTCTTGTAGAAGGATAACATTTGGATTCTGAATTTCCACTAGCCTAGCTAAGGCAAGTCTTTTAGAGGGATTTCCAAGACCTAAGATATTAAGGGATAACAAGATCATTTAAACATATTAGAGGGTTTTATATCGCTCTAAGGACCCCTTTAATAGATTTTTGTTTACCCTATTGAATTTCCCTCAAAGAATTCTCCTGTGCATGAAATAAACAAGATTTCCTACCTACTGAAGAAGTGAAAGTCTTTTCTAAGGTCTAGACCTAACCCTAACCTTCCAAAAAATACACAAGTTCTCAACTCGAATTTACTTTTTCTAGAATATAACAAATATTTTTAAGAGAAACCTATCTCCAAACCATCCCCTAAAATAGATAACTCCCGAGAGTATTCACTTGATAGGTCAGAAATAATTCTATCAATAGCAAAAATATTTGGATCATAATACCTATTCAATGTGTTTGAGGTTGCTGGTTCATTGTCCAAATACCTAGAAAAGTTCTTGTCCCTGGGAATTCTCTCTAGAGATTCATAAGGAAGTGTACAAACTTCTTTATTACCTAATTCTAGATTATTCTCCACATGTATTGGATAGTAATTATCATAAGGCTTAGATGACCTACCAATAAACTTAATAGTATCTATTATTGCTATTGATAGTCCAACATTAGGAAAGGATATGACATTGAGTGCAAAAATACCATTATTGTATGAATTTCTTTCCATAATATTGCTATATTTTGTAATAAAACACTTCTTGTTGCCATCAACAACTAAAAAATTGACCACCATGTTGTGATCCAAAACTTGTGGTAAATATAATAGATTATTTTCCAATACAAGTGCATACAATACCTTTTCAATGGTGCATTTTCATCCAAGAAGATTGAGAGGAACATTTCCCACTCCGTTAACCTAATAGGTTTTATCATTTATAATGGTGACTAATCTATCATTGTTGGCTTGTAAGGAGTCAAACCAAGGTTTATCCCCAATCATGTGCTTGTTAGCACCTAAATCAATATAATAGACACCATCCTTTGGTATTGTCTTTTCCTTGGAAATTAGCACCTTATGTTCCTATTAGGAGTCTAAAGCTAATTATTCATGTGCAACATGCCCTTGTTGTCACTTCTACTTAGGTTGTGATTTTTAGTATAACTTTTTCTATTGAGGTTGGTGGGCTTGGTCTTCTTGAGTTAGTGTTATACCAACAACTCTTCATGTCTTGTCCTTATTTATCATAGATATGATAGTACCTTTCTTATTTTTGAGGTTGTTTCTATGATGATGATGGAAAATGAACATTCTATGGCTTCTTTTTCTAAGACTTTTTGTTAATAAGTGCATTTTTTATTGGTTGCTTCTTCTTATTGAAGTGGATTTTCCAACTCATCAAAGGACACTTTACTATTTGAGACTTGCAAGAAAGTGATCGACACTCAAAATAAATCTGGTAGAGATTAAAGTATGATGGGTACTAAGAGCTTATATTCCACTATTTCACCCATGGCATTCAATCTACTCTACAACTTCACAAAGAAAAACCTCAATACTTTCTCCATTGTGAACTCTCAATGTGTGGAGTCGAGATTGAAGGTGAAGTATTATTGATTCATTCTTCCCTTTGTAGATGGTAGAAAGAGTGTCCCATGCCTAATATATTTATAATTTACCAATGTGGATGAAAAAAACCTTCTATGGAAAGAGTGATGATCATCAGTACTTTGGCATCATCATCAAATTTTTGTTGGGCATATTTTTCCTCTTCAGGTTGAGTGATTGTGCCAATGATAATGTTCCAAAGTTTCTCAACTACTAAGATGATTCTCATCTTAGTATTCCAAGGTTCAAAGTTTGAACCTTCGAGTAGTTGGGACTCTAAAAGAAGAAATTTTGATGCTTGCATGGTGAGGATTCCTTATAACTCCCAAATAGTCCCTTTTAATCTACCACCAGTTTGACATACCAAACCTTTCTATATACCTTCCCTTCCTATATATCTATCAGTACATAGAAGAATATAGTCCTCTTGATATACATGACCATATATAAGAGAGAATTTAAGGTACATGAAAGAGAATGATATGAGATACCAAGGTTGTATGGAAAGGTATTTACCTTATCAATGACACCTTCTTAAAGAAAAATCCTTGTACATGGGTGTAACTTCCTTGTATACTCAAAATTTTAGGGTTTATGTCTAGTGATTGTGAGAAATACGATATAATGATGGAGTGAAAGTAACAAGAAAAGATAACTTTCAATGCCTAAACATCATTAGGATAAATTTTTTAGGCTATAAACATAGTAGCTCAATGTGATAGCTTTACCTATAAACACAAGCCATAGGTATCATGGTATTGAATTCTACTTGCATATTCAAGCACATGCTTAGTTGGTATATAAAGTATAAAATTTCTGAAGGTGTAAATCATCATTGAAAATACACCTTTTACAAAAATAATTGTACTACCCCCTCTTAATTTAAAAAAATATTCACTATTGTCAATTTTGCATTTATTTTTCCATAAATACTATAGAAAATTGTAAAATTAAAATAAATTATTTCCTAGGGTGGTAAAAAATAAATTTTTATCTTGGTGGGTTTTGATCTCTTGACCTTTGCTTTAAAAGTTTAAACTTTGTTTCAACTTTCGAACTCTCCTACTAAATCCCATATGAATAGAAAAGGAAAACTGCTACTTTTAACCCTTTAAATAGTATGCAATTTAAAAAAAATAAATGGGGAAGTTTTATTGCAATCAACTATTGGTTCAAGTCTCTACAAGGTGGTAGTGGCTCTTGAGAAAAATCCCCATGGCATTTTTGGAAATCTCACATAGCTCAAAATTTTAAGCCTTCACTTCAATGCACTCTAGGGTTCAATTCTTACCCAAATCTCTAACTGTGGAGAGCTTAGGACATTGTACCTCTAGGGAAACCATTTATTTGGTCTATTTGTGAAGAATTTATTGACATGGACCTTTCTTAGAAACCTCAATATCATTGAAAATAACTTTAATGACACCATCATGGCTTCCCTCAGTGTGCTCAAGAATTTGTAGATGCATTTTATTGATAATTATTCATTCATATTATATACACTATTTTATACAAAGCTCTATGGGGATTTCTCTATCTCTTTTATAATTTCTATTCCATCGCCTTGAACATCCATAGCCATGGAAACACAGATTATAGAGGATTCTACTTTGCACCACTATAAGATAAAAAAAAGAGTTGTTCATCCCAATCAACTTCACGTTAATCTAGAATATATGGCAATGGATTCTTAATATGTTTGATAAATGCATGGTGATGAATATTAAAATTGAATATTGGTTAAAGCAATGGAAGAGAACTTATAAATGCGAGGCTTTACAAACAATATGGGATATATCAAAAGATACAATATGTTGGACTATATGGCTAGAAGGAAATATAAGAATATTTAAAGAAAAGGAAAGCAATTTAAAGGTAATGAAAAGGAAGATATATTTAGCCATAGAGGAGTCTCAACCAACCCTATCAACTCACCTAGTCCCTAATATGGAAGTAGAGAACCTTGATATATGGAGTCAAGTCATTAAACGGAATTATGATGTTGGGTACAAGAGAAGCAAAAAGAAAGCAAATAATATAAAGTGGAAACCACCAGATGTGGAGTGGGTTTTAATAAATTTTTATGGAGCATCTAAAGGAAATCCAAGACCATTAGGAGGAGGAGAAATAATTAGAAATAATAGAGGAGATAATTTGTATTATTACACTTTCAATAGTGGGTTTAAGACAAATAATGAAGATAACGCTTAGGCAACTTTATAAGGATTAAAAATATGCAAAAAAATAAAATGAAATAGAATATGGATGAAAGGTGATTGCTTCATAGTAATAAATGCAATATTGAGGAAAGCAAAGGATCCATGGAACATACAAGAGATAACTGTGGAAATTCAAGATCTTGCTAAAGAGTTTGAAGAAATAAGGTTTACACATATATTAAGGGAAGGAAAAAAATATGCAAATAGGCTAGCCAATATAGGGGTTTTGATTGAGGATCGTGAAGTTAAATTCTCATTTCTATGGTTAGAGGAAGTAGTAAGTTTAGTTGAAGCTAACAAGAAAATGTTGATTGCCTAAATAAATTAATGATTAATATTTACTTTAATGTTTTCCATTAGTAATATCTACTTTATTTTTTAACAATAATACATTTTCATTTAGACTATTTATTATAATCATTGTGGTTGCACTTGTGTTTCAGGAAGGGAACTAGCAATCCAGATTTTGTAAAGTGGACTATGATAGTGTGATGTTTTGGAAATATTACTCTAATAAGATTTAAGGCATAGATAGTAGAGGTAAATTTTTAGTATTTTTAGGGCTACTATAGAAAATATCAAGAAGGATGCTAAATTATAGAATATTTTTATTCATATAGAAAATTGAAAAGATCCAAAAAATGAAAATCAAGAATTTAGACATTTTATGTAAAATGATGTAGGTTTCTAGCTATAGCATATCAATTGAGATGATAAGTGTATCTATTTATAAAATCTCAATATCTAAAGAAGAGAGCTATAATTTTTCAAGGTTGGGGGACCCGAGTACAACCCTTTATTATCCAACCAAAAAAACTTCACGTTAATCCCATATAAATAAAAAATAAAAAATATTGCTTTTAACCCTTTAAAGAATATGCAATAAAAAAATAAATGGGGAAGTTTAATTGTAATCAATTATTGGTTTGTATTTCTACATGGTGGTGGTGGTTCTTGAGGAAAATATCCCTTGCACTATTGGAAATCTCATGAAATTTCAAATTCTAAGCATTTGCTTCAATGCACTTTGTGGTTCAATTCCCACCAAACTCTAACTCTGGAGAGCTTAAGACATTGTACCTCCAGGAAACCAATTCTTAGATCTATTTTTAATGAATTTATTGACATGAATATTTATTATATGCCTCAATCTCACTAATAATAAATTTAGTGGCACCATATTGGATTCCCTCAGTGTGCTCCAGCATTTGCAAATGCCTTTTTTCAAGAATAAATTGTTCATTATATACACACCATTTTTTGCAATGGGTCTTTCTCTATCTCTTTGAAAATTTCTATTCCATAACATTAAATATCCATAGCCATAGCAACATAGGATGTAGAGTGTTCTACTTCCCACCATTGTAAGAACAAAAAAATAAGTCATTCAGCCTAATCAACTTTGTGTAAATTGTTTTGACTCAAACATCACTAGGGGAAGCATAGGAACTACCAAAGACTCTCCTAAAGTGTTGGAAGAGATATATAGTTGAAGGACATGAAGATATATAATTTATCCATGGGGATAAATCCATATTTCATTTTATCTATTAAAATTTGATACCTAGATAGCTATGTTGATAGCCTTATGTTCAAACTCTTCTCGAATAAAGAAATTTTGGTTGATCATAAATCCATAATAAAAAATCATGTTAGTGCCATGGAATTTGATTTTTTTAAGAAATATTTCAAAATAGACAACAACCATGTTAGAATTGATCTCAATAGCATTAAATTTTCATGCACTTATACCAATTTTTAGTTTGAGAAAAAGAACTAGTCTACTTCATAAATTCAATATTTCATATTTAGTATAATAAATCAATTATCAAGATAGATGGTATAGATCAAGTTAACAAATGTAACTAATGTAACCTCCAATGAGGTGTAATAATGTAATAATTAACTAATAAGAAGTACATAGATGAAAATATCAAATTAAAGGAAAAAAATCTTATATCCCAACTAATATCTAGTTCACACCATATTAGATGTAAAACTGGATGATGGATAATTCCTCAAAAGGTATGGTCAAAAAGAATATGTGTCTCTTGCACAACAAGAGAAGTGGAGATCAATTTTTTATTTTCTCATGATATTTAAGCCTATAAGGAAATCATGATTGTGTATGAGGACACTCTAAAAGTAAACTCACTAATGGAACTTTCTAAAGAATTGAGAATATAAAAAATAGGGAAAATTTTCATCAAAATCAACAAGAGAAGAAACACACTTTAAAAGAGGATAAGATGATGCTGAGCTTTTTGAATTTGTTAAAAAAATTTCTTTCTTAGATGTTAAAATTTGGAACTCTGACTAAAAGGTTCAAGGTTTGAATTCAAAGCAGAGTAGGGTTGTATAGCCTACCCCATCTTATATTATACCTCTTGGTCCCATAGACTATTTTTGTATCATGGGCATAATTAAAATTATTTCATTTCACTAAGGTATTTTTTTCTTGCATGGTTATTTATAAGATATAATGGTAAGATCCTATTTATTGGTTATATACAATAAATCATTGCATAATATAAATAAATTAAGTGTAGTATAATTATATATTAAATCATTTAATCAGCATAAATTTGATTTAATGGAGGACTATTGGTCCATTTTAATAAATCACAACAAAGAATTTAGGAATGACATAATGATGCAAAAAAGGATCAATGGTTGGTTAAGATTGTTATTTAGGTATTAAAGGATACCTATATTGTGTTCCAATCTATATTTTATTTCATTACAGTGATATAGAGTGATGAGAAAAATAATAATTTTATGAATATTTTAAGTTACTCATAATGAAACCAAATAAACTTAGATGCTAAAAGTTTTGGTAAAAATAACAAGCATAAGTTACAAAGTGTAAGGGTAAGTTGTTTCCTAGAAATTGAGGTCATACAAAGCAAAATTTAGGTAAGAAAGGAATCAATAGTTAAAGTAAAGAAATAAACAATGATAGATACTTGGAAAAAAGTAAATTTTGTTGACGGTATTACATTATTTGGTACCTTGAGTACCATTGTAAATATTTAGATTTGGATGCAAGTTTATTATTTAGGTGTCAAGTAATGAAGTATGTTTATGTGTCATGTAATCAAGTATGAGTTATGAGGGAAAGATGTCATGTGTTCAAGTGTGAGTTATGAGTGAAAGGTATCATGTGTGTAAGTGAAGAGTTGTATGAGGTGTCATGTGTGCATGTGAAGAGTCATGTGTGATGTGTCATGATAAAAAACAGAAAGTTATATAATCATGAGAGACTTTTTCATAATGTAATAAAGGTATATGAAGGTTGCATCTCCTATGAGTTTGAGGAGAGCAAAATTTAGATGTATTAAAGAGTCTCATGTAAGGCTATATATTGATGAAAAAGCTATATGCTATGTAATGGAGAATGCATGAATAATTATTTATGATAAATAAATATTTTCATATTGTTCAATATTTGTGTTATTATTATTGAATGTGTGAGATTATAAGATCTTGAATTATAAACCTATGATATCTTTGGACCCATTTTCCAATAGCAGTATCAAAGCTACATTGGTCAAAGCCACTTTAGTTTGGGCCATACAAGAAGGAGAGAATGTGAGTTTGGAAGTAGTAGATTGGATAATATTTGAAGGAGATATTATTGGAGGGAGGTTTGTTGGAGAGATCGTTGGTGGATGATTATTGAGGAGGATAATCTGAAGAAGATATTATTGGAGGATGAATACTAGAGCATTGGAGGAGCTTTTACTAGAGTATAAGATGATTGCTTATTGGACGTTTGCTATATTGGAGAAGATATTTGTTGGAGTTTGCTGGAGAGATTCTTGGAGATAATGTTTGCTAGAGAGGTATTCTTGTAGAGAAAATTTGTTGGAGAGATTAGAGAAAAAATATTAATAATGAGGATATAATTTGCATTTGATATGATGAAGAGAAAAACAATTATGCAACACAAGTGTAGTTTGAAGAATATTTAGTTAGACAAAGTTTATAGAGAGGAAAGACTAGAAGTGCATAAGTAAGAATTTCATGGAGAAGAGTGCCTAGAAGCACAAACATAAGAATTTCATGGAGAAGAGTGCTTGGAAGCATTGACATAGGCATATACATTTGATAAGCACCTATGTGAGAAGAACCTAAGAAGTTTGGAGAAGAGCCTAAGACTTTAGAGGAGAATCACGTGAAATTCATTTGAAGTAGAGCTGAGAAATTTGTTGGTTTAGTGCTTGAGAAATTATGTCCAAAAGAGGAGTTTAACTCCTACATAACACTTAATAATGAAATTACCTAAGAGATTCAATAAAATTTGAGAGTTTTTATTATTTTTCAGCAACTTGAGCATTCCACAATGCTCAAATTAGCATGAGAATCAGAGAATTACATTTCCCTAGGGTCAAGACAAAAGTGCCATGTGTGAATGATATAGTGATGAATTTTTAGCTAAAGATAGAATACCATAAATGAATATGAATATTAAAATTATAATAGCCACACATTTTCTAGTTAAGCACATGTTTTTGGATTAAATTGGATTATAGGGCATATTTAATTAAAGCGTTTTTTTGGAGATATAATGTAGTGATTTATTTTATTTAAGGAATAGATGATTGGGAGAAATAAGAAATTAAATATTTAAATTATCTAATGAATTGAATATTTAGTTAATTGAAGGGAAAAAATGTGAAATTAAAATTTATTAGGGAGACATAAGAAGATTAAAGAATTGAATTTTAAATTTTAAAATTTGTTTAAAGGAAGAAAAGTTAAAATTGATTGATTGAGGTTGACTGAAAATTTGAAGAAGAAGAAGATTATGAAAATTGTTTGAAAGAAGTGAAATTTGAAATTAAAGAATTGGGAGACAAGAATTAATTGAATCTTAAAATTTGGGAGTAATAAGGAAGTCTACATCAAAGGAAATTCAAAATTTTGATTAAAAATGAATACATCAAGAAGATCATACAAGTTTAAAGGACCAAATTTTATGAGAAGAAAATTTCAAACACAAAAATATTATCAGATACATGTGGCAAGATATAATAAACCACATGAAATCCATTCAAATCTAAAAATGATAGATGATGATGATTTATGGTATATTGATTCAAGTGCAAGTCAAATCTATATTGGTTTGATTCAATACACGTGAAAATAAATATAAAAATGAAGATAGTCAATAATAAAGTTTACCATGTATAGGGATATAGAAATGTCACACTTAGTTTACCATATTTTGAGTGTATATTAGAAAATGTACTTTATGTCCTTGGTATAACCAATAATCTTATCTTGATATCTCAATTGGTTGATAGAGGAAGAACTATGGAGTTTAGATATATTAATGGCAATAAGAAATGTCTCATTAAGAGATAAAATAAAATTGAGGCCATGGGTTCCCACAAGAGTGGGATATTTGCATTGGATGTGATAGAAATATCATAAAAATTTTAAATCAACTTTTTCCACAAGAGCAACATCAAAAGAAATATTATATTGAACAATAAAATTTTATAACAAAAGCATAGAGAACAAACTAGTGGAACATGACTAGCATCATGAGTAAGTCCAAATCTAAAGAAAGGATGAAGACAAGATTAAGAAATAAATAAGATATTGAAGGCAAAAAGCCTTCACAACAAATAATGTATTATAGGGAGGGTGTTGGTGGTATTGCATTATTTGGTAATTTGAGTACCATTGTAAATATTTATATTAGGATGTGATTTTATTATTTAGTAGGTGTAAAATTATGAAGTATGCTTATGTGTCATGTAATCAAGTGTGAATTATGCGTGAAAGATGTCATGTGTGCAAGTGTGAGTTATGAGTGAAAAGTGTCATGTGTGTAAGTGAAGAGTTGAGGTTTCATGTGTGTAAGTGAAGAGTCATGTGTTATGTGTCAATATTAGAAGTAGGAAGTTATGTAATCATGAGATACTTTGTCATAATTTAAAAAAGACATATGAAAGGTTTCATATTCCATTAGTTTGAGGAGAGTAAAAGTAAGGTGTATTTAAGAGTCTTATGTAAGGTTATATATTGATGACAAAGCTCTATGCTATGTAATGGAGAATGTATGAAGAATGATTTATGATCAATAAATATTTTTATTTTGTTCAATATTGGTGTTATTATTATTGAATGTGTGAGATTATAAGATCCTAGAATTATAAACCTGAGATATATTTGGACCCATTTGCTAACAAATTTTATTAACAAGGATAAGGTTGATATGAAAGGGTAATAAGTTCTATTATTACAAAAATAAAGGATATATCATTGATAATTGATACAAGTAGCTAAAGGACTTCGATAGAAAATTCAAAATTCACCACAAGGGTAATCTTAAAATAAAAATAATACTAACAATTCCTATGTATTCTCTAGTACTACCTTGTTCACATTTTTAAAAGAAAATGGATTGAATTTTTGAAACTTTTTAAACTCTTGTCATATATATATAGATATGATTTCTTATTTTCTTCTCTCCATATAGTAAAGGAAGGTCAAATGCTTGTGGACAATAATTGTATTAAACATTTATGGTAAAATAGAAATCATAAGAATTGAGTGATAAATAATGATCACAATATTTTGTTTATGCTATGAATTTCTTAAACATGAAAGAAGTTCAAACTTAGACTAGTGTCTACATTGTTAAGGTCATTTAGAATAAATTTATTTTCATGGCTAGTAGGATACTTGATCAACAAGACATATTATAAAAATTTTTAGGGATTCATTCTTCACAAGTATCATATTATTTTATATTGTGGTTGGAAGATATGACAATTATATTGAAGCATGAAAGGATAAGACACATAAATTATAAAATATTAAAATTTAGAAACTTTCTAATTATGGTTCTTAGCCTACCTTTACTAGTTATTTAAGAATGTACTTATAAGGGATATATTATTAGAAATTATGACTAAGAAATGTTTTAAATGAGAAAGGCACAAAGAGCTAAGAACCAAGTAGACCTATACATAATTATCTATATCAAATAAAAAATCCAATGTTAATAAACATAAAGAAAATATTAATATTAATTCATGTCTTTCTTTTTCAATAGGTTACATGGGATTGAAATGATCCCCACCTGTATTACACATAAATTTTAAAATATTAAAATTTAGTCATTTTGTTGCGATTTGGCATCGAGATGGTATTTTACCTATATGCAATATAGAAAGTGATTCAAGGGAATGAGAGGGATGATATTCATGGTGAATGGATAATGGACAGAGGGGGTGGTGATGGATGGTAGCTAAAAATTACAAGGAAGATTTGTGGTAGAATTTCAGTAGAGTCTTGGCACCTACTAGCAAGCTTCTTGCAAATTGGACTTAAGTGACTCCAAAATTGAGTGTTTGAGTATTGAACTAATTTGGGATAGATTTTGTGGATATTGTCTACCTCTTCAAGTTATGAGTTCATGGAGGAAGAAATATATGAAATGATGAAACACTTGAAAAAAGTGGAATGGGCAAGAGAAGAGAGATGGGGGGATAAAGAGTGAAATTTAGCATGAGAGAAGGAAAACAATTATGGGTTTGTTTGTTTTATTGTTTTTTATAGGAGTATCCTTATGGTAATGTTATCATATGATTGGATTGCATGGATAACTAGTCGCTATAACTGCTATGTGTATTTGAGTAGACTATTGGCTATGAGGTTCACATGAAAACCTAGGCTAGGCAGACATGAAAGGAAACGACTACTCTAGGAAAGCTGAAAAAGGCATGAAAAGAAATCTAATCTATGAAAGTATGTAAGTGACATGAAATTAAATCTAATATAAAAATACAATAAAGGACATGAAAGTAAACCGAATCTAGGAAAACATTAAAGGGTATGAAATTAAATCTAATCTAGGAAAACAATAAAATGTGAGAAATTAAACCTAATCTCAAAAGCAATAAACTCTAATATATGAAAGTGATAAAATGTTGGAAACTAATCTATGAAAGACATGAAAGTAAATCTAATATATTAAAGGCATGAAAGTAAATATAATCTAGGGAAGCAATAAAATGACATGAAATGAAATATGTGCCAAGAAAGTAGGAAATCTACGCTAGGAAATCAGTAAATGTTAAGAAAGGAAATCTGGGCCAGGAAAGTAGGAAAGCTATGCTAGGAAAGCAGTAAATGATATGAAAGGACATATGGATTAGGAAAGTAAGAAAGCTATGCTAGGAAAGCAATAAATTATATGAAATGAAATTTATTCCAAGAAAGCAGGAAATCTATGCTAGGAAAGCAGTAAATAACATGAAATTAAATCTATATCAAGAAAGAAAGAAAACTATGCTAGGAAAGCAATAAATGATAGGAAAGGAAATCTATGCCAAGAAAGTGATAAAATGACATGAAATAAAATTTTTATCAAGTTGGATTTTCTTTGATTGATGAGGAAGGTGTGATACCTTAAATATCCCCAAATTTTGCTGTGTATATGACTATGGGGAAGGTGTGATGTGTTGAACATCCCCACTTTACTTTATGTCTATGAGGGTGGGGAAGGTGCGATGTGTTTAACATCCTCACTATAATTTGTGTCTATGATGGTGGTGAAAGTGTGATACCTTCAAAATCCCCAAATTGTGTTATCTATGACTATGATGAAGGTGCGATGTGTTGAACATCCTTATTTTTTTTTGTATCTATGACTGTGGGAAAGGTGTGATACCTTGAATAACTCCAAATTATGTTGTGTTTATGACTATGGCGAAGGTGAGATGTGTTAAAAATATCCATGTTGCGTTGTGTCTATGATTTTTGGGAAGGTGTGATACCTTGAACATCCCCAAATTATGTTGTGTTTGTGATTGTGAGAAAGGTGTGATACCTTGAACATACATAAATTATGTTGGGACTAGTTACTGGTGATTGGTTGATTGTTGATTGATTGTGGCTTTGTGGGAAAGGGACAATACCTGGAACATCCTAAAAATTTTTAATTGATGCATGAGATGCTAGTTTTTCCCTAGAAAAAACGGAAGATGATGATTGAATGGTTCTTCCTTTTCCCGAACAAAAAAGGTGAATGTGAGATTGTGGGTGCTAGGTCGATGTAGGACAATAATTTTTGTTTGTGGAATATGAAATGGAGGCGAGGAAGAAGGCACTGGACTAAGAGGTGATGAAAAAATAGGTTGGAAAAAAATATGAAGGTGGTGCTTGGATTATGAGTGGCGAGATAGTTAGGAGATAGCAATAGGGGTAATAATTTTTGTTGAGGTCTAAAAGAACTCCATTTTGTATTTATTTTCATTTTTTATTATTTTCATCATTAATTTTATATTTCAATTTTTTTTGGTTTTATTTTTTATTTAGTTTTGGATGATTTGGATTATTTGGCATGTGTGAGATGGTCGTCCAGGGTCTAGACAATCAGGGGTGCAATCATCCAAGGGCCAAAAAATAGTGGGGTATGATCATACAAGGTTTGGAAAGGGGATTTTTTTTATTTTTTTTTAGGGTTGTTTGGGATGGTTTGGTTGGTGGATTCTGAGAGTTTATTATGTTTGTGTTTGATGTTTTTTTTTGTTTTGTTTTTGTTTTTTTGGATTTGTGTATTTATTTAGCAGGCATGTGTGAGACAACCATCTAGGATATAGATGATCATGAGGTATGACCATTCGAGTGGTGCATGACTTGACGATGTGATCATCCAAGTGCTGGATGACTGGGGATATGATCGTATGAGTGGTGAATGACTGGGAAATATGATCATATAAGTTTTGGATGGAGGTGGAATACGATCATTATAGTGTTGGATGATTGTATTTTTTTGTAAAAGAGAATGAGGTATGTAGATGGATACATGAGGGATGTATTAATTGATTCATGATAGAGATATGGAGATAAGTGGATGGATGATATGATATGATATGATGTGATTTATGGATGGTGTTATGCATGTGTTTAGGGTGTTTAAATCATGGTGCTTGATGGAGGCATGTGGTTGGATAGATGGGATATGTTGGATGACATAGATTTGATATGTTGAAGTGATGGATGATGATGTGTCTACTTATTTACATGGTTTAGACTTAGATGTGTTTATTTGATCATATTTTTGGATACGTGTATATGCATTTCATAATCAAAATTAGTGGAATTAATCAATGACAAAGTAGTTGTCACAATGATGCATAAGGAGACCATGAAACATGAGAATTACAATGTGAGACATGGATGATGACATGTGAACCTAATAAATGATGACAAATAATGTATGACACATGACATAAATAGGGACATTAAGAAATATGTAATGAATGATGTGGAACTAAAATACTATGCTAGCCCATACATTTTAGGGTTTTCATATCTTAGAAGTGTTTCAGGAAACTCAAACACCCTAGTGGTACCGATCAAGTTCATCTAATAGTCAATCAATGTCTTGTACAGATCGAGGCCATCTTGGTGAGTCAAGTATTTCAAGGACCAAAGTGTATGTAGTGATGTTCACTTCTTATTTTGAGCAAGGTTGGACTAACAAATTGTGACTCAAGCCATTATAAGCTAGCTCATCTATAAGTAATTAGAGGTTTGTATAAAATAAGGTTGCTAATGTGATAGGCATGTCACCATGTGGAGGGCATACTCCACTGCTAGTCAAGCATCTATAGCCTCAATGGAGATAGCCCCATAATCCTTCAACATTTATCCATTGCCAAAAAGGCATCTATAACACTGATGGAGACATCTAAAATGGCTAAGGATCCATGATAATATATCATTATTGATTTTGATTTTAATTTATTTTGACATATATACTATTTGGATCCTCAAGTTTAGATTATGCACATATTAGGATGAGTAGGGGAAACAGTTTGCTTTATGCCAAGAACTATGCATGGCTTCATCTTCCCTAGACTCAAAATATGATTAATGTGTGAGATATGCGTGTGGTCCAAGAGAAAAATCAAGGTAACTAGGAGAGGCCTACAACACTTTAAGACTTGACGACATCCGAGGAAGATTGATTGGGACACTAGGTATGGCTGAATAACTAAATCAACCTCTATGTTTGTGCAACCTAAAACATTGTGATGGTTCACCTAAAACATTGTTATGATGGAACCAAGGAGGACATGTGATGAACAAATAAAAGAAAAATAATGTATACATGATACAATGAGAAAAATGACATGATGCACTCATGAACATGACATGATGGACAAAGAGAGAACAGATAAAATGTGAGACACATAATTGGATACAATATGTATAATTGATGTATGTCATTGATTAATTATCTCTATCAAAAGTTGTTTACACATATATGAAAAACCAAAGAGGGATTATATTAGTATGCCATGAGCATTATGCAGGATGGTAATAGATGGATGGGTTGATAGATGCAATTAATGGATGTAATGCAATACTATTGATGTCATGGAGGGATTTAACTCTGTTAGGTACAAAATTGGGTGTAAGGAGAGACGACTCTCCCCAAGTCTAAAGGGTGGATTTGAAATAGGATGGACTCCCCCATACTAGAAGTGAGTTGAGGAATGGGAGAGATATGACAAAGAGTGGAAGGGTGGAGGAGATAAAAAATGATGAGAAAAGAAAGGGGAAAGTAGAAGAAATGTGGAGGGAGCATAAAAGAAAAAATAAAGGAAGGGAAATAGCCATCGGAACTTAACCGCTCTAAGCGTTACGTATTGATGGCTATTTCCCTTCCTTAAATTATGGATTAGAGAAATTAAAGGCGGGATTGGAAAAAATAAAAGATATTAGGAAGAAATTAAAATGATTAGTGAAGAATTTTAGGAATTAGAGAAAAAACTAAAAATAAAAATAAATTAGGAGAATAAAATAAATAAAGGAAGATTAGGAGGGAATTAAATATTTAGAGGAGAATTTAGAGGAAATTAGTAATATTAGGGGGAATTAAGAGGATTTAAATAATTAGAGAGAAATTAGAAGAAATTAATTGGGGAAATTTAGAGGAATTTGGGGAAATTAGAGGAATTAGATGAATTTGGAAATATGGTGATGGTTTTGTGGCAGTTAGAGATTTTCGATGAGTCAATTGGGAGATGGGCTCAGATGCTTTGCAACAGTGGTTAATTTTGTGTGTCACTATGAATCTCTTAAACATGAAAGAAGTTCAAACTTAGACTAGTGTATTTATTGTGAAGGTCATTTAGAATAACTTTATTATCATGGCTAGTAGGATACTTGATCAACAAGACATTATAAATTTTTTTAAGGATTCATTCTTCATATTTTATATTGTGGTTGGAATATATGACAATTATATTTGAGCATGAAAGGGTAAGACATAAATTATAAAATATTAAAATTTAGAAACTTTATAATAATGGTTCTTAGCCTACCTTTACTAGTTCTTTAAGAATGTACTTATAAGGGATGTATTATTAGAAATTATGACTAATAAATATTTGAAATAAAGAAGGCACAAAAGCTAAAAATCAAGTAGATCTATACATAAGTATCTATATCAAATAAAAAATCCAATGTTAATGAACATAAACTAAATCTTAAGATTCATTCATGTATTTTTTTTTTCAATAGGTTATATGGGATTGAAATGAGCCCCACTTGTATTACATCATGACCATAGTGAAATTACAAAAAAATGAAAATTATGCATGTATAACTTGGAAATATTTGAACGTTGATCTCCTCAAAAGTTGATAAATTTAACCAATTGAACTCATGATATTTAATAGATTTATTTATGTCTTTTCTAGGCATATTTAGAATTAATTTTTTAAAATTAAAAAAAATTGCATGTGAGAGGTTCAATACATTCAAAACCATTGTTGGAAATCAATATAGAAAACTCAAAAAATGTTTGAGGCTTTATGGAGTCATGAATATATACATAATACATTTAACAAATACTTGTTTAAAAATGATATTGCCTAGCAATGAACCATGGTGGACACCTCTCAATTAAATATTGTGGCAAAGAGAAAGAATGAACCTTAGTTGATATGGATAAATGTTTATTATTGTTATAAAATAAAAAAGTAATTTCTTTGTTATTAACGAAACCAATATACTCTTAGGAATTTGATACATTGTTATGTAAGCAAGGAAATATTCTTGGCTTATATTACATTAGTTCAAAATTATGTACCTTTTTAGGTTTTAGCCATTTGAAAAGGTTATAGTAAATTAGTTCATGCTAATTCATCTAATTTGAAGGTACAAAAAGGAATTGATATTTGAACTTTCACCACTTTAGTATAATTCTATTCACTTTTTTAGATAAGTTATAGGAAAAAATCCAATACATAAGTTGGTGTTCTAATATGTAAACTTAAAAAATAAATCACCATATAAAATATCCATACAAAGTGTAATTCAAATGAAGGAGTTTGAGGGTTTAAAGTTAGAAAAATAGAGGGATGAAAAGGATTATATCAAGTTTTAAATTCATAGAATGAAACTAAAAAATCTGAGGAATAGAAGGATCTAAGCATAGTAGAAAACTCAAAGTATTTTAAGGAGGATAGCAAACACGATTCAGAAAATGACTAGAGTTGGGTAAACCAACTCAATCAATAGCAAAAGAATCTCCCCCAGGATTCAACCAAATGGAAGAGAATGATACTTTTGTAAGACATACAAAAAATGCAAAGAATAAAGGTAATTATGAGAAAAGAAAGCAAGGAAGACTCCTCAAAAAATAAGAACAAAAAGTAATAGAGAATAGGGGACAAGAACTAGATCCAAATGAAGAATGAATGGCTAAGGGTAAAAGCCCATCAAACAAAACCAAAAAATTAAAATCCTTTCTTGCAATGTGCAAGGGCTAAATTCCCCTGGGAAAAGAAGGATTGTTTGAAACCTACTAATGGAAGTAAAACCTGGTATTGTTTTTAGTCAAGAATCTAAAATTGATACCAAAAAACTTGACATTACTCAAAAAGAGGCCTGGACAAATGCTAAATGGATAATAAGCCCAACACAAGGTAATTCTAGAGGTATTTGCATATTTTGAGACAAAATGAAATTTTAAGGCACTTTAATTGACCAAGAAGAGAGATTTTGTACAGTCAAATTGAAGCATAAAAAAACTAACTTATGTTGGATAATGACAAGGGTTTATGTTCAAAATGATGATCATGAGAGATTCCAACCGTGGAATAAGCTATCTTTTCAGAGGAGTCTTTTCAATAATATGCATTATATGGTATTGTGTGACTTCAATACAGTCTTAAGAATAGAGGAAAAAAGTGGAGGGATGGTTAACATTACTCAAGGTATGCAAGATTTCAATTATTTTATTTAGAATAATAAGTTGATTGACTCGGATATGTGTAAAGGTAAGTTTACATAAAAAAATAGAAGGATTTGAGATTATCACATTCAAAGGCACCTATAAAGAGTTATTATTTTTTTATTTGGCTAAGTATAATCAATATTCATAGACTTACGTGTATGCCCATAATAAGATCATATCACAATCCCCTTTTGCTAGATATGGAAAAGGAAGAGAAGCAGGGAGGAGCACCCTTTAGGTATGAGCTCATGTGGAATATGCACCTAGAAATTACAAATAAAATAAAATCTTGGTGGTAGGAGGAAGTTCAAGGTTTAGCTATGTACAAAGTTACCCAAAAATTAAAAAATATCAAGTATCAAATCAAAATTTGGAACAAAGAGTTTTTTGGTAACATTAATTTAAAAAACAACTTTAAAAGGATATCCAAGATTTAGATAAAAAAATAGAGAGGGAAGATAGAAAAATAGAGTGGCAAGAAAGGGAAAAACAACTCCTCAAGGAATATCATAATACCATTGCCCAAGAGGAAATTCATTGGAAACAAAAATTTAGAATATTGTGGCTCAAGGAAGGAGATAGAAACACTAAATTCTTCCATGTTTTGACTATGAAACATAGGAATAACAATAAAATCCTCTACCTTATGGGGTAATATGGAATAAAGTATGAGGATTTAAATGATATTAAAAATCTAGCCATTACTTTCTTTCAGAACCTTATTAGCAAAGAACAAATAGAGTACAACAAGAAAATAGAAAGCATCATTAACAATATTTCAAAAGGAGTTATTGATAGCATGAATGAAAATCTATGCAAGGTAATATCTAATGAGGAAATTAAAAGAGTTGTGTTATCTATGGGAGCATGCAAGGCTCTAGGATTGGATGGTTTCCCATCGGGTTTTTCCAACATCATTAGAATATTGTTGGAGAATATGTAGTCACTGCAATCCAAGAAGCCCATGAATCTAGTAAGCTATTGAAAGAATGGAATAATACATTAATTGCTATGATTAATATGGAGTGGATAAATTGTATGACTTTAGACCAATTAGCCTATTTAATATAATTTACGAATTTTTTACTAAAGTTTTGGCCAATCGGTTGAAAAAAATCATCCCCTCAATCATCAGTGAAGATCAAGGAGGTAATGTGGTAGATAGGAAGATTACTAAAAGTATCATTTCCATTTATGAAACAACATACTCTCCTCAAAGGAGGAAAGATTCAGACATGTTCCTTAATCTAGACATGAACAAAACCTATGACAAGGTTTCTTGGTCTTTCTTAGATAAAATTATAGAGTGAATGGATTTCAATAAAAATTTAAGGGCATGGGTTGGTATGTGTATTTCTAACCCCTTATTTTTGACATTTATCAATGGAAAATCAACTGGGTTCATTCCTTCTACCAGATAATTTAGGCAGGGAGATCCGTTGTCTCCATATCTCTTTATCATTATGTCAGATGACCTGGGAAGAACTTTGGAAATAAAGCGAAAGGATGGTAAAAATATTCATCCATTGGTGAGGCTTTGTCCCATAAATATTTTATGGATGATACTTTATTGCTTTGGAAATCTACAATGGAAGAAGCTATAGAGTTTTAAAAAGTCCTTGATTCTTATGAAAAACCTACATGCCAAAAAATAAATTATGAAAAATTCAAGATTATCTTTTTAAATACAAAGGAAAGTAAATGAGATCAAATAATTAAAGTGTTGGGTTGTAAGGAGGAAAATTTCCCTATCACCTATCTTGGTTTGCCTTCGTTTATAGGTAAATTGAAATATGAACTTTGGAATCTAATTATTTATAAATTTAATAGGAAACTTCAATGGTGGAAGGGATATTTTTTATCCTCTATAGGTAAAGTACAACATATTAAACACATGCTTTAAAGCCTCCATATTTAATTCATGTCTTTCCTAAGGATGTTAAGGAAAGTGGAAGAGACTTTAGAAATATTTCAAAAAAATTGTTATGGGATGGCATTGAATGGAAACAATGTATACATTTGGTAGCCTAGGATACTCATTGCCAACCTTTAAATAATGGGGGTATTTGTACTGGAGCATCAAGGAAATGGGATAGCATTATTCAAAACAAATACTTGGGGGGTAGACACCACTTTATCAGTTGTTCTAATCCTCCACGTGGGTCCATTTTTTGGTAAAATATTATCAATAGAAGGAAAGTTCTATGATAAGGGATAAAATGGAAAGTAGATAGAGGGGACATATTAGAATTTTGGAAAGGCCCTTGGATTCAAGAGGAGCCTTTAGAAAACTATAGAAAGTTAAAATATATCAAAGAAAATTTAACCAAAACCTATGGTAAGAAAATTAATGGTTACATTCATAGGGTGGGTGATTTTCAGGAGTGGAAAATCCTGCAAGAAGATATGCAAGGCCCAAGGGGTAAATATTTATAGATATTCTAAGGAGTTATTATTTAGGTAGAGGCTCAGAGGAGGATCAGATAATTTGGAGAAGAAACCAACAATACCAATACTTGGTGAAGGATGGGTATAGAGTATTGGGTAAAGTAACCTTAGAGAAACTCGAGCTTAAAAGGATTTGGAAGCTAAACATCATCCCTAAGGTTGCTATGTGCTTTTGGCTACAATTATCAATAAGATCCTCACAAAAGACAATATGTTCAAAAGAGGGATTGTGGTTCCAAATGTTTGTGTGTTATGTAACAAAGAGGATGAGTGTATGGACCATCTATTTGGAACTTGTGATTTTTATGATACTAAATATGTTATTGAGAGAAGTTAATGTTGCTTAGGTAATTCCAGATTCTCTAATAAATATTTTTGAATAGTGGAACTTAGGAAGCAATATTTTTTGGTAAAA
Organism: Wollemia nobilis; assembly: GCA_028583015.1. Taxonomy (NCBI): domain Eukaryota; kingdom Viridiplantae; phylum Streptophyta; class Pinopsida; order Araucariales; family Araucariaceae; genus Wollemia; species Wollemia nobilis. Next base: position 1,884,549 of record JAQPPZ010003395.1, read on the forward strand.
CACATATTTGCTAGGGGATTTGGTTGGAAAGAAACACACAAGGGTTAAAAAATAAAACCAGATAAATAATTGGGGTTTATACGAGGATAAGAACAACCCTCTTGGAGGACTGTATTAATAACATTGTTTGACATGAAAATATTGCAATGATCCTATCTAGAGAAATAGAAATATTAAATATGGAAAAAATCAATAAGGTGAGACTAGATACTAGATGGGAACTGTTGGGCATTGAATTGCATCAAGTTTTACTCAATACTGTGGCTATCTATCTTCCTACTTTCTATCCAGGCTTGCACCCGATAGCTACAACTCAACACTCAACATTGGATGGACCAAAATAGGAGTTTTAGATCCAACCTCCAGAGTAGGCTGGTTCCTTGTCAACTTAAACAGGGTGTTGACACAATTATGCTCACTTAGGGTTTTAGAGATTAGGGTAAGAAAAGGTTAGGGTTAGAAAATGTGAACAACAATGGATGGATAGGCTAATAGCATTGCACTATAGAAAAAAGCTCCAAAAAACCAATTTGAAGACACATTACTTAGATCAACATTATCTCAAATTAAATGTACTTTCATTCATTAAAGAACAATAGAGAAATATTATAGACATCAATTTAAATATCTAAACAATGATAATACAAATAGCATAATTCACCAATATCTAGATTTTATAGAAATGCACTCCCTAGCAACAAAGATCTAATTCAAAAGTATATTTCAATTACCCTAGCAACTAGTAATCCATTAATTTGGCACAAACTAACCATTCAAGTATTCACAGAAATGCAACTAAAGAATTCAAACCTCTGATAACGAATTATGAAGACACAAAATTTGAGGTGAAGATCAATGTAATGCTCCTTTCATTAGCCCTTGGGAATATTTATAGTAGCATAGGCAAACACACTAGAGCCGACCCTTTAAAAATGAGGGTTCGACCTCTATTTATAGTTTTGCAAAATTAAAATAATAAGGAACATTACAAAGATCAAATTTTAACAGCTCAACAGAGATTTCTTGTTGGCATTCTCTTATTGGTTCAACCTTCGAGAAATCCACTGCAAGTGGACCGCCATGGCAACTTGAAACCTCTACAACTTGCTGGTTGTTTTATGCTAACTGGAGTTCTGGCCGTTGGAGACTGCATATGCATCATTGATCAATCTTGGAAATATTCTACCACCGTCAATCTGCAACCGTCTCTAGTTCTTATCTTCTTGAAACCCTCGATGCTTCAGAATTCTCCTCCAACTGACTGTTTTAACTCTAGTGAGAAATTGCTTTTATATGCTTTAGAATTCTCGGCAAAATCTCAACCGTCGATCTCCCCCATCGTATGGCTACGATTTAATCTGACATAATATTGATATAATGGTAGGGGAGAACACATCACCATTCCACTTTAAAAAATTTATGACGTCACCTTTCATGCTTCAGAACTTGCGAACGCCAATCCGGCACTAAAATGCCTTGAAAGTGAAGTGGGATGAAATCCACTCCCTATCCTTCATTTTTCTTCTTTGGCGATGAAGCATTCACCAATCCGCACAAAAAAGGTCGATGATGTCATATCTCCTCCAAAACTCTGTGGATTCCATTCCGGACCTAAGCAAGTGCATTGGCCTGTGAACACCATTCCGGACCTGATGCAATGTAAAGGGACTCTTCCTCCATTCTACATTGGCTTCAGAGTAAATGTTGCTTGTCGCCATTCCGGAAGAAAGTTAGTCAAAAAGACCTTCATCATGAATCCGCATCGCTTGTACGTAGCACTCCACCTTCTATCACCATTATAGGAAAAATGTTCTATGTGCTCTCTAGAATCGGGCTCTCCAACACTTAGCCACTCAAAAGATATCAAAGAATATGAAGCGGTCTTCAATCCACACTTATTTTATGCTGACATCATCCTTCTTCAAAAAATTTTGGATTCAGGGAACGTCACTAGTCCGGAGCCAAAGACATAAGAAATTATGTGGAATTGCTCCAAGTATAAAAATTCATCAAGTGTTGGGTAGATTTGTGGCCTTTGTTGTGGATCCGCTCCAAAATACACTGCAAAGTGTGCGGAATGAGATCTTCATGTCTTAGGAAAAATTTTCAAAATTTTCCTAAGTATGTGGCCATTTTGGGCCTACATTCTGGCGCCTCCCGGGTGGATTTTCTTGCAAAGCCATAGAACTCAAAGTCTTATCCATTGGGCCTTAGGAGTCAAAAAATGCTCATCTTCAAAAATATGCTTTTAAAGAATAACTTCCATATAAACACTACCCTCTAAAAAATCTAACAATCTATTTAGAGAGTAAAGGTTCATATGGAGATCATGCCAAAAACATCAGAACTTATCCGCTTATATGGAGACTATACCAAAAATACAGGCTTGTTGCCATTGTCTTAAAAAATTAGGCATAACTCTACTCCTCTTATAAGGCCTTATTGCAAAAATACCTTCACACAAAATTTGCTGCTCTTTGTGCCTCTCTAGGCTTCATGCCTTTATTGTTTATTTTTGACCATTTTTAGAGCAAAAAACAAAAATGCAAAACTTGTGCATATGTACAAAAACAAAAATGAACTAAGTGTGGGCCCCTTCTAGGCCTGTGATAGTTCCATCCTACTCCTCTTCTTGGTGGGCCTCTTCCTTGGCCTCCTCTTCATTCTCTTCTTCTTCTTCTTATTCTTCTGGAGAAGGTTGTTTTTGATTCCTTCCTCCAGAATCATCACCAAACAACTGAATCATCAATTTTAAAGTTTGTAAAGCCTGTTTCTAGGCTGCTCCAGAGGGGTTTGATGTTTCTTTGAGCTGCTTGTAAATATATTGTAATTCTCCAATATCCTCATAATTAGCAGCATTCCCTCTATTCACTAGATCTTCCATGAGATCTCTTAATCTGGTAAAATCAACAATTAGCTGGGCAACTTGCTCTTGGTGTAGTGGCTCTTCAAGAGAATCAATTCTAGATTCATCCAATAGATTTTCATCAATGCTCTTCTGGATCTCTTCCATAGATAGCAAGTTGTGATCCTCCATCCATAGGCCTTTGAAGCCAACTTGAATAATTTCTTTGTTTACATCAACAACATCCTTAATAATTCCCTCAATCCTATCAAACAACAACCAAAATTTTGGAAGTGCCATTTGCTTCTTGACCATGGTTATAGCAACAACTCTGGTGAGATTCCATTCTTTATTGGGAATTGGTTTAGCAGAATCATTGAGTTTGCTATCAACCAACCTGTACATCTATTCTACCGAAATCACCATAGGTTGCAACTCTCCAGTGATTTGATCTAAATATTTCTGAACATTGGGGAGTAAGTAGTTGGCATCATCTAGGTAGTCAATCATAAGCTAAAGCCCTAAACATTTCTCTTGGACCTTAGAGAGCAATTATTTTCTAATATTCTTTAATTTAGCTTTAGAAAATCCAGAAGACTTAGCTTTCTCAAGTTGAAGCTATTGTTTCAAACTTTGAATTTCTTCTACTTGTTCCTCATTCAACTTCTTTTGCTCTCCTAGTTGATCTTTGAGCCTATTGGCCTCTTGGTACTTTTCCTGCCAGCCCTTGGCCTCTTTTTTCAAAGCCTTTTCTACTTCCTTTTGATTGCTCAGAGTCCTCTGAAGCTTTTCAATCTATTTCTCCAGTTTGCCCACCTTCTCTCTGAATATATCATTCTTCACATAGAAGGTGTCTAAGTGGGCTCTGGCTATAATCAGCTCATCTTCTTTAGGAAGCTTCTCAATATCTTCTGTGACCTCCTCCACTCGATAATCTTGGACAATCATTTCAGTTTTAGGTTTACTTACAAGTGGAGTCATAGATCTAGATATCCTCTGCCTAGAAACTGGATCAACATACATGCTTCTTCTTCTGACAACCATCCTACTGGAAGGCTTAGAAAGCTTCTCTGCCTAAAAATCATTTATTTTTTGGGTGGCTGCCTACTCCTTTGGCAAAGATATATGACTTGAAAAACTGGTAGCTAGGGGAGATGAAGATACTAGAAATGTAAGGGTGGACTCAACCACTAACAATGGTGGTGTGGAAGTAATTACAATAGTCTCTATAACAATAGTGGACTCTGTAACTACTACTGTGGTTGCTATTGGTAAACTCATAGGAATTGATGCAAGACTAACAACTGGATGCATGGGGGTACTTGGAAAAATCTATCCCTTTGATGGGGGTGGTGGTAATAGTGAATATGAAGTGATGGGAGATGATGAAGTGGGAACCTCAGATGATGAAAGGGGGATTTAGGGTGACTTTGAGGGAGAAGGGGTGACTTGTATTTCAGTGATGACCAATGAAACATGGGGTGGACCATGAGAGGGAGAAGGTACCTTTGTCACATTTTCTTGACCAAAAAGGGAGGGATACTTCCTTGGGGATTTAGGAGGATGAAGAGGAGAAGAGGGATTAGAAACCATACCTTCACCTACAGATGTAGGGTGTTCTTGTTCTACCTCTATATCCTGTTGCTGCTCTTGATGAGTCAATTCTTCTATAGCTGAAACAACTACCTCTTTAGAAATCTCCTCCATATCCAATATTTATTTCTTTGCAACCTCTATTTCCCTTATTTTTGGAGCTCTTTTAGCTCTTCTATGAATTAATTGAAAGGAAGCCATATCACTCTCTGAATCTTCCTCTGATACATCTTCTTGTACTATTCTGGTAAGCAAGACTTGCTCAAAAATGGGATGCAATTCTACTGATCTTGTGGTAGTGAAAGCGAGGGGTTTGAACCTGAAACTCTCATCCTTATATCTCCAGTCAATATCTATGTCTGGAGGATGTCCCCCTAGAGCTAAGCGTTTAGGCCTAGACACTGCTTCGATGACTGGAGTACTGACAAATTTTTCACTGGAATATTATATTTTGCTCAGAAGTTGTGCTCCCTTAGGAAACTTCTCCACTTGTTTAGTGGTAGGATGAAATATTTTCACAACCTTAGCTTCTATCAAAGGAGTTTCATGCTCTTCTACTAGAGCTTCTTGATCTGTGGATGGAGAGAGAGATTCAAAACCATCCTGGGACTTTTTAACTGTTAACACTATGTTTTTGATGTCCTTCTGCTTCCAGGTTTTGATATTTTCATCATATTTCTTAGAAAACTCTTTATCAATATTCATGCCAAACTTGGACTTAGGTTTTCCAATTTTGATTCTCATTCTCCACCAATTTGATATTTTTGCTACATTCCATTGTTCTCCTTCTTCTACCTCTTCAACAGCGTCCTCATTCGGTTGAGGGTCCTTTTTATTTGTAGTTTTCTCTTCAATATCATGCATGGTGGCTTCTGTCAGCCGATGACTTTTCTTTTTGTCTGGATCATAATCCATAATCTATTCATAGAAATCCAACCATGGAGGCAGTTGACCCATTTTTGACACATTCCACTCCAAAAGAGTGGTCTCATCATTATTTCTGCCTTGTTCAAAATGAGCCCTAGGCCTATTTTCAAATTTGTAAGCTTTTTCTCCATTTAGGGCTACATTTATTGTAGTGAAAATACCATCAGGGTCATAACTCCACCTTTGGGGAATGTAAAATAGACCTAACCTATCAAGGTATTGGTCAATTTTCTCACTCTGCCCCTTATTTGTGATAGTAATATCCTCCACAATGTGGTAGGTTAGTAGAGATTTTATTTTCCTTCCTGAACCATAATTCAAATCAATGTACTTTGCCTACCTCAAATATTCCAAGGCAAAGAGCCTCTCTGTAACAAAATGGGGCAGGAGAAAAGGTTTACCCATGAAACCATATAGTATGATTATTGTACCCTCAATAAACAAATACCAATCTCCTTCTTCGACACCCTCTACTCTTAGAATTTTCTTAGCCAAGGGTGGAAATCTAGGGCACTCTCCATACATTATTTTCAAAGCAGGTCCAAGGAATTCCAAATTGAATCTATAAAAAGACTCACTACTTCTCAAATAACTTTTCCAATAATAAACCGGAAAGGGTTCCCCATCACTGGTTTTATCCTTAATCGAATCCAAGGCATCTTGTCCTTAATGGCAGCATAAAACATCCATACCAGACTTGAGCAATGCCTAAAACTAGGAGCATCAGAGCCCCTTTTCATTCTTACCAACTATTTGTGTATCCTTTGAGCAAGAAAGGTTGGCCAATCAAAATAGATAACCCTAGTCCCTTTTTCCTCCATACCTTCCTCATACATTATTTCATTTGAAATATAGTAGGCTATGACAATTTTCTAGCCATGCACCATTCTGTCAGAATCTAAACCCTCCATACAGGTCAACATAGACAATAGTACAGGGTTTGGGAATTCGTCAATAGGGATTGGGACTTTAGGTAATTTCTTCTTGGGATTAGCATTGAGCTATTTATAAACCCATATTTTGAATGAATCACCATCATTAATGTGTTTCTCCAGAGAGTAATACCCCGCATAATCAGTCACCCTAAATTCTTTCGGCCTCACTATCGGTTCTGACCCTAGGGCAAAAATATTATGATAGAAGGTGATGGTGATACTAAAGAGGGTTTTGCCTTTATTTTTTTCACTGCTTTGGCCATGGGGTCATAGAATTTAACTATTGCAGCTATTAATTCTGTACAAGGATGAAAATAATTATAAATGTAAAAATACAGGTAAGAAAGGACAACATATCTACCTTCCATAGACAAAGCAACTCTCTTCTTGAATCTGTCGTTTACGCTCCTTCTGAGCCTTGTTCTCTTTGTGAGGACCATTTCAATATCTACCATAGCTTCTACTCTAGCAATGTATGGGTCCACTGCCCTTCTCTCTGGGGTTTCAACTTCTTGGATATCCTTAGAGGCCATATTGATAGCAAAAATACTATGCTCTCACTAGAACTCGTAGCAAAAGCTTCTGAGTGCTATCTCACTCTCTTCTGCTATGTGAATGTGATTTACCACTAAAATGAACATTTCTCATGTCTTTTGATTATTTTATTTCCTGGCATGCATATATCTTCCATCATTAATGCGGTTGCTACACAATATACCTGCTGGTACATTTTACAACTTCCAATCATTCCTTTCAGTGGCTCAACGGTGGCATTCTAAATTTCATTTGTGAAAAATTCAAACAGCACTGCCACCTTACTGTGTCTCTTTGACTATTATTTGGTTTGAGAATAGGTTCATTATCATTAAATACAGGATTTTTCTTTCCTCTCCATGTGGCATGGTCGTGCAATCATCACTTTGCTCCACCTTAGTGCTGAAAATAGTGGATTGAAGACACCTTTGATTTTGCTAACACTTAACATATTTCATGTGTAGATTATCATATTGGTTTCATTTTGCTATGCTTTAGCTTCAAAAATCCTTGGATTGGAGATGCCTTCACATGTGGAAAAAAAAATTTGCACCATTCCACTGGAACTTTAGTGCATTTTGATACGAATTTAGAAGCGCTCATCGTTCTACTAGACTTTACGTGCATTCGAGTGTGAAATTGAACCTCACTGAATTCTTTGTCAAAAAATTACCATTTCTTGCAAATATTTTTCAATGAGCTTGTACAAAGTGTAGAAAGAAACTAAATACAAAGTGCAGAAAGAAAGAGAAATATAATACAAGGTATATACATATGTTACAATAAGCTCATATTTCAAACATAGTAGAGCTTGAGATGAAAACCATTTACTAAAATTGGTTGTATGTTCCCCTCTAGATCTTCCAACTGAAACACATTGGACTCCTTAGCCTCTACTATTTTGAAAGGTCTATCCCAAAAAGAATCAAAATTTTCATGCTTGCCTAGTTTTTCTTTGTCAACATTCCACCTAAGAACTGCATCTCCAACCTGGAATTTTTTGAATCTGGACTTCTTATCAAACCATGCCTTGACATCTAAGGAATGCTTTTGAAAGTTTTTATATGCCTGAGCTTTATTATCTTCAAGTTGTAGTAAGTGGGTCAACCTGGTCTTTATTAGATTTTCCTCTGACTCTTCCTCTGTATTGAAATGCTTAAGTGCTAGAATTTCCAAATGGACAGATAACACTGACTCTTTGCCATACACAAGAGCATAAGGAGAATTTTTAATGGACTTTTTGATAGTAATCCTGTCTGCCTAGAAATCTTGGTCCAATAACAGGTGCCAACTTCTCTTGTTACCTTCAAGTGATATTCTTAAAATCCTCAATAGGTTCTTATTAGTAAATTCAGCAAGTCCATTCCCTTGAGGGTAATAGTTTGAAGTATTATTAAGAGTGATGCCATAATTTCTAGCAAACTCAATATATTTGGATCCTATTAAGGCTGGGCCATTTTTACTCACCAAGGATTCTAGAACTCCAAACCTTGAAACAAATTTTCCATAACATTGTGAAGAACACAAGATTATACTGAGAGGGGGGTGAATAGTATAAGACCACTTTTTACTTTCTTTCCAAACAAATATTAATTAATGTCCTTAATTATGATAACCAAATATAGTAGTGTGCATTAATAACTTAGATATCAATAGTAAGCAAGAGCACAAGTCACCATATACAATTGAGACATAAGATTTAACGTAGTTCCACCAATGTGGGGTACTCCACAAGATAATCTCCTTATAATATTTCACACAAAAATAAGGATCCTTATCCAATGCAATTATTTCTTTGATCTGCTCAAAGCTAATCAATAACGAGGTCACACAAAACTTGTTCAAATATGTGTAACAAGCTCACACAAAACTTCTCCAAAATTTCTCAACAAGCTCACACAGAACTTGTCCAAAACTGCTTAACAAGCTTACATAGATCTTGTCCAAATATGCTCTAGCAAGCTCACCAAGAACTTGCTTAAATATTCTCCAACAAGCTCACTAAGAACTTGTCCAAATCTACTCTAGCAAGATTGCCAATAACTTACTCAAATATGCTCCAACAAGTTCACTAAGAACTTGTCCAAATATGCTCTAGCAAGCTCACCAAGAAGTTGCTCAAATCTGCTCCAACAAGCTCACTAAGAACTTGCTCAAATCTACTCAATAGTATCACTCAGAACCTCATCAAAATCTATCGTAAATTTATCCACAAATCTATCTAAAACTATCCACAATGCTGTCCCAAAAACTATCCAGAAATCTATCCCAAATGCCTTCTCAAAGGCTTAATCAATCATGCTCAAGTAGTACTTAAATCTCATCCATAAATCTATGAAGTCAAGGCTCAAAAATAAACTCAAAAATGAATGGCAATGCACTCTACAATGGATGACAACAATGATCCACAATGATCTCAACTCAACTCAACTCAATCAATCTCAACTTAAGTCAACTCATATAAGCATAAAGAGAATTGTTAGAGACTCAATATGTTCTAAGCTCAATCTCAACTCAAATCAGAATTATAGAATAGTTTATTTCATGGGACTTGAACAATCACCTCACACAATCACTTGACTAGGCTCAATAAACTCAACTCAACCAATCACCACAAGGGACAACTCTTTCTCACAAAACCCTAGTCCAAGCATGTATCAACCAACTCAAATGTTTCCAAAAATGCTCAACCACAAATCTCACATAACAATGATACTCATGTTCTTTTCAAGTTCTTTACATAACCAATGAGATTCAAAAACTATGCTTATAAAAAAATTTTTAAACACAAATCTCAAACCAAAAAACCTTGAAGCATTCAACCAACCACTTTCGAAAAGGAAACCACAATCAATCCTTTTCACTCCAATGATATTTCAGAAATCAACCACCATAAACAATCAATATGAGAATGTGCCCATACCTTTTTATGCCAAGAAGTTGTCCATAAAATCTGCCACACTAAACACAACTTTCCTTTCTAATCTCAATAAGGGTTAGTGGACTTCAAATAATAATCACAAGATAAAGCATAACTCAATTTACACCTTTTTACTCCAACTTAATAAACACATCCACCAAAGTCCTTTTAAAAAACCCTTATCAAAATAATAATCAATAAACCTCTCAAAAATTATTTTATAACAATTCCTTATTTCTCCTAAATCTTAATTCTCAATTTCATGAACATCAAATTAAATCAACAACTCATCCACCTTTGAAATAATTATCACAACCCTTATATAAACAAAATTTAATTAAAAACTTTAATTATTCCTAACCACCTTATAACTCCAACTTAGGGCTTAACAGAATTAATTAGAGCAAAAACGTATTTACCCCCTTAAGGGGATTCAAACCCCTGACATGCCCACACCATGAGTGCCTTAGCCGTGGCTAAGGTTGCCACACGAGCTAGCCACTCGTTCGAAAGGGAAAGACACAACTTGACTTAAAATATTTCCTCCCTTTCGTAAATCAAAAGCACTTCGAGCACTTTTCTTCCAATGCCTTCCAAACACAGTTAAGGGGATTTGAAACCTTGACATTTGTGCTGCCACACACCTTAGCAAAAATCCAACTACCAATACGTCACTTTGCCCATGATGAATTTGGACTTCGACCAACCTTCATTTATTCTCTGCTTCTGCTTTCTAAAAGATTTTCGCACGAGCTCAATTCAGATGCTTAGCCAATGATTATTAACCACGAGCAAGGAAGAGTTTATGAACCTTGGGTATCCCCTTTATATAGCCTCCTTATTATTTTTGATCATGTCAGCGGAAATCTTGCATATCTAATTTTAAATTTAAATTTAAATTTTAAATAATTAAAATTTAAATTAAATATTAAAAAATAAATATCTCCATCACCAGGGCACCTTTTTCGACGAAACAAAAGGCAAACTTGGGTTTTAAGAAAAACCCAGTTCAAATATGCCATCCATGGTTTTAAATAAAACCTTTTATTTTGCCTACCTTGGTTTTCATAAAAACCTTGTATTTATCCATGCTTTCCAAAATATCATTTGGCCACCAAAACTCAATGTGATCCATGTGACATCAATGATCCATGTGACATCAATGACAACATAAAATAACTCAAATTTCCAACAAATTGATCACAACTTACTAATATAATTTCTTAGTAGGAATGGCCTCTACCCATCTAGTAATATAATCTATGGTAGTTAGGATAAACTTATGATCTGTTGAGGAATTCAGGTTGATGATCCCTATGAAGTCTAGCCCCCATTGTTGAAAAGGCTCTTCAACATGTATTGGCCTAAGGGGGAATGAAGAATTCCTTGTCTTTCCAACATATCTTTGACATTTGTCACAGGCCCTAGTAGACTTGAAAGTATCAACAAATACAATAGGCCAATAACAACCCGCTATTATAATTTTCAAAGCTATAACTCTGCCTGAGCTATGTCCACCAGTTGGTCCTCCATGGAACTCTTAAATGATCCTCTTTTTCTAATCATATTTTAAGCACTTTATAAGAACTCCATCCAAGTTTCTTTTGTACAGGCCTTCTGGTAGTAATGCATATTTCTAATCATGAATTTTGCATCTCCTCCTTTGGGATGCATTTAGATTTTGAGGGTATACTCCAGTTTGGAAATATTTGATCATCTGATGAATCCAATTAGGGTCTACTGTCTGTACTTCTTCAACTTGATCCTCTTCTACTATATAGTAAGCTCTCACTTCTGCTAATTTTGTAGCCTCTATTAGACCTTGGCATAGCGCTATGCCTCTCACCAACTTGGTGGTATGTATATCTACATCATACTCTTAGATTTTGGTAATCCAAACAAATCTTTTATCTCATAGTTCACCCTAAAGGATAAAAATTCTTACATCTAGATGAACAACATATACCAGGGTCTTACTCTATACCAAGTACAACCTAAAATTATTCAGTGACTTCATCACAATAAATACTTATCAATAAATTTGTATTTGACTTGGTATTCATGGAGTGTTTAGTTCCAAAATAATAAAGGATGCCCTTCACCTTGATCATATTTTTGAGTAAGCACCGAGGCATAACTTTCTTTACCTCCATAAGCATAAAGGATAAAATATTTACTAAAATCTAAATTTACCAGTATTGGGGTTATTGCAATGGACTTCTTGATAATATTAAAAGCTTATTTCCTAACTTTAGTCCACTTAAAATCAACATTTTTTTTAAGTAACTCCGATATAGGCCTTACTTTCTTTGCGAACTTAGAAATGAATTTCTTGACAAAATTGATTTGATCCAAAAAATACTGTAAAGTCTTCTTATTTTTAGGAAATAGGAGAGAAATAATGGATCCAATTCTATCTGGATATATGGCCATACCTTCTTTTGAGACCACATGACCTAGCAAATTTCCTTCATGAATTGCAAAGAATACCAAATTATTTGCATTTTTGAAAAACTTGCTCTAGGTATGATAGGTGATGTTGCTTATCATGGGAAAACAAACTTATATCATCCAAATAGATCAGAATGAATTTTTTGATAAATGCCCCAAATTCATAATCCATGTCTCTCTAAAATTTGGCTTCAACATTGGACAACCCAAAAGGTATTCTATGGTAGGCAAATGTGCCCCATTTTGTGGTGAATGTTGTTTTAAACTGATCTTCATATTTCACCCAAATCTGATTGTATCCAGAGTAGCCATGTAGTAATGATAACCTTTATGTCCCTGCCACTATATGTAAGATCTGATCAATCTATGGGAGGGGGTAGTGATCCTTAAGGGATGCTTGGTTAAGATTTCTGAAATCTACACACAAACAAATATCCCTATTCTTTTTTCTCATGGGTACCAAGTTAGTTACCCAGGTTGAATGTTTTATTGGGTATATGATCTTAGCATTCCATAAATTTAATATCATAATGGATTAGATCCTTGGATTTACATGCCTTTTCTTCTACCTAAAAGGCTTTGCATCAAGATCTAGCTTAATAGTATGTTGGATAACTTTTCTTTCATATACCTTGAGGTCTTCATATGACCATGCCACAATATCTTGGTATTTTAAGAATAAGGATTTGATATCTTCAGCTTCCTCTGGTGAACATCAAACTCCAACATTGAGCTTCTTTTCAGTACCAACTTCAACTTATTTATAGATTTTTTTATTGACTTTCATAGCTTTGGTCTTTTTCCTATCCTCATTATCAAATAAGCTTTCTAGGGTGACCAACCCTCTAGGAATGTGATTGTTTCTTAGTTGAATAACATCTTGTTGATCAATATATTTAGGATTCTCTTCTTGGATAGTGGAGAGACATGCTTATCTTACCATAAAGTCAATTATATGTTCATCACTTTCAAAAACCTTCTATAAAATCTGCTTGTTTGGTACAGCGGGTCTAAAAAATCATTTTGATTCTCTTAGCTTTCTTGATTCCAAAGTCTACAAAAGGGTTGAAGTTAGCCCCATTTGTTGCTAAGGAATATTCGAGAGTATTTTTTTCTCTGGAAATAAATTTAATCTAGGGCATCAAAGGATTCCATCAGATCCCATACCCTAAATCTATAAGCTTTTAGGTAATGGTGCTTATTGCTGCACTTGTTTCTTACATGATGGACTATTAACTCAGAATCAACATATATGTTTAAAATCTTGATTCCCATGCTTTTTTCTTGTATCAATCCAAGGCATAAAGCCTCGTATTCTACAACATTATTTGTACATGACCATGTTAGCCTATAGGTAAAGTTCTTTGTCCCCTCTACTCGGGACTATAAAACCACACCAGCTCCTGCACCATTTTTGCATTTAGCACCGTCAAAGTGCATGGTCCATGTTTCTTTTTCTCTCAAAGACTGATTGGATATGGTAGGGATTTTCTTCTTTGATTCAGTTGAGATACTATATGTTCCCATACCAGTCCCAAACTTATTGTAATCCTCTATAAAAGTCAACTCATCCTCAATATCTAACTCCTCAAAGTTTTCAAAAAGCTCAAATTATTCCAGGGGAGTAATATTGCACATGTCTTCCTCAATATTTTCAATATGATAAGCTACTGGATTTTTAGGTGTTATCCTTATTATCTTTCCTTTGAAAGGAATCACCATACTAGAATAATCCAAGTACATACATCTACCCAATTTTGAAGTAAATTCCCTTGAAAGGCATAATCCAAAATAGGGTTCTAGGTCAACCACCACTATTTCTTGTACTATTGTCACCTCAGGGGCTCTATGCAACCTCATTGAAACATATTTTATAACTCCAACTATCTTAATAGGTGTCCCATCCAATTTTTAACACTCTAGGACAAGTTTAGGTATACTCTATACCCATTTCTTCATATACTACTTTAGGCATAATTGTAGTCGATGCTCTTGAATCTATCATACAATTTTGGACTATCCAACCTTCCATCCTCAGGGATATATAGAAATGAGGAGGTTTATTATTTAAAATCGTAGGGGACATTTCCTTATTTTCTAATAGTATACTAAGGATTATAGTGGAATGCTTATCTTGTGGATACTTGTTGAGGGAAGCCTTAAGCAGATCTATCTAATCAAGAATGAACAAAATGTCATAAAGGCTAGCTTTTTATGGAATCGTTTTCATCTCTTCCATAATATTATACTCAAACTTAGTCAGGGGAGGTCTTTCAGACCTTATTTCTAGATTACCATATTTTCTTTTATACTGCTGAGTGGCTTCTATCCTTTACCTTTTGGTAATAGAGGGGAATCTAAGCCTTTCCTAAGCCTCATATTTAGATCTCATCCGATCTCATTTAGTTTCCCTTTCCAATCTCTTAAGAAGACTATATGTATTCTATTTCCCTTTAGCTTGAGAAATGGGGAAAGTATCACCACTTTGAGGAAGGGGATCAACTCTTTTTGAGAAGGGACTTGGAATTGTCCCATTTTTTGGGGATCTACTTGCAAGGTTTTCTTTCCAGACCTTGTCATAACAACAATTGGGCTGTCTTCCTCCAGATATTTCCCCACCATGATTTGATCAGGTTGCCATAACATATTTACCCTCCCTTTTTGATTCCTTTTATTTTGATCCATAGCTTTTTGGACATGGTGTTGGTACATAACATAAGACTGTGAGTCATGAGGGTCATTACATACTAGACACCAAACATTTGCAAGAGTAGAATCTGAGAAAAACTCAGGATATTCATATGCTGCATTCACTCCAACCATAGTACTGTTACTAGGATAGGTCTTTGATATTTATTTACATATGGAAATCTTCTTTGCTGTGACCTTTCTTGGTCTCTCTTTTCCATTGAATTCATTCTATTGCTTAGAGTTTTTAGAGTATTTTGTATATCAATAATAACAAAAAACTCTTGAGAAGGTTGAGAAGGAAGGGGAGGGAAAGGAACTACAGAGGATGATGGTTTTGGTTGAGGAATGGTATTCATTTGTGGAGATAGGGATGATAAAGAAAGGGGATCCATGTAAGATGGGTTTGCAGTTTGGATTTGGCCATTAGTGGCTTTTGAGTTATAAGGCAACATAGTTTTTGGGGGTAGTCTCCCCATATTAATTAGGATATTCTCAGCATGAACTACTGCATTATAAACTTGGGGGAATATTTCCACTTTATATTTCTATGTTTGCAAGCCTAACTATGATACAAGAGCTCTGATATAATACATATAGGCCAAGCATACAACTGGTCTAGCTGTGGGAGGTATTCTCTTCCATGTTCTGCTAAACCTCAAATTAAAATATGAGATAGTTTCTTGCTGGGATTTTTGCATGGATGTGAACTGGTTGAGCAGGGAGAAAGGGTCAGCAGACTCATTAAACTCTTCCACAAAAGGCTCAGCCAATGCTTGCCATGAAGTGATGGTGTTATCTTCCAGATTTCTAAACCAATGTAATATATTTCCTCTTAAGGGCAAGGCTAGAATTCTCATGATAATATCCTCCTCTTTTATGTTGTGAATTGATGCCAAATTTAAAATATCCTGATAGTGCTCATAGGATATCTTAATTGATCCATCATAAGTGGGGATAGCCTTGGATATAGCCTGGGGGATGGCATTCATTTGGGCTAATCTCAGGGGACCGAATATGTTCTAGCTGGGGTATTTTTGTAATGGTTGATTAGGAGCCATATTTTATACCATATTTCTAGGTGTAGGTCTTTTTGGAGGAACTATTGGATTAACTGCACGATTTTCCTCAGGAAGCTCTTCTTCTGAGAGGAAATCTTGATTCAAAATTTTGACAACAGTAGACCCTCTATAAGGTAATTCACAATAAAAATAGGAGTCAAGGTTATTCATTTTGAAAGACCTGGTATACATGAAAGGACACTAGTCTACAAGGGTAATTCTTTTTTTGGGTTTAAGAACTAGGGAGTCACCAAGTGAATTTGCTATTCTCCACTTATAAGGTCAAGACAATTCACCAAATCTTGATTCCTCCGGGTTGAGATAAACAATAACTCATATGATGGGTTTTCGTGTTCCTTGTGAATTGGTCCCATCGGGTGTGCCAAAAACTATTGGGAACTAAATTGCATCAATTTTTACTCAATACTGTGGTTGCCTATCTTCCTACTTTCTATCCAGGCATGCACCTGATAGCTACAACTCAACACTCAACATTGGATGGACCAAAATAGGAGTTTCAGATCCAACCTCCAGAGTAGGCTAGTTTCTTATCAACTTAAATAGGGTTTTGACACAATTATGCTCACTTAGGGTTTTAGAGATTAGGGTAAGAAAAGGTTAGGGTTAGAAAATGTGAACAATAGTGGATGGATAGGCTAATAGCATTGCACTACAACAAAAAGCTCCAAAAAATCAATTTGAAGACACATTACTTAGATCAATATTATCTCAAATTAAATGTACTTTCATTCATTAAAGAACAATAGAGAAATATTGTAGACAATAATTTCAATATCTAAACAATGATAATCCAAATAGCAGAATTCACCAATATCTAGATTTTACAAAAATGCACTCCCTAGAAACAAAGATCTAATTCAGAAGTAGATTTCAATTACCCTAGAAGCTAGTAATCCATTAATTTGGCATAAACTAACCATTCAAGTATTCACAAAAATGCAACTAAAGAATTTGAACCTCTGATAGCGAATTATGAAGACACAAAATTTGAGGTGAATATCAATGTAATGCTCCTTTCATTAGCCCTTGGGAATATTTATAGTAGCACATGCAAACACACTAGAGCCAACCCTTTAAAAATGAGGGTTCGACCTCTATTTATAGTTTTGCAAAATTAAAATAATAAGAAACATTACAAAAATCACATTTTAACAGCTCAGTAGAGAGTTCTTGTTGGCATTCTTTTATTGGTTCAAACTTCAAAAAATCCACTACAAGTGGACCGCCATGGTAGCTTGAAACCTCTACAACTTGCTAGTTGTTTGATGCTAACTAGAGTTCTAGTCGTTGGAGACTGCATATGCATTGTTTATCATTCTTGGAAATCTTCTACCATCGTCGATCTACAACCGTATCTAGTTCTTGTTTTCTTGAAACCCTCAACGCTTCAACTTACTCCTCCTACTGACAGTTTCAACTTCGATGAGATATTACTTTTATATTATTCATAATTCTCAACAAAGTCTCGACCATCGATCTCCCCCATTGTATGGCTATGATTTAATCTATCATAATATTGATATAATGGCAAGGAAGAACACAATGCCATTCTGCTTTAAAATTGATGACGTCAACTTTCATGCTTTAGAACTTGCATAATGCCAATCCAACACTAAAATGCCTTGAAAGTGAAGCGGGATGAAATTCGCTCCCTATCCTTTGTTTTTCTTCTTTAGCGATGAATAATTCACCAATCCACACAAAAAAGGTTGATGATGTCATATATCCTTCAAAACTCTGTGGATTACATTTCAAACCCAAGAAAGTTTTGTCCTATGAACACCATTACAGACCTGATGCAATGTAAAGGGATTCTTACTCCATTCTATGCTGTCTTCAAAGTAAACACTTCTTGTCACCATTCTGAAAGAAAGTTAGTCAAAAATACCTTCTTCATGAATCCACATTGCTTGTACATAGCACTCCACATTCTATCACCATTTTAGGCAAAAATGTTTCATGCGCTCTCTGGAATCGGGCTCTCCAACACTTAACCGCTCAAAAGATATCAAAGAATATGAAGCGGTCTTCAATCCACACTTATTTTATGCTGATGTCATCCATTCAAAAATTTTTACGAATTCAAGGAACGTCGTCAGTCCGAAGCCAAAGACATAATAAATTAAGGGAAATTGCTCCAAGTGCGAATATTCATCAAGTGTTGGGCGGATTTGTGGCCTTTGTTGTGGATCCGCTCCAAAATACACTACAAAGTGTGTGGAATGATATATTCATATCTTAGATAAAATTTTCAAAACTTTCCTAAGTATGTGGCCATTTTGGGACTACAAGAATGTCCTCACAAGGATTGGGTAAAAATTAACTAACTTTGATGGGACCACAAAAGAGAATCTAGATTATGCTGGTGCTGGAGGTCTCATCAAGAATGTCAAAGGTTAGGTAGTGGTTGCATATGTTGAGGATCTAGGAATTACCATAAATCACAAAGATGAAGCAAGGGTGATGCTTATGGGCCTCTGAATTGCAATGAATTTAGGTTTTAGGAGAATTATTCTCGAGGGGGATTCCAAGAATATTATAAATTCCCTTAAAAAAGGGGAGCTAAATAATTCTAGCATTTTCCAAATAATTACATATGTGAGGACTATTTTTTGAAACCTAGAAGAAATTTGAATTAAACATATTTATAGAGAGGGAAAAAAGTTTTTGATAAAATGGTGAATATGGTAGTTATATCTGATAATTTCAAGGTTTTGTCATATGCCCCCATGGAATTGAAAGAGATTATAAGAATTGATAATGAAACTAGCAGATAAAGAGGGTAGAGAAAAGTAGAATACTTATTGGGATCATGCGATGAAGGATTTGAGCACATTAAATTACATTTCTATCAACAATTTCTTTATCAATCATGTGAAGCATTGAGAACTACATAAGCCTTGTCAAATAGGAAGATAGCAGAATGGTTATTTTTTTAGCTTCTCCATAAGTAGGTTTAGCTCAGGTTTAATTATTTTACTAAGATAGGGCTATCTTGCATTTGACTAATCTTCTCTTATTTTTTTTCTTGTACAACATTCGATCTCTTTGTAAAGGGTCGAGGCCCTCCAACCCCCTTTTCTTATCAATACCAAAAAACAAAACCTATAAGATAGGGTAATACTATGTAATAATCCTCAAGAAATGAATAACACCATGATACCTTTCAATATGATAGAGCAACTCTATGGAGGAATACCTTTAAATCCAAATATAGTACCATGATACTTAATACCTCACAACTTGCAATACTCATTACAAAATCATTTCCCTAAAAATAATATATACCTAATTATAGTATAGGTAAATACCTAATAATTTATTAAAAAATTCCCTTCCTAGGATTCTAAAAATAGCATCACTTTTAAAAAAAAATCCCATTACTATTGATAATAATATCATTGCTATTACTATATACTTAATATTTAAGCTAAAGTACTATCTAGTATGTGAGTTTGAAATCATTAGCCTTTAAATACAATCACCTATACTACATTAAAAGTAATCATATATTCTTGTACTTAAGTCATTATGATCACATTAATTTTCAATGCTTTGATTAGAGTGATAAATCACATATCGTGATACATAGTTCACCAATTCTACAAACGATTTTAATTTGAAGGTTTTCTTCACTTAAGGTAGAAGTTAAATATTTCTTTCATTCTATTTTCTATTAGTTACAAATCATAGCAAATAATAGAAATTTTATTTGCATTATATTTAATATTATATTGCTTATATGTTTTAAGATGCATCCTACTATATGCACTACTTCTATAATATGAAGATATAAATGTAGAATTTTAAACATTTTATGTACAAGTAAATTTTCATCCAAAAATTTAGTAGGAGAGGATAATTATAAGTTTCCAAAAGTATAAGATATATGCATTGATTTTCATCTCATTTCATTTTGCATTATTGAAAGGCATATAATGGTTATCAACCCATGAGGTTTAATTCATGTGTCTTTGATTTATTATTACATGTCAAAAAATTACTTAACAAAGGTAAGAATAAGCCAAACAATCTATTCTGTTCATAACTTAAATTTATGTTTGTGGAAAAATTGATCAATTAACCTAATTTATATATGTTTACCTTTTTTTACTTATGAAATAATTTAGTGGGATTTATATTTTAAATCACAAGGTACTATAATTGAATTCCTTCAAACTCATATTAAAAGAATTCAATGATGTTTTTCCTTTTTTCAAAAATGAATAATAAATTTAGTAGTTAGAATACAATGAACAATTCCTTCAACTATAAAAATATTATTTATAACATAAATTCTTTAGCGTACTTTTCCAATTGGAATGGAAGGACACATTTAAAAGGAAGGTAAAATACTAGTTTATTTGATAAGTACAAACTCACAAAATACAAAAATAACTTAGGAGTTTCTTTCCAATCATGTACACATGGTCAAGAATCAAGATTTTGTTTTATCATACTTTGTTAATATCAATTCAATCAATTCATTCTTTATCTTTAGGTAAGCAATTGTTACATCATCAGGTACAAGAATCAACAATGATTATAATAGTTCAAGGGAAATGTACAAGCATGCTAGAAGTCAAGTATCTTAATCCAAACTCATACGATTCCTTATTTTTGAATAAGTAATAGTTCACACCATCTGAAAGAAACTTATATGATAGTAATGACAATTTCTTGAATTTTTTTAGAAGTTTCCATGGGTATATCAATTACAAAATATACCTTATGTAAGTCATTTACTAGCTTTCTTTCATAAATTTCAATCATAGTCATTCATCTCTACTAGAATAAATTACCAAAATATAATATCTAAATCATTTATAAAATAGTAATTTTAGTACGCACACATGGCATATTCTTTTTGTGGCATACCATATGAACTAGTCCACCATTAGTGCATGCTAACATTTATGATGACTAGAGAAGGCATATACATCTTATATCCTAGAAGGGAGGGTGAATATCATCAAATTAGTTTACCATCCATACATAGAACCATAATATTCCCCCTTATTAGCTCTGCTACTCAAGATTACTAACCCTCCATTGAAGGTGAAAATACAAAACAACAATAAACTAACAAAGTATACAGTTTTAGTGACAATATATTTACATGGAATCACATAATAATGTAAATTAATGAATGGAATAATTAGTACAAATTATAATTTTTTCCAAATTTATTTATGTACAATCTATACTACTATACTTAGGTATATGCCTAAATACAATCATACATGCTATTATTAAATGCACTCATCAATTCTTACAAATGTTGAAAGTGTAATCTAACTTATGGCCAAGGTCGACATTGTATGACATTCTATGATGAAATTTTGTATAGGCCTATGCGAATTCATTGTATAAGGTATTTAGTTATCCATTTATGTAAGTCCTATGGGCCATGGTAAATCCTATTATGGTTAAACCTATTTATATTTTTTAAACCTAAAGTTATCATGGTATGTTGGATTAGGATAATATGATTATGTAATTGGTGTTTTTGATTTGGTATAAATGTCCCTACCACTCCATCCAATTTATCAAATTTTTGTGATCCTTATCTATGGATAATATAGTGATTATTTATGGTGCCTACAAATGCCCACTATCTATCTCTTTTTCATCATTTTTTTTATGATTTTTGTATAATATTTGAGAGGATGGATTTCTTATATTTATTTTTGGAAATAGGTGTGAGTTTCAATATGGTATCATATTAGGTATGGAATGGCATTGCTTGATCATGTATAAATTAAAATTGGAGCCTTCAATCCTTATTTCTAGATTTAGGGTAAAATTTTATTCAAATATTCATAAGCATATTCAACATAAGAAATAAAGAATATTTTTCTTCCATGTTTTCTCATCTATAATTCTATTTATTCTAACGAATTCACCTCTTCACCACTATTATTTATGTCAATAGATTTTTCTATGGTTTAGATTCAATATTGCATCATAATTCTATTTCATAGAGAGGCTATGGTGCTTTGTATGGAAGAAGGGTAAAGGTGGCATTTTTTAAATTAATTTTTTTTTATTTCTCTCACATCTACCATTTTATTGAAAGTTTGGCATCAATTTTCAATGCATAATGAGTATAGGGGGCATGCTCAATTACATTCACAAGGGGAACTAAAGAGAAGAGTTAGGAAGATTCAAAGGAGTGAAAGGGAGGAGGTCACAAGTTCAAGTTGGACCCCATTTTTTAATTTTTTTTTGTTGATCAGAAACTAGGTCAAGTAGCAATTTTTTTTTTCTTCAGCTAGTCAATAAATATAAAGCATTTATCAATTAAGAGGTACAAGGGGTTTGAGTATAATGGGATGATGGGTTCAAAACTCACATCCACTTATTTTGATTCTACATTATTTTTTAATTTAGATGAAGTTATTCAAGGAGGTATGAATAGCCTTATATTAACTATTACCCTACCTTTGTTGGCCAGTGCAAGGGCGTTATAAATAGTAAGGTATGTGTTAAAATCACCAGAATGCATTTTTGGTATATTATTCCTTATTTCCAACTAAATTAAGTTTCATTTCATGAAGAAGGAAAGTGCCTCCCATGATTCAAATTGAAGGTTGATAGTGTGGTTAGCATGAATATCTTTGCTCTTGGATAACCCATATTTAACTCCCTCGTTTAAATTTTTTAAAGGAAAGCAGCGAGTCCTTGGTTAGCATGACACACTTGTGTGTAAAATAAGACCTATTTTAACATATTTATATGAATTTAAACAATAGGAATTAAGCACATGTTAAATTAATAATCTATTTATGACTATTTGGCATAGATTAAGTGGTAGAAACCAAAGAATCAATGGTTTCCAAGTAAAAAAATATGATTGGACACTATATTTTTAAGGTTTGGAGTGTTCATTTTTTGAGGTCCATTAAGGCAGAACTTCTAGATGCCATAAATTTTGCATACATAAGTTTTCTAATCCATTTTTTCAAATTGCATGGTTTTTTAAGATCTTTGCATTGGTGACATCAATTCAAGGACCTATTACAATGTTGAGGGTTGAGTTGTGTAAGATGGATCTATGAGCCTATGCTACTTGTATTAATGGATGAAATTATAACATATATATAACTTAAAATATTGGTTTAATGCATAGTAAGAAACTATGGTGAATTTTTAAAAAGAAACAACCCTCTATGAAGAAACTCACAAACATAAGCAAGAAGAAGCTCTTGATCTATTCTCATAACTTATTGAACTAGAGCTACCTTTCCATATCAAGAAGAGAATAAACTATTAAGATATGGTCAAAATTGCATTAGTTATTTGGGAAGGTAAATACAATTGAAGTAAGTTACTTGTAAATATATCTCTCTTATCTTAAATTGGATGAGTTTAATAATGTTGAGTAAATTACAAGATTTTGGACACTAAGAGCATATATTGCATCTTCTAGTGGAAAACAAAAATATGATGCAAATTTCATGAAAATATTCCTTTCTAATATCTTTATCCTTTTTAGATATTGAACCTCATCATTCATGTAGTTCCTATGTTCTTTCAAACAATAATTTTTTTAATATCTTGATCAAACCTATAATGATTAGGTAGCAATGGGGAATTGTGGAGGTAATTCATAACTACAAGATCATGCAAAGGAATTCAAACCTAAGGATACTAAGACCTAGGGGCCCAAGGTATAGATAAAGTATTCAAATAAGTTGAAGACCATTAATCGATACTATAAGAATGAAAGACATCCAACCAAAAATTGATTACTAAAGCTACAAAGAATTGAAGTTGAGTTTATTAACATAGGTAGTGTTGAGTGGTATTTTCAACCAGCTGTGAAAGTACAACTCTCCTTTAGGATTTGGGTCCCAAATCCCCTCTTGCAAAGAAGTCAAACAAACAACTTCTCCAAGGTCTCCGTTGTATTAGCATTTGCATATGTATATTAGTAATCTCAAATAAAGATAATCAATTTAAATGCTTGGAACACCTTAGTGATTGCAAGTAGCTGTAAACAAGGGGCAATGTTGGTTTATTTCACCATGAAACTTTAGTGATTGTTCATTGTTTTTTTTTTAGATTTTGTAATTTTTAAATGTTCATTTTAAATAAATTAAACCTTCGGGAAAAATAAAATAAAATGAAAAAGAAATGCAGAAAATTAAAAATAGAACACATTCAGTCTGATGCTATCCTGTTCCGACAAAACCGAAGATATGAGGTTTCCATGCATGCAACCTAACCTATTGGACCTGCAAAACATGCACAATCCTGATAAGCTAAGTGCTGGCTCCTAAGGATTTGAATGAGGTTTTTAGATTTAAGCATTCGCATGCAGCAACCAAGAAAAACTTGTATCAACTACATTTACAAGCCTAAAATCTGAAAAGGGAAAATAGACATTTAATCTTGCATGCAGAAAATGACTCCTTCTTTCTTGCCCATAAGATGCAAATTTCTGAAATATTATCTGCATTAAATATTTGTCATTTTACAATAGCAGAATCTCTGGTTTTTCCAAAACCAGAAAAAGTGGAAGAAAAGCACTCCAAAGCAGGTCCAGAATGGCTCATCACCCTCAGCTCTGCAACCCTGCTCCCAATGGTTTTCGACCCCGTACCAATCTGTGCCTCTGCATTTTATACTTGCTAGCAAATTGCTTCTCCTTCCATGACGGTTCGTTTCTTTTCCCAGATTGCATTTCTATTCGATGTCTTAAACGTTTAATATTCTCGGTGAACTGTAACGCTTCTGTCGCCCTTACACTTTTATGCCACGTGTTTCGTGCTCCTTTGCATGTTTCGTAACTGCCCCTTATAAATCATGAAAAAAAATAGCATGTCACGATATCGCGACGTTTTTCTGCATGCAACTTTGCTCTTCCACCTGCACCACGAAAATAAGACATGTCACGAAATCGTGACAATTTCCTGGATGCAGCCTTGTCAGCCTTCATGCATAGCGAAAATGAGACATGTCATGAAATCATGACATTTTTATGCTATCGAGCTATGCAGATGCAACCTGTCGTGAAATCACGACGTTTTTCTCTATCACTGGGTTTTGTTGCACTTAGCCACGAAAATGCGACATGTCACGAAATCGTGACACTTTTCTCTTCTGCACCATCTTTTGCTTTCTGTCGTGAAATCGCGACAATTTTTCATTTCGTACCACTTGGCCGCTTTCTATCGTGAAATCGTGATGCTTTTCTCTTTCGGGTATCTCACTGCTTCCTGTCATGAAATCCCGATAATTTTTCATTCTGGGCTATCCAGCTGCTTTCTATCACAAAATCGTGATGCCTTTCATCTTCATATCCCTTGGCTGCTTCCTGTCACGAAATCATGACGCTTTCTCTTTCCATACCATCTCACTGTTTCCTGTCGTAAAAACATGACTTGTCACGATTTCACAACTTCTGCATTGACTCTTCTCTTGCTGTCTTGCACCACGATTTCACAACACGTCACGATATCATGACATTTTCTCTTCATGATGCATTTTGCTACTCCTAGCCATGAAAACGTGACATGTCGCGATATCATGACAACTTTTCATTTCTGGCCGCGATGGAGCAACATGTCGCGATATCGCGACAACTTTTTTTTTCTCGACGGACATGTCGTGATATCGCGACCACAAGATATCGACAACTTTCTATTGCCGCGATGGAGCAACATGTCGCGATATCATCGACACTTCTTCCTTTTGTGAAATTTTTGCTTTTTCCTTGATTTTTTAGCATCTGGGCTACTGCAGTTTTCTTTGAAAGCATGCAAAAAAGGTGGGTCCCCAATTTTGGGGTGTGTTGTGGATCAGCCACAACAAATGGTGACTCTGTTGTCAAATGCTCCTGAGCATTTTGGTGAGAACCCAACCTGAAATATACAAGCTTAGATACAGGCGTCAGCACATAAAGATAAACAAATACCGATAGATCAGAAATACATGAAACATCAGAATCATAAGTATCAGCTCGATGTGTGCAATGTGTTTCATTCCCTATCATTTGAACTTGATCAACATTCCATTGTCAGTTTTACTTATGATTTGTATGCAAGGCTATGAATGATTTGTGCAGGATTTGATGCATGATGAAGATGCTAGAGACATAACAACCTGCTTTACAAAGGCTCAAACCTTCTAATATCATGAACAAACATATTCAAGCTGTCAAACCCTCTTAGGACCAAATATATGTATACTGAATTAATTTACTAGATCCCAAAGTTGGTTATGTGTCACTACCATCTTGAACCCATGTGCAAGTGTGAGTGAAATCAGAACTTTGGGGAATAGGATTCCCAACCTAAGCGAGATGGGAATTTAACCCTATCCTTACTATTCTGATTTGGAGTTCATTACCTCATCTTGAACAAAATGATTTAACCGATTATGGATGAAATTGTCAAGCTAGTCTATCCATATGAGCAATCAGTGGTCTTGCTTTTAGACAAGACATGATGCCACGCATGAGCACTTAACCCCATAATCCATGATTTGGCTTCATTCATTCTCTTTTTTTTTATTTCTTGGACCTTTGGGATGACTACCCATCCTTGCTAGGGACATGTAGTACGATCCCTCCAATCCAATATTAAGATGAAATGGGAAACATTAATTTTTATTTTTGTTTCTTGGACTTTTGGGATGACTACCCATCCTTTGCAGAGGACATGTAGTACGATCCTTCCCATCCAAGTTTTATGATAAAATGAAAGATGGAAGCTTTGGGGAATCGGATTCTCAACCTAGGTAAGATGAGAATTATGCCCTATCCTTACTACTCCATGAAGGTCAAATCAGAGCTTTGGGGAATTGGATCCTCAACCTAAGCGAGATGAGGATTTAACCCTATCCTTACTACTTTGATTTTAGGCTTTAAGCATTATGGGAGTGGTAAAAACCATTGTTTTAAGGATTATGTTGCATGATAGGACAGACATGGACTATTCCTTTCGCCTCACCTTTTCTTCCAAGTATGGTTTTAACCATTTTGCTCAAGACTCTCTTTAATATGCGTAGAACGTGCTTGGTTCAAGATAGTTCGGGCATCAGTTCCCAACCTTAGGATTTTTTATGTTTTATGTTATAGAATAACCCTAAGAGGATTCAACACCTTTTCAATGATTGTACATGACATGAAGATGCAACTAAGATGAAATATATATGCAGTGTGGAATATAACATGAGATATGAATGCATTGCTTCTTTTGAAATGTTAATGGAGTATATCATCTACTTTACCATAATGTGTAAAACTGACAACTTCATGCATCACAAGATTCAAACGATAATATTTAAAATGTTTGTGTTACTTGTTGAGCTTTCTACAATACAATTCCAATGTTTCATATTCTCCTGATTTTAGGCATAAGTTGACATCTCAAATTTTTTTTTTTTTTTAACAAACCAAACATGTCCATAGGACCAACACATAACTTTAAATCAAAACTTATTCAATCCAAAACCAAAATGCAATCCAAAAATGAAAATTTGAAAACACAAACCAAAACCAAAAATCAAAACCTATATACAAATGTACAAAATAATACAAGATGATGCAAAGCTTGGATTATCACTTTCCTGGATCCCAAACATGATTAGAACATTTCAACAAAAATATAACGTGATGTGCATGCCAAATGATGTAGGAATCCAAAAAAAACAATATTATACCACACCATGCAACAACTTTTAACTTACCTTGCTCACCCCACCAATTTGATTTAGTTCTATTACCAACATCATAGGTGAGATTCAAATCAAATTGATTAGACAATGGTTGGTATTCAATTTTATTTTGTCTATTCTTTAAAGTGCAAGTTTCATCATTCCATTCATGATTTAGAAGTAGGCTTTCCTTTTCAAATGTGAAATATTGCAAACAAGAGCCTATTTCTAAAAGTCTTGAATTCAAATTATTTTTCGAGATTTTAAAGCAATCAAAATCAATCAAAACTTGACAAACATCACCGAGATTTGACATTTCATCATTAATGACATTAGCATCCAAAGGGACATCATGTAATCCATCACTTAAAATTTTTGTAGCTACTACCAAAGGTAAAGATTTCACCTTGTCACCCATACTCAACCCATCATAATTAGAATTTACAACAACTTGATGAGTGTTAGTAGCTTTTTCCTTTTTCTCATTGTCTTCTTCATCATCCAACACCTGTTCAAAAACACCAAAGTTAGGCACCCAATCAAACATGCGTCCATATTTTTCAAAACAAGAGCCTAGTTTTTCAAGATATGTGTCGCGTGACACCTTTCCCTGATCAATGGCTTGAGTTGCCTCAAAATCCATATTTTCATTAGGATCATCAATAGTATCAAACCCACACCACTTAGGTTTTGTAATTTCATCATTTTGAGATGGCATAGACATAGTAGAAACAATAGGTGGATCAAGATTTTTGATTTCTTGCCCCTCAAGGGGAACAAAAACAATTGATTCTCCTTCTTCATCCATGGTAGTAGAATCATTATCCTTCCCCAACCTTTGATGAGATTCCAACCCTTCTTCCAAAGCATTCTTAGATTGTACAGGACTTGTAACATCCTCATATGAAAGGGCAATCGTATTATCCTGCATATCAATAGGCACACAAATTTCATTAGCAGTTTTGGAGTGAGCATACTCTTCCCTAGAATCATGATGATCATCTTTCAAAATCAAATTGTGATGCTCAACTATTTCTTCATCATCCTTTAATTCATCAACATGTTTCTCATCAAATTTATCTTCACCTTCCTTAGATGGTTCAATTACTTCCAAAATTGGGTTATTGCTTGTATTCAAATTGATAAGGCCATCATAATCCACATGTGTAACCCATGATTCAAGTTTAACATAATTTGGAAGGTGTGAATTTTCTTGGCCATTATCTTCAACAATGTCATCCGAAACAGATTCATCCTCGTAGAATTCATCTTTTGGTGAGTCAAGGGTTCCCAATCTGTCACATGTTTCAATACTAGTTGGATCTAGTACTCCTCCCTTGCCTAAAATCATATTATTATGAAAATCATTGAAATTGATTTTAGAAACATCTTTTGAATCAAGATGAGTATTTTGAAGTTGATTCATACTTAAGAAAGATGGTTGATCTTGCATAGTAGGTTGAGGATTTTGAAATTGATTGAAGCTTGGGAGTGATTGTTGATTCTGAAATTGATTCAAACTTGAACTCGGTTGAGGTGGATAAATCATTGGGTGGGTAAAGGAGGTATTAAATGATTGAAAATTATATGATCCAAAACCCACACCATAATTTTGACAACTCAATTGTTGCTCAATTGCCATTGCTTGAGTATAGGCTTGTGACAAAGATGTGATTAGAGGCATCCCTCGCAAATATGTGGAAGTGAGTGGGTCAAGAGCATTGACATATATTTGGAGAGCCACTTCTTCTTGCAGAACATAAAATGTCACTAATTGAGTATATAATCCAAAGAACCTTTCAGAAAATGACTTCACATTTTCACTTGGTCCTTTTTTAATAGTGAAAAACTGCTCATACATGCGGATTGAGTCAACTTGCTTTTTGTTGAATTGATTAAGAAATGCTGCCTCTAGTTGAGCCCAAGAAGTGATAGACCCTAAAGGTAGACTTGTAAACCAATCATATGCCACTTTGTCCAAGGTGTACAGGAACATTTTACAAGCAACATCATCATACCAACTTGTTAAGTGATTGGCACAAAATTTGAATGCTTGAATGTGTTCTTCTGCAGTATTTGTCCCATTAGACGAAAATCGAGGAAGACATCTCTCAAAACCAACGGGAAAATAATGTTGAACTCCCGGTATGTTCAATGGGCTACCTGGCATCCATGGTGAAAACATAGCCATTAGTGTATCTTAAAGAATACAACTTTAATATCAATTTTTTTTTTTTTTTAAATTAAATTAAATCACATTATTCCTGTATGAACAATCAAAGCGTTAGAACAATGCATAGCAATTCATGTCCTCCTTTTAACAGTACAAAGTTGTATTGTTAAAAGAGGGCTAAAGATAATAATCAATAGGGCATGAAATATTCAAAATTTAAATCCCTATAGCATTTAAATCAATCTAAAATAAACCGGTTCAGGCCCTCCTTCTAGCGCCAAAATGTTGAGTGGTGTTAGAGGAGGCCGAAGATGCTAATCAAATGGACTTGAAATATTTAGCAATGTAAAGCTCTTAAACAATTATAAACCTGTAGCATCTAAAATCATGATAAAATAAACCCTTTCATGCCCTCCTTCTAGCGCCAAAATGTTGAGTGGTATTTTCACCCAGCTGTGAAAGTACAACTCTCCTTTAGGATTTGGGTCCCAAATCCCCTCTTGCAAAGAAGTCAAACAAACAACTTCTCCAAGGTCTCCGTTGTATTAGCATTTGCATATGTATATTAGTAATCTCAAATAAAGATAATCAATTTAAATGCTTGGAACACCTTAGTGATTGCAAGTAACTGTAAACAAGGGGCAATGTTGGTTTATTTCACCATGAAACTTTAGTGATTGTTCATTGTTTTTTTTTTAGATTTTGTAATTTTTAAATGTTCATTTTAAATAAATTAAACCTTCGGGAAAAATAAAATAAAATGAAAAAGAAATGCAGAAAATTAAAAATAGAACACATTCAGTCTGATGCTATCCTGTTTCGACAAAACCGAAGATATGAGGTTTCCATGCATGCAACCTAACCTATTGGACCTGCAAAACATGCACAATCCTGATAAGCTAAGTGCTGGCTCCTAAGGATTTGAATGAGGTTTTCAGATTTAAGCATTCGCATGCAAGCAACCAAGAAAAACTTGTATCAACTACATTTACAAGCCTAAAATCTGAAAAGGGAAAATAGACATTTAATCTTGCATGCAGAAAATGACTCCTTCTTTCTTGCCCATAAGATGCAAATTTTTGAAATAAGATCTGCATTAAATATATCTCATTTTACAATAGCAGAATCTCTGGTTTTTCCAAAACCAGAAAAAGTGGAAGAAAAGCACTCCAAAGCAGGTCCAGAATGGCTCATCACCCTCAGCTCTGCAACCCTGCTCCCAGCGGTTTCTGACCCCCGTACCAATCTGTGCCTCTGCATTTTATACTTGTTGGCAAATTGCTTCTCCTTCCATGACGGTTCGTTTCGTTTCCCAGATTGCATCGTTTCGTTTGACTTTCTGTTCGATGTCTTAAACATTTAATATTCTCGATGAACTGTAACGCTTCTGTCGCCCTTACACTTTTATGCCACGTGTTCCGTGCTCCTTTGCATGTTTCATAACTGCCCCCTGTAAATCATGACAAAAAAATAGCATGTCGCGATATCGCGATGTTTTTCTGCATGCAGCTTTGCTCTTCCACCTGGACCGCGAAAATAAGACATGTCACGAAATCGTGACATTTTCCTGTATGCAGCCTTGTCAGCCTTCATGCACAGTGAAAATGAGACATGTCATGAAATCGTGACATTTTTATGCTATCGGGATATGCAGATGCAACTTGTCATGAAATCATGACATTTTTCTCTATCGCTGGGTTTTGTTGCACTTAGCCACGAAAACACGACATGTCGCAAAATCATGACACTTTTCTCTTTTGCACCATATTCTGCTTTCTGTCATGAAATCGTGACAATTTTTCATTTCGTACCACTTGGCTGCTTTCTGTTGCGAAATCGTGACGCTTTTCTCTTTCAGGCTGTCTCACTGCTTCCTGTCGCGAAATCATGACAATTTTTCATTTCGGGCTGTCCAGCTGCTTTTTGTCATGAAATCGTGATGCCTTTCATCTTCGTATCCCTTGGCTGCTTCCTGTCGTGAAATCGTGACGCTTTCTCTTTCCGTACCATCTCGCTGTTTCCTGTCGTGAAAACGCGACATGTCGCGATTTCGTGACAACTTCTGCATTGACTCTTCTCTTGCTGCCTTGCACCGTGATTTCACAACACGTCGCGATATCGTGACATTTTCTCTTCATGATGCATTCTGCTGCTCCTAGCCGCGAAAACGTGACATGTCGCGATATCGCGACAACTTTTCATTTTTGGCCGCGATGGAGCAACATGTCGCGATATCGTGACAACTTTTCATTTTCGGCCGCGACGGAGCAACATGTCACGATATCACGACAAATTTTCATTTTTGGCCGTGACGGAGCAACATGTCATGATATCGCGACAACTTTTTATTTTTGGCCGCGATGGAGCAACATGTCGCGATATCGCGACAACTTTTTATTTTTGGCCGCGACGGAGCAACATGTCGCGATATCGTGACAACTTTTCATTTTCGGCCGCGATGGAGCGACATGTCGCGATATCGTGACAACTTTTTATTTTCGGTCGCGACGGAGCAACATGTCGCGATATCGCGACAACTTTTCATTTCTGGCCGCGACGGAGCGACATGTCGCGATATCGCGACACTTTTTCTCTTTTGTGAAATTTTTGCTTTTTCCTTGATTTTTTAGCATCTGGGCTACTGCAGTTTTCTTTGAAAGCATGCAAAAAAGGTGGGTCCCCAATTTTGGGGTGTGTTGTGGATCAGCCACAACAAGTAGTCATATTTTAGATGATGAGAGGGGATCAATATGGATCTTAATCAATTTTATAGGTTCACTAGAGCATCCATTATAGGAGGAATATGTTGTTATCACTAATTTATTTTATAGGTCTAAAGGTATAAAATTCATCTCTATCATTGTCTGAAAATATAGCATCACTATCACTTGAGTACTTACTTGCATTATTCGTATAGTATCTCCTCTTTTGCCTTTGGAATAACTTCTTTCCCTATATATTTTTTCCATCCTTGCTTTTCTTTTGGTGCCTATATCTTTCTGATTCCTTGTTCTTGTGACCCTATTTCTATTTATCATTGTTATTCTTAGCTTCTTGACAGTCAGTTGCAAAATGTCCATAATTTCAATATTTGAAACATTTAAAAGATCTTGTATCTCTAGATCTTCTTGAATCTTTATTCCTTTTGCCATAGTTTGATTCTTCATCACTAGATGACTCATTGCTTTATTTTGACTTCTTACCCTTAGTCTTCTTGATTACTTTGAATGCTACTTCCTTCTAGGGAATAGGATATTTTGTTCTTATCTCATGTTTTGTAAGAATACCAAGCAACATATCTCTTGTCAAAGTATCACCATCCATTGAAACTTCTATAGCAGAAACCTTTTCACTGAATCTATTTAGAAGAGTTCTTAAAACTTTTTCACAAACATTCGATTCATCAATCTTCATTCCAAGTTCTTGCATAGCATTAACAACATCATTAATTCGAAGTAGATAAGTACTAATATTTTCCTCATCCTTCATTCTTAACTCTTAAAATTATCCTTTGACATTTTGCATCTTTTATTTCTTGACACATTTATCTCCTCATATATATTTTGCAATTTATCCCACATGTCTTTTGCAGTTTCACAATGCATAACTTTCATAGACTCTGTTCTATGCAAACCTCTAAAAAGTGCATTCATTACTTTTGAATTGTAATGTTGTAGGAGCTTACCTTCCTTATCTATAGGAGGATTAATTAAGGGATCATATAAAAATTCAACTACTTCCCAAATTTTATTTCCAAGTACCATCAGGTAGATCTTCATTCTCATACTCCAATACATATAGTCACTTCCATAAAATACTGGTGCTAAATTATCTGAGGACACATTCTTAGAATCCATTATGTTCTTGTTAGATTTTCATTAAATATGTTAAACTCTTTTGAAGGAACCCACTATGATACCAATTGAAGAACACAAGATTATAATGAGAGGGGTGGTGAACAGTTTAAGATCACTTTTTACTTTTCTTTCTCAATCAATATTATGCAATGTAAATATAACAATATCAACAATAGTAATAAAAACAATGCACAAATCACCACACACAATAGAGACACCACAATTTACGTGGTTCATCCAATGTAGGCTACTCCACAAAAAATATTTCATTAAAATTTTCTCAATCAATCTCTTGGGAATTATTTCCCTATTACAATTTTTATGGATCTCTATCCAAAGGAGATACCAATCCCCTAAATCAAGTTCATGGATCTCTATTGACAGGATAACTCCTTCTCTCTACTCTGGTTGGTGATCCTCTAGAAGACTATTGCCTCCACTACACTGGCTTGTGGATCTCTCTCCATTGAAGACTCTTGTCCCCACTCATAAGACCTATCCTCACTACCCTAGCTAATGAATATCTATCCACTAGAGACTGCTGTCCTCTCTGATTTATCACCTCCAAAGCTCTGTCTCAAATCTATACTAAACATAGTCATTTGGTCTAGCA
This sequence comes from Wollemia nobilis, assembly GCA_028583015.1. Taxonomy (NCBI): domain Eukaryota; kingdom Viridiplantae; phylum Streptophyta; class Pinopsida; order Araucariales; family Araucariaceae; genus Wollemia; species Wollemia nobilis. The sequence goes on from JAQPPZ010003395.1 coordinate 1,918,831, forward strand.
CAAATCTGCTCAATCTCTATCTCTAATTTGGTACAAATCTATCCTCAAATCTTCTCAACAAGTCCACATAGATCTTGCTTAAATCTACTCAACAATTCCACACAAAAATTGCTCAAATATGCTCAACAAGTCCACACAAAGTTTTTTAAATCTACTCAACAAGTCCACATAGAACTTGCTTAAATTTTCTCAACAAGTCCACATAGAACTTGCTCAAATATTCTCAACAACTCCACACAAAACTTGCTCAAATCTACTCAACAAGTCTTCATAGAACTTGCTCAAATCTGCTCAATAAGTCCACATAGAACTTGCTCAAATCTGCTCAAAAAGTCCACACAGAACTTGTACAATCTTCTCAAAAAGTCCACACAAAATTTTTCTAATATGCTCAACAAGTCCAGACAGAACTTGCTCAAATATTCTCAACAGGTCCACACAGAACTTGTCTAATATTCTCAACAAGTCCACATAGAACTTGCTCAAATCTGCTCAACAAGTCCACATAGAACTTGTCCAATCTGCTCAACAAGTCCATAAAACTTGTCCAATCTGCTCAAAAAGTCCACACAAAACTTTTCCAATCTCATAGAAACATAAAGAGAATTGTTAGAGACTTAATATACTCTATACTCATCACAATGATCAATTACTTTCAATCACTCTATTAGAAACATAAGGAGAATTATTAGAGACTCAATATGTTTCAAATACAACTCAATGCTCAATCACTTTCTCAACTCAATTCAAAATATATAATAGTTTCATTTATGAAACTTGAACAATGACTTCACACATCCACTTGACTAGGCTCAACAAACTCTACTCAACCAATCACTCAACAAAATAATCCTTGTTCACAAACCCTAGTCCAAACATATGTTCACTCACTCAAAATGTTTCCAGCAATGCTCTACAACAAATCTCACATAACAATATAAATCTCAAATCGTTTCACCCTTCTATGTGTGTCAGAAGACTCTTTGTAGTGAGCATTACTACTTTGTAATTTTTCCCTCACTGATTCTTGCACTTTTTGGATATGCTCAGCAAATGCTTCTGCATCATCACTAACTTGTTCCCCAATTGGTAAATCAACCAAATATAATACAACTCTAGGATTTTGACCATAAATAATTTGGAAAGGAGATTTACCTGTCGACCTGTTCACTGAACTGTTGTATGCAAATTCAGCTTATGACCAGGCTAAATACCATTTTTTTGGTTTTTCTCCAACTATGCACTATAAGAGGTTTCCCAAGCTTCTGTTCACTACCTCTATTTGCCCATCGATATGTGGGTGGTAAGCACTACTGAAATGCAACCTGGTGTTCAACTTATTCCACAATGTCCTCCAAAAGTGACTCAAGAAATTAGTATCCCAATCATAAGTAATAGTATTTGGAACACCATGCAACCACACAATCTCATCAAATAATAAGACTGCAGTCCTAGTTACATCATTAGTTTTATGGCAAGCAATGAAATGCACCATTTTTGAAAATCTGTCTACCATAAAAAAAACTGAATCCTTACCCCTTTGTGTCTTGGGCAACCCCAACACAAAATCCACTCAGATTGGTCCATGGTCCTATAGGAACTGGCAGTGGCATATACAACCCTATATTTTGTGCATGGTCCTTAGCCATTTGACATACTCTGCATCTAGAGACAAACCTGATTATGTCTCTCTTCATTTTTGGCCAATAGTACTTCTCCTAAACAAGAGTGGTAGTTTTGGATACTCCAAAATGACCAGCCAAACCCCCACTATGTAATTCCCTCAAGATGTTCTCTCTCATAGAGCCATTGGGAATGCATAATTGATTATCCTTAAACAAGTAACCATTCTATAAAAAATACTCTTCAATAATAGTATGAGACTCACCCTCTACTGCACTTTTACACTATTGCACAATATTCCTAAAAGCTATATTAGATTCATACAGATATTTAATCCCCTCAAATCCTACCACTTCATTCTCCATAGTGGTCAACAACACAACTCTCCTAGTCAATGCATCAACAACCTTATTTTGTTTACCCGATTTGTGCTTCAGGACAAATGTATACTGTTGCAAAAATGAAACCCATTTGGCATGCATACTATTTAACTTTTTCTGAGAGTTGACATACCTCAATTATTCATGATCAATAAACAACACAAAATCCTTTGAGAGTAAGTAGTGCCTCCAATGTTTCAATACTTGCATAATTGCATAAAATTCCACATCAAATGTAGAATAATTCTTCCTTGCATCATTCAACTTCTCATTGAAAAATGCAACAGGCCAACCCTCTTGACTTAAGACACCACTAATTCCAACAAATGAGGCATCAAAATCAACCTCAAACACCTTACTAAAATTTGGTAACACTAGAACAAGGTCTTTCGACACCTTCTTCTTCAAGAGTTCAAAACTCTTTGTTGCTGCCATAGTCCATAAAACTCTTTCCCCTTCGTACACTCAGTTAAAGGGGCACCTATACTATTGAAGTTCCTGATGAACTTTCTGTAAAAGGTAGCTAGGCCATGAAAGCTCCTTACTTCTATTATAGTTCATGGAAGAGGCCATTCCAGAATTACCTTCACTTTCTCATCATCCATCCTCATGCCATCTCTTGAGATTACAAATCCTAAAAACACTAAACTATCCTGAAGAAATATACATTTCTTCAGGTTGACTTACAATTTCTCCTTCTTGAGCATGTCTAACACGAATTTCAGGTGTAACAAATGCTCCTCTTCACTTTTACTATAAATCAAATTATCATCAAAATACACAACCACAAACTTACCATTATATTCTCATAGTACTTTGTTCATCAACTATATAAATGTATTGGGTGCATTAGACAACCCAAATGGCATCACCATCCACTCGTAAAACCCATATTTTATCTTAAAAGATGTCTTTCATTCATTCCCTTCTCTAATTATGATCTGGTAGTAGCCACTTTGCAGATCAATTTTACTAAAGTATTTAGCTCCATCCAATCAATCCATCATGTCATCCACTCCCGACATAGGATACCAATAATTTATTGTGATATTGTTTATGGCTCTACTATCCACATGCATCCACCAGTCACCATATTTATTTAGGATTAGCAGGGATGGAGTTGCACATGGACTCATACTCTCCCTAACTAATCCCTTCTTTATCAACTTTGTCACTTGCCTACTCAACTCTACATTCTGTGTTGGGTTCAACCGATAAGCTACCTAATTTGGGAGCGCTGATCCTGGAATAAAATCCATGTGATGTTGGATATCCCTCTTTTGTGGTAGCCCATTTGGTAACTCCTCTAGTGTGACATATTTATATTCACTTAGAAACTTAGCAGTTGTTTTCAGCATAACAACTTCCTCTATTTCTAGCTTCCTATCTGTTAAGGCATAACATAAGCTAACATCCTTGATCTTTGCAAGAAACTCCTTCATCGTCAACAAGCTCTCACTCGATCCATCCTCCTTCAGAGGTACAAGAACTATCTTTACACCATCCTTCTAGAATGTGTAAGTATTATTTCTCCCATTATGGTTAGTAGCCCTGTCATACTACCAAGGTCTTCCCAACAGAATGTGACATGCATCCATCGGGATCACATCACACCACACTTCATCCTTGTAAGTAATCCCAATTGAAAATTTAATTAAAAACCTCTGATCTACTATTACCTCATTCCCCTTATTAACCCATGAGATGCAATATGGATAAGGATGCTTTTCGCATTCTAGGTTCATTTTATCAACCATGACATTTGACACCATATTCTCACAGCTACCACCATCAATGACAATGTTACATACCTTCCCTCCTGATGTACACCTTGTTTGAAAGATATTTTTTTGTAGCTCAAAATAATCACCATCTATGGTCTGGCCCTTCACTTTTCTCTACATCTTCTCTTTATTAGGAACAATCAATGTCCTCATTATCATAAGTGCTTCCCCCATGTCAGCAACAACTTCATCCTCATCCTACTCTTCCATATCAACTAGATTAACCCTTCCTTGTACTCCTTGACCCCTTTCTTGGACATCACATTAGGGACACTCAAATGCTCTGTGTCCCTCCTCACCACATCCATAACACGTATACGACCTTCTTGGATCATTCCCATTTCATCCACCATCGTAACCTCTACCTCATTGGTATCCTCTTCCTCTCAAATTTTGCCCATCTTCTTCTTGTTTAGCAGGTATTGAGGATTCTCCCTTGAGAAAATTAGATCCACTTTGACCCCGACCTGAAGAGGGTGTGAATCCCTTCTTACCTCTTCTATTAACCCTTTTTAATTTCTCCTCTGCCTTAAGGGCCATTTGATATGCATCCTCCACTATAAGAGTGCGATGCATGCTCATCTCATCTTGGACAACAAAACTTAGGCCATTTACATACCTAGTAGCCTTTTGGTCCTCCGTCTCATTATGCTCCACTTGAATGGATAGCTTGTAGAATTCATTATTATAGTCCTTGATGCTTTGATCCTTCTATTAGATATTCTAAAATCTATGAAATAGGATTTGGGAGTAGTCTACAGGTATAAATTTTTCTTGTAACTTCTTCTTCATATTTGTCCAATCCCTGATATTTTCCTTTCCATTCCTCTATCATGTAGTCTATCAATGATCCCACCAAATCAATGCATGTCCCTCCAACTTTTTGCATGTGAGCTTAAACTTCTTCTCTTCAGCAAGGTTACTTCATTCAAAATATTTTTCTAGGCTATTGATCCAATCGATCAACTCCTCTAGTTTCAACCCACCAACATATTTGAGAACCTCTATCTTGATCCTATATCGATTCTCCTTAATCCCCTCTAGATCTTGTATCAAAAATTTTTCAAAACCATGCCCTTCTTCCTCTGGACCCTCTATTTTTGCTTCTACGTGGACCTCAGATCTACGTTCCTCAGGTATGTTTTCATCATTAGATCCTTGATTTGCACGTGCCTTGGGATGTCTCTCTCCCATGCAACCAATCACACCAGTCAGTCATGCTATTTTTGCATTCAGATCCTTTATCTTCCTATTCATCTAGGCATATATTCTAGGTGGCATCTTCCCTTCACTAGTGAGATCACACCCACTCTGATACCAAATGATGTGAACTCAGCTACAAGAGACCAACAAAATGGACTCCAATCACATAACACAAATGCAATATAATGGAAGAAACCTACAAATTGATATTATTATCATTCTTGAATTCACACCCCTTCTCCAAAAGATTACAATCCATCATATAGAAATTGAAAACAGAAGAAATCCTAAAAACGTCTTTTTTAAAAAACTGCTAAAAATAGTTCATTTTCTAAAAACTACTAAAAATAGAAATGAGTCAGATTGTGCCCAAATTTGGTTCACACATACCTATTACAATAAAAAATATTACTTTAAAATATTAGGTCTCGAATTAAGGTGTAAGAAAAGATAATAAAATTCTAACATGCAAAAAAACCCAAAAAAACCAAGAACCTATTCTAAAAGCTAATTTTGGAACACTAGATGTCAGAGTTAGGTCCTAAAAACATGATTTTTAGAGAGTTAGGCCAATAATATATTCATCTAATGCAAAACACGCACGTGAAACCACCTGTTACATTTTAAGGCAAACGGGCGTACGGTTCACAAGTTATGGCTCCAACAAGGTGCATCACAGAAAACCAATCAATCAACTTAAATATGGAAGAATGTGCTCATACCTTTTTCTTGATGATTAAAGGATCTCATAAATATACCACAATCAAAAAAACTTCTTTACCAAACTCAAAGAGGTTAGAAGATAAATTTTTCACAATGTAATGCAAAAACTCAATCACACCTTATCACTCCATCTTTAAAAACAACCATCAACATACATAAAATATTTTCCAAATAACACCTTATAATATCCCAATTAAAATAAATTTAACAGCCATTAAAATTTAACTCAAAAACCTCTTTAATTAAGTTTTAATAACAAGAATAACTTTGGCAAAAATCCAATCCACTTTCCGTATAACTCCTATAACATAAATCAATTTCCAAACAAACAACTTTTCATTCTACCCTTATAACTCCCTTTTATCTTAGGAAAGACTTTAGGCAAATAAAAAAATTATTTAACAAAAATTACCTCTGCCACTTATGATATTTGAACCCCCAATATCTACCTCCTCGTCCACCCTAGTCATGGGCTAGACCACCGCATGCGCTAGACGTAAAATTGGAACCCAAAGAGCACATAGTGCTATTTCTTCTAACCTTGGTGCTCAAAACGAGTGCATTCAAAATGTTTTCCTCCGTAGCGCTCAAGACCAACACGCAAACAACCTCCACGCGAATCGATCATGGATACTTTCACTCCCAACACTCTTGCAAAACACACACTGCCAATGGACCATCACATCCAATGGGAGTGAGGCTTAAGCCCTCCCTTTTTCATATTTTCCTTGGTGCTAAAAGACAACTAGGATTTGTCTTCTTCCTGAATGATTGCACGAATTGTTCTCTCATTTGGTCGTATGAAATTTAATTGATGAAGGTAAGTTTAATTACCTTTTGGCATTCCTTTTATATATGAATTTTACCTTTTGTCATGGACGTTTACGCTCCATTAAATTGATGATGTCAATGCCTTCTTTACACCTTTATAATTTATAAATTATTTAAATTCTAAAAGAATTTAAATTTTTTAAATTATTTTATAAACCTTTGAATTTAATAAAAATTAAAGCCTTGAGATTAACTTTAAATATTTCTTTGTACTTCATGGGTTTGATGTAAATTATTCTGCCACCATGGTTTTAATAAAAATCTTAATTCTGCCATCACAATGTTTAAGGAAGCCTTTATATCCTCATAATGATTTTAATAAAACCATTTAATTTTCCACCATGGTTTTAACACAAACCCTTATAAAAAAATATTTTGACATCTTTTCTTCAACTCTTCGCATTGTTCATGGTGAAAGTAATGATGTACTCCATGGTGTTAATGATAGCTTCATGTGTTCACCTTGACATCAATGACAACATCTCATATTGACATCAATGACAACTAAATGAGCTCAAAATGTCCAACAATTCTTGCAATGCATCCACATATGCATTCATCTATGCCTATTTTTGGTTGATTGACTCTACCACTTCTCCCTTACACACATCATAGGTAGTAACAACATTCAATGGTCATGTACACACAATAAGTAGCCATAATTTATTGTTGGTTTAAGAATTTTATTTTTAAGATTAAGATCTATAAATATTGGATCTCTAATAGGAGTAATTTTCTAAAACATAATTTCTAAATCTTTATCATAAATTCTCAACAAGGTAACATAATATTTATCAAATGCCTTATATAAGAGGGAATTGATTTATAAAAAATGTACATCTTGAATGTGGGTTGTAATTATGAAGTGTAAAATTTGTTGGTCATAATATCAATTGATATACCTTAGTAAAGTGTAAGTTTGAAGGCTAAATTTTTTATTTTCACCTATTGAAATCAACAATGACCATTTAGAAAGTAGAAAAACTTGTCATCAAATGCTTTATATGATAAGGACACATGAATAAAATTAGTGAAGAACATGTGCTTATACTGAGAGAGGGGGGTGAACAATATAAGATAATTTTTTTTTCTTTTCAATCCATATGATAACATAAACAATATTAAAGCAGTAAATATCACACAAAACATCACACACATGAGAGAAATGACTTAACGTGGTTCACCCAATGTGGGCTACTCCACGGAGAAAATATTCCTTATAAAATTTTCTCAAATAAATTCTCTTGGGAATCCTTTCCCTATTACAATGTTTATGGACCTCTGTCCAAAGGAGACACCAATCCCCTGATCAATCTCATGGATATCTATACACAGGGACACCAATCCCATCTGCTCTAGCTTATGATCTTCTAGAAGAACTACTATCTCCACTGCACTGGCTAATGGATCTCTATCCACTAAAGACTCCTATTCTCCCTGAGAAGACTTGTCCTCACTGCCCTGGCTGATGGACCTCTATCCATTGGAGACTATTGTCCTCTATGCTCTATCACTTCCAAAAATTACTCTCAGATTTGTCTCAAATACGCACTAAAATCTATCCTTCGATCTAGCACAAATCTGCTCAATCTCTGTCTCTAGTCTGGCACAAACATATCCTCAAATCTGAACCAAACTTTGTCCTCAAACCTACACTAAAAATAGTCCTTCGGTCTAGCACAAATCTATCCTTAATATCTATTCTTAAACCTATATTGTAATCTTCCATAAAATGTCACACCAAACTATCCACAAGTCTTCTCAAGACTTACCTCAAATATGCTCGACAAGTCCTCACTAGAACTTGTATCATCTCACAAAAATATATAGATAATTGTTAGAGACTCAATATGCTTCATACTCACAAATAATCAATCACTTTCAAACTTTCTCAAATCAATATAGAATATAGAACAATTTGTTTCACAGAATTAGAACTATCACTTCAACACTTCCACTTGACTAGGCTTAATCAACTTCACTTAATTAATTACTTAACAAAACATTCCTTGCTTACAAACCCTAGTCCAAGCATATGAACACTTAATCAATAATTTCCAATAATTCTTATCGAACAATCCTTTTCTCTCCAACTTAGCATTCACAACATCCAAAAATCACTCATAAGGAAGATGTGCCCATACCTTTTGTTTGATGAAGAAAATGACCTCAAAATCTGTCTTAAACACAATTTTGTTCTTTGCCAATTTCAATGGTTCGATGACAAATTATCATACTAACACTCTCTAAGAAATATTTATCAATTACAAAAATAATTAAACTCAAATAAACCTTATTACTCCTTTGAAATTAGTAATCATCAAAGCATACATAAAAAATAATTACTCAATTACTCCTTATAATATCCAATATTTAATTAACAACCTCCAAAAATCAAACCCTCAAAAATAATACTGCCTATCCTTTTATCTCCCTCAAATACTCAATAACCAATTAAAAAAAAAACTTTATAACCCTCCAAAATATTTATTTTTCATCCAACCTTAGCAAATCTGAAATACCTCATGCAACCTTGGCAAACATTAGCGCATACCTTTTATCTCAAGCAAAAGGTCTCGGTGGGTTTCAAATGCAAGACCACTCCCAACCGAGTGCCTTATCGAGGTGCTAGCCCACCACATGGGCTATGAGCCTCCACACAAAGGGGAAGGCTCAAGCCTTCCTTTTATCCCTTTTTGATCGGTGTGGTGCAAAACAAAATGCCCTCTTCTCTTGCAAAACCAACTCAATGGGTTTCAAACCCTGCTCTCCTCGCCTACCGAACATCTTAGCGCTATCCACTGTCGCCAACTACGCTACACAATGTTGTGTGAAGAGAAAGGAGCCCCGCTCCTATTTGTTATCTCTTCTACCACCGAATGCTTTCAAAACACATGAAACCTTTATCTTTTTCTTGCACATGAATTTTGGAGCTTTGATTAATCGATAGTGCATTGGGATTTAAGACTAAGATTCTTGCCCCCTTTTTATACATGAAGGCCAATGCCTTAGGAACGTCGGTGCCACATTCGAATTAATAATTAACCTTTATAACCCAACCTTAGGGTTATTTAATTAATATAAATTAATTTTATATTTAAATTATAATTAATCTATAATTAACTTAATAACTTTAGAAGTTAATTAAATTAATTAATAAATTAATTTATAATGAAATTATTTAAATTAATTTATAATTAATTTAAATCTTCCCTTTGAATATTATAATAAAATATTACAATATTATTTTGCTTGGGCCTCTTCATTTCTCTTTGAACGTCATCTGACCACATGGAACTAGATCTAACCAACTAGAGGTAGACTTTCCTTTTGTACTGATTGCAAAACCGCTTCTTCTTGCACTGCTCACTGAAACTAACTCTTGAGATCAATGATAACTCAATTACACATATGCCTACCTAATCAAAACAACCTATAGTAACTATCCAAAATTCCTTCGATGCATCAATAATATTGAACTAGAGATATTTGAGGTATATGTAAGAAGATATTTCACATAACCATTCAATTTTATATAAATGAAAGTATTTTACTTTAATGAAAAATAATATTATTACTATCATAGCTGATCAAAGAGTAATTGAATGTATCAATAAAGGATTCCCCATAAGGCTTCATGTTCTTATATAAGATTCACCTAATGGAAATACTATAACATAGATTTTAAATCACCATTATAGACTAGTAAGACACATCAAAATAATATGATACATACAACCATTTATATTCTATAATTTATAAAAGAAAACCAATACCAAGAATAAATTGGGAGTCTACCATTGTACAAGATTCACATGATAATTTCCAACTAGAAAATCAACCAAAAATAATTCATCAAACATAATATACTTATAATAATTTTTTATAATCTCAACTAATAATGCTCGTATATAATAATATGAATATATATATATATATATATATATATATATATATATATATATATAGAGAGAGAGAGAGAGAGAGAGAGAGAGATGATTGTAGTAGGCACCCCCACAATTTTACATATCATAAACTTATGCAATGGATTATTTATTGGGGAGTATTAATAGTGATATCAATTCATCAGTTAAATACTAACCTCTAGCTGACATAACCTAAATTAAAGGTTAAATTACAATATAATAAATATATTAAACCCTTTAATAAAGGTTAACCATATAGGTGGTTTAAACATTATCACTAAGGATGAACACATCAAAACTGCTTGTAGACATATGTAAATGATACACATGGCCTTACATAAACTCTTTCCTATAGGTTACATTGGTAGTACCCATAGGCACTCTTTAATAGTATTAGCCTTGGTTTGGTAAGATCATATTACAAATACTTCAAAACCTACCATAATATTAGATGAGAGTAGAGGATACATTAGATATAATAACATCCCTTATAATGGATGCTCTAGTGGGTCTCTTCTTTACAATATTCATATTCATATTCCTCATGAAATGTTTTGTGTCATAACCTCAAGAATTTTGCTTCAATATTCTTCAATATTGCTATGCATTTTTTATGGAATGTACTTCCCTTATATAGTATTCACATTATTTTATTTTTTTTGGAATCTTTGACTTACCCTTGGGTAGTTGATCCTTAAGTTCCATTGATTTTAAGTCCTTTGGATGGGCCTATATATGAGAAAGATCTCCAAAATTCTTCATAGCAACTTCATAATAAATAAGAAGTTTGAAGATACCTTCAAGAGTTATAAGTTGTGAATCCTTGATACTCATCATACTCGTATAAAGAACCAATCCAACTGCATGCAAAGTTGGAGTAAGATTAGAGGTAATAGATTCTACATACTCTTCACTACCCTTTACGTCATCTCTTTCCATAGCTAGGTAAACCTTTAAGGATTTGTAATGATATATGTATTCTTTTACATTACTAAATTTTGAATTCTTGAGATTGGATAGATTTGTCTCTATCATATTAACTTCACCAACACTTACTTTTCCATATATATCCCTCAAATTTATCCATACTTGAATATGATCATTCCTCTCTCTTATATGGAAAAGTACATTTTGTTCTATTAACATAAATAAAATACCAAGTGCTTCCTTCCTCTTCTTGACTTATTCATGATTATCAAGATATTATTTTGTTCCATTATGTATAATGAACTAGATATTATTACTTCTAAATTTAGCATTTGAACTAACTAGGTGCTATAGTTTTTCCCATTGAGGTAACATATGCCAAGAGATCTATTTCATATAAAAGTCCCATAGAACTATACAAAATTCTTAATTTAATGTGATCAATATATAGAGCTCAAAATATTATACAATTTGATATAAATGGGCTCCAAGTGCTTCCACATATAAATGTCATGATATCTAGAAGTTTGGATGGATTAGCACTTAAAATATGAAAAAAATAAAAAGATCACCAATCCTTAGAATAAATTTGTTGAATATAAGATTGTCATTTTGTAGAAAATAATTGTATATTTTATTCTATTGCATATATCTCTACAAATTGTGCTTTTTCTTTGCATATTAGATGTTGACAATTGGTTTGATTTTATTGGTGGGATGACTTCATATATATAATATATAAGTTTGTTTGAGAGATTTCTATTTGATGTGATTCAAGCTTGGGTGTCTTAGGGAGTACCTTAGATTTTGTTCCCATAGACAACTACCCTATAAAAGACTTTGAGAAGGAAAATGCATCTCTTATATGATAGTTACCTTCCCTATGCAATGTGATAAAGAGAAATTGATATCTAAAAAAAGTGAATCCATGGCCTTGGCCATGTTATGAATAGTATCAATCATTCCACAACTGAGATATTTAGAGTTAGAAAATGCATCATCCCCCTCATAAAAGTTCTTAGACAACCATTGACTGATGCAAGGTGAAAAATTTACTCCCAAGGTTTGAAATTAGGACCTGGTTATCACACCAAAGCATAACAACCAATATGCCAATGATCTAGGTTAGAGATATGAAGTGAAAGAGGGATATGTTAGCAATGTATTATAACAAAATATCTATTCTATAGCTCTATAACTAGTGAAAATTTAATTACATAATATTCTACCCCTTTTTAAAAAATAAACTACTTGTGATTCAAATATGAGAGGAGTGGTTGCATATGTTGAGGATCTAGGAATTGCTACAAATCACCAAGTTGAAGTAAGGGTGATGCTTATAAACAAAGTTGTCAATAAAATGGTGAATATGGCAGTTAGATCTAAGAATTTCTATGTCTGATCATATGCCCCCATGGAATTGAAAGAAATTATAAGAATTGATAATGAAGCTAGCAGATAAAGAGGGTAAAGCAAAGTAGAATACTTATTGGGATCATGCGATGAAGGATTTGAGCACATTTAATTACATTGTTTTCAAATATTTCTTTATAAGTTATGTAAATCATTGAGCATTGCATAAGCCTTGTCAAATAGAAGGATAGCGGGATGGATATTACTTAAGCTTCTTAATCAGTAGTTTAGCCTAGGTTTATTTGTTTTACTAAGATAGGGCTATCTTGCATTTGTCTGATATTCTCCTATTTTTTCTTGTACATATTTCAAGCTCTTTGTAAAGGGTTGGGGTCCTTCAACCCCCTTTTTTATCAATACAAAAAAAAATGAGACTTTGCCTCTATAAGTGACATACCCAACCATTGTGCCAACTTTATTGTTAGATTTAGATGAAATAAAAATATAGAAGAACATACTAGAGAGTTGTGTCAAAAAGTAGGTTCTTAGAGGGCTTCAAAGCAGTGAACTATAACATATTGAAAAAGGTACCAACAACTACACCATTTTCTATAATTATAGAGGCATAGATTTTATTCCTTGACCTATTGAGGATTGAAGGGGTCATATCCACTAGTCCCTATATCATTTTTAGACCTACATCCTCCAAAAAAGAACAATTTTTTTTGCAAAAATCAAAGTCATAGAAACTTGAACTTATCACATCCTTAATACTATTACAACCCAATTCTTCTACACCACATTAATTTAATGCATTTGAACCTATTGGATAAATAATCGTACCTCACGCTACTAAGACTATTGGCACATAGGGATTTTTTTTAGCACCATGATATTTGAGTTTATGGTAAAATAATTGGTTCCTAATTTTCAAATTTAAAATTTTGAAAAATTAAAATAAGAATACTTTCAAAGGTAGAAAGGAGATTGATCCTTTTTCCACTAAATGAAGATAAATTTTTCTAGAATATTACAAAATACTATTTAAAGTCCTCTCCAATACCATGGTGGAATTCATAATATATTCTAGTAATCTTCTAAATTATACATTCACCACAAGCATGTCTAAAAAAATATAAGAGAAAAATCAAGAGACGAACCCTACTAAGACTATTAGCACATAGGGATTTTTTTTAGCACCATGATAGTTGAGTTTATGGTAAAATAAGTGCCTAATTTTCAAATTTAAAAATTTGAAAAATTAAAATAAGAATCCTTCCAAAGGTAGCAAGAATGGGATTGATCCTTTTATCACTGAATTAAGAGAAATATTCCTAGAATATTAAGATACGCTATTTAAAGTCCTCTCCAATACCATGATGGAATTCATAATATTTTCTAGTAATCTCCTAAATTATACATTCACCACAATCATGTGTAGAAAAATATAAGATAAAAATAAAGAGATGAATTAAACAAAAATAAATAAATAGAATTAAATAATAGGAATAACCAACAAAATAATAAGATATGGGTGATCGTAGGCACCCCCATAATTTTATATATCATAAAATTATGCAATGGATCATTCAATGGTGCATTTATAGTGATGACAAATCCATAATTAAGTGCTAACATCAAGTCAACATAACCTAACTTGAAGGTTAAATTACAATATTATAAATGCATTAAACCCATTAATCAAGGTTAACCACATAGATGGCTTAACCAATATCACTAAGAGTGAATATATCAATATTTCCTATATGATTAAATAAATGATGCCCAAAGGCTTACATATATGATGCCCATTGGCTTACATGAAGGACACCCATAGGCTTACATACATTATGTCTATATGATTACATAAAGAATTCCTATAGGATTACATAAAGACTTGCTCATAGAATACATGAGTAGCACCTATAGCCATTCTCTAACACTATCAGCCTTGGCCTGATAAGATCAAATTACAAATACTTTGGAAAATATCACCTAAGCTCATACCCTAGTTATAGGAGATGTTTGTTCCAAGGTAGTACCTTCTCAATTCTACTCATGATTGTATCTAAAATAAATCAAAGTAGTGACAACATGCATTTCAAGTTTTGATTCTTGCTACAATTTTTTTTATAGGATTCTTTTCAAATTTCCCTTAATATTTTAAATCAACCAATTAACCCTAAATAACTTTGAGAGTAAGATTATGATTTTAAAACACAACAAGATGTCCATTCAAACACATGTATCAATGTAGTGATTATCCCCTTAGTAATCTAAAATATAAATCTATATTGTTGATTTTATATAGTGAGTTAATGGACCATTGCAAGTTGTATTCCAATGTGAAAGTTGTAACTTGAGCTGTTAGAGAACTAAATTTATTTTATTGTGTAATTTGTGAAATGCATGATTGTTTATTTATTTTTTAATTGGTTATATAGGATTTAAATGGGCCCCACATGTATTACATCATCACCATATAGTGGTATTACAACAAATCTTGGATATTATCCATGTATAACTTGGTAAGATTTAAACCTTGGTCTCCTCCTTAAATGTTGAGGAATCTAACCGATTGAGCTAATGTCACTTGATTTTTGATGGTTTATTTGTTATTTTTATGTCTATGTAGTTTTAACTAAAATTTCTTATCTTAGTTAAGTTTTTGAGATGTATTCATTGTCTTGTAATGAAATTTGTTGATAGTGTTGGCAAATGAAAGGTTATTCTATTTGAAGAATTATAAATATAATATGTGAAATTAGAGGATGAAGAAATGTGAACTACTAGGCCAAGTAAGATTACCCTATTTTAGTGGTCATTATCGATATTAAAAATTAGTTGCTTGATATGCATACGTGGGCTCTACAAGGGACTTACCTAGGAAGTCCTCCTTGGGAAGTCCTGCACCACTTCCCTGCAACCCATCCTTGGACCTGTCCTATATCCCTAGCCTTGTACTTGATCCTTGAAACTTCCTTTGACCTTAATCATTAGTCAGTTGATGTTGCATATGATCTTGGGGTGGGATATCATTATTCCATTTGTCTGCCCCTTTCCTTGTTGCTTAGTGGGGTTTTTTGCTAGTGCCTATGATCTAGGATTTCCTTGGGTTCTTCTAGGACGTCCTCGAGTTCTGTTCTAGTTCCCTGGAACTCCTTTACCCTCCTCCTTGGCTGGATGGTGTTGTAGATGATCTCCTTGGGTTGGGAGATCCCTGATTCACTTATATACCCCTTTCCATGCCCTTTGGCTAGGTTTTTCTTTGGTGCCTATGAACTGGGACGTCCCTAGGATTTTTTGGGATGTCATTGGATTTTTCTTGGGTCTTCCCCTGGGAGTCCTAAGTTCCTTCTGGATTCCTTTTTCTTGTAGGTTTATATTTATATTTGAGGATTTGAGGGTCTTTGGTATAGTGCTTCATGACTTGGGAGTTTGGCTTCATGAGCAGCTCTTCACAGTTTTTTTTTGGCTTTGGTGAGAGACCTCATGCTTATTCCTATGGTGCTAATTTTTGGGTTTCTATATGTTGGTTTTGTGGTGGGTTTTCAGCTTTTTCATGGCTTGGGGTGAGCCTCTGTTCTGAATGCTACTATTCTCCTACTTGTCATCCTCTTCTGGATTTCTAAAGCTGCTTTTTGGTGGCGTTGAAGGTTTCTTTGGAGTTCTTGCTGTATTTTTTTGGCTTGAGGATGACCCTGTGCTTTTCGTTGGCAAATTGTGCTTCATGGCTCCTTATATTGAGGTTTTATGGGACCTCCCCACCTCTTTCCCATGACCTATTTCTCTACACTATTTTTCTCTGTCTCCTGGATAGTTATCCTTGCTGCATCAGATTTTCTAGGCCTGGTGCTATTTCTTCTCTAGTTTTTTAGTTGGTTTTCGAACCGTGCTATTGCATCCTCATTATTTCTTCCTAGTCTGCATATTCCTACTATGTCCAGGGTTGTCCTCAATGGGAATGTTTCATTTTGAATTTAAATTTTAAATATTAATAGTGGGTGGGATGGCCCTGTTTTATTCATACCTTCCTTTAGGTGGGATTGGTTTGTATTTTTCTTGCTTTTAGTGCTTTGTATCACGTGTATTATTTTTAAAAATTTTCCTGGAGGGTCAGCCCTATTTCTATTTTGGCGGGATAGCCCTGCACCTCTTCTCCTTTTTTCATGTTGTTAGGTTGTAATTTTGCTCAAGTATTTTTAGGATTTTTTGGGTGGGATGGTGATATCCCTATCTTCTTTGCAATGTTTCAAAAAAAAAATATTATTATTATTTTTGTCCTTTAAGGCTATCCTCTAGCCTTTTTGTAAGGTTGTCCTTAGCCTGTCCTGAAAGGATTTTGTCTTTCCTTTGGTTTTTGGGGTTCTTTTTCTTTGGCCTTGGGGCCTTGCCTTTAGTCTTTTGACTTTTTGTAATCAGGTTTTGGGATCCTTGATAAAAACCCATTTTTAATTATTAACTGACCAAAAAAAATAGTTGTTTGATCATCTAGCATATTGGTTTGTACCAAGTGCCATTAAGTACAATTTGATATTTGATAATACTTATAAAAGTTGAAATATTTATGACTAACAAAAACAACAAAGAAAATATCGATTGTTGGGATAACTTAAAATTGAAAGCGATATGGCCAACAATATACATGCCCTTGTACGATAATGCCATGTTGTGTGGAACTTAACAATATGTATTAGAATGCTTGTTAGATGGATTTTGTATATATACAATATTTTTATTTCTTTTGTTGAAGATGTTTTTTGAGATATTACCAATATGTGCTTCACTATAAATGTAGAATGTGTCTAATACCTTTGTCTAAACTATCATGTCTAATTGGTATATATTATCTCAAAATACATTTATAGTTTCTCCTAATCTCATTTCTTGTCATAAGTCATCATTCATAAGAAACAAACCTTGGAGAGGGTGACATGGAACAAATGAAACTTTTAGTACATGTGACATTTTATGAATTTTTATACTTAACATTATTTCTTTTAGTTTGAGTTTATTCATATATTATTTGTAGACAATTCAAATTGTTTCAAAATTTAAAACTAAAAACTTACAAACATATTTTTATAGTAGTGAATGCAATTGCCATGATATAAATTGTGAAAGTTATTTTTATGCTTTGGAGCAATCATATTCTTATGAGTATTATGAAAGGTCTACACTTGTTGTTATCACCATATAGCATATATATATATGTTACCTTTCATAAAGACAATGAAAATAAGGACAAAGTGTTTTGGAGAGATAACATTGGACTTTCTTTCTAATGGTTAGATGTAATTGTCCAACATGTTGATTTTATTTAAGGAGTTGATATGGGTTGATAGGAAGTTCAAACCATGGAAAATGTTTATTTTAATTCATGCATTTGCATATTTGATTACTTATAAATACAAGATAATTTTAATTTCATGCTTATTTCTTAACCATGTTTTGTAGCCCATGGTCAAGTGAGACAATATAATGAATTTAACCTTAAAATGGATTATGACTTACTCATAACCTTGTTCAACATATTTTAGGTTTAACATTATAAATTAAAACTAGGGTTTTTAGTTATATTGTTGTAAAATAACCAAAATAGTCCTCTCAATTTGAGGTAATTTGGCTGGAGTATAAGGGGTGTACCACATAATGGTATCAAATCCAAGTTGCAACACTTGGGTCTAAATGTTTGTAAGAGAGAAACTAGGAATAAGGATGTCAAAGTCAACTACGCATAATAGAAACTATTTTTGTATAATAGGAATGGTAAATAAAAGAATGTTGTGCATCAAAATGAACAAGGGTGAGGACAATATAGAAGCAAAATCAACTAGCAAGAAATTTAAGGTACCCTTATAAAAGTAACAACTACATAAATTAATAGGATTTGAAAACTAAATTAATAAAGTATTGAATTGGTCTAGGAAAAATAGAAGATACAATTTAAATATATTATAGTAATAAATTTACCCTTTTACATTGCTTGAAGTTAGTATGTCAAGTATTGTGTGTTGGTTAAATTCTATGATTAATGGTTTTTCCTCATGAAAATTTCCTCCTTGTATTGAGTTGTAGCATAACTATATTAGAATTTACCATAAAATATTTTAAGACCTATAGTTTTAAGAACCTACTATTAAAAATAAACACACTCACACAAATATAAAAAATAAACATATATGCTCACAACACACTATGGAAATAAAATGCACACTAAGAAAATAAATTGTAGAAATGGAACAAAATCACAATAGCACTGAATTGCAAGCCTCTTCGAGGGGGCAAAATCATTTAATACTTCATTCAATTATGCAAAAAATAAACATAAAATACTGCCCCTCATATTTTTAAGAAATTATAGTAGTACCTAACTCCCACGGTTGGCTTACATGCAAAATGCCACCCGAGCTAGAATCTCCTACCTACAATCAATTATATTCTTGAAAATATTTTACATAGAAGGGTGCCATTTGGCTAGGTGCTTCTTAATCCAAAAATATAACAAAATATTACAAAATATTAACATGGGTGTTATCCATGTTCCACAAGGACTATTAAATCAAGGTGTTAGGATGGGATCCTAACATGTCCTTCTACTTCAAAAAGCTTTGTCCTCAAAGTTGAAGGTGAGGAAAATATTGCTAGAGTTGTTGAAGAGGTTCCCATATCACATATTCTGGTTGTAAACCATACCACTAAATTGGGATATCTGTGAGAACACATCGATGAAGGGTACACAATATTTATTCAATAATGCATTCAGGTTCAAGAATGATGGACCCTTCCTCATACAAATCTGGAAGTGTAGACTACACCTACACCTTGTTGCTAATAACCTTATTGAGAGATGAAGTTTAGAACTAGACAGAAGGGTTAATTTGTATGTTTCCACCCCAAGCCTTTGCAATACCTAATAAAGACCATAGTATTTGGTAGCGAGTTTCTAAAAACCACGCAACATGAGAGATGATAATTTTTATGGTTGTAAGCAAAGAAAGACCGTGTCATTGAAAATAAATATACATTTAGTATGATGTTTATTTGTTTGATGTTTCATATGGCTTTGAGCCATATCCAAGTTGATATTGATTTGGTAAAGAATGAAGTCACACTGATGGAGAGTGCAATCCACAACCTAAACCTTGGATATTCTTGGAATGTAATAAGTTGGAGTAGGTGGAAGTTGACTATAGTCTTCTTCAAATGGAGTCACCTTAGTGGTAGAGTGATAGGTGGTGTTATACCACCATTTGTCCAAAGGAATCCACTTAAACCAATGAGTAGGATGTTCAAAAGTGAAGCAACAAAGGTAGGTTTCCAAGAATTTATTGATAATTTTGATTTGACCATCAATTTTAGGATGGTAGGCTGAAATCATCTTGAGTTGTGTCCCCTACAACTTGAACAGTTCCTACCAAAAGAAATTGGTGAAGGTAGAATTATGATAAGATATAATGGATTTAGGCATCCCATGGAGGCAAAATATGGATTCAAGGAAACGTTAAGCTATAATGGATGCAGTATAAGGATGGGATAAGGAACAAAAGTGAGCATACTTTAAAAAATGATCCACTATCACCATAATAACTAATTTGCATCTGGATTTTGGTAGCCCTTCGATGAAGTCCATACATATGTCTATCCAAACCTACTCAAGAATGGAAAAAGTTTGAAGTATCCTTGGAGAAATCATAATTTCACCTTTCATGTATTGGTAGTGATCACATTTGGCTATAAATATTTGGATGTCATTTTTCATTCCTCTCTAGAAAAATGTATGCTTGGTTCAAGTATATGTTTTAAGAAAACCAAAATGACCAGCTATAGGAGAATCATGTATTTATTGAAGGAGGAAGTCCTTTATTTGAGACTAAAATGGTATAACTAAATGATCATGAAAATGTAAATCCTAACCATCCCAAGTATAACTATTAGAAATAGAGTCTATTAAATAATTTAGATCATGTAAATGTATCTTTCGTTGGTACATACTTAGGACATTAGATTACTTTAGGGGGAAGTTATCTAGTTACTTTATGCAATGTAATAACTACACGAGTGTCAAAGTGCAAGTTGTATATGTGCAATATGTCCCTTGCACATCTAGATAGAGTGTTGGACAAGGAATCTATTTCATATATAAAGGGCCATAGGTATAGAACATAGATATAAGTGTAGAGAGTGAGTACTACATTAGTAGGAAGTAGTATTGACCAGAGTGATGTGATGTAGCAGTGTGATGTAATATGGTGGAGTGTGATATGCACAATGCCCATTATTGAGCAATAGATCTATTCATGGAGTGTTCATTCCCTCTAGAGCTATTATATAAATATCTCCATTATTTCTATATATTATTTTTAGTCATCTTGCATATTTGCTTTATGTCATATTATTCTGCATCTTGTGTTTGCTATCTCCCATTACATGCTATATCAAAAGATAAAAATTGTATCAGAGTCATGGCAGGTCAATAGGAAAACCACCATTATCATTGAACTCATGTTTTTGTCAACCTATCGTGCCATTGGACCAGTCACTATAAAAAATTCTCAGGAGAGTCTAGGTGGTAGAATTAAGGAGAGCCACAAGTTAGGACTGAAAGAAATCTTAATTTTTGGAATACTAAAATTGCATATGGCTAGAGTCTTTCCACAAAATTTCAAGGGAAAAATTGTTAAGGTTAGGACTCAATATTTAATCCACTAGTTTGATGAATCAACTAGTGAAGCTCATCTAAGAGATCTGGAGAAATTAAAATAAAGTTTATTTTACTGTATATAATTAATTATTAGATGATTGGGACACCTCCTACAATAGAAAGCTAGGAGATTTCAACTTTTTTACCCAAAGGTCAAAGTGATTTCATAGTGCAAAGATTAGTTATTGTAAGAGAAGAATACTACAAAAGAGACTTATAGAGAAGAATTATAGTGAAGTTGGAAGACATGATATCTCCATTCCTAAGTTGGAAACTTCACAAGAAGAAAATACCATAGAAGCCTTAAAAGACCATAGAATAATTTATCAAGAAGAAAAGACCATAGAAGCCTTGATCTAGAAGAAAATGCCATAGTAGCCTTGATATAGAAGGAAAGGCCATAGAAGCCTTGAAGGAAAGGACATATAAGCCTTGAAGAAAAGGCCACATAAGCCTTGATATTGAAAAAGGCCACGTAAGCCTTGATACTAAAAAAGGATATAAAAGCCTTGATACTGAAAAAAAGGCCACAGTAGCCTTGATCCTGAAGAAGAATTTAGAAGAGAGTATCTAATTCAGAAGCATATTTTAGTACTAATATTTTGTTGCAGGAATAGGAAGATTCAGTGAGTTGGGAAAGCTTCCTACAAAAAGGTTAGGAGGAGTATATTCTTCATAATCAATACAAAACCTAAAGAAAATAGATCAGGAGAAGATCTCATTGATGAAGGACTAGGAGAGTCCTGCTTGAATATAGAGGTAGAAAAATTAGAGATCCAGGAGAAGATCTCTCCACCAACACTTCCAAAAGTAAAATTTTGAAGATAAGGTATTAGGAAATACCATAAGGAGCTGCAGTATCAAATGCCTTGGAGATGTCTCTATGAGCATATATTAAAAGTATTGGAGAGCCTTGCTAAAGAATTCATCAAAGGAGTTCTAAGGATAACTCGTTGGAGATATT
Organism: Wollemia nobilis; assembly: GCA_028583015.1. Classification (NCBI taxonomy): domain Eukaryota; kingdom Viridiplantae; phylum Streptophyta; class Pinopsida; order Araucariales; family Araucariaceae; genus Wollemia; species Wollemia nobilis. The sequence goes on from JAQPPZ010003395.1 coordinate 1,941,249, forward strand.
CACTATTGGAGACAGTGAAATATTTGGGACAATCATCACCATCCAAAAACAAACCCAAGAAGAAGAATTTGGAAAGGAGTTCCAAATCTCTGAAGACCTCAAGACATACATAATATTGAGAATAAGATCTTATTTGAATTTAGAATTTTACAAGAAGCCTGAGAGAAGATTCATACAGAAGAAGCCTACCAAAACTAGGAGACTTGGAGATTACCCCTAAAAAAAGAAGGCACCACTTCAAAATAAAAAATCTCTACAGGAAAAATGAGGAGACTACAAAAGGAGAACAAACCACCAAAAATTCTAGGCTCATGAAAGGGAGACCGTATTTTGGGGAAGAAAAATTTGTTCAAGGTAGCCTATAGAGAGTTGCAAGATCTTATCTAATGTAGCAACTTGGTGATCATAGACACCAAGATCTGCATCCTCTATAGAAGTGGCGAAAAGGGCTTTCAAAAAAGGTAAGCAAATATTAGTGCAAGTATATTCATTAAGTGTATTACTTATCATATTTGTTTAAGCATGTTAACTAGATTGAAGTTGCAAAAATGAGAGTTGAATTAGAGTCTTCAAAAGGTACAAAAATAAAGGATTCTTTAAGGTTAATTTGCATTTTAGGATTTGATAATATTTCAGAATCTCAAACTATCTATCAACTACCTATTCTCTACTTTGGAAAAGAAAATGAAGACTAGCTCTTATTACCTTGTTATTAAAGAAATTTTAGAATAATTCTTGAAAATTCATTTCAGATTATTCTTGATTAGTTGTAGTAGATTTATTAAGTGCATTAGTTTTTGAGAGTTAATTGGATTAATAAGGTGAAATTATTAGTGTATTAAAAGGTTATTATATTTGCACTATTATAGTGCTCTCAAAAATATTATTGCTTGTGTTCATAAAAAGGGCACAAAAATATAATTTATCGAAGTGTATAAAGACACTAGTAGTGCATAGAGATCTACAACTTTGGTTGTCCTAAGGAATCCACAAAATAACCTCAATCCTCCAAGTATTGGAGAAGAATGTAACCACCAAAAAATAGCATCAAACGAAGCATCGAACGAGACTTGGCATGTCTCAAGTTCAAGGTACAAAAATAGTGCATAAAAATACAACAAAACAAAGCTTCCATCATGTGGTTATAATATTGGATCCATTCATAAAAAATCCAATCTAAAAGGGGAAGGTGTTTATTCAAAAGGACAACCTCAAAACCCCCTATATTGCACTCAAATATTATACCTCAAAACTAGAAATTTAGATGTAAAAAAAGGAGTGAAAAAGAAGGTGCAATAAGGATATTTTATGTAAAAACTATTTTACATTATATTACACAATCCTAATCTAGTTATATAGGGAGAAAATGCAGATTTAAAGGTGCCCCAAAGGTACTACACTTGATAGAAAAACTAGATGAAAGCAGTAGTATGCTAGCAGTAATCAAAGCTTAGCTTAAGGAGCCAATTAATGGGCTCATACTCCTTGCATCCAAGATGGCCAAACCTGCAAGATACAATAAAAAAAAAAAAGGGAGAAACAATGTTAATCAAGAGAAATAACATCTACAAAATGAGGACATAAGAAAGCAAGGAAGAAGGAAAATTGAAGCACCTGTGGAGTGTCACTCCACAGCCACTGGTAGAAATTGGTGCTCAAAGCCTCCATATTGTTGCTCCATATCCCAATTGAAAGCAAGTGTAGGTGAATAAAAAAGGAGTTGGATATTTTCAAAGCTAAAAGGATCTCCAAAAAGGTTTATTTGAACCAAAAAAAGGGAGGACATCCATGCAAAGATGAATGTGACACTTATCACCAAAATAAAACCCTAATGCTCAAGTCAAGAGAGCACTCATCTTCAATAAAGGAGTTACACAAATAGGCTGCAGTGAGTGTATGGGATACAATTGTCCCTTGGAAGATCAAATGTTTTGCAAAATATTATAAAAATCATACATTACAAGAAGGAATATGAGCATCTATTTTGCACCAATCTCTCCTCAAGTGCTCAATGGGAAATGAATGTGCCACTTGGCACCTTAGAAAAGAAGCTTCTCCATATTAAGGATGTCAACGACTAAGGTCAAAGGAGAAGACAAGTAAATTATCATCTCAGTATTTATAAAGAGATTATACCCAAACTTATTCTAGAATAATAATGCAAAAATTAAATAACTTAGAATAAAATAACAACTCACAAAATACATGCACATAGAACACACGAGATTTATCCCGGTTCACCCAATATGGGCTACGTCTAGAAAACAAGAGCCACACATCCTCTTCTATTATTGTTCACCTTACCCGTAATGGTACATTACAATAAATATAAAGGAAACTCTTAAAATACTAAACCACAACGTGGTATTATAATACCATGGGCACAATACCATGGGCTAACACTGCCCACACCCACCAACCACCAGGATATCGAAAACTGCTTTGCAAATCACTCCAAAAAAATGTGAAAATTTTTATATGGGGCTTCACCCCACATGTACCCCCTCGAGAGGGCTTCAACCTCCCTTGGGGGGGCCTATGCACCCATGAAACCCCCCGAGAGGGCTTTGCCCCCTCCATCGGGGGCCCCGGGCCACTCACCAGCGAGCAAGACCACCAAAATGTGGGTCTGCTGTACAGTGATTCCTCTACAAAGGATGAGACACATCCAAAAATTTACACTTCATTATCTACATGCACAGTGCATAATTGTAGCATGGAAATAAGGTGTTAAAGCCTTCAATGCTCAATCCAAGTGAGGTCAAATCAAGAGTCCAAGAAGTGCCAGTTTTGAAATGTGTAAAGCTCCAAGAGATTCCATTGGAGGGTACTGTCATAGTGTCAAGACATCTAAGTAAACAACATGTAGCCCTAGCTTCTTAGAAAAATAACATCGTATATTTCTTTGTGAAAGGTAAAGTTTCATTACCATAATTATATGCTTTCTTTCCTCAAGAGTTATAAGATTGTAATTAAATGAATTTAATTAATTGAAAGCAATTTATCAAAGGGAACACTTTATCAAATAAATACAATATTTACAATATAAATTCTAGGAGCACTAAGGATTTATACTGGAATAAATAATAATTATTTGCAAATATTATTGTGATCTAATTTATCCAAATATTAGGGAGTTAGAAGGGCTACTACATCAAATTAATTAATTGGAAAACTAGGTACACTAAACCTAATTCCCAAAAGGTTATCATAAAGAGAGGTTTATCATAGCTTTTTTAAAGGTTGAATTTTCATAATATTTATTGTCTCAAACTTATCAAAAGGAGACAAAAGATCCAATAATTTTACCTCTTTAAAATTTGGGAACAGTGCTTAGTTCAATAGGAGCAATAAGAGATAATAGGAATTGATTTTGACATTTATAAAACCTTTAAAAAATCAATCAAATGTTGAATTATAATTTATAAAAGTACTATATCTTATCCATAGCATACTAGGGAGTCATAAGGAATTCTACAAAATATAAGGAATTATATTAGGGAATTTAACTGGATTCAAACAAATTCTTCCCAGTTGAATCACAATTACTCAAGGGTCCTAATATTTTCCTGGAAGGTGAAAGTTACCTTGGTATATGAAAAATGTGGGATATTGTCAAAGGGAAAACACAAATACCTACCATATATGATATTGAAATCCAAAATTTCATAGAAAATTATTCAAAGGCTCTAATGATAATGAACTTTGCTATCACTAATGAAATACAACTCTATATCAGTTCTGTAAAAACATCTTCAGATGCATGGACAAGCCTAGAGAAAATATTTGAAGGAAAGAATAAGGTAACTATTCTCCATATTCAGACTCAACTTCATTCATTAAAAATGAATAATGGAGAAAGCATAGAATTATTCCTAAGGAAGGTAGTAAATATCAAAGAGAAACTATTTGCCTTAGGAAAAATAGTCAAAGATGAACTTCTTTATCAAATAACTATGATAACACTTCTAGAAAACTATAAGCAGTTGGTAACATATGTACAAGTTGTATATGTCCAATTTATTCCTTGTAAATCTAGGTAGAGTGTTGGCCAAGGAACCTATTTCCTATATAAAGGGCCATATGTATAAAACATAGGTATGAGTGTAGAGAGTGAGTACTACATTATTAGAAAGTAATATTGACTAGAGTGGTGTGATGTAGAAATGTGATGTAATATGGTGGAGTGTGATATGCTCAATTCCCATTCTTGAGCAATAGATGTATTCATGGAGTATTCATTTGCTCCAAAGCTATTCTGTAAACATCTCCATAATATATCTATATATATAATTTTTAGTCCTATTGTAGATTTTCTTTATGTCATATTATTATGCATCTTGTGTTTACTATCTCACCTTACATGCTTCATCAAAAGATAATAATAGCTAGGGTGGGAATGAGGATCCTCTTGGAGATCAATGCAGATGAGAGTTTGTAATGAGGAATCCTTGGCTAGATCACCATGAAGTTGATGAATCCATTATGAAATGGGAGTGAAGATAGCATGCAACATGACCTGATATTCATGGAGATGATACAAGGCATCCAAAACCATATTCTCTTTACCTTTCTTACAAGAGATGTCATAGTCATACCCCAAAAAATTGGAGACCCAATTTTATTATTCTATATTAGCCATTATTTGTTCTACAAAATTTTAGACTTTGATGATTAGTTTTAGTGGAAAAATGTCTACCAATGAGATATGGATGTTAATGGGTGGCCACATGTAAAATGGTAAGCATATCCTTATCATAAGTGGACTTGCCTAAATTTTTAGGGGAGACTGCTATGCTAGTGAAATCCAATGGTTGACCCTACAACATTAAAATTATCCCAATGCCTACTCCTAATGCATCACTCTCAATGACAAAGGGTTTAGAAAAATATGGTATTGTCAAAATATGGGTAGTGGTCATAACATACTTCAAATCAACAAAAGCCTTCTCAAGCATATTAGTACACACAAAAGAATTTTTCCTCAACATGGATGTCAGGGGAGCTGCTATCTTGCCATAAATTTTTCACAAATTTCCTATAATATCTTGTAAGACCCAATAATCCATGAAGTCCATTCAATGTATGAGATTTAGGCCAATATTGAACTACCTATATTTTCTTAGGATCAACATGAACGCCATCCTTAGTGTCTATGTGCCCCAAATATTCAACCTCCTACTGGCCAAAAGGAACCTTTTGATTGCTTTGCATAAAACTGATGGTTAAACAAAAGTTTAAGGGTTTCATTTAAGTGGTGAAGATGATACTCCCATGTGTGACTATAGATAAATATGTCATCAAAAAAGACTAAAATGAATTTACAAATATGAGGATGAAAAAGTAGAATTCATAAAACTTTGAAAGGTGGAAGGGGCATTGGTCAACCCAAAAGGCATAACCAAAAACTCATAATTCCCTTAATGATTTCAAAAAGCTATTTTGGGAATATTTTCATTCTTAATGTGGATTTTGTGATAGCCCAATTGCAAATCCAACTTGAAAAAATACTGAGCCCTATGCAACTCAAGTAGTTTATCAATGATAGGAATATGGAGCTTATCCTTAATAGTGATTTTGTTAAGATCCTGATAATCCACACACAAGAACCAAGTGCCATCCTTTTTCTTACTAGCAACTCTGGTGAGGAATAGGGGCTAACACTAGAATGGATCATTCTAGAAGCTCAAATTTTCTACACAATTTTCTCAATTTCTATTTTCTAAGCATAAGCATATTGGTATGGATGAATATTAGGAGGTAGACTACCAGGAAAAAGTTGTATTGCATGATCATGTGAGTGCTAAGGAGGAAGTCCCTTGGGTTCCTCAAAGACATGAGCATACCTATTTAATATACCCTATAATTGTTATGGGTGATTAGATTCCCATTTTTCGAGGGTAGTGATAGCAAAAATATAAGCTACCATGCCATGGGAAGATATTTTTAATAATATTTTCCATCTTATGAGAAGAAATAAACTAAATTGCTTCCACCTTTGTACCACAAAAAGTATATTCCTACCCATCCTGACTAAATTTCATCCATAATTCTATAAATTCCCCTAATATTGGTCCTAACATTCTCAACCATTGCACTCCCAAAACTATATCACACCCTCCTAAGGGTAAGTAAAACATGTCGAACTTGACATCATAATCCCAAATTTTGAGTTTAAAATTACAATATTTTCCTTTGCATGGTAGGGAGCCACCATTAGCAATCATGAATTTCAAGGAATTGCATGTGGTAATGTAACAATTTCCCTATTTGGCTACATGTGGATCAATAAAATTATGTGTACTACTAGAGTCAATCAAAATGATGACCCTTTATCCCTTGAAATGGCCAATCACCTTCATGGTTTTGGGGGTGGATATTCTCACTAAAGCATATACAAAATATTCTGGTTGGGTTTCCTCTTGATCGATCGTTTGGTTTATGATTTCTATTTATTGCGGATCCTCCTCATCCTTAGAAGATTCTATAGTGGGAACTTCATCCATTTCAAGAAAGTACAATTTTTGTTGCACATACCTATACCCTCTAGAATATTTTTCATTACAATTGTAACATAACCCTTGTGCTTTTCTATTCTCCATCTCCTCATGACTCAAATTTTTTATAGGTGGAGATTTAGTAGTAGGAATTGACATTGTCTTGGCCCAAAAAGATGGCTTAAAATTGAGGAAATTTAGAAGTTCAACCAAGAGCCTTGATTTTATCTTCTGCCAATTTGGCCAATTGTATGGCCTATGGTAGTGATTGAGGTTGCAACAACTTAACCTTAGCTCTGATGTCATCTTTTAGTCCACTCACAAAACAACTTTGGAAAGAGTCAACACTTAGACCAGTGGTTCAACTAGCAAGTTTTTCAAATTGATATTGGTATTCTCGAATGGTTGAGGTTTGTTTAAGTTTGAAAAGGGTTCTTGTAAAATATTCAAAATCGCAAGGACCAAAGCGAGTGAGTAAGCATTGCCCAAATTAGAACCAAGAAAGCTCAGGTTTGACCTTTCTAAGTCATAAAAACCAATGGAGTGCATCTGATTAAAAATTAGAAGAAGCAATGGTCAACCATAGGAAACAATCAACATTATGAAGAGTGATATATTGTTTTGCCTTCCAAATCCACCCCTCACTATCTTTTCCATCAAACTTAGGAAAATCTAATTTTGGTAATCTCATTCCATTATGAGTTGGTATAATTCATTTGAGGTTGCTTGTACCAATTTCTTATTGGTCATGTTGATCTACGAAATCAATAGAGACACGACTATCCAAATTAACCTTCATTTTTTTTTGTGCAAGGGATATGTCACTCATAGTTTCCTAGAAATATTAGAGTTGTGATTGTAGCACCTATAGGATTTTGTTAATTGTATCCCATAGTCTGTTGCCCATAAAATCCACTTTAGATTGAATTTCCCCATCTAATTCTTGTTTTCGAGTACCCCCAACCATATTTAAAGGTTTGTATCCCTTTTTGTGGAACTTACTAAAAATAGAAATGTGGTTTTAGGAGAAACTATTTTTAGTAAGGGTCCAAAAAATGATTTTGGTGTGGTATATCAAATTTGATTAGCTCAAAAGAACAATCACAATGAGTTATTTACCACAACACTAATTTTGGGTACCCCAAACTTTTTTATTATATTGTTTTGACGAGTCTAGTAGTGTGGTCAATTTTTTCTCTAGAGGTTTGGTTCAAAAATTGAGTTCTATGTTGAATACCATATCTAACAATTTGATCTGATTAATCTAACTACTGACTAATTTTTGATACTATTTTATCCCTTGTTCGATTATGACTATCATAAATATTCCTATCTATTTTTGTTCTATTATAGGTAATTGTTCTGACTATCACAGGTAACTGTTATGATATTGGTATCTTTACCACCGTATAATAATTGTTACTAATAGAATTTCTTGACCGTAACTAAATCTGACACCCTTGTTTCTCCTATTTTAGATTAAATTTTTTTGTCTGCTTGTTATACTCTTCTGTGATTTTGTATTGTTAATCATTCATCTATATTATCTTATATATTTACACCATATTTAATGAATTTGAAAATCTTGAGAGTCATGATCTTGATAGGACCACTATTTGCCTTGTTACAGTATTATGTCCATTCTAAGGTAAATTCTAGTTGGAAGTTCAAACTAAAGGGATGAGGCTAGAATATGTAATATATATTATTGGTTTTATATAGTGAATTAATGAACAATTTCAAGTTGTATGCCCACGCGAAATTTGTAATTTGAGATGTCAAAGAATTAAATTTAAGTTATTGTATTATTTGTAAAATTCCTAATGGTTTATTTATTATTTTTGTATGTATATATAGCTTGAACTATAATTTCTTATCTAAATTTAGTTCTTGAGATGTATTCATTGTATTATGATGAAATTTTTTGATAGTTCTAGTAATGGAACACTATGTCATTTAAATTGAAAAATAACAAAATGTAGTATGTTGAATTAGAGGATGAAGAAAGGTAGACTACTAGGTCAAGTAAAGCTTCCCTATTTCAATGATCTCTGATGAGGCCCAAAAATACCTCATTATTGCACAATGTTTGACTACCATATGATAATTTAATTACCAAATAGTTGACTAAAATATACTATTTTTTAAGTGTTTACATGATTTTATGTTAGGAATACTATATCTCTGTTTTTGACTATTTTTAGCATTTTGTGACTGATTTTGCTTGATTAAGTAGCAAGTAAAAACATGCATTTCAATTAAAAAAATGTGGTATCCTGATATCTATTAACTTCTCAATGGTTTTTGAATGTTTTCCTACCCTTCAACTTGTTTCAAATCCACATTGAAGCAGAACTTTTAGGACTGTCATAAATCTGAAAATCTGAAAAAACAGCCATATAAAAATCAGCAAGCTGTCACTTTATAGGAACACCTTGAAGTTGTCAAGCAAAGCATGAGGATATGGATGGAATGAGTTTAGAAGGACTACAAAAGACATATGACCTATTTATAAGCATTCCCACATGGTCTAAATAGGCAGCAACAAGGTATAACAGAGCAGGGACAATTGTGCAGCACTTTTGCACTATTTGAGCATTGTTACTTGGTGAATGAAGTGTATAAATTCAGTAGCAACTTGATGTACTCTATGTTGATATTTGAATAATTTTTCCATGTTATAATTTGTTTGAATTTGCAATAAATACCAATATTTTACAATTGTGCAGCAGAGTTGGAAAATGCGGTAATTTACCATGTAAATTCCAGCAAGCTACCAATGAATGGCAAGGCATGGAATTCACACATGGAGAGGAATGAATGCTATTGCAATATGATGCTGAGGGCTAATCCAAATGAGAAATGCAATTAAAATAACTAGAATAACACATAGTTGGTCATTCTAAAGATCTTCGAAATGAGCAGACATCTTCGGAATGAGAAATATAGTCTCTTCAGAATGAGCGGACATCTTCAGAATGAGAAATACAGTCTCTTTGGAATGAGCCACTTATCTTCAGAATGAGAACATAAAGTGTTTTTTGACTGTTTGACTATTTTTTGACAGTGGAAAAAGGGAAATAAGGTTGATAAGGTTAAGTGAAAATATCTCCCATCTGATTTTGCCATCCAAAGCCACCATTCATGGAAAAGATAAATTTTGATCCTCTTCTAGGATAAACACAAAAATAATTGCAGCATAATAGGAAGTTGTTTGCAAGATAGAAATGGCATATTATGAAGTGAAGAAATATGTGTGAGATATTTCTAGACTTCTCCCACGTACTCCTACCACTGAAGATGTTTTCTAAGGGCCAATGACTACTACTACAACACAAACTGTCCAGATTTGCATTTATTTCAAATCCAAAATTATTGGCAAATCACTGTAAAGTAGCACATAGGCTGATTTGAGCAGGGGATATGTTGTAAATATTTATATAAATAACACAACTCCCTCCTTGTTTTAGCCATTTAGGAATTAGAATATAGGAGAGTTTTCAATAGCAACAATTAGGATTGTACAATCATTTTTTGTAACATATTTCAGCATATTTTGTCATCAATAAAAGTGTAGTTATTTTATCATTTTATGTTCTGAGTGTTAATTAGTTAAGGAGTGCTTTTCACCTCCTTCTAGATCAGGAAGTATGGGCCCACTTTTAGATCTAGAAGGAGGATTTTTATGGTAGGTTTTAATCTGTAATTTTGTTGTAGCAAAATTAATAGATTACTTGTCAAGTTTACTTTTCTTGTTTTAAGTTTGTATAATTTTCTTCATGTTTTCTATTATGTTTGTGTACAACATTTGTGTGTGTTTCAACTGACAAATTATATTAAGCATTTTTCCTTTGCTTTCCATGTTTTCCTTTTTTTTCTATTTTAACAACTTTCTATTTTTAGCATATTTTATTTTGCTATCAATTCCTGCAGCAAAAGCTTGACGACCTTTTATGGCAGGACATTGACAGGTGTTTTTAGCATAAGTTTCATTTACAAACATCATTTCAATTATGCAAGAGTAACTAGGTTTCAATTCAGCAAATGTAACTTAGGATTTCATTTCAACAACATTTCAATTTAGCAATTTCAATTCTGTTATTTCAATTTTGCAAAAGTAGATTAGATTTCAATTCAACAATTTCAATTCATGCAATTGTAGTTAACTTTAATTTTCTGAACTTAGAATTAGTTTTTATTTCTTTCAAGTTTTCGTTCTGCAGATTAGGTTTAGTGTGACACCAAAAGGCTAAACCAAATTTGTTTCACCCAATAATTGCTTGAAATCTGAATGCTTGAATTGTACTCTACCCTAACCTTCTATCGTAGATAGCCTTGGACACCACCCCGGATTGATAAATCATTGAGATTAAATGATGAGACTCAATGACACTCATCAATCTCCATGAAGGTTAACAATCAATTGCTAAGTCAATAATTACATCTAGCATATTGGGTTTGTATCAAGTTTTACTCAAGTAAATTTTGATATTGATAATACTTATGGAAGTGGAAGGATTTATGACTAATGGGAATAACAAAAAAACTTTGATTGTTGACAATAATATACATGACCTTATATGATAATTTCATATTGTATGGATATTAAAAATATAAGTTTTACAAATCTTGATACATGGATTTTGTAGATACACAATATATTTGTTTATTTGTTGAAGATGTTTTTTTTGAGAGACTATCAGTATGGGCTTCGCTGCATATGTGGAATATATCCTTTACCTTTGTATAAACTATCATGTCTGTGTGGTATATATTTTCCCAAAATACATCTGAATTTTCTCCTTCTTACATACCCATTAAATGTAACTCATGTTGACATATGATATTGTACCATAAGGGGTATATAAAGTGGGCCACATGTTAAGTTAGAAATAGGTGGGAAGTTGTGCCATAGAATCATGTATTCAGTTGCTTTAGAATATGTAGTCAAGAATAATGTTATAGAATATTTCCATAGAATATCAAGAAATATGCTTGTATTATAAATATGAAAGGATGGAAACCTCTTAGGGCTAGTGAATATTTAAAATAATTTGTACGGAGGTTACCCCATAAAAGAGTCTAGTGATATTAATATTACTTCTCCCATTTTTTGTATTTGTTGTTATTTTACATTTCCATGTTTCATTTAATTAATATTTCTACTATTAGATATGCAATATTAGTGTTGCTTTTGTCAATAATATTTGTAATCATAGTTAGAATTATCTTTGGCAATAAATTTATTATATCAATACAACTCAAAACTAAGAACTTTAAGGTGAAATATTTACAAGATAAGAAGAGGTTCATTGTAAATAGTATTAGAACTCTTTCTAGCGTATGGTAAGCTTCTATTGTGAGAAATTTTATTTTCTATAAACCTAGGTCTATAGGTTAAAAATGGTGTTTTGGCCATTTTAAAATATCACAAAGGAGCTATCATTTTTGGCTAAGCTAGATTTCCCATAAAGTGCCTAGTGAAGTGAAGGGTGATCAAACTCCGATACCTAGGCCTCATGAAATACCCATATATGGATTTGAGCTCCCACATACCTTGCATATATTGGGAGACCCTTTTTAGGAACCCTGAGCCAAACCTTTAGATATAAGAATCCATTTAGTCTTGTAAAAATCCAAAGTACACTGAGAATAACACTTGGAAAGATTACCCTATCGTATGTTGGAATAGAGTGAAATATGTTGAAAGCTTTTTTTAATTAATTTTTAAGCTTTGATACATTGTATTTTTATTACCTTTCAATCTTGTATATCTTGTTATAATAATGAGATAATGAGAAAAATTAAGTAGTAACTTACCACTATATTACTCATATCCAAATAATGTAATATATATAACTAACATCCCCCTTGTATTACATTTTTTGGTATACATAAAAATTGTCAAAAATTTTCAAACCTAACTCACCCAACAGCTTTTGTAAAAATGTTTGCCATCTGTTCTATCATAGAAATATAATAAGACCGATATGATAATATTGAACATGATCTCAAATGAAATGACATTGTGCTTCAATATGTTTGGTTTGTTTACAAAATAATAAATTTATAATTAAATTGAGAACTTGATTATCATAATTTAATATCTTGATTGTTTGAAATACTAACCCATATATGATAGAATAAATTATAGTCATAGTGTTTCACATGTACCATTGCATTCAACTCTATATTATTTCTCAGTAGATGAAAGTTCCATTGTATGTTGCTTTTTATTATGCCTTAAAATAGGACTAGAACCAAGATAAAAAACATACCCTAAAGTCTATATTCTATCATTAATGGAACCAAAATAATCTAACTGTAGACACCCAAAACTGGCCACTTGTCATTCATCTGCATCCACATGTCACATCCATTCATTATATATATATATTTATGTATTTATTTATATATATTTTTGGTATAAGGTAGAGGTGGTTATAAGGTCCACAAACCTTTTACATAGTCAAAATGGGCTGGTTCTAGCATCAAGCCCGTATAATCAAAATAAAAAATGGATCTTTCTAAGACCCACATTAAGCCATACTTAGAGTCCACAGTCCTATACTTGTTGTTTGACTATTTAGGATAAAACAAAAACCAAACAACACCTAGCACTTACTAATACCACTAGGTTGCTGTACTGTACACTTGTCACCTCCCAGGCCCCAGCAAATGGGATGCCTTTTCTGCCTAATTCCATTTGTTAGATTACTCATCATCAACCCCTCTGATCTCCTGATGCTCTAACAGGTTTGATCTTAGCTCTTCTCTAGAATCCAACACCAATAGTTCTTGAGGGAAGTTATCCTTCCAAATTTGCATCTCCCCAATAGAAACTGCAATATTTGCCATTAGATCCGTCGCCTGGTTCCCTTATCTGAAGGTGTGTTGGATTCGGGCATTAACCAAATGAGATTTATGAATATTTGCTTCTAGGATAAGCTCCAAGATGGTCCAGCTGGGGTCTTTATCCTCAATTGCGTTGATTATATTAAGTGAATCCCCTTCAAAGATAACTTCCTTATAACCCTCAAGTCTGGAAATTCTCATTGCCTAAATGCAGGCTCGGGCTTTTGCAAAATGATTTGTTTGAGTTCCCAAAGGCTCTGCAAAGGCAAGGACCACTTTTCCTTCCTCATTTCTCAGAACTCCTCCTGCTCCTGCAGCCCTCGGATTTCCTTTAGTTGCCCTGTCAAAATTAAAATTAACCCACTTTTGTGTGGGGGGTATCCACTTGACACCATCCCGTGGGTTGGTTGTAATGTCTAGGTCTGGAAGTTCCTCTCCCAGTTCCAAAAAATCCTCCTTTCCCTTAGAGACATGGTCTCATTTTTGAAGAAGAAAGTTTTCCAATTTTCTTTCAAAGCTCTGATTATTTTATTACCACATAACCTGGGATCTTTCTTACGTCCTTTAAATACTCTCTTATTTCTCTCATTCCATATCCCCCATAAAAAAATGGGGTAAGCTAAGCTTCCAGAGCCAAGTCAAAAGTTTCACCTGGAAGGGGGAAGCCCACTATATGTAGAAGTCAGACATGCTATTTGGACAGACCCAATCTATATGAAATTTGGACAGGATCATTTGGAAGACTGTACAAGAAAATTCACAAGTTAGAAATATATGACTTACAGATTCTATCGCTTTCTCACACAAGATACATCGATTGATGAATTGGAAACCTCTCCTTTGTAGATTATCTGTTGTCAGAATCTTATTTTGAACTGCCAACCAAAATAAGAAAGCAAATTTTGGGGTTAAATTATTTAACCAAATAATAGAAGTCGGAGTCCAACCATTGAATCCTGAGTGGATTAACTTATAGGCAGTTTTTACTGAATAGATCCCACTTGTAGTTTTGCCCCAAATCACCTTGTCTCTTCCTTCCCCAAGAATGATCGAGAACACCCTTAAAGCATCATTGAGTTTGGTTAGGGCCACCTTCTCTTGCTCTGATAGATTATGAACTATGATTTTCTTCCAAGAGGAATTTTCCTGTGCTACAACAATAAAATCCCCTACTTTTCCTCCCATTTTCTCCAAAAGTTTATGTTAGAGGACCTGAAGGTCTAAGTTATCTTTCAGAGGGGCCTCTTCCAACCACGGGTCCTGCCAAAATTCTACTTGTCTTTGATTACCAATTCTCCATCTGATGCATTTCCTGACTACCTCCTGACATTCGAGCAAACAATTCCAAAAATAGGATCCTCTAGGGAGATTATCAGCTTTCAGGAAGTCCTGATTATTTTTTATATATTTTGCCTTAAGAAGTTTTACCCATCCCAATTGATCATTATTGATAAATCTCCATACTTGTTTGCCAATTAGAGCTTGATTCATTTCTTTCATTCTCTTCAGCCCTAGGCCCCCCTAATCCTTGCTTGCACACACCTGATTCCATGCTACCAATGAAATTCTATTTCTCTCCTCTGAACCTGACCACAAGAAGTTGCGTTGAATTTGCTCCAATGTAGCTCAGACCTTTGTAGGCATTCTAAATAGAGACATGCAGTAAATTGGAATGCTCTTTAAAGTAGTTTGAACTAATAAGGCTTTTCCTGCAGAGCTGAGAAGGCTGCCATTCCACCCTGCTAACTTTTTGGAGATCCTGTCAATGACTGAGTTCCACAATGTAGCCTTCATTCTTCCTTCGAACATAGGCATGCCTAGATAAGTTGCTGGTAGAATCTCCTTTCCACAATCGAAGAGGTTAGCAATTCTTTCCTCCCCCTCACCAGGCGTTTTAAAGAAATAGATGCTACTCTTCTTATAGTTTATGTCTTGTCATCTTCTGTCTCATACTTGGTTAGAATTCTCTTCAGCTTCCTAGCCTGAGGCACCGAGGCTTTGAACACAATGATTGTATCATCCACAAACTATTGGTGAGACACCGGCTCTGCTGTTGAGGCTGGTTTGAAACCTTCTAATTGACCATCTGCCACCACTTCTGAAATGTTCCTACCCAATGCTTCCGCTAAAATAATAAACAAGTATGGAGACAAAGGATCTCCTTGTCGCAACCCCCTTTCACTCTTAAAGTAATCGGAGGGTGACCCATTCACCATGACAGAAAATATTTTAGTAGAGATACAACTAAAAATCAACTTAATCCACTGGGGACAGAAACCAAACTTACCCAAAATCTTGGTGAGGAATCGCCATGAGACCCGGTCATAGGCTTTATTCATATCAAGCTTTAGTAACATACCTGCTTCCCTTACCAGCCACCATTGAATGAATAACCTCATGAATTGTGATGATACCATCCAGTATTTTTTGCCCTTTCACAAAGCCTCCTTGGTTCATATCAATGATGAAAGGAAGGATAACCTTCAGCCTATTGGCGATTGTTTTTGTGAGAATATTCATCAGAGTGTTACATAAACTGATAGGGTGAAAACTAGAAAATTCCATTGCTCCCACTAGTTTAGGGATGAGGACTAAAAATGTAGCATTAACTTCTTCTGGGATTTCCATGTCCTTTTGAGCCTCAATTATAGCTTCCACTACATCATTGCCTAAGATATCCCAAAAATTCTAGAAGAAAGCTGCGGGGAAGCCATCCGATCCTGGGGAGCTGTTACCATCCATGTCAAAAACCACCTTCTTGATTTTCTCCTTTGTGAAATGACTGAGTAAGAATCCATTAAGATTCTTAGTTACGAGGGGTGGAATGGCTACCAACAAAGAGTCCTCTTCTTCAATAGTCGGATTTACATATTCTAGCAATTATTTAAAGTACTCAACCACTTCCCTCCTTATGTCTTCCATAGCTTTGGTGGTAGACCCATCAGCCATCTTGATATCCTTAATTTTGTTAGTACTCCTGTGGCAAAGAGTAGAGACATGGAAGAACTTTGTATTTCTATCACCCTCCTTTAACCAACGCAGTCTGGATTTCTGCCTCCAAAATGTTTCTTCAAATCCTAGCATCGTGTGGTATTCAGTTAAAAACTCCCTCTCCTAGTTTCTTAGGTCCTCTGTAAGCTGCTCTAACTTCAGCTTCTCCTATAGTTCATTGATATTGTCTTTTAGTTCTGCATTTTTAACAAAAATATTTCCAAAGGAAGTTTTGTTCCACTCTCTAATGTTAGCCTTCACATTCCTTAGTTTACATGCCACTTGGGCCAGTTTCGAACCATTATAATTTTTGTTCCACCATTGGGCAACCAGATCCTTGAGATCTTGATGTTGGAACCACATAAGTTCGAATCGAAAGGTGTCGATGTATCTTTTCTTAGAGTCCTCCCCTGTTTCCCACGAATTGGGTTGTGATCGGACCCGATTCTTGGGAGTGCCATTAATGAAGAGTCCCCAAACCTCTCCAGGCATTCTTGAGAAATAAGAAACCTATCTAATCCGATCTGAATTTGGTTTTCCTTCAATATTTTGTTAGACCATGTATAGGAGAATCTACGCGAGGTCCACATCCATCGACTCATGTTGCTCAACAAAATATCTAAACTCGTAGATATCAGCAGTTATTCTTTGAGAGCCCACCAATTTATCTACAGGATTAAGGTAGCAATTGAAATCCCCTGCCACAATCCAAGGGTAGTTGGGGACCGTCTCCCTCAATTCAGCTAGCTAACTCCAAATAACCCTTCTCAGTCCCTGTCTAACTGGAGCATATACATTCATTAAGATCCACTCTTCCTGCGTTGTTTTATCCACACAAGAGATAAATAAACCAACTAGACATCAAAATCACTCTACTATCAATCACATTCTTGTTCCACATAACCAACAACCCTCTTGCTGTTCTAGTGGTCTCTTGGCCTACTACTTCAGCTTCTCGCCAAGTCCTATTCTTAAAAGGAATAACTCTACTCTCCTCCATTTTAGTTTCTTGCAGTAAAATCATATCTGGTTTGTGTTCTTGTCTAAGAGCATACAAGGCTCTTATTTTTGCAGGATTACTCCCACAAATATTCCATGAAATAATCTTCATTTATGGGCTTTGGATCCTCGAGCCTTCACCCCAAATAGCACTACTGCTTGAGTTTCATCAGCCACTCCTCGCTCTGTTTCTTTCTGCCTTAAGGCAGCATTGCTAGGTTTCCCTCTTCCTACCGAACCATATCCCCATACATCCGCTCTAGGCTGGGGTTCCTTGCTATTCACTTGGCTTCTAGTAACCATCTTGGATAGGTTAGTCTTGGTATTTGGGGTAAAAATCTGGCTTTTCAGGTTAACTGGTCTTTCTGACAATGGAGATGATTCTGTGCTCTTAGCTTCTTGATTAGTAGATTCTTTTTTACCTGCTTTGGGGTTACACTGATCTTGGTGGTTCACCTCTTCCTCCTTAGTATCATTGCTTGTATTATTAGTTTCCTACTCCTTCCTCTAATTTTTCTCCTCTAAATCCTTCTCTTGAGTCTCCTCTACCTCAGATTCCACTTCTTGGCTATCCATCTGATCTCCCTTCATATGATTTAATGCATCAAAATTGTTATCCACTAGGATGTTGATCTCCTTGGAATTTCTTCCCATAAATTCCTCTGCAATACATGGGACCACTTCCACTGAGCCTCCAAAGGCCTCCCATATTACCCAATCAAACTTACTTGCCCCAGGGCATTGATCTATGGGGTTATTTCCTTTGTGATTTGGCTCTGAGGCTTGCTGTATCATATTAGGAGCAGGTTGAGCTTGAGGGTTCCCATCAAAGGGACCAGCTCCCCTGTGAGAGGGTTTCGGGGCATAGGTATTTTTTGGAGGAGGGTTAAAATGTTGCCTCTTACTTCCAATAGGGTGAAAAGGGTCTCTGATATTCAAATTTCGAGCTCCACATCCTTGAGGCTCGTGTTGGGTAGGAATGGAGATCTGCGGGGGAGGGATATTATTCTGGTTTTGAGGAGCAATATTTTGGAGTGGGGGCTGGTTCTTGGAAATGCAATGGATACCCTGGTTCCCTACCTTCCCACAAACACTACACTTAAAAGACATATTTTCATATTCAAAGACCTGAGTATGAAGGCCAAACATAGACAACAATATAATGGATTTAGGGATCTCTTTACTTAGGTCCGCCAACACACACATGTGAGCAGAAAGGAGTCTTGTTTTGCTCAAGGTTACAGGATCAATAGATATTAGTTCTCCAATATCTGTAGCTGTCCCAGCCAAGATTTGTTCATTCCAGAAAAGCAGAGGTAATCCCGGCATCTTAACCCAAATAGGAGCCAAATCCAACACCTGAGTCTGGGGTTGAAATTGGGGAACCAACGCTTCAGATACAAGCCCGTTTTACCAAAAAATCAAGGACCTCCTTGGAGAGTCCTTTCCATGTTCTGTTCACATTGAAATGTCACCAAAAGAAAACTCTTGGGTAAAGCCTTAATCATCATACCGGCCCTTGGCTACCATTTTTGGACGACCCATCTCCTTATGACTTCCAAGTCTGGCCTCACCCCCATAAATTTTGCCACCAGAGATGTTCTGCCCTCCATAGCCACATGCTGAGCTAAGGTATCCGGGACGTGCAACCTACCATTGACAGATTTTAAATTAAAACAAGAGTCGGATAATTTTTGCTTACCGTGAAGAGCATTAAGATATGAAGGTCTCCAATTTCCAGGTTTCTCTTTGTCTCCTTCCTGGGTCTTCCTTTGATCCTAACACACAAAGTCCTGGTCCCCCTTAGAGATATCTTCAACCGCATCCACCCAACGCCCTTGGACCGGTTTCAATAGAACTTCCTTATCCACATCCTCCACCTGGGGGCCTACTATCTCACCAGAGCCCCCACCTACCGCGTCTGCTGATCTGTCCTCCAAAGCCCCACACCTAGGGTTTGATGCCCCTAGACCCCCCACTCCTCCTCCTTGCTGCTCCATCCGTCCAGTATGCCCTTTGGTTTTACTAATGCTCCATCAATATTTTAAAGCTTCATGGATTTAGTATTCAATAATCTTGTCTAAAAAAAGATGTATTTATTTATATATATAAATATAAATATTTTATATTTATATTTATATTTATATTTTTATATATTATATATATAATTGTATATATGTGAATAAATCTCAACCACTCATCATGATTTAATCTTAGCCATCCATCTAACTTAATCCTTGTCACTCATCAATGCACAATATTAGCCCTTCATCATGATTTAATCTCGGCCACCCATTGGTGTCATCGAAACCCTAACATGTTGAAGGTAAGTTATAAAAGATCATTCACTTTTGTAAATGAGGTTAAGCGGTTGATCAATTCAAAAGTTGATTATGGATTCTTGAGATTTTTAGAGCCCTCCATCCATCATCATCTAATCCCTAGTATTTTGCTAACATCCTCCCTCATTACTGATAATGCATCCCCTATTTTTATCAACAAAAACCCTCGTGAACCAGATTTGGTTATGCAGTACACTTTCCCAAAATTCTTAAACGATGCTGAGCATTCTTAAAATATTGCAAAGAATTCTAAGAATACTATAGGGCATCCAAAACCCTTACATAATGCTCCAGGATGTTCCCCTCAACCAATTTGCCACTGAAAAAGCCCTCGCACAATATTAGGCATTTGTGCATCATCAGATCATAAAAATAGAAGCATAGATCAACCTCACATGTATTATTCTAACAAGGTATCATTTATCATTGTTATACTTTTTTTTTTTTTAAAGCGAAAAACCCCTTGTGGGGCTGCCTTGGTCTGAGAGACCATGAACAGGAGGTTCTACACCATCAAAGTCACCCGGGAGTCACACCCGACCTTGCCCGCACCAACATTATCAATTGTATTTTAGATACCCAATTCAAATTTTTTGATAGGGTGGAGATTTGAACCTGGGACTTCTCTTGGAGGATTTCCATCTCCTCTCCAACTCACCTACAACACATGGGTTCTATCATTGCTATACTTACATTTTGGTATATATGCACTTTATTTCATAAAACATTTTAGTTAGGGTTAGTAGTGTTCACTTTAAGATTCTAGTGGTCCTCACACTATGGAGGCCCTACAAGTGTTACTAACCTAATTTTTAGATCTGTTTGTATGCATGTTGTAGGGAGCATTTACATTTATGGTTGTTGTAGCTAGGGTGGTCTTGTACGGATGCACAAGTCCATCCACAACTTGTTTCGAGTGAAGACAACTTTAGAAGACATCAACATTCTTTTGAAATAGGGTTTAAAACACTAACATTGTAATATTGTATCAAAAGCAATAAAGTGTATTGTAACCCTAAATTTAGGGTAAATCTATTGTACAATTTGGAGATCCAGGCTCCTTGAGTCATAATAAATTAGATCTATCATTTTGTGCATACATTGTGTTATTTTATTTGATCTATTGTTTTATTGGTGTTGTTCATTTTTACTTTACACTAAGTTTGTATAAACTTGTATAAAGAAGTTATTTTTCTTATATTCTAATCCATAATTCATTGTTCCTTGAAGATACTGTAGAATTCATTTAGCAACTTTCCAATAATTTTTCTTATGTTCTTGCATAAATCTAGAGATAATTTATAGCAAAAACTATATCTAGTCTTGTATTTGTGAGATAAAGTAGACTACCAATTAGTTGATGATATAATGTAGCTGCAACAAATGGTGATTTATCATATCTTGATAGTTGTAAACCTTGTGCCATAGGATTTGCTTTAACTTTATAGTATATCATTTTAAATTTTTATAATAAAGTATTGGCATACTTAGTTTGTGTAATCATATTGTGATTTTCATTTTGCCATACCTGTAAACCAAGACAATAATAAACTAGTCCTAAATCTATCATATGAAAAGCTGCATTTAGATCATTATTTAATTTTGTTATTAAATCATCAGAGCTACCTGTGATAACCATATCATCTACTTATACCACAAGGATTAATCTATCGGAACCCACATTATAAGTATAAATATTTGAGTCTAAAAAACTTGTATGAAAACCATGTTATTAAATATGATTGTTGATTTTAATATACCAATCCCATGGAGGTTGTTTTAATCCATAAAATTTATTTTTTAGTTTGAAAAATTATATGTTTTTCTAGGTATTTCAAACCCTTCTAGTTATATATATACTTCTTCTTCAACATCTCCAATGAGAAAATCAAATTTAACATAAATTTGATGAAATTTCCAATTATATTGTGTTGCTAATGCATAAATTGTATGAATCATAGTCATATTTGCATTTGGTGCAAATGTTTCATCATAATCAAATTATTTTTTGAGCACAATGTTTTTCAACAAGACATGATTTATTTTTTCAATTGAATAATCTACTTTTTTTTTTTTAACAACCCATTTGCTCCCAATAGGTTTCTCATCTTTAGGTAAATTGACTAGATTCTAAGTTTAAATTTTTATTAGAGCATAATATTTGACATCCATTTCTTTCTTCCATTGAGGATAATTAAGTGCTTCTCTTACTCTTTGAGGTTCATGAACTTCCATTACTAAAATCATAAGACTTGAATTTAATTCTCTTTGTGTTTGATTGTAAGTATGAGGTCTAGTAGAAGTTATTTCTGGAGGTGTATCAAGTGTTACATTTTTAAGGGTAGTTGTAGCCCATTAGGGTGTTTTACTTTATGGATTTTGAAGAGTTACATCTGTGATTGGTTCTTCTACTAATTCATCTTTTAGTTTTGAGTCATTGTCATATCCTTCTTCGTAATCTTCTTTATTGTGTATAATTGATGATAACACATCTTTTGATTTAATATTGTGAGTACATTCTTCATCAAAAACATCTCGACTTCTATGTATTTTATTGGTGGTAGGATCAATTGGAAAATAATATTAGGATGACATATCATATCCTATAAATATACAATATTAAGTTTTGTCATCTAATTTTTTACTTCTTTGTTTTGAAATATGCATGTAAAATTTAAAATAAAATACTCTTAGATGTACCACTAAAGGTTTTCTTCTAGACAATACCTCTTATGGTTTGAAACCTCTAAGGGATTTTGTAGGTGTTCTATTTGGAATATGTAATATGATATTCATTACTTCTTCCCAATACTATTGTTCAAAATCAAATTGTTTGAGCATACAACGATCCATTTCCATAACAATTTGATTTATTTTCAACAACTCCATTTTGTTATGATGTGTTAGCTATAGTTACTTGATGTTTGATTCCATGTTGTGTAAGATATTTAGAAATTTTTTTAGAGGTATATTATCCACCTTGATCTAAATGGAGTACTCTGATTTAACATCCATATTAAGTCTCAACAAGTTTGAATTATTTAAAACATATTAAGGCTTCTGATTCTAAGGATAGAAAATAGACCCACATTTTGTATGAGTAACCATAAAAAAATAGTTGGAAATATTTGTGACCTCCAAAACTAACTAGAATGGGACCATATATATTTGTATGTATGACATCCAAAATAACTATATCTCGATGTAAACTAAATTCAAAAGGAATTTGATGTTGTTTGCCAGCTAAAAAACTAGAACATATTTGTATATTTAAAGAAAGTTGAGGTAAACTTGTAAACATTTGATATTAATAAAGTTCTAAAAGTGATGCTAACCTACTTTTTGATCTCTTGTGATAATGCATTGTTTCTTGCTATTAATAAGTTTAAAATCTAATATCAATCTCTTAGCTAGCATTTGTGATACTAAGAGTAGATGATTGGTTGATCTTGGAATATAAAGGATATTTTTTAGTACATTTTCTATCTAAAATATTGATATGCACATTACCAAAAAAATTTGTTTGATAGATTTTATCTTCTGCTATTGTCATAGGTTTTCCATTAGTTTTTGAAGATAATGAAACCATTTAATCTCTCTTGTCATATGTTTACTGGCTCCAAAATTGATGTACTATTTTGTATCTTTATTCATGTGTCATGATATAAAAAGGAAATATGATGTCACAAACTCAATTGTATAACAAATTTAAACTTAAGAGTCTATATAACTCCCTAATTAAATGATAAGGTTTTTCAACTACCTTATAACTCCATATGAAATATAAATATGATCTTTTTAAATCCTTTCAATATATTTCTATAGTTTTTAATGCTTTAGTTATAAAAAATATTTGAATATTTTTTTCCAAGTATCTAAAAATATATATTTTAAAATACTTGAGAATTTCTATAGTTTGACTATAGCAAATTATTTTTTCAAAAAGTACGAAAAAATATTTTTCTGAAAATACTTTAAGAAAAATAAAAGAACCTAAAAGTAGCTTGGCACTCAAATTTTGGCACTATTTTTGGGCACACATCCATATTAGCAACTTTATCAAGCTTAAAAAAAAAATATGCTTAGTTTAATATTGCACGTTCACCTTATCCTATTTATAAGACTTCAAAATATTAGGCACTTTTGATTAAATATTGCACAATCACCTTAGTCTCTTTCTCAGACAAAAAATACTAGATGCTTTGGATTAAATATTGCATGTTCACCTTAGCCTCTTTCTTGGACATAAAAATATTAGGTGTAAATTTTTTCTTAGATATAATCATAGGTGCAAGAATTTTAACATACATGTGTAGGTGCTCAACTGAATGGTCTTATTAAATAACAAATAGGTATAGGCACTCAATGCATAGGCTTTCAACCAAATGGTCTTATTAGGTGATACACATGTTCCTTGAACATTTGTATTCAATATATTCTCAAAACAAAAATCATCATCTCAAGCAATATGATACAATAATCTATCAATATTTTCTCTCCTAGATGATCCATTTTATTAACAGATTCATTTTCAATAAATGCAATTAAAGTTTTAAAAGAATAAATTCAAAGTAAGGCACGTTGAATACCTTCCATTGCATGACTTGAATACTTTAGAAAATAGGATCTCTGATGTGAAATCAACCAAGAATATGGATAAGGGTATCTAGTGTAAAATCAACCAGAAACAATCAATCAACTCTTCTCAAATCAACTCTTCTTACATATCAAAAATTATTTGCTTTAATACCACTTGTTGGAACAAAGTGAAACATACTAAATTTTTTTATTTTTATTAATATTCAAGATTTGATACATTGCATTATTATTACATTTAAATCTTGTATATCCTATTAGAATAATGAGATAATGAGAAATATTAACAAGTAACTTCTCACTCTATTAAAAATATCCAAATAATGTAATATATATCACTAACACTCTACTGATTAGAGAGGTGGGTAGTAAACCCAGGGATATAGGCTCTATAATCCTTGGGTAGTGGCCTTGATCATTGGTATGAGCTTTATTGATTGCTACTACAATATATTAGAAGGCTATGGGAAGTACACACACCCCAACCTAGATGAACTTCATTTCTTGATTCACTTGTGGTTTTTTCATACCCGCGTTGTCCTTACCATTAGAAAGACAAAAAAACATAGAGTATAAATAACTATAGAGTTTATTTTTTTTTAAAAAGGTTTAGGCTACTTAAAAACATCATATTGGGTTATAGCCCATTGCGATCATCTCGTTGAGATAATAATT
Source organism: Wollemia nobilis (assembly GCA_028583015.1). Lineage (NCBI taxonomy): Eukaryota > Viridiplantae > Streptophyta > Pinopsida > Araucariales > Araucariaceae > Wollemia > Wollemia nobilis. Next base: position 1,966,204 of record JAQPPZ010003395.1, read on the forward strand.
TTGGTATATAGCATTCATTCACTTTTTTTAGGGACCCCAAAATCATTACTTTATGGTATTAGCTCATTTTTATCATATTTTCAAGCTAATCATTTTGGTATATAGCACCCTTACACTTTCTTGGGACCCTTAGTAAAAATAGTAATTGTTACAACAATTCTATTAGTAAATACCACTAGAGACATGAATTCAAGAAATGGAGGCCAGAGTGCATAATATGGAGTAATGAATCACCACATTGAATTCCATAAATGACCTCAAGGAGAAAATATTTTCTCTCACCATCATGATAGTAGACTTCAAGCATACACAAGACATAATGAGTTAGGAAATTTTGATGGGTATGTTGAAAATAGCCTAGAAGCTCATAGAGGGAAATATATTGATAGGACAACTTTCTCCAAGGTATTTATTAAGAAAAATGATTAGGAATTAGGGAACAATAAAGGCATGACTCCAAGAATTTCTAAATTTATTTTTTGATGGAACTGATTCATAAAGTTGGTTAGTTAAAGTCAATAAATGGTATGAAATACATGAAAAACCCTTCAATAAATGAAATTTTTATGTTTACATTTCATTTTGACCTTGAAGCACTCCATTGGTATCAATGGTTGTGGAAACAAGTCCCAAAAATTGGGTGGACACAATTCAAGAGTGAACTCCTTGGTTGATTTGACCTATTAGAGTTTGAAGATTTTATTGGAGCCCTTACCAAAATTTGACAAAAAGGTACCATACTCGAATATATTATGGTTTTTGAGAAGTTGGAAAATAGAACAAAATGTATTCTATATGTCTTGTTCAAGAGTTGTTTCATCAATGGCCTTAGAGATGAAATTAGAATTGAGGTTCAAATTGATGGGTGTTAATATTTTTTGCTTTAGTTTGTCAATTCAAAGTGGTGTTCAATGGCTATATGCACTAAATATGTATGAGAGACATCCTAGTGTGGGATTTATAATTTCTTACATAAAATATACTTATAGAAAATGAAATATCACTCTTGCATAAAAGTAAATCACACTTGCAAAAATAAAATGTACTTGCAAAAATTAAATCACTCTTGTAGAAAATTAAATAACACACTTGTAAGAAAGGAGATTTAATCTAGCATCTACATAAAATCATCCTAGTAAAACAAAATTATTAAAGTAATAAGCACAAATATTAATTGCAAGTTAGAAAAATATACAAAAGATATTAAAATAAATGAAAAAAAAAATTGTTAATTAGTTTATGAATAATTAGAATAAAGGATGGAGACCACAATTTTTCCATGTAACTACCTGGGACATAGAATATTCAATAATATTAGAAAAATTTCTAAGGAATATGGATCCTTGATAGATAATATTTTGAAAATCAAGATTGTTTTTTGAAATTTTGATTAGGACTAGAGAGTTAGTGGAAGATTAGGCAATGAACAAGATTCTACCCAATATTCCAATTCTCCTTACGGATAAGATGAATTCTTACCAAATAATTCCTTTTAAAGAGGAAGAAGTGAAAGATGATATTTTATCCATGGAGGGGAGAAATCCCTTGTCCCAAATGGGTTCCCTTCCCTATTTTTCCAAAGGTTATGGCATATAGTTGGTGGAGATGTGTTTATGGTTATATGTGATAAAAAATACCATCATGTCCTGAGGGATGTTGACTTGAATTTATTGGCCCTCATCCCTAAGGTGGCATGGGTGAAGGACTACAAATATTTTAGGACTATCATCCTTTTCAATAATCTATATATAAAATCTTAGCAAAGGTGATGGCTAATATATTATGAAGGTTATTACCTTAATTATTGATTCTAATCAAGGTGGTTTTGTGATGGGTAGACAAATACTTGATGTAATCATAACCATTCATGAAGTCATACACTCTTTAGACAATATTGGGAAGACTCATATTTGTTTGAAATTATACATGAATAAGGGTTATGATAGGGTATCATGGGACTTGTTGCTTAAATTCATTAGAAATTTTGGTTTCCATCCAAATTGGATAAGTCTCATTAAGAGTGCATCTCCTCAATAATGCTCGTATTCATGGTTAATGGAGAAACCAAAGGGTACTTTAAAATTATCATAGGGATAAGACAAGGTTATACCATGTCCTCTTACCTATTTTTTATTCTGGCTAAAGCCTTGGAGAGATCGATAGAAGCTGCTACTTCCCTAGGGACAATTGAAGGGCTAAGATCAATGAATTTCATCAACCCTATTTCCCATAAATAATTTGTAGATGATACCATCTTAGTCATTAGATAATCCATATAACAAGCTAAGGAGATTGAGAATATCCTGAATGTCTATGAGAAAACAATGGGTCAAAAGGTAAAATTTAATAAGAACAAAGTTTTTTTTCTCAACACCCATCCTAGAATATAGGTAATAAGTTGTGAGATTGGTGACTTTCCATAAGTGTATCTAGGATTGTCCCTCTTCAAATGTAGATTGAAGGTATGCTTATGGTGTCTAGTGGTGGAAAGGATTAAAACAATTTGATAGGATGGAAGAGATCTCTACTTTGTCAAGTTGGTAATGCCCAACTTGTAAAATATACTCTCTAAATAATTCATGTGTACTTCATGTACTTTTTTAATATGTTGATTAAAATCAATCAGAATATTGAGCAAATCCAAAATCCTTACTTTGGACAAGGATGGAAGCTGGAAAGAGACTACTATTGGTAGCTTGGGATTAGGTTTTCTCAAGGAAGCAATTTTGGGAGCTTGGGTTTAGAAATATGAAGAAGATGAATCAAGCTCTCGTTGCCAAGCAGGGATGGAAACTCCTAAGGGAGGATAATTTTGGATGGGTTCATATTCTTAAAGCCAAGTATTTTAGGTGAGGAAGCAGTATTTTGGAGATGCAATATCTACTTCATGGTTCTTTATTTTGGAACAATTTGTTAAAATCCAAATCCCTAATTCAAAAAGGTCTACTATGGTGATTGGGTAATGGAAGGAAATAGATTTTTGGAAGGACAATTGGATTTGGAATACCCCCTTGATCGAAGATCAAAATTTGATTTTCTTGGAATATCTTACTACTCAAATATTTTGTAATAAGGTGGAAAATTTTATACAGAAAGCGAAAGGTATAAAATATGGAATCCCATTCTTCTTAATGGTCTAGATCTTAGGGGTGATCAAGCCTAGTGTGGTCTCAATAGGCTTCTTAGAACCTAGTTCACAAAGATATAAATATTCACTAATTCCTTCATATGAAAGGTAGATAAAAGAGGACTCTTCATGGTAAAATCAATTTACTACCTAATGGATGCATAATATGGGGACTATCTCCTAATTAATAAGATCTGGTTCAAATGACTCATCCCTAAAATTAATTTCTTTTATTGGTTGGATGTTCATAATAAGATTCTCACTATTGAGAATATTCAAAAAAGGGTATTGACCATCCCTAATAGATGCTACCTTTGTGAAACTAGATGGGAGGATATGAAATATCTATTTTTTAAGTGCCCATTTTCTTTGGAAGTGTTCAGTCTTCTCCTAAGAGGTTTTGAGGTTGATTGAGTCCTTCCTAACAATGTGGAAGATCTCTATGTATAATGGGATCCCCCATTCATAAGAAAAAGGTTTTGAGTTCTCTGGAAACTCAGTTTTCCTCACTTCCAATGGGGGATCTACAAGGAAAGGAATAGCAAAGCCTTTGAGATTGTCAAAAAGGATCCAGTGTCTATAGAAATTAGGATTGTTATCATGTTGAGAAAAAATGTTATGATGTTTTCCTTTAAGGATTATGGGGGAATTGAGAATGAGTATAATATATCATCCAACCTTGGAATTCCAAGAGGATAGATCTACTAAACCCTCTCAAAATAATAGATTCAATCATAGGTTAAACATGATCCTCCTCCACTGGGATGGTTAAAAATCAATTTTGATGGTGCTACAAAAGGTGATTTGGGTAGCTTAGGTGTAGGCAGATAATTAGAAATGATAAAGAGGATATCCTAATATATTGGTAATTAAAAATAATAAAGAGAAAATCCTATTAGCTTATGCTAAAAATTTGGGAGTCCAAACAAGCTACTTTTATAAAACAAGATCTCTTTTAAGGAGTTATTTTACTGGAAAGACTAGACCTAAAGAATGTGATTCTAGAAGGGGATGACATGAACATTGTTAACATTTTTAAAGGCTCACAATATCTAAGCTAGACCATGGAGGATATGACGAGAGATGTGAAGAAATGTTTTAGCAATGGGACAAATCTCTGGTGAAGCATGTGTTATGGGAAGGAAATAGAGTGGGGGATTTAATGGTAAACCTTCACATTCAATAATAATCCCTTATAAATTGGAGTGAGACTTTTCCCAATAAATTACAATTGTGAATAATGAGGATTCAAGCATTACAAATGGTTTAGGCCCAAGCTCATAGGTTGCAAATATAGGAATCTATGAGTCTATTACTGTGGTGGAAGGTTTACAACAGATATGTTGATCTCACATTAATATAAAATTATTGTGATTAGATCTTTCTACAATGTTTCTTCTAGAATGGCCTTGCTTCTTTCTCTCCCATGATGTAGAGGCTAGAGGATGGAGGTGGGATTATCTTACCTTTATTATCAGTTGATAAGAGGGCTAGATCATTAGTTCTTCCATTAGTGGTAATGATGACATCTCAATTATTATAAGACATGGTGATGATGATTCAAGCTACAAAAATACCAATGCAAACAATATTAAAATGAGTGGGATGGGTTGCTTGCTTTAGCTTAACTTATGGTTGATGATGAGTGGTCTATTTGGCCATATATATAAAATTTTAGAGTAATTCAAGTAGGATCAGGTGGTGGTCTCAGAACTCATGAATTTCAAGTGGATTAGGCATAGGATTTGGTTATTTCCTATTAAAAACTTGATTTATTATCTCATGTGTATTGCCCTAGGTTTACCCCCTTCCCAAAGTGGATTTAGTGGAAGGACTCAATGCATGATTTGACCATGATTCTAAATTGTACCTTCCCCAAGATTGGCCAATGAATTGATCTCGTTGTTGCATGGAGAGAGAAAATTTTAAACATGCAAATAGTCATGCCAACCCCTAGTGGGATTTGGGCAAGTATTCATATATGTTATGATTTGGAATAAATAATTATAAGGACTAACACCATCTAGTTAATTATTTATTTTTTGGAGGAGCACAAAGATATTTTTGGATGAGTTGTGCTATTTACGAAGCCAAACATGGATGGAGGTGTGCTTAATCTAGAACCAACAAAGATGACACTAAAAAATGATGTATTTGATATTTCAGATAAAGGGGGTCTACTGTGTTGAATTAGAAAATTTTATAAGCATGATGAGTCATTATGAATGCATATTTCCCACTCATGTTTAGGAGGAAGGGTCAAGGTGAAGGGCATAGAATTTACTATCAATACAATGTTAATAGTGAAGGCTACTTCTTTACCTATTGAGGAGGAATGTATTAACAAGGTAAAACACTATCTAGTGAGAGAATTAGAGAAATTATTGGGAAAATATAAGAGGATATAGAAGATATCGAATGGTATCCTAAGGGAGTCCCTCCCCAAACCATGGGATAGGGTGGTGATCCAAAAAAATAGGTATTTCATCTTGGACAAGCGATTCAACGTGGTCCAAAGTTTTCATGTGGTTTTTGTCAACCATTTATAGTGAGGGAAGAAGTATTCCACTCTACTAAACAAAGGGATCCTAAAGATAATTTTCACTCATATTGTGGAAAAGGGAAACATTATGAGGTGTTAAGGTTGGGATTGGACTATAGTAGTCCTTTACATTCAAAGGAAAAAATTGGTGCTACAGTGGATAAATCCATAGAGGAGATCCCCCCAATATATTTGAGTATGAGCAGGAGAAAAATAATGAAGATGTTTTGAACTACTCTTTGGCTGTAGACCTTGGTAATAGAATGAGAAGTCATATCTAGAATTAGAGAAGCATTTATTTTAAGAAGGAAGCATTCTTGAGTCCTCCCTTACTGGATGAGATCAAGATTGAATCTGAGTCTAGATAAGCATTTGAAGAAGATGCAAGGATGGGTAAGAAATCCAAACCTTCCGTCCAAATTATTTTTGATCATGATTCAAAGAATTTTGGGGAGTCAGACCTTGTGGTTCAAGAGGGAGTGTCTTCCCCTCAAGAAGGTCCTCAATAATTCTAGGGAAAGATGAGGATGGGTTCTAAGTGCAAAGTGGTTGAGACCTCTATGAATAAAAGGATTAATATCCACCCTCTGGATTCCCTCATTATGGTAGGCCTAAATAGAAACTATGCCATTTTAAAGGACCTCACAAAATCTATGTGAAGGATCAATAGAATGATGGAAATATTGGTGGAGGAATTGGTGGCCCATATGATATATTTAAGGAAAAATATTGTGGAACTAAGTTCTAGTGAGGAGATGGAATCATCTAAGAAGGTAGTTGGAGGCATACTGAATTGAGCTTCCTGTTATCTTTTGTTCTTCCCATTTTCTAGCACTTTTTCTTCCTATTTTTTTATGTTGGTTGGTGGTCAAAAATTATTATTTATTTGTTTGTTGTTAGCTCTAGGTAGTTTTTGGAAAGGGCTTGGTCTATTTGGGTGGATCATTTTTTTTTCTATTATGGAATTCTCTTGTAAAAGTTGAAATATTTGTTGCAAAAGGTTTGGGGTTCCTTTCAAAAGCCTTCTTTATCCTTAATAATAAAAAGCTTATGAATATATCTACAAAGATAATACTTTACATTGTACTAATTGAGTGAGCTCTTACTCCTTAACCCAATAAAAAGTAAATATTAATTCAAAATATCATTAAACATATATACAAATGAGAAAAGGATGTAAATATATTTTATTAGGAAAGGGATGAAATTACTCTTTTACATTAATATTAAATTCATACATCCATATTTATCCTCTTAATTTTTATATCCCATCATGTTCTAACCTCTACAATGCATTATATCTCTTCTTTTATAGAGATGTCATATGAAATAAACTAATAACAACTTACATAAAATATTTTCGATCTAAATTGGTTGGAAACAAATCCAACCATTCTATCTAGAGAACATAACAACCAAGTTAGTTGGAAACAAATACAACCACTTCTATGTAGAGAACATAACAATAAAATTATTTGGAAATAAATTCAACCACCTCTATCTAGATATGATACCAAACTAAATTGGTTGGAAACAAATTCAGTAAACTCTATCTAGAGAATATACCAAACTAAATTGATTGGAAATAAATTATTGTAACTTTATACAAAGAAGATGACAACCCAAAATAAGTTGATAAGGATTCTAAGTAATTTGGATTTATCCAAATTAGTTGGAAACCAATCTCAACACATCCAAATTTTATTTAAATACATTAGATCTATTCAAAGTAGTTTAAAACTAATCTCAATAATTCTGATTTCTATCTAACAACCTGATTCTATAGCAATGGTTATTATCTAGAATTTTCATATTTATTTGACGCAAAATAACAACTAAAAAAAGATAAGCATTTATGTCTTTATTTGACAAGGCTAGAAAAAGAATAAATTTCTATCTTATCCCACATGGGCATTGTTGATAAAGAAGGAAAAGGATAAAATAATAATATGCATACACATATCACCTTAAGCATCTTCAAGCACTTTGTCTTTGCCACATATTGCATTATTTCTACCATGGCCTATGCTCCAGTCCATGTTTCCATGCTTCAAAAAAAATTTCTTATGCATTTCTAACACACTACAGTCTACTCTATAAAGTGCTCTAGAAAAGTATAGTTTGGCACTAAAAATCTACTTTGATGCTCTTCATTCTAGTGCCAATGCTAGAGAACTAAAAGCACATCCAAGATTATTTGCAATCCATCATGATTTTGTTGTATAATATTTAAATATTAATAATCTAATGTCAAACCTAAACGTAAAGTCACATAAAACCTATATGAAATAACTTGGCAATGAATTTTACCTTTTCACCATTTCTAGTTAGAATATTAGTACAAATTACAACCTAGTCCATAATTACACATACATTAAAGGAGTTAGAGAGTGTTATTTTACTGCACAAAATGAGGTATTTCAAGGCCTCATCATTCTCCCTAACTCAAGCTGATGCATGTCTTCATGCATCCTATAAATTTTTATGCTAAGGAAATGATGTGGCATATAATCATTGTATTGATATGTTTTCTCTTCCTCCAACATTATTGTCGAATTTTTTCCAACTTACCTATTGAATTTTTTCAACTTAACTATTGAATTCCCTCCCCCCTCCCAACTTAAACTGATGCATGCCCTCATTCATCCCTTTCTTAAATCTCTATACTAAGGGAATGATGTGGCATACAATTTTGTCTACTGACTTCCCCAACTTGAACTAATGCATGGCCTCATGCATCCTTAGTGGGATATTCCTTTGCATTTCTCTTTTTTGAAGAAATTATGGGAGCTAGAAAACTGCTACCAAGGCATTAAGTGCTAGAATGGGTGTTAGATGATTTTCAACAATTTATTAAATTTAAACAAATTATAATGCTAATTTTGTTTTTTCAAGTAGGGTTTTGAAAGGGTTTCCTATTTCCTTTTACATCCACTTAGTCACATTGAGCTATAAATACTATTTTGTATCATTAATATTTGAACCTTGGTGTAGGATACATCTTCTATTTATCCCAACCATTGAACCAAGACCCTATTGGCTAATTCTAATGCTAGTTGAGCACTATTAAAGCAACACAATTAATTGAAGATCTTTTGAAACTCTAATTATGCATCATAATCTAGAATAAAATATGTCATATATATAATATGGAATAGATGTAATTATGCAAAATATCAAAACTAGGCAATAGTGAATGGAAAAATCCATACCTTATACTCATAGATGGCTCACTTTTCCTTCAAGATAGCTTTAAACATTATCATCATGAATTTTGCCATAATAGAACTATCTTCTTGTTCTTGTTGTGTAGACTTGCATATTTTTAATAAAATAAGTCATCATTTTTTATTTTCAATCATATTTTACCTCAACTGCATCTGCAAGGGATAGTCAATTTTTATTTCTCAAGACAAGCATGTTGGAAACTGGTTTTCATGTGAGGCTTGGTCCAATAGCCCCTCAAAGAGGTTTTCACCAATGAACTTAATTTTCTTTATGATATGAAGAAGGGATCTATATTTTTGGTGCAATATTTCTACCTCATATTCTAGCTATTTATTCTTTTCCAATATAGTTTCTTGTGTAGTCTTTTTTAGCATAGTTTCCTGCGTAGTCTTTTTCAGTACAATTTTTAACACTATTTCCTACGTGCTATTTTTTAGCATAGTTTCTTGCTTAGCATTTTTTAGCATAGTTTCATGTGTAGTATTTTTTAGCACAATTTTATAGGCATTTTTTTTAGCATAATTATCCTATGCACATTCCTACATAGTCTTTTTTAGCACAATTTTTCTTGTATAGTCTTTTTTAGCATAGTTTTTCTACATAGTCTTTTTCAGCACTAATGTCTGTTTCAATGTAGTTTCCTGCATGGATTCTTGCATAGTTTTTCAACGTAGTATTTTCCAACATAGTTTCTTGTGTATATTCCTATGCAACCATTTTCAACATATATTTTAGCATATATTTCAATTGCTAGTCTTTCCTCATGTAGATTTTAGCATACTACAATATTCTCCAAAATAACACTAATGTAGATTATAGCCTTGAAATTGATCTAAAAACCTATTAACAATCTTTGTTCATTATTGCTCAAAATGAGACATTGGCCTCATCACTCCTCCCCCTCTAAAACCAACACATGGCCTCATGCATCCTTAATTGGTGGCCATGTATGTGATGTCATGTCCTTGCTAATGTGACATGCTAACAATTGACACCCCCCTCCCCAACTTAGAGGGAAACATGGCCTTATGCTATAAACTATTAACTTTTTTGAATAGAAGAGGCTTCCATTTCTAGTTGTTAACCATCTTATACCCCGATTGTGTCCACAAGGGATTTTTACAATTGAGTTTTTTTTATATCTGGTATTTTGATACAAATGCCAATATTTTCTAGCATTAGACTTTTTTGATGCATTTCTAGAGCATTCTTGACACAAGATTTTCCTATGTAATTTTAGAGCATTTTCAACATAGGCTTTTCCTGCATATTTCTAGAGCATTCTTGAAGTAGGCTTTTCTTGTGCATTTATGGAGAATTCTCAATGTCAGATTTTCCTATGCATTTTTCAAGTATTTTTTGGGTTTTAGTTGTTGGAGAATATTACATTATTTGGTACATGCTAATTTATCCCTATGGTACCTTGATGGTACAAATATAAATAAGTAATATATTAGGACGTGAGTCTATAGTTTAGGAGTGTAATTTATATTTCCTCTTATGTATGTGTTCATGTGTAGGATGTACACAGGTGTCATGTAATTATGTATGCAAGTGTGGAGAGTGAGAATGTACAAAAGTGTCATATAATAATATGTGCAAGTGTGTGCACAAGTGTCATGTAGGAAATTATGAAAGTATGAGTGGGCATGTGCCATAGAATAGAGGATGTAAAATTAAATAAAGAGTCAAGAGTCATGTATACAAGTAGTAAGATGAGAGTCCAAGAGGCATGAGAGACTTGTCTTATGTGTGGAATAGGAAAGGTTGCATCTCTTGGATATGTGAGAAGAGGAATAGTCAGAGAGTCCTATTAGACTAAAATCTACCATACTTACAAATAGAAACTACACCCTAGACTTTAGCTAAAGTATAGAATTGGATGAAATGAGATTACTCTCTGTTTCAACCTTCAAAGATTATTGGATCCTCTAATTGGTTGTATTTTGAGTGAAAAGAATTAGGAAAGGGTAAGAATTAGAGCAAAGGATTAAGAAGTAGATGGGATATAATGTAACAACATTGGATATCACTAAGCAATATACCATCAAAGAAATTACATGACATTTAAAAAAATAGCCATTATCACCTACAATTACAAGTTTATTCATCTCTTAATGTTCACTTTAATAATTCCACAGATTCAAACAATTAGCAATCTAATAGGTGATTCAAACTCACTTTAATAGAATAGACTATGTGTTGAACATAACATAAATAAATTAAAGTAATAGATGTAAATTTCTTAATAATTCCAAGGACTTTAATTGTTAGTAATCTAATAGGTAACCCAAATAACATAATTAATTTAATAGAATACACTAACAACTAAGTGTAACAAAAATGACTTAAAGCAAAATACACATATAAAACCTGCAATTGCATAGTAATAGAAGTAAAAAAACTATCACTTCATTGATCAACAACAATATTATAAAGCAACACTGGGAAAGGAATATAAAGCCAACCCTTGTAATGAGGTCTCTCTACATATTTATAGTTTACAATTTTTAATTTTACAGTGGGAATATAACTATATGACCATTAAGAAAGAATAGTCTGACAAGAAACCAAAATCACTGATGTGGCAACTTCAAGCTTCATCTCATGCATAAACTTGAATTTGATCCATAGATCTACAAATATCTTCTACAAGTGGTTACATTATTGGGGCTATAATTTTCATGCTTAGGTGTTATTTTCTAGAACCAACTAGTGAGCACCATGGCAGTTGCAATTCTGAAAATGATGTTTCTTAAAATATTGCACAAAACTAAACTCTTCATTTTGCTTGCTTTGATTGATTACATCATCATTACATGCATTCTTTCCTTATGCACTTTTTATTTTATCTTATTCTTATTTTTTTGTGCAATCCTAGGCTCAAGATTGAGAGTAGTGATGTCATCAGCTCGAGCGGTCTGATTTTATGCACTTTTGGATTTGTTTTCTCACATATCAATTTTATGCATTTATAACTCTTTGTGTAGTTCCAAACTTAGTATTGAATATGATTACATCATTTTGCAAGGTCCCATAGTCTTGAGCATCATGACTTTGGACCTGGTATTTAGAGTTTGACTTGCACAATCCCAGGATTCTCTTCCTTTTGGCTGATGTCGTTATCTTGAATGTGCTAGTTTTGCACAAAGTATTTTTATTTATCCTTTGCTCCCTTGTACATAATACCGAGATCCAACTTTGGCTTGCTAATATCATGGCCAAAATTATATTGGTTTTAAGCATCATGACCTTGAATTCTCACTTTTGTGCATTCCCATGGAGACAAGGCTTTGCATTGACATCACTATTGATGTAATCCTGGTCTTGGGAATTGTGGTTTTGTGCTAGCATTCAATATTCAACCTACTCTATAAATTTTGGGGATCCAAAATATATTTCTCCTTGCTATACAAATGTGGTCAAAAATTTGACCCACATGCTTGGTGCCTCTCAAGGAACTTTTTCTCATAGGAATTGATAACTCAAAAGGCCTATTTCCATTGGGTGTGGAGTCAATGTGATGATGGAATGGAATGTGAGTGGAATTTTATCATAAATGGAAAATGACTTTTTATGAAAAGTGAATTGTGGTGAATGAGTGATTTATGTAAAGTGAAAAATATGAATGACATGTTAATGAAATGGTAGATGAGATGGAAATGGATGAAAACAAAGGATATTTTATCTTTTTAGACCTTCCATGTGGATTTTTTTTCTTCTAATGTCTTTCCTCTATATTTTATTCCTATGGTTTTTAAGGTATCACCTCACTGATAGCTACTTTTTCTCATGCCTCTACCAGTTTGTCAAGTGTCTCTTGACCATGAAGGAACTTTAGACTCATGTCTTCTAAGGGAATCTCCATGTCATGAGTCCCTTCTCTTTCTTCATCCCCTTGATTTTCTTGATCTTCTTCTCCTCCATAAAATATTTGTTCTGCTCTCTCAAGCACTACATAGACTCCTGCTTAAACCTATTGTGGGAGATTCCCAAGTTCAAAGACTTGTTCATGCATTTTATTCAGTTGGTATACCTTTTCATAGGATGGATATGTGTATCTCTTATCTATTTCTTGAATTTTTACTTGTAATAGGGTCGTTCTATGTAGAAATTTAAGAACTTGGGATTTTACAATGGGCTCTTACCATTGATCTATCTCTGAATAATATTTGATAGTTGATTCTATATTAGCATAGAAGTCTTCTATGGTTTGGAGTTGCATATATTCATCCCAAAATCCTAGAAATACTAATTCTTGGGCTTCTATCATAGGTTCTATGATCCTATTAAGCATGTTGCACAACATTTCTATCATCTTCACTCCTTCCTATATTAAATTGTACTTTTTAATCATAGTCTCTGAGATATTCCTAGTTGCATTATATTGATCATGAGGGAGATGAAGATATTGGAAGGCTATTGCCACACTTTGAGGAATATGCTGGAAGAGCTATCTTCCTTACCTCCAATGTGACCTCCTTACCCCAAAGCGCTCCTTGCATTGCTTGACTTACCTCCAAAATGATTGTAAAAATACCTTAAAATCTTGGGAAATGCTTGGAAATGAAGAATGATATGGAAGAAGAGCTTAGAAGGAGAATTATAGAAATATTAGTAGATTCTAGCTACCTCAAAAATTCCTACCAAATGCCTACCAAGGTGCTGCTTAAATAGGAATTAGGAGGAGAATTGGGGGGAAAGTTGGATAAGATCAAATTGAAATTTATGAATCTGGTGCATTTCTATGGCATGTGAGATTAGGGTAGAGGATAGAGGGAGGTAATCTACATACTCCTAGTTTGTGCCAAAATATTCTAAGTTGTTTAGCCAAATTTACCACTATTGAAAAATTCACCACTAGTAAATTTGGTAACTTGAGTGGTGAATTTGGTTAGAAGATAAGTCTGACTTTTCAAATTTTTAAAATTAGGATTTTTTCCAAATTCACCACTAGGATTTTAAAATTCACCACTGAAAAATTTGGTAAGGAGTGGCCAATTTTGTAAGAGTTTATTTTGACTATTAAAATTTGATTTTGCAGTTTTTCCAAATTTTCCACTCATCTTGCCAAATTTGCCACTAGTGAATTTGGTCAAGGTGGAAAATTTGGTAAAGGTTGAAAATGATGCCCAAAATGTTAGGTAATTTCCATATTGAAGTTTTTTAATGTTTGTGACTAGTTTTGGTATGTTTCACCTAGCGAATGTGTCAAAATTGGGTGTCTACATTTTACCCTAGTTTTAACGTGATGTCTGTGAGATTGCATCAAAAGTCAAGTAGTGATACTCAATTTTGACCTTGTGATGTATTGATGTTGTATTGCTTTGTTGATTTGAAGAGATGATAATGATTTGTTTTTTTTTTATGATTTGTATCATTATGTATACATACCTCATTTTAAATGCCTTAATTCCTAGAGAAGATCATTTTGCCTCATGTGAAAAGTTTTACCTCATGACATAGTCTTTTCCTTGAGAATGGTATACCTAATGGTATATTTGGGGTGAATTCCTAAAACACTGGATATTTGGCTGATTTAGTGATGATGGGCAGGTAGGATAAAAGGAGGAAGGGGGTAAGAGCATCTTCATTTGCACCTTACCTATTATAAGAAGTTGGAGAGAGAGAAAAAGTGTTATTGAGGAGATAGTGAATAACCTGGGATGGGTTCACCATGCAAATATCATTCAAGGGATAGTATATGTGTTAAATCGAGATCGGTAGGTATGTATTTGAACTAGACTCAAAATTTTACCTTTTGAGCCATTTTTTCAAATTTTGCAAAGCTATAAATTTTTTTGTACTAGTGCTAATGGTGAATTTGGTACTTGTGGGACAACTAGGGCTAGGGTTTGATGAGGAAAAACTACTCTTCTAGGGTTTTATGAAGAAAAATTGCTCTATGGGGATGGCAACAACTTTTGGAGGAGGTCTGAAAAATTGGAGGAATGTCGTGATGGCATCGGTTACGACATAGAGAGTGCATGCTTGTGATGTTTTTCATCTAAAAATGACTGGAAGGAACAATATTTTCCAGTGCATGTCGGGAACCACTTGTTAAAGAACAATGGATATTTGGAACAATGTGAAGCCAGGCTAGTTCTAGTGGTTCAACCAGACTCGATGGCGGAAGATGTGGAGTATCTAACCAAACATGCCCTTATTGGTAAATTTTTTGGCATCCAAATTTCTCTCCCCTTTGTGGAGGCTTGGGTTAGGAAGACTTGGAATCCTGAAGGCGATGTGGAGGTGATGCTGAGTGCGAATAACTATTTTAAGGTGGTTTTATCTTATATTGTAGATCATAACAAAGCATTTGAAGGGGGTATTTATTTCTATAACCAAGTGTGACTCTTTCTTAAACCCTGGCATGTGGGTTTCAACCCATCAGAGGAGCGGCCACCGTGGGTTCCAGTATGGGTGTAGCTTCCATGGCTCCCATTGGAATTTTGGAGAACTGATATCTTACATAAGATTGCCCTTCTGCTTGGGAAGCCGGTTGGACTATCACAACAAACAATGGATAAAAAGGTAATATTTGTTTCTCGTATTTGTGTTTAAATTGACTTAAATAATCCTATTCTAGATTCTATTGAAATACAATTTGGATCAACTACATGGGTTCAAAAACTTGACTATGAAGCTCTTCCATTTTGTTGTTGAATTTATCATGAATATGGCCACCTGCAAAGAATATTCCCTAATTTTGTCCCACCTGTGGCTTCAAATCCTGGGACCTCTCGATCTGGACAAAGTTTGGATAAACTAAAAGCCTCGATAAAGGAAATGGAACGGGATAAGGAAGGTTTTGTTCTAGTAAAATCCTAAAACAGAGGACGAAGGGCAAACAAAGACCTTAAGGATAGCCATCCAGATGCTCTACTCAACTATTTTGAAATATTATATGATCTTGATCAGAGCATGGATATACCTAAAACGTCGCTACCTGATGCAAATATAACAAGGCCGAATCAGATATCTCTTCTTGAGGTAGAACTTAAGGAATACGATCTAGGGGGTTTAAATGAAGAACAAAGGGCTTTGGATCTGAGTATAGGGGACATGGTTGGGTCTAGCCCTATAAGGGAAAATATTTTGGAAAGTGGTACGGATTTAGTTATTCCCTCTCATACTCAGGAATTGATGCAATCATCCTTGGACTGCAAAACTCCTACGATGTTGGGATTGCAGTAGAAAATAATTAAAAAAAGTTTTTTTGGATAAGAATATGAAGGTGGGTTGGAAGAAGGACTAGGATAAAATTAATTTAATGGGGGAGACTTTGGTGGAGTCAAGCTTGGTGAGAACATTGGACTCCTATTTTTATAACCCCCAAAAATGATTATCCTCTTATGGAATATAAGCGGGTTGAACAACATCCCCAGACAAAAAGTTGTTCGTGATTTTGTTCGTGTGCATTCTCTGGATGTGGTGTTTATTCAGGAGACTAAATTGGCTATTGATAGTATGTTCAATATTACTCCCAAGTTGTGGATAAGGGAGAAATTCCAGTGTATTGGTGCATGTGGATATACTAGTGGTATCACTTGTTTATGGGATCCGGTTAAGATATCCCCTCTCACTCAGATTTCCAGCAGATGGTCTATTTCGATGGTCGAGCATGATAATGAATCTGGTGAAACCATCCTACTTACAAATATGTATGCTCCTATTGATTACAATGGTAAAGTGAATTTTTGGGAGCACATTTTCTTTGTGAGAAGTTTGGTTCCCTTGTACCCATGGATTTTGGCTAGAGACTTCAACTCTATCACTTGTCTAGAGGAGAAACGTGGTGGGGTGGACCATCTCGAGCCTTTTTCTTTTGTCTTTAGTGCTCATATCCAGGCCCTAAAATTGGTTGAAATCAAGCTAGAAAATGGGATATTTACTTGGCACAATAGAATATGTGGGGAAGCTTCCATATCAGAGAGACTACATAGGTTTTTGATATCTAGTTATTGGATGGGTAATAACAGAAGTGCTAGTTCTGTGATTTTGGAGGGTAGGGGATCTGATCATTGGCCTATCAAACTCTCTATTTTGGAGTTAGGACTAAAAATGAATCCCTCCTTTAAGTTTCAACTTATGTGGTTTCGTGATCCTAAGATTCATGATTTCATGTGAGGCTAGTGGACCACTAGAAAACCTCCTCATGGCATCGCTATGTATTCCTTTATGAAGTGACTATAATTTGTAAAACATAAATTGAAGAGATGGAATAGACTAAATTTTTGGAACCTTTCCTTGGCTAATTTGGCAGCTCTTAGGAGGATGGAAGAAGCTTCAAGGAATATTAGAGATCAAGGATTCACAAAGGAGCTTCTTGTTGAGGAATTTGAGGCTACAAAAGACCTTGCTTAATGGGAACTGAGGGAAGAAATTTTTTGGAAACAAAAAACTCGAGTAGATTGGCTTCAGGAAGGGGATAGGAACACAAACTTATTTTATAGCTCAGTTAAGGCTCACCGTAATGGTAACCTGATTACCTCTCTTGTGAATTATCAGGGTGCCCTGTTGTCTTCTTTTAGGGATATTTCAGAAGATACAAAGAGGTATTTTTCCTCTCTCTTAAAGGAGGAATCCCTATCATATGATGAGAATGAAAAGCTTATTCTAAACTGTATTCCAATGATTATTTCTAGAGAGGTGAATGAGCACTTGATGGGTCCAATTTCCCTTGAGGAGTTGGAAAATATTGTATTCAATATGAAAAAAGAAAAATCCCCAGGTCTAGATGGATTATCGATTGAGTTTTATTAGGAGTTTTGGGATTTAATAAAATTTTATCTTTTGGAGGTGGTCCATGAGTCCCAAAAGAACAAACATATGCTAAGGGTCCTAAATGCTACCTTTGTGGTGCTTATACCCAAAAAAGAGGGAGAAAATTCCTTGGATATGTTCAGGCCTATTGCTCTTTGCAATGTTTTGTATAAGATCATCACAAAAATTATTGCTGAGAGGTTGAAGATATGGTTGAGCAAAATAATCTCTGAGGAGCAAGGAGGGTTTGTTGCTGGACGATAAATCTTGGATGGGGTTGTTATTGCTACAAAATCTATTCACTTGATGGAAACTTCTAAGGAGAAAAATATGTTCATTAAGTTGGACATGGGCAAAGCCTATGATCGGGTCATATGGTATTTTCTTCAAAAATTTCTTTTTCCCCATTATCTATTCTTGTTAATAATGTGTTATCAGATCTGTTTAAGGCCTCAAGGGGATTGAGGCAAGGAGATCCTTTATCTCCTTATTTGTTTATCATTATGGCGGAAGGGTTGGGAAGATTGCTCAAGTCTCAAGTCATGTAGGGTCTCATTCAGGGGTGGAAGTGGGATAGTAGTTTGCCACCTCTTTCCCACCTTCAATTTGTTGATGATACTATTTTGTTGGGAGTTGCCACTATTAGGGAAGCTGGAAATATTAGACAGTATCTTGACATATATCTTGGTGCTTCTGAACAATTGATTAATGAGGACAAGTCTTCTATTTTCTTCTTCAATACCCCTCCTCTTATTCAAGCCAGGATTGCTCGCATTCTAATATTCTAGGTTGGGACTCCCCCCTTCATTTATCTTGGTATTCCAATTTCATCTCATACTCTACCTAAATATTATTGGTAGTCTATGCTTGATAAGTTTAGAAGGAAGGTGAATCACTGGACTTTCAGATGGCTATCCACTGTAGGTAGAGTGTTGCTTTTAAAATCTGTTGTTCAAGCTTTACCCATTTATAGATGTTTTGTACAAATAGCTCCCTCTCAATTCATCAAGGACATGGATGCTTTGTCAAGATAATTTTTATGGTTTGGAAAAATTGATAAATATTAATGGATTTTTGTTAGGTGGGATTCTATATGTAGGCCGGTGCAAGAGGGAGACCTTGGGTTGTGACATACAACTCTTTTTGGGCAGGCTTTGGCTACAAAAATTTATTGGAGATGGTGTACCTCTCAAGATCATATTTGGGCTAAAATATTATCTTGTAAATACTTGAGAGGTATTTCTGAGGGTGAGATCCCTAGAGTCAGCTTGGTTGGGAAAGGTTCAGTTATCTGGGACACTTTGAAAAGAGGAGCTAATTTAATCAAGCAGGGTTTGTTCTGGATTTGAAATCAGGGATCAAATGCTATTTTTTGGGAGGATTCTTGGGATGGTCATCCTCCTATATTGAATAAATATCCTAGGTTATGTTCCCTAAGAATTTTTTTCTTGGAAGCAGGCTGGTCTCATGTGGAGGACTTTAAAAAAATCCAGTATTTTGGAAATATGGATATGTACAAGTGGAAAGATCCATAAGAATGGCCCCAGGCGGGACTGGCCAAGGACAAAGAGGTGCTTTCTCTTATTATTACATGGAGGCCTTGTTATTCATTGAGGGGTAAAGATATTCTGGCTTGGAACCCTAATCCTAAGGGAACCTACTCGGTAGCCTATGGTTATTTGGTTCTTGATAAGCAAAAGTATGGGAGTCTTCCTATCACTTGGTGGAAAAATGTGTGGAACAAATTTGCTTGGCCAAAATGTAACTTCTTTCTATGGTTGGTAGCTCGTAATAAATGCCTCACTTGGGATAATGTGAGGAAGAGGGGATTTTAGGGTCCCTCTTTTTGTGTCCTTTGCAATAAGAATGAGGATGACTCTTCTCATTTATTTTTCCAATGCTCCCTTGCCAGAGACATTTGGCACCATTGGTGGAGCACTTGGAACCATCCATATTTTCATGTGTTGTCCCTGGTGGATTTTTAGAGTAGTTTGGGCAAACCTCCGACCAAGGCCCCATTCCTTTGGGTGGCTTGGAATTTGGGCCCTTCTTGCATCATCTGGTAAATTTGGCTTGAAAAAAATTGGCACATATTTTAGGGTAGTTATTTGGCTACTCAATAGATCTGGAAAATATTCTGTATATGGTTCAGAAAACCATCCATAGAAAATGTGATGTGGATCCTCTTTTGGATTCTATGGAGGAGAAGGTACAAAAAGCCCTTGGTCTCTTTGGGGATGGTGTGAAATATTATAACCCTAGCAGGGTTCCTCAACTCAGCAAGAAGGTTAGGAGATATGGTAGGTGGAGGCCACCCCCTAGAGGAGTGTTAAAAATTAATACTGATGGATCGTCCAGGGGTAATCCTGGACATGCTGGCATTGGCGGTGTTGGGAGAGATTCTACTGGTGGTGTCAATTTTTTATTTTCCATTTATAAAGGTATTCACTCCAAAAATTTTATGGAAGCTCTTGCAATTCTTGAGGCCTTGTAGAGGGGGTTTTCTCTTGGTTTGCATAATATTATCTACGAGTATGACTCTCAAATTGTGGTTAATATTTTAAACAGTAAAAGGGTGGAGGAAGTTAATTGGTAGTTGGTCTCTGTAGCCGTTTAGATTCTTAGAATGAGTGAAGAGTTTGAATTTATATCCTTTGTGCACATTCCAAGGGAATGGAATGTGGTTGCTGATTACCTAGACAAAAGGGCTTCTGAGCTGCTGGATCCTTGGAGTATCAATAATTAGGAGAGTCTCCCGTCTAGGGACTCTCAAAACCTATGGGAGTTGATCCAAAAGGATGTGCAGACTTAATGTGGTTTATTCTTATTGTATTTTTTGGGTGTCATTCTAGTCTAGTGGTTTTAGCCTATTTGGTTGTTTATTTGAGTCCTGGTTGGAAGCTCAGTTGTACTCTTTAATCCAAAATTTTTATCAATAAATTTTTACCCCTTTATTTAAAAAAAAAATTGGTACTTGTGGAAAATTTGATACTAGTGAATTTGGAACTAGTGGTAAATTTGGCACTAACCAAATTTTTTATTATGACGCCTATTTACTAATTTTTGGATGTGGTTTTGACAAGTGATAAAGGTTTTTGTGAGCAAAGAGTGTCATGTAAAGTTCTTGGAGAGCATATTGGTGAATGAGTAGATGGTGAAGGATGTGGAAATACTAATTGCAACTAGGCTATAATATGTAATGTATATGCTCAAGATAGATTTTGACCATCCCCTATTGAAATCCCTTGTAAAGAGGTGGTACCCATCATCTACCACTTTTAGTTTGTCAATGGCTGAGATGATAATGACACTAGAGGATGTATCTTGTATCCTTAGGGTACCTGTTTGAGGTGTTCTCATTCATTTAGGGATAGACATGGATGATAGTATATTGGCCTTCTCTATGGATGGTGATTTTATGAGTATGGATTTAGGGTTGAGTATAAATAATACCTATATGAGAGGGCATATTTATTGGTTGACCACATTAATATATTCTATTGTATTAGGATTTATGATGGGTGACACCAACAGGCACTTGATATCATGGGGATGGGGAGAGATTACTACTGGATTGAGGGATGAGAATATCATTTATGCCTAGGATACTACTATCCTAATGAGGTTATACTAAACCTTGTATCAGGAGGTATATAGGCATGGCAAGATGATGCAGGAGCATCTGGTGGTGGCAGAGCAATCTTGCATCATCAAAAAAAAAATTTAAGTGTTGGCAAGGGGAAAAGCTGTCGCGATATCGCGACAGAAAATGTGTCGTGATATCGCGACACATTTGGAGAAGAGGAGCCAGCGGGGAGAAGCTGTCGCGATATCACGACAAAAAATGTGTCGCGATATCGCGACACATTTGGAGAAAAGAAACCAGCGGGGAGAAGCTGTCGCGATATCGTGACAGAAAATGTGTCGCGATATCGCGACACATTTGGAGAAAAGAAACCAGCGGGGAGAAGCTGTCGCGATATCATGACAGAAAATGTGGCGCGATATCGTGACACAAAATGGAGAATGAAGCTAGCAGGGAGAACTGTCGCGATATCATGACGGGTTTCATAGGAGAGGCAAGGATGTCAAAGATGTCACGATTTCGTGACATGTCACGGTTTCATGACCCGAAGGTAGAAGACAAGTACGAAAGGCAAAGATGTCATGATTTTGTGACATGTCACGGTTTCACGACCCGAAGGTAGAAGACAAGTACGAAAGGCAAAGATGTCATGATTTCATGACATGTCACAATTTCACGACCCAAAGACAGAAGGAGAGTATGAAAGGCCAAGATGTCATGAAATGTTGTGATTTCATGACCCAAAGATAGAAGGAGAGTATGAAAGGCCAAGATGTCATGATTTCATGACATGTCATAGTTTCGTGACCCGAAGGCAGAAGGCAAGTACGGAAGGCCAAGATGTCACGATTTCGTGACATGTCACGGTTTCGTGACCCGAAGGAGAGAATAGAGGCCAAACGCCAAAACATCATGATATCATGACCCAAAGAGGAGAGAGAGAGAGGAAGCAAAAATGTCATGATATCATGACATATCGTTCATGACTCCAGACGGGTAGGCGGTTGTAGAGGTCATTGTAGAAGGGCACGTGGCAGCAAAATATAGGTGGCTATAGAGCACTCCTGTGAATGATGACTCAGAGGGTCGATGTGCAGGTGGTTACAGAGCACTCCGCCATTCTATGCAATGATGGTCCAAGGCACCTGGCAATAGGATGCAGGTGGCGATAGAACATTCATGCGAGCGGTTACAGAAAACTTCGTAGTCTATGTAATGATGTTCGAAGGGGGTCGGGTCTGCTATAAGAGGCAGTTCATACATTGTAAGGGGGGTCGGCCATTTTAACTTTTGTAATTCGGATTTGAAAGCTTTGAATGAAATATTGGTGGTTTCTCTGCTTGTAATTTCAGTCCTGCGTCAAGTGGTATCAGAGCCAGAAGGTTCTGAGCGCGCGAACAGATCGTCGGCCATGAGGCAGTTTGCACCAGGATCTATGGTTGGGGGTTGTGAGAAAGTGAGCAAGATGCCTCCATGAAGAAACCATGGTGGTGCGAGGAATATGGTGCCAGAGGTCGATTTCAGAGCTTTGCAGAGGCAAGTGCAAGCCCTGCAGGAGGAATTGAGAAGAGGAGTTGAGCCAAGAAGAGAAGACCATAGTGAAGATGAAGCTTGGGAAGCCGAGGGTCCATCTGATGAGGAAGAAGCATTGGATCCAGCAGAAGCTAGGCTGTATAGGGCCATATCCCAGATCGGGAAGAAGCCGAAGTTTGACGTCTCCACATATTCTGGGAATCTCAACCCCGAGGAGTTGATAGATTGGATCAACGACATGGAGGAATATTTTGAGTATGAGGAGATCTCAGATCCAAATCGGATCAGGTTCACAAAAACAAAGTTGAAGGGACATGCTAGCATCTGGTGGAAAGGAGTACAGCTAGAAAGGAACAGGAGGGGAAAAGAAAAGATCACCAGGTGGGATCGGATGGTTGAGAAATTGAAGAGGCAATTCATCCCCATAGATTATGAGTTGGATCTATTGAGGAGGATGCAGAGTCTAAGACAGGCGAGTAAATCTATCAAAGAGTACACGGAGGAGTTCTACCAGATCTCAATTCGAACCGGCCATTCTGAGGCGAATAAGGAGAAGGTCGCCCGCTACATCAATGGGTTGAGAACCATCATTCAAGAAGAGCTGAGTCTGGTTCGGATGAGCACGGTTGAGGATGCGTACCAGTTTGCCCTAAAAGTGGAAGAGAAACTGAATAGGAGGTTTGAGGGTAAGCAGAGAGGAAAGGATCATGGTGGGAGAGCTGGTGGAAGGACCAGTGGAGGAAGATACAGAGATCTAAAGAAGACTGGTGAAACAAGCAGTAGCCAGGACCAAAAAGAAGAGAAAGAGGAGAATACCCACCGCCCATGCAATCAGAACAATAGCTACCCGAGAGGAAGAGGTAGGCCTGGGCGTGGGTATGGGAGAGGGGTATTTCATGGAACCTGCTACAATTGTGGGGAAGAAGGGCATCGGGCATACAACTATCCACAGCGCCAAGAGAGGCCAAATCGAAGACCTGAGGGTCAGGCCAGGGCTGCTGTAGCAGATGAAGGTGTCGAATCTGAGCACTCTGAGGAGGCAGAATGAGGAGAAGTGATGGTCATAAGGAGAGTCTTGTTGAATGAGGAAAAGGAGCCAGACTAGAGGAACAACCTGTTTCGCACGAGATGCAAATGCTCAGGCAAGGTCTGTAACATCATTATTGACAATGGTAGTACTGATAACTTGGTCTCTGAGGAGATGGTTGCCAAGTTACAGTTAGAGAGAAGAAGACACCCGCATCCATATCGGATTGCGTGGTTATAGAAGGACCATAGGGTTTTGGTCAATGAGCAATGCCTGGTGAAATTTAACATTGGGACTTACCGTGATGAGGTCCTGTGTGACATCCTGCCTATGGATGCATGTCACATGTTGCTTGGGAGACCATGGTAGTTTGATCGAAGTGCAGTACATGATGGTCGAGCCAACACGTATTCCTTGTCGAAGAATGGAGTTCGCCATAAGTTGAAACCCCTGAAGGAGGCGGACGAAAAGGTATGTAGCAGTGCTCGAATCTGTCTAGTTGAAGGAAGAAGATTTTTAGATGGTCTGAAGCCAGATCATATGTGCTATGCAATAATCCCTAGGGTTAGGGAAAAGGAATGCGAGGATACCCCAGTAGAAGTCATGGGCCTGTTAGAAGAATTTCCAGATATCATATCAGATAATGTACCTGAGGGTTTACCACCTGTAAGGAAGATCAGTCACCATATAGACTTGGTACCAGGGTCTAGCTTGCCCAATAAGGCCGCACATAGAATGACTCCTATGGAAACTGAGGAGCTGAATAGGCAAGTTCAAGAGTTGCTAAAGAAGGGGTTGATTCGGGAGAGTCTTAGCCCATGTGCAGTACCTACAGTACTAGCACCCAAGAAATATGGAGAGTGGAGAATGTGCACAGACTCTCGGGAAATTAACAAGATCACTATAAAATATAGATTTCCATTGCCAAGGATGGATGACATTATGGACTGTTTGAGTGGAGCTGAGTACTTCACGAAGATTGATCTGAAGAGTGGTTATCATCAGATCCATGTCAGAGAAGGGGATGAGTGGAAGACAACCTTCAAAACCAGAGAGGGTTTGTATGAGTGGTTGGTCATGCCATTTGGGCTAACCAATGCACCAAGTACATTCATGCGGCTGATGAATGAAGTATTGAAAGAATTTTTAGGCAAATTTGTCATTGTCTACTTGGATGATATCTTGATATTTAGCAGAACCCTGGAGGAACACCTGATGCATATCAGGAGGGTTTTTGAGAAGCTGCGGGAGGAGCAGTTGCTGATAAATCTGAAGAAGTGTAACTTCGTGAAAAGGGAGTTAGTATACCTGGGATTTGTCATCTCAATAGACGGTCTAAAAATGGACCCAAAAAAGGTGAGGGCTATCATAGAATGGCCTGCTCCAAGAAGCGTGACTGAGGTAAGATCGTTTCATGGTCTAGCCAGTTTTTACAAAAAATTCATTAGAAATTTTAGCAGTATTTGCGCATCCCTTACGGAGACAATGAGGGGGAATAAGAAGGAATTTAAGTGGACAACCGGAGCAGACAAGAGCTTTGCTATGTTAAAGAAGAAGGTCACAGAGCAACCTGTCTTAGCACTTCCAGATTTTAATAAGGTATTTCAGGTAGACTGTGATGCTAGTGGTAGTGCCATAGGGGCTGTATTGAGTCAAGAGGGTAAGCCTGTCGCTTATTTTAGTGAGAAACTCAATGATGCCAGGAAGAAGTATTCAGTGTATGATCAGGAGTTCTATGCTATAGTTCAGGCTCTGAAGAAATGGAGGCATTATTTGTTGCCAAAGGAGTTTGTTCTATATACTGATCATCAGGCACTACAGTATATTAATAGTCAAGGAAAGCTAAATCAGAGGCACCTGAAGTGGGTTGAGTTCCTGCAGAGCTATACCTTTGTGCTGAAGCACCGGAGCGGAAAGTCCAACAGAGTTGCGGATGCCTTAAGTAGGAGGCAATGTTTATTGATGGAAATGAAGGTGGAAGTTGTAGGGTTTGCTGAACTTAAGGGTTTGTACCCTACAGATCCCGACTTCGCAGAAGCTTGGAAGGCCTGCTCTGCGCCTGTTACTTTAGACAGGACTAAGTGGTTGAATTTTTTGATCCAAGATGGAATGTTGTTCAGGGGAAACCAATTATGCATTCCAAGGAGTTCAATGAGGGAGAATCTGGTCAAGGAAAAACACAGTGGAGGGTTGGCTGGACACTTTGGTCGAGACAAGACCATTTCCCTTGTTAATGAAAACTACTACTGGCCGCAATTGCAACAAGATGTGACAAAATTCATGCAAAGTTGTAGGATATGCCAGATGGCGAAAGGTGTGAGGTAGCATACTGGTTTATATCAACCACTACCTATACCCGAAAGGCCATGGGAGGACATCAGTATGGATTTTGTTCTTGGTTTACCCAGGACGCAGAGGGGAAACGACTCCATACTTGTGGTGGTTGACAGGTTTTCAAAAATGGCTCATTTTATCCCCTGCTAGAAAACTAGTGATGCGGTCCATGTGGCAGGCTTATTTTTCAAAGAAGTGGTATGACTTCATGGTCTACCAAAGAGTATTGTGTCGGACAGGGATACCAAGTTTGTTGGGTATTTCTGGAGAACCCTGTGGAAGAAACTGAAGATGGATTTGAAATTCAGTTCTGCATACCACCCACAGACAGATGGCCAAACAGAGGTGGTAAATAGAAGTTTGGGCAATCTATTGAGATGCTTGATAGGAGACAAGCCCAAGGGATGGGATTTAGTTTTGCCGCAGGCAGAATTTGCATACAACAATTCTGTCAATAGGAGTACCAACAAATCTCCATTCCAGATAATTTATGGGAGCAGCCCAAGAAACGCTTCTGAGTTGCGGAGGATGGATACAAGAGAAAAGTGTAGTGCTGAGGCCGAAGACTTTGTAGAGCACCTGAAAAGCTTGCATGAAGAGGTGACGAAGTAGATCACTAAGATGAATACTCAATATAAGACCAGGGCAGACCAGAAGCGCCGGTCTAAAGAATTTGAAGTGGGAGATGCCGTCATGGTCCATCTGAGAAAAGAAAGATTTCCTACCAAGACCTATAACAAGCTGAAGATGAAGAAGTTTGGGCCATGCAGAATCATTGGAAAATGGGATTCAGGCAATGCATACGAGGTGGAGTTGCCGAGTGAACTTAACATCTCACCCATTTTTAACATTTCGGATTTGGTCGAGTATCATGAAGGAGGTAGCAGTGAGACCCCAAGTCCGGATTTGTGGAGCATTCCAGCAACCACCCCAGTCGTAGACGAGATAGAAGAAGTCCTTGACATGCGTGAAGGCCGAAGTACTAGGAATAGGCGATATTCTAAATATTTGGTCAAGTGGAAGGGCAGACCCGTAGAAGATGCGACTTGGTTGTCGAAGGCAGAGGTTGACCACCTGGGTCTACCTCACACAGAACAGAAGTGAAGGTCACTTCTCAATTCACCCTGGGTGTCTGATGCAGGAGCATCTGGTGGTGGCAGAGCAATCTTGCATCATCAAAAAAAATTTTAAGTGTTGGCAAGGGGAAAAGTTGTCGCGATATCACGACAAAAAATGTGTCACGATATCGCGACACATTTGGAGAAGAGGAGCCAACGGGGAGAAGTTGTCACGATATCATGACAGAAAATGTGTCACGATATCGTGACACATTTGGAGAAAAGAAACCAGCAGGGAGAAGCTGTAGCGATATCACGATAGAAAATGTGTCACGATATCGTGACACATTTGAAGAAAAGAAACCAATGGGGAGAAGCTGTCACAATATCATGACAAAAAATGTGGCATGATATCATGACACAAAATGGAGAATGAAGCTAGCAGGGAGAACTATCGCGATATCATGACGGGTTTCATAGGAGAGGCAAGGATGTCAAAGATGTCACGATTTCATGACATGTCATGGTTTCACGACCCGAAGGTAGAAGACAAGTACGGAAGGCAAAGATGTCATGATTTCATATGTCATGGTTTCGTGACCCAAAGGCAGAAGACAAGTACGAAAGGCAAAGATGTCACGATTTCATGACATGTCGAAGATAGAAGGAGAGTACGAAAGGCAAAGATGTCACGATTTCGTGACATGTCGTGGTTTCATGACCCGAAGATAGAAGGAGAGTACGGAAGGCCAAGATGTCATGATTTCGTGACATGTCGTAGTTTCGCGACCCGAAGGTAGAAGGAGAGTACGGAAGGCCAAGATGTCACGATTTCGTGACATGTCGCGGTTTCGTGACCCGAAGGAGAGAATAGAGGCCGAATGCCAAAATGTCACGATATCGCGACCCAAAGAGGAGAGAGAGAGCAAGGAAGCGGAAATGTCATGATATCATGACATATCGTTCATGACTCCAGACGGGCAGGCGGTTGTAGAGGTCATTGCAGAAGGGCACGTGGCAGCAAAATACAGGTGGCTACAGAGCACTCCTGTGAATGATGACTCAGAGGGTCGATGTGCAGGCGGCTGCAGAGCACTCCACCATTCTATGCAATGATGGTCCAAGGCACCTGGCAACAGGATGTAGGTGGTGACAGAACATTCGTGTAGGCGGTTACAAAAAACTTTGCAGTCTGTGTAATGATGTCCGAAGGGGGTCGGGTCCGCTATAAGAGGCAGTTCATACATTGTAAGGGGGGTCGGCCATTTTAACTTCTGTAATTCGGATTTGAAAGCTTTGAATGAAATATTGGTGGTTTCTCTGCTTGTAAATTCAGCCCTATGTCACAAGAGCTTGATATGTTGTATCAGGTGGTATATAGGTAGGGCAAGAGCCTGACATATTATACTTTACTCCAGGTCCGATCATGGGATCATATAGTAATATTCCACTTATTATGGTGATGAGAGATGATAATATTGAGAGACTAGTAGTTTATAGGTGGTCGAAGTGCATTCATCCTTACTTTTACTCTCTAGATCCAACATGATACTTGATCAACTATTTGAGGTCAACACACATTATTTGGTGTCCATGGAGGGATAGGTATGTGTGGTTAGATGATCGTAAAGAGCTAGCCTAGGTAAGGTATATATGGTTTTTGGATTATGGGAATAGGATATATAATTTATACTAGTATGACCATGTGTTGCATCAACATGGGGAGGTGCAGGGGTTACTAGTAGTAGGTTAGGCATGGATACAATGAGTACATCGTGAGATGTGATGAGATCTTATGGATACCTATACTTTTATGGAGGATGATTTAGATGATCTCATGGTACTAAACCATATGAGATATGATGTAGGGGTGATGGTAGAGTATGATAATTGGTACAAATATTTAGACCTCATTGATAAACAATAGGACGTCCATCGAGAGACCAAAGATATGTCTTTCAAAATATGGCGAATGCCTTGAGGGGAGTCAAGAACTGCTTAAGGAGAGAGATAAGAGATATGGGTAGCCAAGTGAGTTGCCAAGGGATCATCTAGTTCTACCTTGGATGTACCTCCATTGTCCATGATCACACTCTTACGTGCCCCATTGGGTGGAGCAAGACCAAATAGTTTAAGGGAGGTAGGTCCTAGTAGGATCATAGATGAGGCTATAATGGTAGAGTTAGGGTCTCTCTATCATACTTTGGAGGAGGTAAAAATGCAGTTGGTAGCTTATGAGACCTTGTGTGTGGAGGAGGTGACTAGGTTTAAATATGAGATGGCCTAGATGAGGGATGCAAGTGAGGAGACCATATCTAGATTCCAGTTAGCTTTGGATAAAATTGGGGAGGATTAGGCTATGAAATAGGTGATCATTTCTAACCTAAGGTCTAAGCTAGAGTGTATGAGAGGAGAGAGGAATAAATATTGATCATAGGTTAGGGAGGGCTTGGATATTGTAGTACTAGCTATGATCACAGGTCCACTAATGTAGGAGCTATAGGGTTCTAGGGTAGAGCTATAGGCTTTGAGGGCCGAGATACAAGCTCTAAGGGTAAAGCTTTCCAATGCTATGGTGAGACTACAAAATACAGAGGTTTTATCTGAGAGGGAGTGGGGTAGTACCATGATATATCGATAGTTATACCATATAGATGTCCCTATAGAGTGGTGAGAACCAAAACCTTTGATATCACAATCGAGGGCTTCATCGATGAGTGATATCTCTTGGAGGTCTATTAGTTTCTAGCTTCCCTCTACTCCTCACCAGAATAAAATGGGGGAGAGATCGGTTCTACTTGTTAGGTAGGTTTTTGGAGTGAGTGTACTAATTTTTGCATGTGGTACACCCATATTTCATGAGTTGAGTATATCATTGTGTTTCCTTTGTGATACACCTTTTCTAGCGATATGTATGATATGAGGTATATATATTGATAATAATTGTATTTTGATTTTGATGTGATGTTTTGACTCTTTGTGGTTTGATTGTGTGATGCAAAAATATGTGAGATATTGACAATATAATGTTTTGGTGCACTAATGTGTTGATATCGTATGATGTATTAGATTAGGTGATGATAGTCTTGATTGATTTCTTAGTGATGGTATTATAAACTATGATGATTATCAAACATTATGAGAGGGTAGTTACCTTTTTGAGAGATGCATTGATTTATGAATGATAGGTAACCATTCTAATGTATCTTGTGAGCAGTGGTCTCTAGACCTGATATGGAAAAATGCTCATGTGTTTGGGAGGCAAAGGGTTACTCCTAATCTCATTATGCTTAAATGGTGGCTTGTGGTGCCATATTCATGAGCACATTCAAGACATAATGAAGTACCTATAATATCTACATGATATATATGTATGTTTTCTTCTCATCAGTGTTTAAGTGTTGCTTTCTGCAAGCACCTAACTGCATAGATGAGGTACTTGTAATATGTACATGATATAAGTATGTTTTCTTCTCATCAACATTTAAGTGTTGTTATCTACAAGCACTTAACTGCATAGATGAGGTACCTGTAATATGTACATGATATATATGTATATTTTCTTCTCATCAGTGTTTTTTTCTCTTTGCAAGCACCTAACTATGTAGATGAGGTACCTATTTTTTCTCATAAGTGTTTAAGTGTTGCTATCTGCAAGCACTTAACTACATATATGAGGTGCCTATTTTATTCTCATAAGTGTTTCTCTCTACAAGCACTTAACTGCATAGATTAGGTACCTATTTTATTCTCATCAGTGTTTAAGTGTTTCTATCTGCAAAAACCTAACTACATATATGAGGTACACATTTTCTTCTCATCAGTATTTAAGTGTTGCTATTTGCAAGCACTTAACTACATAGATGAGGTACCTATTTTACTCCCATCAATTTTTAAGTATTGCTCTCTACAATCACTTAACTGCATATATGAGGTACCTATTTTCTTCTCATCAATGTTTAAGTATTGCTCTCTGTAAGCACTTAACTGTGTAGATGAGATACCCATTTGCTTCTCATCAATGCTTAAGTGTTGCTCTCTACAAGAACTTAATTGTGTAGATGAGATACTTGTTTTATTATCATAAATATTTAAGTGTTGCTCTTTGCAAGCACTTAACTGCATAGATGAGGTACCTATTTTCTTTTCATCAGTGTTTAAGTGTTTCTCTCTGTAAGCACTTAACTACATAGATGAGATACCAGATTTATTCTCATCAATATTTAAGTGTTACTCTCTACAAGCACTTAAATGTGTAGATGGGATACCTATTTTCTTCTCATAAGTGTTTAAGTGTTGCTCTTTGCAAGAACTTAATTGCGTAGATGAGGTTTTTTGGTTCTTATCAATTTTAAAGTGGTATCTTTGATAACACTTGATTGTATAGATAATATTACCTTGATTCTTATCAATATTCAAGTGGTATATCTGATAACACTTGATTGCATAGATAGGATCATTTTTATTCTTATTAATGTTCAAGTGGTATATCTGATAACACTTGACTGCATATATAAGATTTTTTTTATTGCTATCAATTTTCAAGTGGTATATATGATAACACTTGACTGTGTAGATAAGATTGTTTTATTTTCAAGCCTTTTGCAAAGCTTTGAAATGATATTTGATAATGTTTTTGATGTCTTTGGTGTTGATTGCAAAAATATTTTTGTGATGTTTTGAGATGATTGCAAATGTTTTGCAATGTTTTATGGTGTTTTGTAATTATTCTATGGTAATTGTAAATATTTTGCAATGTTTTGTAAATGACTTGATGCTTGCAATGCAAAATAATATAATGATGATTGCAAAATATCTAGTGATGTTATGTAATGCTTTGATGTGATGTTGATAATTTTTTTGAAAGAGATAGGTAATGTAGTGCTTATGAAAGTATGATATGATGTATGAAATGTTTTTACAATGTATTAAAATAATGTTTGCAAAAGGCTTACAAGATGATTTTGTGTCGTTCTTTTGATTTTGCTATTTGAAAGCAAAATATTTTGGTAAAGATAATGATTTTATATTGCTGATTTTCTAAACACATGAGAGAAGGTAACAAGAGTATATAAGTCCGTTACCTAACACATATAAAAATATTTACATATATGTGAGGAATTGGACTTAATACTCGTTGCCACCTCTGATGTATTAAAAAATTCAAGAATTTGTATGGTAAACAAGATATTTTAGACTGAGGGTAATTCTCCCACATTGACAATACAAGAGAAGAAGAAACTCTTCTCCTTTGCTCAATGTGTGTACAAATAATTGTATATGCGTAGAGTATGAAAAAAAATCTCCTTTTATAAGAGATAGAAGTGATAGCATGACCCTTAGTTTGAAGGATCTTGTTGTATGAGAAATAGATAACATTTATGCTGGCTTATAGACTGTTAGAAGGTACAAGGATATGATAATCGATTGATTTATGCAGTCATAAATTATTATAGATACATGAAGTGTTGATTACCAGATCCCAATGTTCTCGAAGGGTCCATTAGTCATCCTGGATATTTTTGTTTTTGTTATATTTTTGAGAAGAAATGATAGCTTAGTTTTACATTTCAATATGGAGGAAGTTCTATATCTATTGACTAACATTTTGTATAAATATATAGATAATATCTAGCCTTCTTGATGAGTGACTATTTTGAGATTTAATTTTTACTTGCATTTTTGTAATATAACGAGTTGGAGATAAAATATTGTTGATTTAACTATTTATTAGGAAAATAGATGATGAAGAGATCTTTATTTAAGGATATACTATTATTGTAAAATATCAAGAAACTACAAAGGCAACATCGATCTAGTGTTTGGTGAAGCTTTTCAATGACTATAGGTTCACAAGGCATTGGATCCATGGAGCTTCATAGTCCGATAGATCCATTTGAAAAACAATTCGTGATATATTTTGATTCTTATTTGATAGAATGCCAATGAAATGAACCAGGTGGCTATGAGGACAATATTGATCCAGTGCCTGGTGAGATTTACAAATTATTGTAGATCTACAAGATATTGGATCAATAGGGTCTTCTCATATTGTATGGTCTATCAAAGGAAATCAATTAGATTTATGAAAGTGTGATATCACGTTGATACAATAAATAAAGAGGAATGTTATGATACCATTGATCCATTGCCTAATGAGATTTGCAAATAATTACAAAGTCTATAAGATATTGGATCAATGGAATGTTAAATTTTTTTATGATCTATTATTAGGACCATGCATGAAGATTTTATTTATGTTTGATTACACACTAAAATGGTACATAGAATGGGAAAAACTACCCTTAATCATATGCTCCCATATAAAGTTAACAAGTAATTGTTAATCCATAGGAGAATGGATGTTAAGGGATTCTCAACCTGTGTGGCTTACCAAATGAGTAAGATGATGATGATTTTTATATTAGGTATGATTTTTGTGAACTTAAATGATAGGCCATTCGGGGAAGAGAACCCCATTCAACCACTAACTAGTGAAATTCACAAATAATTATGAATTCATGAGATATTGGTTGAATGTGATTTCCTATCTCTAGATGGTATATCAAATGTGTTGCATTTGAAGAATGTAATGAATAGATATCATAACACATTCAATACACTACTATTAAAACTCTCTTATGTAATACATCAGTCTCACAAAAGGACTTGCAAGGTTATTGATGTATTATAGGAGAGGAAAATGTGTCCTTGAGAAATCTATAAAATAATCATGAGTGTTTATTGAATAGGGGCTCTTTAATAGAAAGATATTTTAGATATGTATTGTTAATGATATTTTTGTGAGATATTGACATTAGTGATATGACTGTGTATGAAACATACAAAGGTGGGTTATGTGTATTACTTATTCTGAAGAAGAAGTATAATGGATGAGAGAGAAGGTAGAAGAGTAAATGCAATTGAATGTTGCTCATAATTAGGTGTCACTAGGTTGGGACAAAAGAAAATAAAAATGTCAGGTCATTAGGATCATGGATGGTCACATATTACATCACTTAACCCAAGGGAGGGAGAAGAATAGAATAAGTATGATGGTAGTAAAGCGAGATATAGAAGAAGATTTTGTAGACGAGAATTTGAACTAAGAGAGTTTATTGAACATATGGTTAGCTTAGGTAGATGCAATGCTGATTATTTGTAGTAAGGATTGGATTTTGCACCATAGTAAACCCTCCTAACTCTATGGTATGATCAAGAAAGTTAGAAAAAACATTCAAGGGGCATAGTGTGTATGATAATATGGTGACTTTTATCGTGCATTCAATAATATGAATAAGCAAACGACTTTGTGTCTTATGCATAGTATTAATTAAGATGCATGATGTTGATTGGTTCCTTATGTTCTTGGAAATCCAATGTGGCTAGGTGATAATATTTGGATCCAAATTTGGTTGTGATGATGAAAGGTCCTAACCAATTAGGTTTGAACTTTATTTTGAGTTCATTATCAATGTTAGTATTTTTTTATTTTATTTGAGGATTAGATACCCAATTTTCAAGGATCTTGGATGCAATTTCTTATTATAAGCACGCCAAAGCCTATTGTGGTATGTTTTGAAGTGTTCTAGATCATTAATTTATTTTTTTTCTAAGAGTTCTAGTTGTTGTAAGTGGTTCAGGTGTTACTCGTTTCCTACTAAAATTTTTTGTAACAAGACTCTTAGAGATGGTATATCAAGTTCAAAAGGAAATACTACTTCAGTGCCATAAACTAAGGTGTATGGTGTTTCTCCCATGGGAGTACACACACATGTGATATTCCCATAAGGTAGGGTAGAGATGCAAGTGCTAGTCTTGACCATTTTTGTTTACTAGCTTCTTGAGTATTTTGATCAATGTTTTGTTGGACAATTCAACTTATCCAATTCCTTGTGGGTAGTATGGTGTAGACATTTTTTGTTGAATTTTGTATTTGGCAACTTCTTTATTTTTAAAAAGGGTTCTATTATCAGCAATTAAAGAAGGTACCATATCGGTTGATAATTTTATTTAGAATGAATTTTGGTACTTGAATTCCTATTGTTATGGATAGAGGTATTACCTCGATCCATTTATGCGATGGATAGAGGTATTGCATCTGTATACCATATTGACCTAAGATGACCATGGTTTTAATTGATTTTTTTATTTTTGATTGATTTTTTTTTTTTAATTTTTTTGTACTTGATTGCCTGATTTGATTACTTGTGTATTCAGATCTTGAGGGCTCATCATAGAGTCCCTACAAGTTTTAAGACAACAAAAAAATACCACTTAAGGAATGACTGGAGGTGGATTGAGGTGATTGGTCTTAAGTACTTGATGCATCTAGAGGCAGTGATGGCTGACCAAGCCTATTTGACTGCATTGGTTGACCATTGGGATAGTTGCACCAATAATTTCCACCTCCTAACTGGTGAGATGAAATTCACATTAGAGGATGTGTACTAGATTCTCCACATTCTAATTGAGGGATGCCCTATCACCTCTACTTATCTTATTTAGTAGGGTAGAGTGTTATAGAGGATATTTGGTGAGGATGCAGAGGTTGTGAGGTAGCACATGGAGAGTGGTAGAGTTAATATTAAGGTATGGTAAACTATAAAGGTTTTCACTAGGAGACATGTAGTGCTGATGTCACACATGTCTATCATCTTACTTCCTGACTCTTTAGGAGCAAGGTTCCCATGGAACATCCTAGATTTAGTACAAGATTTGATGGAGTGCAGTACTCAAGATCTAGTGATCATGGCATGGGGGAGCACTCTACTCACACACATATATGATGAGCTATATGATATCAAGCATCATGGTAGGCATGAATTGAGTTATAACTTCCTACTCCATATATGGGGTATGGAGCATATTCGAGTGGATAGGCTAGATGGAATTCCTTGGATAGAGAGAGATCTAATGGAGGACCTGTTAGTCAAAAAAGTGACTAACTACAAAAAAACATCTGATGCTCCTTTTTGCATATTTTCCAAGAGGACCGAAGTGGCCCATATGCTAAATATCAAAGAAAATGCAAAACACCGCAAGGAGGAAAAAGTGTCGCGATATCGCGACATGTTGAATTTTTGCGGTTCAAAGCAAAAAGAAAAGCAAAATGGAAAAAGTGTCGCGATATCGCGACATGTTGCTTTGTTGCGGCCAAAAGGGAAAAAGTGTCGCGATATCATGACATGTTGTATTTTCGTGGCTAAGAGCAGCAAAAGGGAGCAAGGAGAAAAAGTGTCACGATATCATGACATGTTTCATTTTCACGGCTAATAGCAGCAAAAGGCACAAGGTGGCAAAGGTGTTGCGATATCGCGACATGTTGCTTTGTCACGACCAAAAGAGAAAAAGTGTCACGATATCGCGACATGTTGCTTTGTCGTGGCTAAAGAGCAAGAGAAAGAGCCAAGAGGGAAAGTGTCGTGATATCATGATATGTTGCTTTTTCACGGTCCAAAGCAAAGAGAAAGAGCCAAAAGGAAAAAGTGTCATGATATCGCGACATGTCTCATTTTCATAGTTGGAAGCAGCAGAAGAGCAAAGCAAGAAAGAATGTCGTGATTTCGTGACATGTCTCATTTTCATAGCTGGAAGCGGTAGAAGAGAAAAGCAAGAAAGAATGTCATGATTTCGTGACATGTCTCATTTTCACGACTGGAAGCGATAGAAGAGCCAAGCAAGGAAAAAATGTCATGATTTCGTGACATGTCTCATTTTTGCGGCTGGAAGCGATAGAAGAGCAAAGCAAGAAAGAATGTCACGATTTCATGACATGTCTCATTTTCATGGCTGGAAGCGGCAGAAGAGCAAAGCAGGAAAAAATGTCACGATTTTGTGACATGTCTCA
This sequence comes from Wollemia nobilis, assembly GCA_028583015.1. Lineage (NCBI taxonomy): Eukaryota > Viridiplantae > Streptophyta > Pinopsida > Araucariales > Araucariaceae > Wollemia > Wollemia nobilis. The sequence continues at coordinate 2,003,255 of JAQPPZ010003395.1, forward strand.
TTTTCACGGCTAGAAGCGGTAGAAGAGCAAAGCAAGAAAGAATGTTGGATTTTGCAACATGTCTCATTTTCATGGCAGGAGGCGAAAAAAGAGCAAAGCAAGAAAGAATGTCACGATTTCGCGACATGTCTCATTTTTGTGACGGGAGGCAGCAAAGGAGCAAAGGAAGAGACGAATGTCACAATTTCATGACATGTCCCATTTTCGCGGCTGGAAGCTGTAGAAGAGCCAAGCAAGGAAAGAATGTCGCGATTTCATGACATGTCTCATTTTCACGGTAGGAGGCAGCAAAGCAGCAAAGGAAGAGACGAATGTCGTGATTTCGTGACATGTCCCATTTTCACGACTGGAAGCGACAGAAGAGCCAAGCAAGGAAAGAATGTCATGATTTCGTGACATGTCTCATTTTCACGATGGGAGGCAGCAAAGGAGCAAAGGAATATACTGTTGGCAATTTTGGGTACCTTGAGTACATTGCCTTTGCTCAAGTATAGTTGTTGTCATTGATGTCAAAAGAGCTCTTGGTAGTTGTTGTCTTTGATGTCAAGGAGTTCTTGGAGCAATTTTTTTTTATGTCTAAGTATGTGTTTTGATGAAGGTTTCAGCTGGTCAGTAAGTCTCCAAGAAAATTAGAGTAGCCCAGTTGCAAAAGATCAAGAAAAAGATAAGTTAGAAAAAGTTTGCAGGCGGCTGGAAAAACTGTCGTGATTTCACGACATGTTTTAGGAGAGAGAAAGTTCTGGAAAAACTGTCATGATTTTGCAACATGCTGGAAGGCAGAGACGAAGCAGGCAAAACTGTCGTGATTTCACATGTTTGAGGAGAGATAAAGTTTAGGCAAAACTGTCACGATTTCGTGACAAGTTGAGTTGGTAGAGTTGAGTTGTAGGAAGTGTCGCGATTTCGTGACAAGTTGAGTTGGCAGAGTTGAGTTGCAGGAAGTGTCGCGATTTCATGACAAGTTTCAATGAAGTTGTACGGATGCAGAAAGTGTCACGATTTCATGACAAGTTGAGTTTGCAGAGTTGAGTTGCAAGAAGTGTCATGATTTTGTGACAAGTTTCAATGAAGTTGTACGGATGTAGAAAGTGTCGCAATTTTGTGACAGGTTGAGTTGGCAGCTTGCAGGTGGTGAAAGCGTCACGATTTCGTGACATGTTCCAATTTCATGAGCAGTTGGCAGAAAAGTGCTTAAGGCAATGAAAGCATCACGATTTCGTGACATGTTCCAGTTTCGTGAGCAGTTGGCAGAAAAGTGTTTAAGGCAGCGAAAGCGTCGTGATTTCATGACATGTTCCAGTTTCATGAGCAGTTGGCAGAAAAGTTCTTAAGGCAGCGAAAGCATCACAATTTCGTGACATGTTCCATTTTCACTAGTGCAAACCAAGAAAAGGTTGAAGAAGCAAGAAGTGTCATGATTTTGTGATAGAATTGCTGATGACGTCAGCAAAAACAAATGTGTCGCGATTTCGTGACAAGAGCAGAGAGGAAGGCCTTGCAGACTAAAGCGTCGCAATTTCATGACAAGAATCATGATGACATTAGAAAAGTCAGGGAGTGTCATGATTTTGTGACAACAGGCTAAAGCAAGGCGTAAGGCAGACTGCAGTGTAGCGATTTCATGACAATAAGCTAGCGAAAGTGTACGACAGGCTGTAGTGTCACGATTTCACGACAACAAACCAAAGAAGGCGCATGACAGGCAGTAGTGTCACGATTTCATGATAGCAAGTAATACAAGGTGTATGGCAGACAAAGGCGTAGTGATATCATGACATGTTTGAGTTTTGCGCTAGAAAAGCTACAGAACAGTAGAGGCGATTAAAGCCAACAAAGTTAATATTTGTTGACGAAGTGTAAGGTTGTGCAGCCGATGATTGTTTTAAGGATTTACAGTCGACTAAGATCAAGAATTTAATCATGAATTATTGCTATAAAAGGAGGACTATTTTCGAGTTTCAAGTGTCGAATGTGTGTATCAAATTTGCGCAAGTGAAGTCTGCTGTGCGCAAAGAGCAGTATTATCAAATCGATCAAAGTGTGCGTTCGAAGTGCGACTTTCGTAGAAGCAGAGTGTAGGAAGAAATTCGATCAAGGAGAAGCAGACTGTGCGAAGAGGGTGTTGTTGTGGCTACACATAGGTGCATAAGTTGCTGTGCGATCGAGTGCTGCAGTATTTACATAGACTATGTAAAGAAAGAAGAGTGTGCGAAGACTGTGCTATGGTGGATGTGCAACGGAGTAGAAGCTAAGTTGAGAGGATAGTGCTACTGCATTTTGCAAAGATTGCACTACTGTGTTTGCGCAGAAGTTGAGAAGATAGTGCTGCTATAAATTTGAGAAGACTGTGCTGTTGTAGTTGCACAGACAGTGAAAAGCTGTTTTCAACCAAGTGCAAAAAAGAATAGAGGAAGAGGACAATTGTGCCAGACCGAAGGATTGTGTTTGGTGCAGATAAGAGGATCAGCTTTGCAGTGACAGAGTTGAGGACAGAGTTCTCCAGCCAAAGTAGGGAAGACAGGTGTCTTCTGTGGATAGAGTTCCACTTGCTAAGGGCAAAGGAGATAAAGGTTTTCTAGAGGATCAGCAGCAAAGCAAAATTAGGGGAAGGTGTCTCCTTTGAGCCGAGGCTCATAAACATTGTAATTGGGAAGGATTCCTAGAGGACTTTGATACAACTTTTAGAAGAAAAGTTTTATCCATGGAGTAGCCCACCTTGGGTGAACCACGTAAATGGTTGTGTCTCTTTGTGGATTGCATTTTGTGCATTGTTTTACTGTTGTTATTATCGCTATCTTATTCTGCATGTTAATGGTTTGAAAGTCGTATTGATAGATAAAGTTAAAAGTGGTCTTATACTGTTCACCTCCCTCTCTTAGTATAAGCTTGTGTTCTTCAATTGGTATCAGAGCCAGTGCCTTCGAAAAGTTTAACAGCTTGAAGGAAAAGTTTGCAAATAACACAATGGACTACTCAAGTGGCAATGCAGCACCTATTCTTGACGGATCAGATTTTGGCCCGTGGAGTGCAAGAATGAAAGTCTATCTAATGGCACTTGGTAATGAGGTATGGGAAGTTATTTAAGATGGGTACACCATTCCTAAAAATGGTCCTTACACTAAAGAAGATAGGCTTCTACATCACAAGCAACTCAAAAGCCATGAATGCAATCCTGAAGGGTTTACAAAAGGCAGATCTCACCAAAGTTATTCACCGCAAGACAGCTAGTGAAATGTGGAAATAATTGCAGGTTGTTCATACAGGTGATGCAAATTTTCAAAAGGCCAAATTGAGACATTTTAAAGGTATGTTTTAACAACTCAAGATGAATGATGATGAAAATATTAGTGACTACATGCTCCGGATGGATGAAGTTGTTAATTCTATGAAAGACTTAGGTCTTGAACTTGCTGAAAATGATATGTGTGATAAGATTTTAAGATCCCTTCCTAATAGATTTAGTGAAAATATTTTTGCTATTGAGGAAGCTAAATATTTAGATAAATTGAAAAAGGATGAGCTCCATAGTATTCTTGCAGCATTTGAGTTGAGAACTCAAGTGAAATCTGATGTAAAGAAAGAGGTAGCTTTCAAATCTACCAAGAAATCAAAAGGCAAACAAATTCAAGAAAGTGATGAGTCTTCTAGTGAGGAAGAGGCATATTACAGCAAGAAAGGCAAGTTTTCCAGAAAGCACAAAAGCAAAAAAAATATAAGATGTTTCAATTGTGGGAAATTTGGTCATTATGCTACTGACTGTACTGTTTCCAAAAATGAAAGTGATGAAGATATACAGGATAAGGATTCTGATAAGTACAAGTATTTCAAGAAAAGCAAAGATGAGTACAACAATCATGGAAAGAGGCATTCTCACAAGAATAAGAAGAGATTCTACTTATACAAAGCAAGTAAATGTTCTAGCAGTGATAGTGACAGTTCTTCTAGTGATGATGAAAATGAGATGCTGTTCATTTCAAAAAAATAGGAAGAATCGAAACATAAATTCATTATCATGAAATGTTTTAGATGTGGAAATTTTGGGCACCTTGAGGATGATTGCAAAAATAATGATTTGGCTGCTAGTATGTATGAGGATGCTTCAGAAAACTACAATGAATATGCATGTATGGTTTTTGAAAAAGGTAGCACCTCTAGTGATAAAAAATCTAAAAAAGGCCGTGATAATTCAAATTGCCATCAAATAGAGGATCTTGAATGTGAACTCAATAATGCTCTTAGTGTTTTGAAAAAGGAAAGAAAGAAAAATGATAGACTCAAGATTAAATTAGATGAATGTTGTATGGAGAGAGATGAACTTATAGAAAATCTTGAAGTCTCTATGGCTAAGTCACAAGAACTCGGGAATGAGTTGGATTCTAAAATTCTGGAGTATAGTGAGTTAGAACAGGAAATGGCTTCTTTGAAATAATAAAATAAAGAGTACAAGGATAAGCTCTACAAATTTCAAGATAGCTCCAAGAAGGTTAAATTTCTCATCAAAGGACAAAGAAAACCAATAGATAAAATAGGTCTCGATTTTGTTGAGCCGCACAAGGAATAGGTTGGGGAATCTAGCAAGAGATTTCAAAAGAAAGAGAGTTTTGTTGAAGAAAGTATTTCAGATCATGAGTCCGTAAGTGATAGATACGCAAAAATAGAAAACGATATTCAGATTGAGAAGAATAATTTTTCGGGACCCATTAAGTCAAATAAAAGAAAATTTCACGGCACATGTTTTGCGTGTCACAGATTTGGTCACATGGCTATACATTGCATGACTCAAGTGAAGAAAGTAAATAACAGTTTCAGAAGACGTAATTTCTTTCAAGGGTATTGCTACTCTTGTCAACAATTCGGGCACAAGGCAATTTTTTGCAAGGCAAATAACAGGAACTGGGTTAGTCAGAACAGGCAGATTCAAAGAACATCCATGCCTGAAAGAAATAATATTGTTACCTGCTACAAGTGCAACAATGAAGGTCACCTAGATAGACAGTGTAGAGCTGATCTTCCAAGATACAGGAACAAAAATAGCAGTATGAACAAGTCCAAGGATCAAAGCATGGATAAGAACAAGAATGACAACATAAACAGGAAAAGTGATATGAACAGGTTCAAGGATCAAGGTATGGAGAAAAACAGGAATGATGAAAATAATAGGAACAACAGTATGAACAGGTCCGAGGATCAAAATAGTAACAAGAACAACAATGTGGAAAAAGAATTCAAGAGAAGGCCCGACAAAGAAATAGTAGACATTAATGATGATGAGTGTCTAATGGGAGTTTCACTCCCAACCCTATTTTAAATCACCTTAATAGAAGGTGGGGAAGGGACTAAGCTAAGAGAATCATTCTTAGTCCCAAAACCCAAAGGTGACCCTTTGCCATTGATGACAAAGGGGGAGAGATTTGAGTAAGGGGGAGAGATATGTGTAAGGGGAAGTTCTTCAAGTGAAGAAAAGAGCTTCAAGTCAGGGGGAGGAAAAACTTCAAATACAGATTCTCAGTTGTTGGATCAGTTGGTTCAGTTTTGGCTCTTGAGATATATTTTTAGTTAAGGGTTGCCATCAATGATAAAGGGGGAGATTGTTGGCAATTTTGGGTACCTTGAGTACATTGCCTTTGTTCAAGTATAGTTGTTGTCATTGATGTCAAAAGAGCTCTTGGTAGTTGTTGTCTTTGATGTCAAGGAGTTCTTGGAGCAATTTGTTTTTATGTCTAAGTATGTGTTTTGATGAAGGTTTCAGCTGGTCAGTAAGTCTCCAAGAAAATTAGAGTAGCCCAGTTGTAAAAGATCAAGAAAAAGATAAGTTAGAAAAAGTTTGAAGGTGGCTGGAAAAACTGTCACGATTTCGTGACATGTTTTAGGAGAGAGAAAGTTCTGGCAAAACTATCATGATTTCGCGACATGCTGGAAGGTAGAGACGAAGCAAGAAAAATTGTCACGATTTCACGACATGTTTTAGGAGAGAGAAAGTTTAGGCAAAACTGTCACGATTTCGCGACAAGTTGAGTTGGCAGAGTTGAGTTGCAGGAAGTGTCACGATTTCATGACAAGTTGAGTTGGCAGAGTTGAGTTGCAGGAAGTGTCATGATTTCGTGACAAGTTTAAATGAAGTTGTATGGATGCAGAAAGTGTCACGATTTTGCGACAAGTTGAGTTGGCAGAGTTGAGTTGTAGGAAGTGTCGCGATTTCACGACAAGTTTCAATGAAGTTGTATGGATGCAGAAAGTGTCACGATTTCACGACAAGTTGAGTTGGCAGCTTGCAGGTGGTGAAAGCATCACGATTTCGTGACATGTTCCAGTTTCGCGAGCAGTTGGAAGAAAAGTGCTTAAGGCAGCGAAAGTGTCACGATTTCGTGACATGTTCCAATTTCGCGAGCAGTTGGCAGAAAAGTGCTTAAGGCAGCGAAAGCATTGTGATTTCACGACATGTTCCAATTTCGTGAGCAGTTGGCAAAAAAGTGCTTAAGGCAGCGAAAGCATCACAATTTCACGACATGTTCCATTTTCGCTAGTGCAAATCGAGGAAAGGTTGAAGAAGCAAGAAGTGTCACATTTTCATGACAGAATTGCTGATGACATCAGCAAAAGCAAATGTGTCACGATTTCATGACAAGAGCAGAGAGGAAGGCCTTACAGACTAAAACGTCACAATTTCATGACAAGAATCATGATGACATCAGCAAAGTCAGGGAGTGTCATGATTTCATGACAATAGGCTAAAGCAAGGCGTAAGGTAGACTGCAGTGTAGCGATTTTGTGACAACAAGCTAGCGAAAGTGTACGGCAGGCTGTAGTGTCACGATTTTGCGACAACAAACCAAAGAAGGTGCACGACAGGCAGTAGTGTCACGATTTTGTGATAGCAAGTAATACAAGGTGTATGATAGACAAAGGCGTAGTGATATCGTGACATGTTTGAGTTTTGTGCTAGAAAAGCTACAGAACAACAGAGGTGGTTGAAGCCGATGGAGTTAACCTTTGCCGACGAAGTGTAAGGTTGTGCAGCCGACGATTGTTTTAAGGATTTACAGTCGACTAAGATCAAGAATTTAATCATGAATTATTTCTATAAAAGGAGGACTATTTTCGAGTTTCAAGTGTCGAATGTGTGTATCAAATTTGCGCAAGTGAAATCTACTGTGCGCAAAGAGTAGTCATATCAAATCGATCAAAGTGTGCGTTCGAAGTGCGACTTTCACAAAAGCAGAGTGTAGGAAGAAGTTCGATCGAGGAGAAGCAGACTGTGTGAAGAGGGTGTTGTTGTGGCTGCACATAGGCGCATAAGTTGCTGTGCGATCGAGTGCTGCAGTATTTACACAGACTGTGTAAAGAAAGCAGAGTGTACGAAGACTGCGCTGTGGTGGATGTGCAACGAAGCAGAAGCTAAGTTGAGAGGATAGTGCTGCTGCATTTTGCAAAGATTGCACTACTATGTTTGCATAGAAGTTGAGAAGATAGTGCTGCTATAAATTTGAGAAGACTGTGCTGCTGTAGTTGCGTAGACAGTGAAAAGCTATTTTCAACCAAGTGCAGAAAAGAACAGAGGAAGAGGACAATTGTGCCAAACCGAAGGACTATGTTTGGTGCAGATAAGAGGATCAGCTTTGTAGTGACAGAGTTGAGGACAGAGTTCTCCAACCAGAGCAGGGAAGACAGGTGTCTTCTGTGGATAGTGTTCCACTTGCTAAGGGCAAAGGAGATAGAGGTCTTCTAGAGGATCACCAAGCAAAGCAAAATTAGGGGAAGGTGTCTCCTTTGAGCTGAGGCTCATAAACATTGTAATCGGGAAGGATTCCCAGAGGACTTTGATACAAATTTTAGAAGAAAAGTTTTATTCATGGAGTAGCCCACCTTGGGTGAACCACGTAAATTGTTGTGTCTCTTTGTGGATTGCATTTTGTGCATTGTTTTATCGCTATTATTACTGCTATCTTATTCTGCATGTTAATGGTTTGAAAGCTGTATTGATAGATAAAGTTAAAAGTGGTCTTATACTGTTCACCCCCCCTCTCAGTATAAGCTTGTGTTCTTCAGAGATGAATGTCATGATTTCATGACATGTCCCATTTTCACGGCTAGAAGCAGTAGAAGACCAAAGCAAGGAAATAATGTCACGATTTCGTGACATGCCAGCTGTAAAGGAATAAAGTATATTTTTGGCAATTGGAGATGAGAACTAAAATCAAGTGCCGATTTTTGAAGAATGGTCTGTTGATTATAACCTGGCAGGTCCACTGGATGATTGCCAATCTATCCAATCTATGGGAAATCCATTGTGTATTGTTAGAAACTACAAATGATTGCTTGTAAAATAAGTAAGATGTACTTAGGAAGATACTCTTTTAGGGTATATATAGGGGTGAGCGACTCCAGAAAATGGGGTTGGCTCTTGGACATTTACAAGACTGTGTGTACATACTTCGAATACAAGCAATAAAATCACATCTCCCATTGGCTTCTGGTTCATATCATGCAAGTGTATGTATTAATGTTCTTTATTTTTTCTCACAATATTGAATTGTAGATTGAGTCTATTATTGTATCTAAACTTTCACAATACATAAATCATATTATTGGAATAAGAATCTAATATATACGCATGCTAAACAAAACATCAGAAATCATATCTAGAATTATATAATTTCTACTTTGGAATGTGTTTTTAAATGCTTTGGATAGAAGTAAGTAAATCTGTCTTTGATGTTGTCTAACCTGCACCATATAAAAGTTCTATCTTAGGCTATATTTCCCTTATCTCTTGTTTCCCCTTTTCTCTAAAAAACTTCAAAGGAACCAACCTTCTCTAGAGACTAGACAGATGATCTCAAGCAAGATTTATCTATTCAATGTTGGCAAAGTCTAAGGCGCAACACTATTAACCGAATGCAGATTTTGTTCCAACAGTTTTTGGCACACCCGGTGGGACCAGAAATCCCACAGTATTGTATAAGTTTTGGTGTTTTACCTTTAGAGCCTTTTGTTTGCAAAATCTCAAGAAAAACCACTTGGCGACTCCATTGCATTTTAGACCATAAAATAAAGACCTTGTCTAGAAACCTTCTGGTTATATAGCCATATGATAACCAGATCCCAAGCTAGAAAATCTGAAGAACCTATCAAGTTTTTTGAACTGCATCTCGAAAGCCTAAAAGCACACCCTGTGCTAGCCGCATGATCAAATCCACCCGGCACCATTAGCACCTCTTTACCACCCGTTGTAGGAGCATCTGGATTTCTTAATCCCATAGCAGTTGTAACTCCTTTAGCAATCATGGCAGCCGCCCCTACCCCAGCGCATCTTGTATGGAATCAAACTGGCCCTTTGAACTTGGGAACACACCACCAAATTCCACAAGCTGCATTAAAAGCCTTATCGACCTTTGATGGAACAGGCAAAACAACATATGAGCACTGTTTAGATGTTTCAGCGCTAGCATCTATTTATAACATCACTCAGGAAGATGTAATGGTCAATTTTTTTATTATATCTTTGAAAGGAAAGATGCTCTATTGGTACAGAGCTCTTCCCGTTGGATCCATTACTTCTTGGGTAGTACTAGCCGGTCGTCTGGTCAATGAATTCAATATACATGCGGATACTTTCACATTGCTGAATCAATTCACTGTCATTGAGAGGCATCCACAAGAAGAAATCCAAGATTTCAACATCAGGTTTACCATAACTCGTGATAGAGTACCGCAAGGCCTAAAGCCCACGGAAGAACAAGCTATATGCTATTATCTAAGGGCTTTTGATTCAGAGCTTAGTATGATAATAAGGCAATCCCATGTAACCACTTTTCTTGGGATCTATGTAGAGGCAGCAAAGGGCGAAGCTGATCTCATCGCTACAAAAAGATATCCATCAAAAACTCTATTGCCAATTTTACCAGAGTTTTCCCAAGCGTCAATCTCTAAACTTCCTGTACTCCCATCAACGCAGGCCCTCCCAGCTATAGCTACACCCCTTGCATCAGCTCCCCCTAGTGATCAATACATGACCATAATTAATACAATGAAGGTATTGCCAAATGAAATGGTTTTCATGAAAAGGAAAGAGGCTGAAAGGAGTTTTCCACCAAGAAGGTTCCCTCAGGTAACAGGAGATGCAACACAATCAAGCAATAGGGGACATGTAAGACCAAGCACGGTATATACAAATGAGACAGTGGAGGCCAATGAGCCTCCCACTGATTCTAACTCTTGGTGTACTACATGTAACGATCCACATGGGGAAAGTTCATGTATAATACACCAGCATTATGTACAAAGTATAGCAGTTGAAAAGAGTAAAGAAAAAATGAAAATCCGTGTAAGTATAATTAGAGAGGAGGACCACAACTTCATGATGCCTACAGTACAATAGGTTTCAGTTTTGACAAGATCAGGTAAGAAACCACTGCAAGCATACCCTAAAGAGCTTCAGCCATTGGATGTTTCCCTTGCTCCCAAGGAAGTTCCCAAAGAAAATCCTAAAGGAAGTCTCCCTTAGGAAAGAGAATATCAATTTCCAGCCAAAAGTCAAGGGCAAGAAACACACAAAGAATTTTTTCCTCGGGGGGAAAATGAAACCCAAGAACAGGCTAGGGAAAGGTTGAGTTTCCCCTCGACGACCAAAAGGCAAAGAACCGAAGCTACCCAGGGATACAAAAATAAATGTGAAACTTTGCCAAAGAAAGAGAAAGGATAGTTGATTCACATATATTCAGTATAGTGGAGGAAATGAAAAAGACTCCTTCTAAGGCAAGTATGTATGATGCTTTTCAAATCCCAGGTCAAATCAATCTCCTACAAGAATCCCTAAGGACAATGAAAAATGGAGGTGGGACTGCATCATCTTTGAAAATGGTTCTAACGAACTTGACATCTGCCACTGGTAAGAACAGGCCCCCCCTTTTATTTATCCCTTCAAATGGAAGGATGGGTTGTCCACAACTACATGATAGATTCAGGCGCTGCTACCACTATGATACCCAAAGCAGTATGTGATATTATGGGAATGGAGTATACTAGGAGCAGCGCAGGCGTCCGACAATTAGATGGTACTCCAATAAAAACTATAGGAGTGATAAAGGATATTCCCATACGACTGCATAATTTGCCTCAGATGACAGTCATACAAGAGGTAGTAGTCGTAGACTTGGAGCCCTATTTTGGTATGTGTCTATCCAGAGAGTTCACAACAAATATAGGAGGATACTTATCCTTAGATTATTCTCATTTGGAGATACCTTTCAAAGGTAGAAGGGTCAAGATTTTTAATGAGAAACCATCGATGTTTCATGTAGAAAGGATTGGTGAAACTGATCATGTAAATATGATGACTAAAGAAACAATAGAAGAAGACCTGATGGAAGAAACATTAGAAGAGCTCCAAATGGAGGATGATTTTTCTCTATAGAACTTTAATGCCATGATAGAAACATAAATAGGAAACTATTCTATTGAGAAACCAAAAAGAAAATTGGTACCCTCCCTAGAAGAGGATGGTTCTGTGAATCATTTGTGGAAGTTTTTCTTTGATGGGGCTAGGTGCAAGAATGGAGCTGGTGCCAAAATAGTTTTGATTTCTCCCACTCAAGAGGAAAAGGTTTTCTCTTACAGGTTGACTTGGAGTTGCTCCAGCAACGCAGTAGAATATGAGGCCCTGTGCTTAGGGTTAAGAAAGGCTAAGAAATTGAGAATCAAACAGTTACTCATCTATGGAGATTCAGAACTTATTGTGAATCAAGTCACCAAAAAAGGTATAAGTAAACAAGATTATTTGAAGGCTTACAGGAACAAAGTGTGGGATCTCTTAGAGGCCTTTGAGGCCCTAAATATAAAGTTTATCCCTAGAGAACAGAATACCCACACAGATTTGTTAGCTTCAGTGGGAGCTAATTTTTGTCCTGTAAGTAATGTTATTCAGAAGTCTAAAACTGTTAGACTTATATACAGGCCTTCAGTACCTGATAAAAATATTTTTCGACAAGTTTTTGAAAATGATGAATAGGTACTGGATTTCTTAATCCCTGAAATGAATTGCTCAGCCAGCCGGGATCTACAGGATGAAGAGGAAGGGAACTAGATCAAAGAAGTGCATAAAAAAGGAGCTAAGAATTTTAGGCAAAAGCAAAAAAGGAATTATATGTACAATATAATATAAGCATATTCAGACAATATTTGTAAATATTACCATTTTTTTGGCCTTAACACAAAAAAAAGATTTTCAGTCGCAGCCAATCAGAAGTCGACATTTTTTTTGAATAGAGATACTAAGGTATAAAGGGAGTTTTGGCGAGGTAATGTTCACGTTTGATCTAAGTGCATTTCCCTGTGTTCTTTGTCTTTCTCTGAAAGATTCTTTTTACAACTGCATTGTTGACTCCGATACCCAATGGATAAAGGCCTGGTTCAAAATTTTTGCAAGCAAAAAATCCCCTAAAAGGTGCCAAGAATGTTAGTCAAAAAGTGACTAACTACAGAAAAACATCTGATGCTCCTTTTTGCATATTTTCCAAGAGGACCGAAGTGGCCCATATGCTAAATATCAAAGAAAATGCAAAACACCGCAAGGAGGAAAAAGTGTCGCGATATCGTGACATGTTGCATTTTCGCGGTTCAAAGCAAAAAGAAAAGCAAAAGGGAAAAAGTGTCATGATATCGCGACATGTTGCTTTGTCGTGGCCAAAAGGGAAAAAGTGTCACGATATCGCGACATGTATTTTTGCGGCTAAGAGCAGCAAAAGGGAGCAAGGAGAAAAAGTGTCACGATATCGTGACATGTTTCATTTTCGCGGCTAAGAGCAGCAAAAGGCACAAGGTGGCAAAAGTGTCGTGATATCGCGACATGTTGCTTTGTCGTGGCCAAAAGAGAAAAAGTGTCGCGATATCGTGACATGTTGCTTTGTCGTGGCCAAAAGAGAAAAAGTGTCGCGATATCGCGACATGTTGCTTTGTCGTGGCTAAAGAGCAAGAGAAAGAGCCAAGAGGGAAAAGTGTCGCGATATCGCGACATGTTGCTTTTTCACGGTCCAAAGCAAAGAGAAAGAGCCAAAAGGAAAAAGTGTCGTGATATCGCGACATGTATCATTTTCACGGTTGGAAGCGACAGAAGAGCAAAGCAAGAAAGAATGTCACGATTTCGTGACATGTCTCATTTTCATGGCTGGAAGCGATAGAAGAGCAAAGCAAGAAAGAATGTCATGATTTCACGACATGTCTCATTTTCGTGGCTGGAAGCGGCAGAAGAGCTAAGCAAGGAAAAAATGTCACGATTTCACGACATGTCTCATTTTCACGGCTGGAAGTGGTAGAAGAGCAAAGCAAGAAATAATGTCATGATTTCACGACATGTCTCATTTTCGTGGCTGGAAGCGGCAGAAGAGCAAAGCAAGAAAGAATGTCATGATTTCGTGACATGTCTCATTTTCGCGGCTGGAAGCGGCAGAAGAGCAAAGCAAGAAAGAATGTCATGATTTCGTGACATGTCTCATTTTTGCGGCTGGAAGCGACAGAAGAGCAAAGCAAGAAAGAATGTCGTGATTTCATGACATGTCTCATTTTCATGGCGGGAGGCAGCAAAGGAGCAAAGGAAGAGACGAATGTCACGATTTCGCGACATGTCCCATTTTCATGGCTGGAAGCGGCAGAAGAGCCAAGCAAGGAAATAATGTCATGATTTTGTGACATGTCTCATTTTCGTGGTGGGAGGCAGCAAAGGAGCAAAGGAAGAGACGAATGTCATGATTTCACGACATGTCCCATTTTCATGGCTGGAAGCAGCAGAAGAGCCAAGCAAGGAAAGAATGTCGCGATTTCATGACATGTCTCATTTTCATGATGGGAGGCAGCAAAGGAGCAAAGGAAGAGACGAATGTCACGATTTCATGACATGTCCCATTTTCACGGTTGGAAGCAGCAGAAGACCAAAGAAAGGAAATAATGTCGCGATTTTGTGACACACCAGCTATAAAGGAATAAAGTATATTTTTGGCAATTGGAGACGAGCACTAACATCAGGTGCCAATTTCTAAAGAATGGTCTATTGATTATAACCTAGCAGGTCCGCTGGATGATTGCCAATCTATCCAATCTACGGGAATATGTTGTGTATTGTTAGAAACTATAGATTATTTCTTGTAAAATAAGTAAGATGTACTTAGGAAGATACTATTTTAGGGTATATATAGGGGTGAGCGACTCCAAAAAAAGGGGTCGGCTCTTGGACGTTTACAAGACTATGTGTACGTACTTTGAATACAAGCAATAAAATCACATCTCCCATTGGCTTCTGGTTCATATCGTGCAAGTGTATGTATTAATGTTCTTTATTTTTGCTCACAATATTGAATTGTAGATTGAGTCTGTTCTTGTATCTGAACTTTTGCAATACATAAATCATATTGCTGGAATAAGAATCTAATATATACGCATGCTAAACGAAACATCAAAAATCATATCTAGAATTATATAATTTCTGCTTTGGAATGTGTTTTTAAATGCTTTGGATAGAAGTAAGTAAATCTGTCTTTGATGTTGTCTAACCTACACCATATAAAATTTCTAGCTTAGGCTATATTTCCCTTATCTCTTGTTTCCCCTTTTCTCTAAAAAACTTCAAAGGAACCAGCCTTCTCTAGAGACTAGACAGATGATCTCAAGCAAGATTTGTCTATTCAATGTTGGCAAAGTCTAAGGCGCATCACTATTAACCGAAGGTAGATTTTGTTCCAACAGGACCAGAAGATATGGTATGCATATTGATGGAGGTGATATTAGGAGGTGGCTCATAGCCATCCCCATTAATGCAAGCTAGCTCATTATGTAGGGTATCTAGAGGGATTAAGGGTAGATTAGGTGGTATGAAAACCCTATAGGGACTACCCAACATGGACAGAGGTAGTGAATCAACTAGGATAGGTGAGATATGAGTAGTGGTTTATTGGGTGGCATGGGATGGAGTGGGAGTACTTTTAGTACTCTTTCATTACTTGGTATTTTGGGGTTCATCAGGACATACCTAATGAGCCTATCATCTACTGATATTGAGGCGCTAAGACGTATCTAGAGTGGCTATGAGTAGCGCCTATGGAGGTTGAGGTGAATTAGCTGCTAGTGGATCTAGGTTTCAATTATGCAGGTATGATAGTAAAGTATGATTCTTGGTGGGTGAATCAACTATGGTAAGGAGGTGGTCCCATGGGTAGGCTGGTTGGGGGTGCAGTAGAGAAGGCCTCAAGATATAAGGTAAGGTATGGAGGATTATGAGTGCATTGTAATATGGAAGGGGAGTGGGGCCAAACCACTGAGAGAGTGGAGAAGACATAGGATGAGGGTGGTGATGATGAGGAGGATCCTCTAGATGGGGATGTGCAGTTGAGGGCCTAGGTGCAATCTCTATAGAGGTAGTTGGTTGAGTGGGATACCATTGTGGAAGTTCTTTAGATCCAACTAGCTAGGGGGAGGTAGAAGTGGAGAGGATTATTTGAGGAGAGGGACCTACTTAAGGCCCAAGTAGATATCTCCTAGGTAGAAATTGATAGGGTGACAATAGAGTAGGATGATCTACAGACATAGATGTTGAGCAGGATAGTAGAGAAAGATGCTTTATAGGGTTAGTTGACTATTAGGATAGTAGCATGATATGCTTTATAGTCTTAGATGGTGGTCTTAATTTTAGCTCAGGGATAGACAGGGATGGGTAGCCAAACCATAGTTGATGTGATGATGTTGCAGGTATAGGTAGCTTGGTATTCCTCCCTTTACTAATCATATCAAGCTTACATTATGAGCTTAGAGGATGAGGTAGAGTTGTGTGGAGGCATATTTGCTACACAGTCATCATATGGGGTATCACATTAGATCCATCACACTAAGTCAGAGTACCCATAAATGGGGCAACATGTTCCATTATTTTGAGACACTCCTCAGATATCATAGGCCAGTGGGTCTTCTTACCATCATCAGGATGAGGTCGAGGGTGGTGGTGAGAGTAGTGGTGTAAGGCTAATCAAACTTATTTACATATGCTCCTATTTTTTAGAGTGTGAGGTCCGAGGACCCACTCTATTATAGCCTACGAGTAGTTTTGTATCATGATGTACTTATACATACATACATACACACACACACACACACACACACACATATATATATATATATATATATATATATATATATATATATATATATATATATATATATATATATATATATATATATATATATATATATATATATATATGATACATATTTTATTATGGCCCATCATGTGTTTATGTTATATTTTTGTTTTATGTATGGATGTAATGCCTAGATGATGGATGTGTACCTAGACATTGTAGTATAGATGCATAGATGTATGCCTAGATATGTGTATGTATAGATGCAACATATAATATTTTTTTTTAATTTGTGGAAAACATCCTAGAAGGGATGCCACTTTTGGGTAATACCAAAGGAGGCAGGGGTATCCATTCCACAAAAATCACCCAGGACTCGAACCTAGCCCACCACATTTGACATACTCAAGGAGAAAACAAACACAAAAACATTTAAAAAATAAATAAATAAATAAATAAATAACAATAAAAATAATAAAATAAAATAAAAAACATACTCCTTGAGTGTTTCAAAAAGAAAAGCACGACCAAACACACACACAAAAAGAAAAACAAAAAACCACAACACGAACCACATAGAAAAAACACAAGAACAACATAACAAAACACAAACATGACAACAACAACA
Organism: Wollemia nobilis; assembly: GCA_028583015.1. Lineage (NCBI taxonomy): Eukaryota > Viridiplantae > Streptophyta > Pinopsida > Araucariales > Araucariaceae > Wollemia > Wollemia nobilis. The sequence goes on from JAQPPZ010003395.1 coordinate 2,020,001, forward strand.
GAACACTACAAAGATATAACAAAAAAAACATGAAAAATAAACACAACTAAAACCTAAAAAATTAAAAAATTAAAATAAAAGATAACCAACAAAAAAAAAAACATGGAAAATACTCACACATAAAAACATGAATTAACACAAACAAACAGAAACACAAGAACAAGAATGAAAAAAAACACAAGAACAATAATAACAACTATAAAAAAACACAAATCAACAAAAACACAAGAACAACACAAAACAACACAAAGAACACAAAAACAAAACAAAACAAAACAAAAGAACACACACACCTTAAAAAACTAAACAAAAATAAAAAAAGAAAAAAAATTGAACATAACAATGACCTCTCTAGACCAGAATACTTTTAAGGAAAGAATAAATAGAGCAAAAAAAAGAAAGAATAGTTTGAGCTAGGGAGCTAAAATAACCTGATCGAAAAAAAAAATAAGCAAAAATAAAGTAAGAAGAAACTAGATACATTCAGAACTGGAGCCATCCAAAGAAATGATAGAAAGAAGAGCTTCCCTTATTTGTGAAGCCCACCATCTAGGAGGGTGGCCATAACAAGTAAGATCACCATTGTCCAAAGTCCAATTATCTAAAGATCTCTGACCACATGATTGTAATCAACTTTTAAAAATCCCATCTAGATTAGTTGAATCTTATCAATAATTATTTTTATTCTCCAATCAACCTTATGATTCTTAGAAGGAGTCTTTAAAATATTAATCATGAGTTGAGAGTCAGACACAACTAACACATTTTCTCATACAACCTTAGCAGCCTCTTAAAGGCCTCTGAGGATACCATACCCCTCATCAAGGTTATTGGAAAGAATACCCAAATTCTCAGCAAAAGTAAAAACCAAGGATCCATCTAAAAGTCTACAAATTTCTCTTGCACTGGCTTTTCCAGGGTTCCCTCTAGAGGCTCCATCAATATTGAATTTTCCAAAATCCTTAGGAGGTGGTTGCCAATTTCTTGTCCTATCCATCTTACAAATAATCACATTAACTTTAAGTTGGTTGCCCTTAGAATATTTAATCTTCAATACTTGTATCACTTGATCCCATATTTGGTGGGAGTATTGGGGGTGATTAAGGAGTTGATGGACTGATTCAACTAATTTGGCTATGGTATTTTACCAAATATAGTGAATATACTTCCTATATTTATTAAAAATTTTGTTGTTCCTTTCATTCCAAATATTCCAAAGAATAATGGTAGAACCCATCCAAACTAACTGCCTACTAAAATGATCAACACCCTCTTGATTAGGCCAATCCCTCCAAAGTTGTTCAAAAGTAAAAAAAATTGGACCACTGTAAGCCAAGTAAGATGACCATTCTCCTCCATAGATCAGAGGCTGAAGTACACTCAATAAAAATATGACTGATATTTTCTACATTCTCTTCACATATTTCATATCTAAAAGGGCCATGAAAACCATGCTTCATAAGTTGCTTACCAGTAAGCACCCTATGATGAAATAAAATCCAAGTAAAGAACCTCACCTTAGGCCAAATATTTTGAGCCCAAAACTAAGAAAAAAAGTTAGAATATTGGTTGGTATTATTATGGCATAAGGTCAAATAACCTTGAGAAACTAAATACTCACCCTTAGTAGTGTTGTTCTATCCAAAACAATCTTTTTCATGGGACCAAGAGAGATATCTCATATGAAGGATGCCTTGGATATCTTGTCTTTGCATTTCTAGGATTTGAATAGGCTAGTCCTCAATAGGAATCCAATCTCTACCAACCTTTGAATTACCATTATGGTACCAACAGTAATTAGCCACCTTATCCAGTTAGCTCGGTGAAGCTCCTCCATCCAAGACCTCCAATCAAGAAGCTGAGTTATCAAAGGCTTGTGACCATCCCAAGAATCTATCCAAAAATTTGCCCACTAACCATTATGAATGATACAAGATAAAATTTTATTTATCAAATCCTCACCAGTATTAAGAACTACTAAAATGGGAGAACCTTTGGTAGGAAGTTGATAGCGAACAAGGTCTTCAGGACTTTTGTTCTTAGTATATTTAGCATGGAGATTATTGGCCCAAAGAGCATTGGGGTTATGCAACATCCTCAAATATAATTTAGTAGCTAAATATTTTTTGTTATTAATAGAATACCAGAATCCTAACCCCCCTTCATTATTATAAAGACAAAGTGTCCCATTTCACCAAGGCCCATTTTCTTATCTGCTTAGTACCACTCCAAAGGAATCGATGACTGATTTGATCCAGTTCTCAAAGAAAATCCTTTGGGATATTAAACATATAAGATACATAAATAGGAATATCTTAAAGGAATAATTTTACCAAGGTGATTCTACCCCCAGAAGAAAGCCACCTGTTGGTCCACTTTCCATTTTTCTTCTTGATTTTGTCCAACAACCAATTCCAATCTTTATTTTTCTTCCTTTGAATGTTTATGGGAATGCCTAAATAATTGATTGGAAGGGAGGTCTTATTATATATTAATTTATCCAAGACCATGGATTCCTATGAAAATTACTTTATATTTGTCTTCATTGATCAACTTCCCAATAGCCTTATAAAAATAGCTAATGATTTGCTTAATATTAGAAGATCACTTAACTGTGGTTTTACCTAGAAGAGTAGAGTCATCCACAAATTGAAGATGAGAGATAGGTCTAGCTCCTTTATCAATGGTAACTCCCTCAAGGGTTTTGTTTTCCCTCTTTTTGGTTATAGTCCTACCCAAGCATAAAGCAAAAATGATGAATAAATAAGGGGATAGTGGGTCACCTTGCCTAATACCTCTAGAATCTGTAAATGACTGAGAATGCCTGCCATTTATAAGAACTAAGTAGGAAACTAAATAGATACATTCCATAATCCAATCCATACAATCCTTAGAGAAACCAAATCACCTCAAAAATTTGATAAGGAAGTGCCAATCCACTCTATCATAAGCTTTGGATAATTCTAACCGAATGAACATGAAAGAAGATTTTTGCATATACATGGAATGGATGGCTTCTTGAGCAAGAACTATCTCATCTACTATTTTATTTCCTTCCACATAACCTCCTTGCTAAGTGGAAATAATGTTATGCAAAAGTATAATAAATGCACACGGTAATCTTTCATTGATTATGGTGATGAATAAATATGATATCAAAGTTGATTGGTTTTATTTCGTCAAACCAACCAACGAATTTTTAATAACCACCCCTAAGCGCTTGTGAAATAATAGCACACATAATAAAATAATGTAATACATACTTATGATAACATCCCCCTTATTACATTATTGGTAAATACAAAGAGCATTGCGAAACAATTCAAATTTGACATGTTCAAGTTCCTTGGTGAAGATATCTGCAACTTGCTCATTAGTGGGAATGTATTGAAGATGTATATGTTTTTTAGGAACTTCATATCGAATAAAATGACATTGAGTATCGATGTGTTTGGTACGCTTATGAAAACTAGATTCTTGACAAGATTCAAAACACCTTGATTGTTGCAAAACAAATGAAGAGGAAGATTCTTTTTAAGACCCATGTTTGTAAGAATGCAACTTAACCATATTATCTCACAGACTTCTGTACTAGTTGTGCAATATTCTATATCTGTAGAAGATAGAGCAACCACATGCTACTTATTACTGTGCCATGAGATAGGTACAGATCCAAGATGGAAAACATAACCAAAATTTGACTTTAGATCATCAATGAATCCAACATAATATGAGTCTGTGTATCCTTGTAAGAAAAAAATTTTATTCTTTTTATACTCTAGGCAATAGTCTATACTACTATGGACATAATAAATAACTCTTTTTTTTGCTTTCCAGTGACTCACCTTAGGCTCTTGCATAAACCTTGAAAGCTAGCCTACAATAAAACTAAGATCTGGCTTGGTTTTTTTTAGATATATAAGACTCCCAATCAGTTGTCGATAGAGAGTTCCATCTACCTGAGATGATTCATCATATCATGATAACTTAAGTCCTTGCTCCATTGGAGTTGCTTTAGAATTACAATTAGTCATCCAATATTTTTTGAGTAATGTCTTAGCATACTTCTTTTGTGTTATTATGATATGGTACTTTTGCTGATTCACTTCCAAACCAAGACAATAGTGAAGAAGTCCTAGATCTATCATTTCAAAATATTGTTTTAAATCATATTTTACTGCATCAATCATTTTCTCTGAACTTCCTGTTATGATCAGATCATCTACATATAACACCAGAATCACTATATCATAACCATTGTTCTTAATATAGATATTTGCATTTGAAGGACTTCTTTTGAATCCATGTTGCACTAGGTGACTATCTATCTTGATGTACCAAGCTCGAGGAGCTTGTTTGAGCCCATACAAGGATTTGATCAATTTACAAAATTTATGTTCTTGCCCTTAAACCATGAATCCTTCTGGTTGAATCATGTATACTTCTTCTTGTAAGTCACCATTCAAGAAGGCACTTTTAACATCCATATGATGCAACTTCCACCCAAACCGAGCTGCCATGGCATAGAGTACTCGAATGGTAGTCATATTTGCAATAGGGAAAATTTTTTCTTCATAGTCTATACCTTATTTTTGAGCATAGGCCTTTGCAACAAGATAGGCTTTATGCTTATCAATAGTTACCATCTACCTTATACTTTACTTTGAATACCCATTTGCAGCCAATGGGATTCTTTCCTGCAGGTAGAATGACTAGCTTCCATGTATTATTCTTCATGAGAGATGTGTGTTCTGCTTCCATAGCAACCTTCCACTAAGGCTCACTAAGTGCATCTTGAGCTGCTGTAGGTTCATTTTCATCCAATGCTGTCATATAAACTTGTTCATTATCCATATCTATGTCTCTGTCTTCCTATGTTTCTATTGATAGATCATCAAAATATTGGAAAAGTTCATCAACCTCTGAAGATGATACATATGCTATTATCCGTTGTGTCATACTCTGAGTGCAAGGTTGATCTTGAGTTAGATCTAGAAGTGTATTCAGCTTAGAATCTCTCAAAGTACTAGTATACCATTTTGGAACATTCTTCTTTGGGGGTGAACTTTATTTCATAGTTTCTTCTTCTCCTTCTTCTTCTTAAAGGTATACATATGTAGATGTGATATCTGATGTGGAAGATTCATCAAATACCACATCTCTACTAGTGTATGTTTTCTTGGTTGTTGGATTTATCAATTGATATCCCTTGGAATGCTCATCGTAACCAAGAAAAATGCATTGCAAAGTTTCTTCATCTAATTTCTTCTATTTTTGTTTTGGTATGTGCATGAATGCTTTACATCCAAAAACCCTTAGATGAGAAATGGAGGTTTTCCTACCACTCCATGCTTCTTGTGGAGTCTTTCCCTTTAGAGCTTTTTTGGGAGCTCTATTTAGGAGGTACACGACTATGTTCACTACTTCTGCCCAAAGTTACTGCTCTTGATGTGCTCCTATAATCATACAGTGACTCATTTCCATTATGGAATGATTCCTCCTCTCAAAAAAACCATTTTTATGGAGTTATAGGCTATAGTCAGCTGTATTTTAATCCCATGTTCATGCAAAAATGATGAAAAATCATTGGAGGTATATTCCCCCCTCGATATGAGAGTAGGGTTTTGATGAAACATCCCGACTCCTTCTCAACAAGATTCTTGAACCGCTAAAAATGTAGAAATGCCTTAGACTTCAATTGAAGAAAGAAATCCCACATATTGTGTGAGTGATCATCAAAAAATAACTAAAAATACCTCTTTCCAGCATAGTTTTTTAGCATAGGACCACACAGATCAGTGTGAACCAACTCCAATGGTTTATTAGCTCTTGAAGAGCTATATTCAAAAGGTACCCAGTGTTGCTTACCTGCTAAGCAATCTAGGCAAACTGGCAATGTGGATGAAAGATTAGGGAGATCTTTCACCATCTCATATTTTCTCAACTTGAGCAAATAACCAAAAATTAGATGTCCATATATTCTATACTGGAGAGAAGTGGCCTCCTTTGTAGTTGTAGCCAGAGCAACATGAGGTGTGGAAAGAGCATCTAGAATGAACAAGCCATGTTTGTAGGAACCGGTTGTGACATGTTTACCTTGGTGGGTTATAAAACATCTCTTCTTGCCTTTCACAACTCGGAACACAACATACATTTTTCTATCCAACCTCTGAGGAATAGAAAACATATTATTGAATAATTCAGGGACATAGAGGACCTTCTCTATATGACATATACCATCTAGAATAGTAACAAAAATGTTCCCTTCACCCTTTAATTGGTAGAATTTATCATTAACAATGGTGACTGGATTTCCCTATTTCTCCTCAAATGTGTCAAACCATGATTTATCTCCAGTAATGTGCTTACTAGCTCTTGAATCATTATACCATACAACATCTATCTGGGAAGATGAAGTATAGATCATAAGAACCTTGTGTGCTCTTTTAGATTCAGAATATGAATCAGACCCAGAGAAATATGAGTCTGAGTTGGAGTCAACATAAGCAACATGTCCCTTAGGTTGCTTGTGTTTCTTTTTATATTTTTGTTTCTCTTTCCCTTTATTTCAAGGAGGTTTATGATTTGGTTGCTTGTTTTTGAACCAACAACTATTGGTGTCATGGTTATTCATATCATAAATCTTGCAATATTTATCCTTCTGCTAATTTTGTTTCCCTTTTCCTTTGGAATAAGAACCCCATTTTTGAAACTAACCTTGTTTCTTACCCCTTTGTTGGGTAGAAAGGGCACTATATGACACCTCATATTTTTGAACCTAATTTGCCTCCTCAGTCTGAAGAAAATTTACCAACTCCACCAAAGATACTTTTCTACCATAAATATTGAGGGAAGTGATCAACATCTTATAGGAATCTGGCAATGTTCTCAAGATGATAAATTTCAAGACATCATCATCCACTGGTTTTCCCATAGCATTTAATTTGGCTTTCATTTCTGCCACTCTACAAAGGAATAGATCAACTGTATCCCCAGAATCATACTAAGGGTATGTCGTTAAGTTTTAAGGTGGAGAATAGTAGACTGATTCTTTCCTTCATACATAGTAATCAAAGTAGCCCAAGCTACATGACTGGTTTTGGCATCACAGATATGAGGTTGGATCTCATCTGTAGTAGAAAGTAGGAGAAACATGAGACATTTCTTGTCCTTCTTATCCCAAGCTTCTTGATATGTTCTTATTGTTTGAGTGCATTTCATAATGCCATTCACTACATCCCATAAATATTCCACTTGAAGAATGGTTCTCATTTGTCTTCCATGGAACAAAGTTAGGACCTTTCAACAACTGTGAATCTGAGAGATACTTGTGAACAATGGCCATTATGAAGGTTCCTTATATCACCAATTGGTATCCCTTTATTTATACCTACTAGATATATATATCGTAACCACTCAATATATACCCGCCCTTATGTGAGGGAGACTGTAGACATATATGAACAACACACCACTCAATATGTACCTGCCCTTACATGAGGGAGACTATAAGTACATATGAGAAGCATGATACATTGAACTTAGATGATACTAAAAGGGAATAATGTTGTTAATTAAACCTACCATAGAAAGATTATTCCTCATGTGTTGGGTGTAACTTCCCCTAAACACTTTGGAAAAACCTTTGTCAAGATTTACGCCTAACAACAATCACGATGTGGGTATGAAATGAAGTGAACAATAGAAATGGTTTACCTTATTTCTCCCTAATTATTTATAGATAAAAATAGCTCAGACGTCATTGTTGCATCTATATTAGGTGTTAGATATAGTAATCCAATCATGATGACATTACCTGTAAGTGTCGACCAGAGGTATCATATATACCGAACGCTGTTGTGCAATGGAATTGCACGAGTAGTTTAAAACATTTGGGGTATTATTTTTTCTAAATTTATGATTTTTTAATGCAAGAAAACATAATATTTAAATGCAAAAAAAATATAACCATAAATTCCCACAAATTTAACTACTCTAGGCATCGGTATCCACCGAAAGTGCACCTATTACAAAACCAGTTTTAGCATGCAATGATTCACTTCTAGCAAGTTTTAATTGCCCCCTTTGTCTTAAAATTTTGCAAAAGGAATATTGTGATCCCCCCTTGTTGCAAAATAAATAAGGTAGAAAAAAATATTTGTACTTGGACCCTTGAAAAATGTGCTTGTGGGACTTCCCAAAAAACTCCTCAAGCATCAAATGGGCTTCTCAAATATCAAAAAACCGCTTCTAGGGTATCAAAAAATGTGTTCGGGCATAAAAATGTATGTTAGGGAATCAACAGGCACTTCTAGGTGTCAAAAAACATGTTCAAAAATCAAAATGTACATCAGGGCATCAACAAGCACTTCTGACATCAAACAGGCACCTTCAACGTCAACAAAAAGGCTTCGGGTGTCAAAAAATGATGCAGAGCATCAATCAGTAGTAGAGTGCATCAAAAAATAGGAACAAGTGATGAGTTCGACCTCGACGAGACTTGAACCATGGACCTCATCCACACAACCAAGTGTTCTAGAGAGGGTGCTGGAAGGAAGAAGCCACAACATGGCTATATTCCTTGGGTGCCCTCAATTGTTTAAAAACAAAATACATTGGATTAGTCCCACATGAATCCCATGGATGCATTTGTAGTCTTAAAAAATAAGAAGACTCTCAGAGATGGTAACTGCCTTCGAGTAGTTACTTTCGTTTAGTCCTTTGTCCTCCAAAATGCTACACGTCACCCTTGAACCTCCACCTATTGCCACGTAACTCTCTTGATCCTCATGTTCGATCCATGTTAGGTCTACCACCTATTTCCATGTGACTCCCTTGATCCTTGTGTTCCATGTCAGGTTGCTAGCGTGTCAGATCTCATACTGCATGCTCTGTGTGTTTGGTCTGGCCTCGTACTACATTCTCTACATGTCTGGTCTGGTATCCTTGGGATCTATTCTCGAGGTGACCGTGTGTTGGTCCAGATCTGTGCTGTCTCAGGTTGTGTCTGGTCTACCTGGTCATGTGCTTGAGTTTCATCTTCTTTCTCTGGTACCATATAAGAAATGCACACGGTAATCTTTCATTGATTATGGTGATGAATAATACAATATTAAAGTTGGTTGGTTTGAGTTCGTTGAACCAACCAATGAATTTTTAATAACCACCCCTAAGCACTTGTGAAACAATAGCGTGTATAATAAAATAATGTGATACATACTTATGCTAACAAAGAGAGGCTTCAACCTTTCAGCCATGATCTTAGTAATGATTTTGAGAAGAAAATTACATAAAGAAATAGGTCTAAAAGCTAAGATATTATCAACCTCTTGAGCTTTTGGAACAAGAGTAATATAAGTTTTATTGATAAACTTCAAAATTTCTTTGGATTTCCTGACTTCTTCCACCACCTCTAATAAATCAGCATGAAGGATGTCCCAGAACTCTTGGTAGAACTCAATGGGAAAACTACCAAGACTTGGGGTTTTCTCTTTTTGCATTTTAAAAACTACCTATTGAATTTCATTGATAGTAATAGGAGCAGTCAAAATAGAGTTCTCCTTAGAAGTGATAAGAGAAGGGATTGCTTGAAGAACATTTTGTTGAGAAGCTGAGTCAAGAGGAATAGTAGCAAAAATATTGGAAAAGTAATCGATAAAAATAGAGTTTATGCCATCCCAAGTATAGACAACATCTCCAGAATATTATTTCAAGGAAGAAATAAATTTGTGAGATCTTCGAGCTAGAAGATATTTGTGGAAGAAATTTGTGTTTCAATATCCTTCTTTGAGCCATTGAATTCTAGATTTTTGCTTCCATAAGATTTCTTCTCTTTTTTCCCATTCCTCTAACTGAGTTGTGAGTGTAATTTTGTCAGCACTTTTATTCTCTGTGAGGCCATCTAAATTGATTTTATTATTCAAATTTTCAAGTTGAGAAATAACTTCATGTTTTTTTTTGTGAACATCCCCAAACTCCTTCTAGTTCCAAGTCTTTATTTTGTATTTAATGTATTGCAGTATTTTGGAAAAATAGAACATCTTAGTCCCATGCCTAGTATTACCTTCCTTCCACCATTGTTGCTCACGAGGTCTAAAGGAATTGTCTCTGAGCCACATTAATTGAAAAAAAAGGAGAGAAACTCACATTTATTTTCCAGATTTCCACCATAACTGGCCAGTGATCCGAACTAGCATTGTTAAGAGTATTTACTTTAGGAATGTGACCATGATTAAGAATTTTTCAGAGAGCAAAAACATATCCAATATCTCCATTATACAAGCTAAGAATTACCTTCTGTTAGACCAAGTCATAAGGCTATTATCTGGTTGTATGTCCACAAGATGGAGGTTTGCAATATATTCGCTCATGAGGTAAGTGCTTTTGTCTAAATTTCTATTCCCCCCTATTTTATCATCTAGAGAGAGGATGGTATTGAAATATCCTCTGATAAAGATCCAAGATTTAGGAAAATGAGAGATAATATGAGTTATATCCTTCCACTATCTTCTTTTTTCCTCCAAAGTAGTTGGAGCATAAATAGTAATGCAGAGCATAATTTGGTTGGAATTTCTACTTTGAATAGCTATAGAAAACATATCCCAATTGCTAACCATATGGTGAATAACTACCTCTTTTGGGTCCCAAAGACAAGCAATTCCACCAAAAGTCCCTTGGGAACTGAGGGAAACCACTTTTCTAGTTGGCCAAATTTTATTAGAAATTGAGTCCATATCCTCCATTGACATATTCATTTCTTGAAGGAAAACAAGATGTGGATGATTTATCTGAATCATTCTTCTAATTTTATTTTGTTTTTAAATACTCCCTTTGAGTCCTCTAATATTCCAAGTGATGATATTCATTAATACCAGGGCTAAAAAATTTGGGAAGGGAATTAATCTTAACTTCCTCTACAAGATTTTGACCTTCTTTTACCATATGATATTGATTGGTCTTGCGACCTACTTTTTGATTAGAATCCATATTCAATTTTTTTTTCTTGTTTCTTGACTTAATCCAATTGAATCTGAGATGGCTTATAACCTTGAAGAATGTTCATACGCAGCCAAAATTTTACTAGAGGGTTCAACCGAGTCTATATTGGGACTTGTATTATTTAAAGTTTTGACATTTAAAATATTGTTTTTCTTATATGAATTTTATCCATTTTTTTCTATTGAAAACCTTTAATTTATTGGTTTGTCTCTGAGTTCTTCCCTTCATATTTAAATTGTGTTTCTAATATTTTTGTTTCCATTATTTTCTCTTCCTCACTTGGGACATCATTTGTGGAAAGGATTTCAAACATATTAGTAGATGACTTTGATTGATCCTTCATAACTAGTTTTTTTTTAGTGTTCTTCTTATTAGGCAGTTGGAAACCTACTGAGTTTATATCTTATTTCTTTTGACCAGGAATTTTATTTGGGCAATCACTAGCCAAATGACCATATTCATGGAAAATTCTACAACGAAAAGGAATGTTCTCATATTCCACTACTTTCTCCCAAGTGTCTCCCCAAATTGTAATGTGATATTTTTAGGTAGGGGTTTGTCAAAATCCATTAAAACACAAATTCGAGCATAAATAATATGTTCAAAATTTTGAGTACAATCGGTAGTCATCATAAAAGTTCCTAAAGAGTTTCCAATTGAAGAAAAAATAGTAGGATTCCAAAATTCAATAGGGATGCCAGAGAGTCTATCCCACACAGGAGCTATAGAAGGCATCTCTTCTTTGGATTTAAATTTAGTATGCCAGGACTTCATGAAAAGCCCTACCCTTCCAAAAAACCAGGGATCCCCTTGAAATTTTTTCTCTCTATCTTAATTATTAGAAAATAAAATAAGAAAATAACCATTTGGATAAATATTGATTTGTAACTCACCTTTAGTTTTCCATATTTTTGCAGCCTAGACTTTGAAATAAAATATGCTTGGATGAAAACCCACGAACTGACAAATTAGTCATTTTTTTTCCAAATATTCAATGCCAGTCTGAATGTTACCCATATCGAGCTTAACAATAGGAGTTCCATCAGCTGCTTTAAAACATCTTGACTCCATTTCCTAGGATCAACCTTCGACATTCTTTGAGGTTTATGGGAAGCCCAAAGATTAATATTAGAATTGGGATGAGGCTATCCACCATGGAGGGCATCCCTAAAATTTATTTTTGGGATTGAGTCTTCGAAATCAACATCTAATGTTAGATGTATGATTTATATTTGTTTATTTTATTATGAATGTTAATTCATATTATTAATTTGTCAAATCTAATGTTTATAGGATGCACTAATTTTATTTTATGGATGTTCTAATGCAAATTGTGGATGTATGTTTTAATTACTTAAAAAAATAATGAATGAATCTAATTGTGTTTAACAAACTAATGGTAGACACCACAAAATGTATAAAAAAAATGAATTAAAATGTTAACCTTATCACAAGAGTCATACATTTGAATTTGAATGTGTGAAATGAGATATGTGTGGGATGTAGCGGTTTTCCCTATGATATTTTGTGAACTAAAATGTGTGTAAAATAGTCAGTGGCTATCTAAATATCATTGTTGATATTTATTCGGTATCTATCCTATCTTACGAAGACCCCTTAATAAATAGAAGATCATAAGAAAAACTACAAATGATGATGAGGTAGTTTAGGTGCTATGAAGGAATTTAAAGTTTTCCATGAGACTCAAACACCCTAGTTGATTAGTCAAAGTTTTGTTTACTGATTACATAATAATATTTAAAGTTACAAGTTTAATATGAAGACCTAGATATTCAATATCCTTATGTGTACAAAGTGAATGTATTATATGAGGCATAAGATTACCTCATTGCTAGGTGGGTTTCATGCAATCAATTGTTATAATGAGTATCACCCTATAGTCATATTTATACTGATTTGGACATAGTTGGAATAGACTACTAGGTAATACAAGCTACCAAAAGCTAGCTCATCTATAAACTAATATTTGTCTATACAAAAGAAGGTTGCTAATGAGATAGACATATCACCACACATTAGAATTCTCCATTACCAAGCAGGTTTTATTCACCCCATTACTATAATGGAGATTACCCCATGGTTTTTGAATAATTAAGGATTCTAAGAATTCAAGCTCATTACAACCTTATTTTATTTTGATTTCTTGGGATACTTGCTCTTTTTGTTGGAAACTTGCTCATTTTGTTGAAGAGCAATGTGATTTCTTGGGTAGGGGGGAGCTTGTCCTTTTTTCAATTCTCAATATCCTAGACCATGCACATAATAGGATGAGCGAGGAAAACCTTTTGCTCAAGGTGGAAAGGACTATATTGTAGCATCATCCTTCCTTATTCAAACTTAGATTTTTTGTTTTTTGATTGGTTGAAAGGGTGTTGAAAGGTCCCTGAACCTTGTACAAGAGGAATTACATGAATTCCAGATCGACCGAGGTGGTCCAAGAAATAAGGATCAAAAGGTGAGCAAACCTCCACACGAGGAAAGGTGTCGCGAAATCGTGACCAAATTGGTGATGTCACGAAATCGTGACAAGTTGCACCGTTGCTGCCAAGAGAAGAAAGGATGTCACGAAATCGTGACAAGAAGTGCCATCGAAGCCAAAGGAGGGAAGAAGTCATGATATCGTGACATGTTGCAAGGTTGCTGCCAGAAGAGAGGAAGTGTCACAATATCGTGACATGTTGCTAGGTTGGAGCCGAAAGAGAAGAAGAGTCGCGAAATCGTGACATGAAGGAAAATCGTGACCGGACATAAAGGTGTCACGAAATCATGACAAGAAGTAAGACCACTGCCGAAGAGAAGAGGTGTCATGAAATCACGACAAGAAGGAAGACCACAATCGAAAGAGAAAAATTGTCACGATATCGCGACATTTATGGAAGACCGCTGCCAAAGAGAAAGGGTGTCACGAAATCGTGACCATATGGAAGACCGCTTCCGAAGAGAAAAAGTGTCGCGATATCACGACAATAAGGAAGACCGCTGCCAAAGAGAAAAGATGTCGCAATATCGTGACAAGGTGGAAGACCGTAGCTGAAGAGAAAAGGTGTCGCGAAATCGCGACAAGATGGAAGACCACTGCCAAAGAGAAAAAGTGTCGCGATATCACATCAATATGGAAGACCACAGCCAAAGAAAAAAAGTGTCACGATATCGCAACATGATGCAAGAAAGAGAAAAAGTGTTGCGATATCGCGACAAGATGGAAGACCGCTGCTAAGGAGAAAAAGTGTCGCGATATCGCGACAAAATGGAAGACCGTAGCCAAAGAGAAAAAATGTCGTGAAATCATGACATGATGCAAGAAAGTGCCTGAAGAGAAAAAGTGTCGCGATATCGCGACATGTTGCAAAAACGCACCCGAAGAGAAAAAGTGTCACGATATCATGACATGTTGCAAAAACGCACCCGAAGAGAAAAGGTGTCACGATATCGTGACATGTTGCAAAATCGTGACCGAAGAGAAAAAGTGTCACGATATCGTGACATGATGTAAAACCGTGGCCGGAGAGAAAAAGTGTCGCGATATCGCGACAAGTTGAAAGACCACTTCTAAAGGAGAAAAAAGTGTCGCGATATCGTGACAAGAAGCAACCTCGTGGCCAAAGGAAAAAGGGATGTTACGATATCACGACATGTTGAAATTTCATGGCCAATGGTGAAAAGTGTTGCGATATCGTGACAAGTTGCCAAAACATAGCCAAAGGGGGAGAAGAAGGAAGAAAGGATGCAAAAACTCGACCAGTTCCAAGAGCAAACAAACCCGGTCCCCTGTTAACCACTCACATTGTGCAGACATTGGAACTTGTAGAAGTGTCCCTTAGGCCAATGGGAAAGGAGTCTCTCCAAACATGAATGTCCGTTTCACCAACTCCCTTGTTAGCAAGCCAGTCCACAGCTTTGTTTCCTTCTCGGTACTGATGCTTAATGACTAATTCTGGGTAAATGCCAATTAGTGCCTTACATTCTTGGAAGATCGAAACAAGGGCCTAGGGAGGCACAAAAGTCCCATTGAGCCAGTTGCTGCAGTGCAGTGAGTCTCCTTCTATGATAAGTTTATTGATGGTCAAGCCTTCCAAGAGAATCAAGCTTTGGAGCAAAGCCCGAGCCTCTGCCATAATATTAGATTGAATTCCCAGGTTCTGAGCAAAGGCCAAAATTATTTCTCCTCTATGATTTCTGAGAATTCCTCCTCCGCTAGCCGCTCCTAGGTTGCATTTGCTCGCACCATCAAAATTAAGCTTGTGCCACCTAGTAGGAGGTAAGACCCACTTGATGACAGACCTGTCAACAGAAGCACGGGGTGTGGCAAAGAAATTGGAAAGATTGAAAAGTTTTGTTAGGTCCGATTCAAGGCCAGGAGGGGGGGTTTGGAAGACGAGACAAGAGAGGCATTCTCCGTAGCAAGGGCCAAGATTTTGGCAAAAACAATCTTCTTATCAGTGGCTTGGTTTTTGAAAATTTTGGCATTTCTCTCAAGCCAAATCTGCCATAGGAAAATGTGAAGGCAAGCTTGCCACATGAATTTAAGTTGATTGTTCTTGAAAGGCCGGGGCCATTGTTGAAAAAGGATGGGAATGGAATGAGGGAGGGCTACAGAGATGATGAAGGTGTTAAGAACCTAGTTGAGCACTACAAGAGAGAAAGAACATTCTAGAAAAACATGCAAAGTTGACTCAGAGGCGTTTTTACACAGGATGCACCAATTGGGGATGAGTAACCCTCTGATTATCAAGTTGTCAGTGGTGAGGATTCTATTTTTGATGGCCAACCAGTAGAAGAATTTGACCTTGGGAATGATCTTGGTAACCCAGACCTGATTAGATAAGTCCCGACCATCATTGTGAGTTTCTTGACTATAGTAAGCTGATTTAATAGTGAAATTCCCTGAATCTTCAAGGTTCCAGACCATGGAATCATCTTTGTGAGAGCTGGGGATGATGCAAGTCCTCAGCAAGTTTTGTAACCACCTGAGTGCCTCGATGATATGCCTAGGACCATTAAGAGCCAGGTTTTTCCATTCAGGTCTTGTAATACCTAGGTTAATGAAATGACACACCTTATCTCCAAAGGTGGCTTCGATAACCATCTTGAGCACTGCAAGATGAGGATCTTGGCTGAGAGGTTTGTCACGGATCCACGGGTCATCCTAGAAATGAATGGTCGTTCCAGTTCCAAGACACCACCTTAAGCCTTCCATGATGATCTTCCTTGTTTTGGTGACGCCATTCTAGAAATGAGATCCGCTAGGAAGGTTGTGCTCTCCAAGAAATGGAACCTGATGGAGGTACTTAGCTTTGATGATGTCAATCCAAGTGACTTTTTCATTGGTGGTAAGTCTCCAGGACTGCTTGGCAATGAGGGCCATGTTCATCCGCTTGATGTCCCTGAATCTAAGTCCTCCATCCTTTTTCTTGGAACAAACCCTATCCCAGGCAACAAGGGAAAATTTGTTCTTATTTTCATTTCCTGCCCAAAGGAATCTGCGTTGGATTTGCTCAATTATTTGGCAGATGGAAGCAGGATCTTTGAAGATAGATAAGAAAAAAATAGGAATACTTTGTAGGCAAGCTTGGACCAGAGTGGCTTTGGCTTCTTGACTGAGCATCGAACTTTTCCAACCTGCAAGTTTCTTGTTGAGGCGATCTAAAACTGGGTTCCACATAGCCGAGACCGATTTGCCATGGAAAAGCTGTAATCCAAGATAAGTAGTTGGAAGGCTCCCAATGATACACCCAAGGATCTCAGCAAACCTATTTTTCCTGTGGATGGGAGTATTGAGAAAGTATAGCTTGCTTTTGCGGTAATTGAATTTCTGGCTAGCCTCCTCTTCATAAGAATCAAGAATGTTCTTAATGATTTTTGCTTCGGGAACAGAAGCATGAGAGGATAGAATAGTATCATCCACAAACTGTTGATGGGAAATGGCATTGGTTTTTGAGGCTGGTTTGATACCAGAGATGAGTCCACTGTTGCAAGCAGTAGTAAGGGTTCTTCCAAGGGTTTCGACCAAAATGATGAAGAGGAAGGGTGACAAAGGGTCCCCTTGACGGATGCCTTTGAAACTTTGGAAGAAGCCAACAGGTGAACCATTGATAAGAACAGAGAACCAAGCAGTAGAGATACATTCATGAACCATATTGATCCATTCTTTGTGAAACCCAAACTTCTCTAGGACCTCGAATAGGAATTTCTAGGAAACCCGATCAAAAGCCTTGTTCATGTCAAGTTTAAGGAACATATTGGGTTTTTTATTTTTAGATGTCGAATGGGCCAATTCGTGGATGGTTATCACTCCATAAGTAATGAATCTGCCTTTGACCGAGATCCCTTGGCACTGGTCAATGATGGAGGGAAGGATGTCTCTCAGCCTGTTTGCCATGACTTTGGTGATGAGTTTGTAGATGACACTACAAAGACTAATAGGTCTGAAGTCGGAGAGAGAAGCACGATCATTGGACTTGGGAATTAAAACAATGAAGGTGGAATTGGCTTCTCTCGGCATCTTTTTGGCTCTCTGGAAGAATTTAACCGCAACAACAACATCAGGGCCCACAATATCCCAAAAGTGTTGAAAAAATTGGGGTGGGAAGCCATCGGGTCCAGGGGCCTTATCAGGTTCCATTGCAAATAGAGCTTCTTTGATCTCCTCTTCAGTGAAGAATTGGAGCAATTTCCCATTATCATCATTAGACACCAACTTTGGTATGTTCTGAAGTAGAGAACTTGCTGTGTGGGGGTGGCAGTCAACACTTGGACCTAAGATTTCCTAGAAGTGGCACATAGCTTCCTGTCTGATAGCATGGATGTCAGAGACAATGGTTCCATCAGCCTTGGTCAACTCAGAGATTTTATTTGAGCCTCTATGGTGCATGGTGGAAGCATGGAAAAACTTCATGTTGGTGTCTCCTTCTTTGAGCCAGAGGCTTCTAGATTTTTGCCTCCAGTAGGACTCTTCCTTAGCCAAGGCATTGTGAAAGTTTGAAAGGAGGATTTTTTCTTCCATGAAAGTTTCGACCCTATGATCCCCTCCCTGAATCAAATTTTCCACCCTTTTGAGCTCATCCATCAGATGCTTTTTTTCGGTAAAGAGGTTGCCAAAAACCTCCTTGTTCCAGCATTTCAGCTTGAGCTTGACTACTTTGAGTTTGAGGAACATATTCGTGAGAGGGTTTGGACAAAGGTTTTGCTGCCACCATTGTCGAATACACCGACCTAAATCTGGATGGGTGAGCCACATATTTTCAAACCTGAAAGGGGTTTTGAAGATTTGCTGGGGGCAAGAACAATCCAGAATTAAGGGGTTGTGATCGGATCCAATTTTTGGGTGGCTATGAAGCCTGACATCGCTAAAAATAGGAATGAGTTCTTTGGATAAGAGAAATCTGTCAAGCCAAATTTGGATGTGATGAATGCCCACCTGTATGTTGCTCCATGTGTAGTTGGATCCTTGGAGTGGCACAAAATCGCTGAAATCTTCAATGTAGCTGCTAGTGATCAGATTGCCTCCTTGCTTGTCAAACAGGTGAAGGGGAGTATTGAAATCGCCACAGAGCATCCATGGAAAGTCAGGAAAGTTATTACGCATTGCAAAAATGTTATCCCACAACAATATTCTGTTGACAGGGTTGTTTGGTCCATAAACATTGGTGGCAATCCATTGGAGGTTAGTGACTTTATTAGTGAACAAAATGTTGATGGTTCTGTCAGAGACTGAAAGAACTCTCCCCTCAATAGTTGTCGGATCCCATAAAAAAAGGAGACCCCCAGATGCCCCTGAGGAGGGACAAAAGGCAAACTTGCTATTTTCCTAGATTAGCTTGCAAACTTGAGTGCTACTATTCTCGTCCAGTTTGGATTCTTGAAGAAACATGATATTTGGTTTTAGGTTTTTTCTTACTGATTTGATAGTCCTCTGTTTAGCAGTTCCGTTGAGGCCTCTGACATTCCAAGAGACGAACTTCATCGAGTTGACTTGGGGTTTACTTTGCGACCTCTGCATCTCCCTTGAGACGGAGTAAGTTTGGGTCTAACTTCATCCAAGTCTTGGTGGGTGGTTTGTTCGGAAATAGGGCCCAAGAAGGTAGGCACAGAGCCATCAGCCGTTTCGATCTTAGCTGCTTTGACAAGCTTTTCTACATTGGACGGTCTTCCCCTTCTCTGTCATTTGTTGATGTCATCTTTGGGTGTAGGAATGGGAGATTTCAGTGGGCTGGATGTTTGGAGAATGTCGATGGTGTCAGTCCCAGGGGCAGGCCGGTGGGGGGACAGAGAGCGGGGAGACTGGCACAGGGCAACAGACTCAATGGAGAGGGAAATAGGATGGTTCTAAGTCGGGGGAAGGGGTGGGAAGGGAAGAAGAAGGTGAGAGGGACAAAAATTAGTGGGTGAGTTTGAGAAGGTCATTGCAGCCTTACCTTTGGACAAGGGAGACTGAATCACAATGGGTGTGGATGAGACGTTTGGATTTATGGGAAGATCATCAGAGATGTCCTATCTAGTATGAAGATTATTCAAGGGAGCAAATTGATTATAATGAGAAGGCAGAGCACTTACATTGTTGATTTTGCCATGATTTGAAGCAAAGGTTTTAGGAGGGCCTGCAGATCGGCCACGAACCTGGCCAGAAGCCTTTTTCTTGGTGTTGGGGATCTGGGAATCCTTCTTTCGGCGCAAATTGCTAGGGATATCTTTTTTTCAATAAGGGCATTGAGAAGCCAGGTGGCCCTGAGTGTTGCACTCCAAATAAAAAGTGGGCTTGTTCTTGTACTCAACTCCTTGACGTCTTCTGTAGCTCCCATAGTTGATGCCGATGCAGGTAGGCAAAGCCAAATCCAGATTAGCCATGACACAGACACGAGCATATGTCATTCTGGTTCTGGCTCGGGTAGCAGGGTCGATGGTGACTAAATCTCCAATCAGTTGAGTGATGCATTTGAGTGCATCGTTGTAGAAGAACTATGGGGAAAGCCCATGGAGTTTGATCCAAATTGGAGCGATGTTGATAGAATGAGTTTCAGGGTCAAAGTCTTCCCCCCATCTTCGCAGAAATAGGCTGTGATGGTCGAAAAACCAAGGTCCTCTAGTAAAAATGCAGTGGGTGTCGAGGGCATTGTTTAGCCTTGTCATGAAAAACCCCTTGGGAAAGGCCACTAACTCCAAGCTACCCGAAAGCCACCATTTGGAAAGAGCCCACTCTCGGATAGTTTCCATATCAAGTTTGGCACCGACAAATTTCCCAACCAGAGAGAGGGACTCTTGGAAGATTAGTGGCTCCATAACCTCACTTGGAAAAGAGACTTCAGTGCCCGTAACAGAGAAGGGCAAAGGAGTTTGGAAAGAAAACGCTCCTGTCGAAGACCTAACTTTATCCGCAAAGGACAAAGACCAAGGTCATGCTTTGGAAGGAGAGGAGGGTGAAACCCTAACGTTATCAGACACCAGTTTCACCACGCCGTTTGGGTCTTCACCATGAAAATTGCTGAGTGGGCCTGTAGTAGGCCCAACACCATCTGCAGGACCCGAGGACAAACTTGCCAGACCAGCACCCTCCAGCGTCCCTCCAATGTCGCCATCTCCATCGCCATCATCCACAGACGCACCCACTCCTGTTCCTGCCATTTTTATCTTCTAGATTTTAATGTGTGAATGTGTTAGGATTTTGATATATGCAAATTATTATCAAAGCAAGACCTTACCTCCTAGAAGCCAGGAGACAAAATCTAAAAAGAAAACTAGGGATGACTAAATTATTGGAAACCCTAGTGAACGCCCTATAGCATCTTATTGGTTGTGTTGAAAAACACAGTTACTCACAAAGGGGAATGTGGATGGTAGGGATATGGTATATGGGGGTTTTCCCTATGCTCTTTTGCAAACTAAAAGGTGTGCGTAAAATAGTTAGTGGCCGTCTAAATATCACTACTGATATTTATTCAGTATCTATCTTATCTTATGAGGATCCCTTAATAAGAAAAATATCATAAGGAAAACTTTAAATGGTGATGATGAATAAGGTTGTTTGAAGAATCATGACTAACATACAAACATGATGTCATTTGTAAGAATGAAAACACAACTTGTCCTAATGCAAGTAGAATGGATGAATATTCTAAATGCAACTAATAAATTAATATAGTAAAATGGATGATGCATGACAATGTAATGCAAAATGTTTTTGAATTTTTGATGTTTTGTATTGTTTTTATGTTTTATGTTTTTTGATTTTTTGAAATTTTTAACAATTATGATTTTTTACGGTTTTTGTGATTTTGTTTTTTTTTTATGTGATGCATTGTGTTATGCATGATATAATTGTAAGTGGAGAATTATGAGATATTTAGGTTCCTCAACACCTTCATGATAAGTGATGTGGTAATTCCCTAGCCCTACCTTCCGTGTTATGATAAAAGGGCCTAACCAGTTTACCATGAATTTGTCTTGCAAGTGCGGTGGTAAGTTGGAGTTTTGTTGATTTTCCTTGAGCACAAGTTCTCCAACGTTAAAATCCCTTGGGTGGAATTTTGTAATGTAAGCTCATTTGAGGTGATCTTGATAAATGTGAAGGTGTTCAAGATCATTAACTCCTTGTTCATTAATAAGGGTCAGTTGGTCAATGCGAGCTTATCATGCACTATCATCATCGATGAACTCTTGCAATGATATGCAAAACAAAGAGATTTCCAATTCTAGGGGTATAATAGCCCCAACACCATATACTAGTAAAAATGGGGTTGTCCCAGTGGGTGTTCAAATGCTAGTGTGATAAGACCATAATGCTAGAGGTAGTTGAAGATGCCAATCTTTGGGATTTTCTTTGACGATTTTCTTGATGATGGAAACTATAGTTTTATTGGATGCCTCTGCTTGTCCATTTGATTTTGGATAATAGGGCATGGAAAAACTATGCTAAATTTTGTACTTGGAAGTTAAAGCATGCACGTATCTATTTTTAAATGGAGTCTCATTATTCAAGATCATTTTGGATGGAGTACCAAAATGACATGATATTATGGAGTATGAACTCCGTAATGCGAGATTTAGTCATAGTGGTAAGAGGGATAACTTCCACCCACTTGGTGAAGTAATAAGTGGCCATTACGATAAGTGTGTGATGATTCAAAGAAGGGGGTAAGATTTTCCCAATTAAATCAAAGCCCCATTGTGAAAATTACCATACTAATTGAATTTGTTGGAAGACCTGAGAAGGTAAGTACAAAATATTAGCATGATGTTGGTATTTTATGCACTTCCTAATGTAAGTGTGATAATATTTATCCATAGTAGGCCAATAATAAACCATTTAGAGAATGCAATTAGTGATGGCCATGCCACTAAAATGGTCATCATAAGTACCATAATGAGCTTGCAAAATTGCCCAACCATATTATTGGGGCTCTAGACAATGAAGGAGAAGATCATCATAGCTACGATGATAAATGATATCTCCTAACAAGACATAGTTGGTCACTTTTTGTTTGAAATTTCATTTTTTAGCATGTCTCGAGGGGGTACTACCAAGTTTTAATAAATATTTTAATTGAATGAGCCAATATTGATATGCTTAGGTCTTGATTAAATGAACAACTTGATTTCATTGTGATTCATCACGCATGAATGCAGATTGTGAGATGACCTTAAGATGAATGGTTGTACCATTATCAAAAGGAACCTGTGGGACTAAGGACACCTAGGATGCTTGTTTCAAAATGTCATGTACCTAAGAGAACCAATTTTGATTTGGTTCAATATATATCATGTGGACAACTTCTTCGTCATTAGAAGCTTCATGCAAAAAATGCTAATTATGAAAGTATTTTGACATGGATGGTTATAATATCATCAAGAAGGTTTTGCGGGATTAAATATCCCAAAGAGGCCATCATATCCATAAGAATATTGAAAAAATGAGGGACTACCTCAATACTGTGCCATTCCAATTTGGCCAATAGCTTATCCACAAGATTCTTGTATGATTTCAAGATCGAACATCAACATTGACTTGGTTGACTATGAGCAAGGAGTCACTAAAGGTGTTGAGTCTTTTGATTTTCATGGCGATAGCTGTTTGAAGACCCAAAAGGAGAGCTCCATATCAGTGTTGTTGTTGTTGCATGGGAAATTGAGTTTAAATTACAAGGGCATAGAAGCTCCTTGTAGCATGAAAAATTTGACTCTTGCACCACCACCTTGATCACACTTAGAACCATCAAAAACTAAAGTCATGTTAGTTTTTTTCTCAGGTTCTTCAGGTTCTGGTGAGTCAAATAATGCAAATACTGCATCATCAAGCAACTCGATTGTGATAGGTTTATCATCCTAGATAGGAGCCTCTATAGTTGATCGATAATAACTTGATATTTAATGAATTTCTAAATTATAAATTCAAGATCAAATTCAGTCAGAAACATGACCCATTTTATGATTTGACTATTATGGTATGTGTGAATCATCATGTACAACAAAATATTCTCTTTGGAAATGACATACATTGTATTAGTCAACATGTAATGTCAAACATTTTTGGTGGTAAATACCACTGCTAAGAAAAGCTTCTCAATTTATGCATACTTGAGCTTGTATCTCACCAAGGCACGACTAATGTAATATATAGCATGTTCCTTATTTACCTCATTCTTCTAGGCCAACATGGTCCCTAAGGCAAAATCGATGGTTGAAATGTATAGAAAAAATGACACACCTGGTCGTGGTAGAGCTAAAACTGATGACGATGCTAGGTATTGTTTTATCTCATCAAAGACATTTTAGCACTCATCATCCCAATGGAATGAGACCCCCTTTTTTAATAGTCAATTCATGGGTCAATATTTATTCAAAATTTGTTCTATGAAGTATCAGATAGATTCTACCTTCCCTTGTAAGCTACAAAGCTAATTAAGATTGGTAGGGGGAACATTTCAAGTATGGCTTTGACCTTGCTAGGATCAATTTCAATCCCTCACTTGGAGACTATAAAATCTAAAAAATTTCTAGATGTGACACCAAAGACACACTTTTTGGGATTTGGTCTAAAATTATGCTCAATGAGGTGATAAAAGACCTTCTTTAAAATATCAACATGGTCGTGATGCAATAGATATTTGGATAGAAAATCATCTATGTAATCCTCAAGGATTTTATGTATGTAGTCATGAAATATATATGTCATGGCCCGCTAATATGTTACCCCAATATTTTTAAGGTCAAATGGCATTACCTTGTAGTAGAAAGTCCCCCAAGGCATGGTAAAGGTTGTCTTTGGTTGACCTTAGGGTTTTAATCGGATTTGATTATAGCCTGAAAAACCATACATGAGGGACAACATCTCATGAACTATGGTGGTTTCAACTAATGTGTCAATGTTTAGAAGAGGGAATTCTTCCTTTGGAGTCGCTTTGTTGAGATATCAAAAGTTAGTACATATGTGAATCCCCCCATCAGGTTTTCCTACGGGTACCATATTGGAAATCCAATTAGGATAGTCGATGGGTTTGATGAATCCTTCATCCACCAACTTTTGCAACTCATATTTCACCATTAAGATTGTTGTTGGATGTATTTTTAGAATCTTTTGCTTTATTGGTTTGATGTTTGGATCAAGCGTAAGGTTATGCATGACCAATTTTGGGTTAAGACCTGACATTTATTTATATGACCAAGCAAAATTTTCTACCTTTTTTGTCAATAGAGATGTGTATATGGCTTGCTCTTCAAGGGAGATACTTTTTCCTAATTTTATGTTTTTGGGAGATTTAGGATAATTATCAATATCTACATCAATTTTTTCCTCTATGAACATATGGGATCCCTCCTCAAGCTGATGGGACGTAGGGATCAAGTGGATGTTGTCAGCTGGGTTCAGATAATTGATCATATATGACTCGATATCAACTTGATAAACATCTTCAGATGGCCCTTGGGATAAATGAAATAGTTGTAACATTTCATGACAAGGGAAGAACTCTTTGGGTGAGGGTGGTGATGCAGCACAATCAAATTAAATTGCCTTGTGGTTGAGGTGCAAAGGTTTTGAGGGGTTGCTGGGATTGTGGAGTGGTGCAGTTAAATCAATGGAAACCATATTGATAGATGGATAGTTTCAATTCATGGATGGGAGAAACCTATAAAAAATGGGAGGCCTTAGATATGTCAAAGGTAGTTGAGGTGGAAATAGGATGAATGGATTAGGCATAGGAGAAGCCAAGATGATTGGATCTTATGGGGACATAAGGTCTCTCTAAGTGAGTTGGCATGGAGGAAAAGCTCTATGATATAACTCATCTATGTTTATGGGGGCAAATTATATTATCTCGTTATTTTATAGAATGTTGAGAGGATCCAAATATACCAATTTTGTTTCATTATCATATTCCTCTGATACCTCATTGACAGAGTCAAGAGGCTGGTAGCTATGGTGAGGACCGAGGTATACAATTTTTATATCATCCTCATATTCTTTTGATGTCTCACTAAGAGAGTCAAAAGGATCGATTAAAACTATTGTAACGAGGAGATGATCTCTTAACAGGTGAGATTATCCTAGATCAACATAATTGTTCTCATCAATATCCTCCCTAGAGCCTATGGTTAGGCTTTGGATAGAGTCTACAAGGAGTTCATCAGGCATATGTATGGAATACCCAAAGCCATATTTATCCATGGGAAGATGGTATTATGACCAATAGGGTGTTTAGGAACCCTTATTGTATCGACCAAGGCCATTTCCATGCCAATGGAAATGATAAAAGTACCACAAAGTGAATTTTAGGTTTGAAATATAATATATGTTTCCCACAAAAGGTTCATCATTGTGGTCCATCATGGGAAATTGAACTGTAGAGTCATAAAAACTCCCATAGATGAAATTTATTTCATTTAGGGGGAACCCCAAGGGTATGATGGTAATTATGGATAATGATAGTATATGAGGTCTACCCATATATTGAATGAAATCAATGAGTGGTGTAAATATAACATTATGTACGAGATACTTAGTGAGACTGGGATTAGCCAAGTGGATTGTGATTTATTATAGGGATGATGGGGATGATGGAGGTGTAATGAGAGGTGGTTCATCTATTACAATACATTATTCTTCTTCCTCCATGGGAATTGTAATTTCTATTGTTGAGATGGTAGGGATGACTAATGGGGTTTTCTCCATTTGTGCCTTCAACTTATCACTCGGAGGATCTGATGATGAAGAAGAATTTTTAGAAGAGATCGATGGTGAACAAGGAGGTGGAGGTGATAACATGGATGGATTGGTGGATGGAGATGATGGTTCGAATGTGAGCTCTAGAATTTTGATAGGCCTGTCAAGCTGTACATCCAGATGCATGGAAGGTAGGACAAATTATTGTGGATTACTAACCATATTAACATACTTGAAAGGCTCATCATCCAAGGGGACTACATGAACTTGTCCCTCATGGACATATTTCATGATTTGGTGCAGTATAAATGGAATGCATTTCATGTCTCTGATCCAATGTCGACCAAGAAATATTTTATAAAGCATCATACCTTCTAAAATGTGGCACAATATAGAAATAATATTTTGGATAGGAAGGACTATTGTTCCAACTGTAGAGCATAGAGCACCATTAAATTATCTAAGAGTGAAGGTGGATGCTACAATATGTGAAGTTGGAAGACTAAGATGCTCCAATGTGAAAGTGGTGATTATATTGATGGAAGAACTCATGGCAATCAACACTCATTTATAGGGGATCTGATTTATGCAAGCAATAATGTGCAATGGAGGATCAACTACATTGGTGGGTACTAGTTTGATCTCATGATATTAGAAGGTTATAATAGTATCCTTACATGTTTGAATATGCCCCACAAAATTAGTAAAAGCATCAGGATATCGGGGCTATAACTCAATTGATCTCAAAATCTCCATTAGAGATTCTCTATCTCTTAGAAATTGTTGTATTAACTCATAGATGGATATTTTGGTCGATGCCACACATAGACTTTGAGTAAGCCTACTTCTAATTATCACCACTGATTGAGGTGGTGGAAATTGAATAGGATTTTGAGATGGCAAGGGCTATGATGTAGAAGGAATGTTAACAAGATATGTAGATGATGCAACTTGATCATATCTTCGATTATTTATCACAATGTTGTTCATCCCTACAAACCCCTGATTAGGTGGGATTGTATGGACTTTGTTTACTTGCCTTATTTAAATTTTCCTTGAGCCCATGGGTAGGCAAGGGGTATTTGAAAATGCCCA
Source organism: Wollemia nobilis (assembly GCA_028583015.1). Taxonomy (NCBI): domain Eukaryota; kingdom Viridiplantae; phylum Streptophyta; class Pinopsida; order Araucariales; family Araucariaceae; genus Wollemia; species Wollemia nobilis. The sequence continues at coordinate 2,047,266 of JAQPPZ010003395.1, forward strand.
TTTGTTGGTTATCTAGGGAAAGAGGATTTTCTATTTGTAATTGATTTTTATCAAACATGTATTGTACTAGGTTTTTGAATGACTAATAGGCTTGGATATCATGGCCATGTTACCGATGATATAGGTAGTACAGGTCCTCTCTATATCCCTTAGGTTTTGGGTAGTTTGGGTTGAGGAGGTAAATCTCAAGTAGGGTAATAGCCTTCACCTTGCATAATCGATTGAAAAAATATTCTAAATATTCAAGAAATGGCATGTAATTATGAGGTATATGGGGTGGCTAATTTTGTGCTTGAGTTCATTGAGGTTGATTATTGTAGTGTGCATGATGGTGTTGAGCCTGATAATTAGGTTGTTGGGGTGTTTCTTACGTTTTAGGCCTAGGAAAACTTAGGATTGATTAAATATTGGTGGTCTTTATTGTGTGTTGTTTCCCCTAGAATTTTTGTTCCACTTCTTCTTTTAGAGTTTAATATCCCCATCTTGGACGTTGATGTCCTCTATGAATTTGGACTATGCCAAAGCCTCCTCAAATGTATGATATTGTTGCAATTATAGGAGAAGCAAAATTTTCTTTGAATAGCTTCTTGTGAACATTATAGTTAGTTTTTTTATAGGTAGAGTGAAAGGCAATTTGTAAATCACCGTTCTTCACTTGTTGCTATAATCTATGACTAGATCATCATAAACTTGTCTAAGGTTAGACAAGATAGTTAGATTGGCTTTCTTATTGATGCTAAATGAAAAGTGTTCTAGGAAGGTGTTCATGAGTTTCTCAAAGATGTAGATGCTATGCCTTGGTAAATGGTTAAACCACTCTAAGTTTGGGCTGGAGAGCATTATAAAGAAGGTTCTAAGCAACAAGGCATAATAATATTGAAGCTAGAAACAAAGGTTCATGAATCTAGTCACGTGTTCTTGTGCATACTCATCCCCTTCAAATTTATCCAATCTTGGCATTTCAAAATGCTTAGGATATAGAGGATAAGGGATTGAAGGATGGAGTGGTTGGTTGCACAATTGATGCAATGTGGGATTTTTATAGCCTGTACCTTACTTTTCTAGTGATTTAATGCACTTTTTGAGCACATTATAGGATTGAGATGATAATATCTCATATTCCTAGATTGGTCCTCGAGGAGGAAAAGGTAGAAAATTCCTGGTGGACCGAGATGGTTGAATTTAATATTCTACCACATCCTCATGAAGTGATTCAGGATAACCTTTATCTTGATACTCTAACTCTAAATCATCATAGGCCTCATATTCCAGTTGAGGATTTTACGGTTAGCATAGTTGAGACCTATGGTGCTAGATGGGCACATGAGGAGGATTATTTTGGTTTAGCCTAGGAGGTAAGAAATGATATTGCACAATACACCTTTTATTAGTCTACTACCTATAGGTACTAAGTGTGACTATATCCTCATGTATTGCATTTTGCAATAATTCTTGATGCAACCTTTGTTGGTGCATTCTTTGATGCTCTGCTTGGATTCTATCTAGGCATTATCTATATTTTTGTAACTTATCCAATCGTATTTGGTTTATGGTTGACCTAGTTAGTGGATCAGCCATGTGGGGCCTATGAGCCATTGCATAATTGTAAAGGTACTTGGCCTATTCTATGGTCCCAACAAGGTTGGCTACCCATTTACCATGATCGAGGGAAGCCACATTAACCTGATGCTTAGTTTTGAAAGAAAAATCCATGTACTTGTATGGCACAAAGGCACAATGTGCTTGAATGGAGCATTCTTCTCGGGAAGAAAGAATATGATTTGGTTATTCTTCTTATTTATTCTCAAAATAGAGGTAAGCAGATGAGTCCACTCTATTAGGATGATGAAGACCATATCTATATAGGTTAGCAAATCTTCTACTCATCCATGGATGATCGAGTGGAGTGTCTCACCTATCCAAGTTAGGTGGTGGCCAAAATTCCTATTCTTGCTTGAATCGATGAATAGATTGAGTTGGAATATGGATCCATGTCACAGCTCTACTAGGCCCCTTAGTGGATAAATTATGTCTAGCAATAATCCAATATCAGTTTTAATCAAGAATCTCATCTTATTGATCATATGTAGGACCCATAGATACCTCCTAGATAAGGATATGTTGAAGGTCAGATTGCTTGTAAGTGGTGTCAACATTGTGACAAAGGCCAGGACACCATTTTGGAATGACTAAATACTCAAGACTAAAGCAGAGATATCCTATACTTACTTACATGTTTTCAGTAGCATCAAATTGTGAATGAGCTGGACTGCATGTGGTTACCATGATCTTGATTATATGAACAGTAAAGAAATAAATAAAGTATACAATGTGATTATCTCTTTTAAATTTTATTTATGAATCCCTATACTGTTTTGTGCATTTTGATATTGAAAAACCCTTATAACCTATGAAACTAAGGGTAAAAAATATAAAAATACTAGAAGGTAGTTCAAGCACACATCCCTATCGAGGTGTGTAACTTAAACTGTAAAAAGTGGTTTTCTAATGGATATAGACTCAAGGTAACCTCAAGGGAACAAATTACCCCTTTAAAAGGGGCTACACTATCTAATGTCCTAGTATCGGTGAAGTCTCATATTTAAGGCATGGACAATAATAATAACTATATCCACTAAGTATTTTAAATATCACCATGGTAAAAGAGCTCTGCTAACATTTCCACTCTAGGTGCACCCAAGAGTAGGAGACATTCTAGTGATGAAGTCTATAAAGCCACTCACTTTTGGCCACTAGGTGTCTAGGGTGCAAGCCAATGGATGGAGATGAAGTCCACCATCACCAGTATCAATCAACGGTTGGGGATGAAGTCCAAATCGATGTTAAATTGGAATGTGGTGTGTGGGGTTCCTTTGATTTTATGCAAAAGCAAGTAAAATCAAGAAGCATTCCATGATATTTGACTAATGCATAAAATAATGTTTGGAATTTAAATTTCTAAATAATGACTATTTTAATTATAGAAACCTATTAGATATAGAACCCTATATGAATAGCATTTAAACAAGCAACAAGTAATCAAACCACAATAACAATCAAACAAAGGCCATCTCTGTAAGCGATGGTATACAAGAGAGGCCATCTAACACAAGGACGATAAAAACAAGGGCCATCTAGGATAGGGATGGCCACAGAAAAAGGCCATCTAACCTAGGGATGATCATATATAGAATATTTTAAAAATACAAAATCCTCTATAATTCCTTTACCTAAGCATGAAAAATCTACTTTTATTTACTAAAAAATAGGAAAGGAGGATAGAGTGGCTTACTGTGATAGCCTAAGTTTGAAGATGTTGTTCTATGCTATTTATACCTTTTGCTCTGAGGCCATATCTGGGAGGAACAGTTGCATCTCCTTGTGTTAGGATCCTACATCCTAACATTATTATTTAATATTATTAATCATTTAATTATTATATTATTAATTCATAATGTGAACCATCACATCTTCACCAATGTAGCTTTAGGATAGATATAAATTTAGGAATGAGCAAAGAACTTAGGGCATCAAGAAGAAGAATAATTTATTATTTAAAGTTAAGGAGGGAGCCCCCTATAAGTGGCTTGGAATTTCAAGGGAGCCCCCTTTAAAGTGGCCTACGATTCCTATTGTTCATATCAGTTTATTTATTAAATTTATAATAAAATGTTTGGGGTCTTTACATTTGGTATGGGAGCTTAGATTCTGGATACAAGTGGGAAGTTTGTTTGAAGACATATTATAATATGAATGTATATACATTCTATTTATTCCTATATAAATACTCTCGATATTCATAGGCTAACATTATAGTTGGAAAACATGTTCTAGCAACACAATACAAAGAGATTGGGCTTAAATATTCTAATTTTTATATATTCCAAGGTAATACATGCTCGGGTATAATAATTGGAAATATTATGAAGTTTCAACCACATTGGTGATGGGATAATTTTCTAGATGGTGATCTACAAATATAATTTTCACAACAACTTGTAAAGCTCATAGAGCATTTCATTTGAACAACGGTTATTTTTTTTTTAATTCCATTCCTAAAGATAACGTTATGCCAAGTATTTTTTATAAAATATGATCCACAAATATAAGTTTTTTAGAAGCCTGTAAAGCTCTACTAGATCGCTTTGGGTACATCGAGCAGTTTTGGTGTTTGATAACCATCATGAATGCTATATCCTGACATGCACGTGTAGTCTACCACTGTGAACCACTTCGACAGGTTGGTAGCACAGTTAGTGGAAGAAGACATAGAATCACACCCGGTGTATCTCACTACCACTAAAGATAATTTCTCTAGAACTCTCATCATTGCAAGTTATTGAGGGTAGCAAAAATAATATATGGTAGCAAAAAAGGAGAATTTTACAAGATGATCGCAGAAAACTTAATCACCATTGTTAAGGTTATTCACCCAATCAGCACACTGAAGATAAAAAATTCAAAAGATGAGCTTTCAAAGATGAAAAATAATAATATAAAAAAATAATTTTCTTTTATAATCCTAAGGTTGATCTGAATTATTTTGTTTTACTCTGTGGGTCTTCGTTTTATTCCACATTTGGACTACGTAGGCCAAACAGGAGGTTCATAAGCGCAATTACCCAATAATTAAATTATGACCACTTGGTGGTGGTCACATAGACCATGAATGACCATTGACATTAGCCTCATGCATCCACTATCTCTTCCTCCACTCTTCTACCATGTGTCCACCAAGCCTCCCATATTTAGTTGTACCTCTTTCATCCTCACTCCTTTCGCTAGTTATCACCTATTCATACTGTTGCCTACCATATCATAAGATATATGTTCGTGCTCTTTGATCCTTATGTCCCTACCATGGTTATTTATCCAATCACATCCTCCATGTTCATGTCAGTCCATGCTCAGTACACATCAGGCCTATGTCCTAGTCACTCCTATGTCAACATCATTGGTCCTATCAATCTGCTCGTTCATCCACTCGCTAGTTCTTGTCCATTGTGTCCTCAAAAGTATTGTCAATCCTAAGTACACCACCTATCTACCTGTGTATTCACCCTATACACATGTCAATATCTGAAAATTCAACAAAAAGGAGGAAACCAAAAAATTTCCCAAAAAAGTGAAAACCAAAAAAAATGCCCAAATTTTTGCAATTTTTGCGTCAATTTTTTAGAAATTTTTTGTTACAAATTCTACGATAAATTTTTGCACCAATTTCAATGAAACTTTGGAATTACTTTTAAAATATGAGTGCACTCATGGTAGAGGGAAAAACATCTCAAGACCCCAAATTAGACCAATTGGATCATGAAATTTGACAAATCCAGGACCTGCTTTTATAGGTTAATCTCACAAACCTACGTCAACTAAATTTAGTGCATGCATATCAAAATCAATTTGAGGAGCTCGTAAAACATACCATAGGGTTGGATGAATCCTTTTTTATAAGTTGCTTCATATATGGATTGAAAGAAGAAATTAGAGTGGAGGTGGAGATGTACAATCCCCACACCTTGATGGCGGCCATTGGATTAGCCAAGTTAGTTGAATATAAATTCAATGCTTAATATCAACACGAGAAGAAACCTATTAAACAATTTATTGTCATGCATGCTGCCCCAGAACCTAACCAATCCTTGTTGGTTCAGTACCTCAAATTGAAGGAAATGGAGGAGTGGTAGGTGAAAGACCTCTGCTATAATTGTGATGAGCAATATGGGCCCAATCATAGATGCACTACACAAATATTGTATTTGTTGAATATAGTTGATCCTTGTCACTCAACAAAGGAAGAAGATGAGGTAGACATGCAAGAAGTGACTGATGCACCTGATAACAACAATAAAGAAATCCTCAAAATTTTCTTCAATGCTCTCATAGGTTTTCCTTCTCCAAAAACTATGAAAGTTCAAGGGTACTTCAAACAACAAAATCTCATTGTGCTCATTGATTCAAGAAGTACTCATAATTTCATTGACCCAAGCATGGTGGACTAGGCTAATTATTATATGTGACCATGCCATAGCTTTGAGGTGGTGATTGGTACTAGAGGACATATTACCTATTAAGAAAAAATTTAAAATATCAAGCTTGCCTTGGGCAACTACAACATGACAAGTGACATGTATATGCTTCCATTGGGATGAAGTTATGTTTTAGGGGCTTACTGGTTGTGAATGCTCGGGGTAATACTATGGGATTTTGCAACATTATGGATGCAATTCACCATTGAAGGTCAAACATACACTCTAAAAGGACTACAAGCAAGTTCCTCACAAATAGTGAGTTCTCAATGCATGGGAAAACTTATTCAAAAATGAGGTAAAAGGGTGATTGTACAATTATTTTCCATTCAATATAAAAGGGAAAAATATGCTAAAGTGGAAGAGTTACAACTTTTGACACATCACTCCAAATATTTGAGGCACCATAAGGGTTGCCCCTCATCATTGTCATAATCCTACTATTCTTCTTGGAAATCCATCACTAAATATTTGATATTACAGATATCCTTGCTTCTAGAAAAGTGATATTAAGAAACTTGTGCAAGGACTTGTGCAGATTGTACTTGGGAAGCACTTCATCAATTTCAACAATAATTTCTTCAGTCCCAAATTTGAGGACAAAGATTTTTCCAAGAAGTGTGGCATGTTAGGATCCTACATCCTAACATTATTATTTAAAATTATTAATCATTTAATTATTATTTTATTAATTCATAACATGAACCATCATGTATTCAACGTAGATTTAGGATAGATATAACTTTAGGAAAGAACAAAGAACTTAGGGCATCAAGAAGAAGCATAATTAATTATTTAAAGTTAAGGAGGGAGACCCTATAAGTGGTCTATGATTCCAAGGGAGCCCACTTTAAAGTGGCCTATGATTTCTATTGTTCATATCAATTTATTTATAAAATTTGTAATAAAATATTTGGGGTTTTTATAGCTGGCCATATCGCATAGAGATGATTGTGACTACTTACCATATTTGTAGGGGATGGTGGTACCTGCAAGTCATAAAAACCCATAAAAGAAGAATTAGTGATGTGAATGCGCAATATGGATAAGGTCTGACCGTGATCGCCACTAAAAATGCTAAAAATATCATACACCAATGCAATGAAATAAATAACAAACTAGATATAAAACTATGTAACCATAATGACAAAACAAGATATAAAATAAATGGTTCCCTTTTTATTGATATAAATGCTGCCTTTTGAAAGGGTTACAATGAGATATTGTTGAAGGATTTGTTACCAATTTGATACAAATATTTACAATAAAAAGAGTAATCCAAGGTGTATCTTGTAGGATCTTTCTTGCATATCACAAACTAATTGGAGATAGGTTTCTCATGATTGTCGCAATGTAGGATGATGTGGTATGAATCTTTATGCCATTTCTCCTTGTAAAGATCTTTAACTGGCACATAATGAAATCTACAGAGCATCAAAATCATATGAAGAGCCTTCCAAGATAAGGCCCATAATTATGATAAATAAAATGATAAATAATCTTACCTACAATAAATAAATGCATGAAAATAAAATCTAACTATGCTAGAAGGTAAAGCAAGAAAATAGAGAAACAAATATCTAACAGGAGGTTGTCTTTGTGCAAAATGGTATTGCCTGTTGTCCATATTAGGGTAAGATGATTGCACCTATAGGTTGTCTCTGGGTGATATGACTGATAAACTATGAGTAATTTCTTATGGCTGATGTGAGGCGATGTTGGGTTTGATTCGTGGAATTGATGTTCAAGGGTGTGCTCATGAAGAACAACTTAGTGGTAGGATTTGATACCAAAGTAAGGTCATTGGATGGTGCAAGAAGTAAAAATTCAATATTCAACCTTCAAGATGGTCCATTGGCATTCTTGGTAGCTCCATGGTTGAATTTTGGTAGCACTTCATTTCTTGAATAATAAGAACTCTCTGATTCTTCAGTTCGATAGCACTTCAATGCATAAAACTATTACATTTTTAGTGAAGGCTAGGCACCTTTAAATAGACTTCCAATTGGGAGTACAAATATTGTAAAAGAAGACAAGAAGTGGTTGGAATCAAGAAATGTAACTACTTATTGATAATCATTGTGCAACTTGACTTTGTTGTATCATTTCTCTTAAATAACATGCATAACTATTTGAACCATTGCTCAATATTTTTTTCTAGCACAACCATCTCGAGGTGAGATGATAATTATTGTGGGTTATATTGGGGTGATATGGTTTTTATTGAGGACCATATCATAGTAAGATGATCACTATGGAGGTTGTCCTTTTGTGGGACACTCGTGGCTGCAAAGAGAAATTCCTTCCCGTTTGAGTGGTGAAAACCACTGTTAAGCCCTAGGCCTACCCAAGGTGGGTCATATAGCCTAAAATTGTGTCCATATAGGTATTATCCTCAATATGATGTATTTTAGGTGTCTACAATACATAGCTTTAGATAAAAAATAACTATTGCTTTCCCCCTTGTACTTTTAATTACACTGGCTTTCTTGAAACTATGGCTTTCTTATCCAATATGGCGATGCCTCTTCTCTTTGTCAAGACTTGGTAGTGATGGTTTTCCTTCCAAAAATAATTCTCCTATTGGCTAATCTTCCATAATGAATCCTATGCTTGGAAGTTTCTTTGGTGACTCCAAGATTCCAATTTTTTCAAACCTGGTGTCTTTCAAATAGAATAATACTTCTATTTTCTACTACAACTTATTTACTTTCCAAGAGATAATAAGGACTTAATTTATTTCCTTATTCAAATTCTAACTTCTCCTTTCTCTATTGCAGGATTTAATCCTTAGGGAATACTGTCTTCTCCCACCTTAAAGATATAAACTCGAGACCTTTCCTTTTGCAACTTTAAGAACTCAAATATGGTGCTTTTGAAGACTTAATAATAAGATAATATGAATGTTCAAATAATGAAATTTTTGCACCAATATTGCATACATTTTTGGTCTCCTTTTGTAGCTTGATTTATTGGTGATTTGATTCACCTATTTGCTGCTTTAAACTTGTTAATCTAGAAGATCTTATTGCTATCCAAGAGTGTGTATTTTTGTAGATATAATGTTGTCTTTAACTTCTAAAATTTGCAACACCTTTCCTTGACCTAATGTTATTCAATCCTCGCAAATATTCTCTAAGTTTCTCCAAATTGCAGCTAAATTTTCTTCTTCTAATGCTGCCCAATATTGTAGTCCAAATCTATTGATTCGTTGTCTTCTTTTGCTGCCAACTTCTCCATCAATTTGTTGCCCTGTGACTCTTCAAATTTCGTATGAAAATCAACAATCTTCTCTCTTGATATTTCTTCAGATCTTTTCCAATGACCACTTCTTCAATAGGGCTTTTCTAGTCTTCTTATTCTTTCTTCTTTCAAATTTTCTTGAGATATTTTCTCTTGGGTATTCAAATTTTGTAGCTTCTCTAATCTACAATAGGACCTTTTCTAGTTCTTCTCTATCTTCAATATTCCAAATATGGAAGTTCTTCAATCGGACCTCCTTTGGATCTCCAACTTCTTCAATATTCTAAGGGAATATTTTTCTTAAGTCTTATCAATATTTAATCTTCAATAGGTATATTTTAGCCTCTGTATTCTCTTCTCAATATTCAATATAAAATATTCTATGGAGAATTTCTTCTTGGTTCTACTCCATATTCAATGTCTTTTTTTTCTGCAAAAAACAACTAATTCCTACATTACGAAAGCACATAGACTTTTAGGCAATCAAAGATGAAATTGTTCTCTATATTTTTTAGGAAGCTTATAAAATTCTAAGAACTAATTTTCTATAGCAAAAAAGTTAGATAGTAGCAAGAAATTCTATGCAAATCTCTAGATATCTATAAATCAATAAACATCAGTAGTTATCCTTTAATCTAGTGGAAAAGAGATATATGTTTAGTCGTAGTCTTCACAAGTTTTCCTGCAACCCTGTGGAAAGAATCTAGCAAAATAGCAATTTTAGAAATTTTGAAAATGAGATCTTCCTATATCCTCTCAATATTCTTGTGGCTCTCTGTATTTACTATCAATCTACCTTGTGCTCTAATACTACAATTACCTTTTTTTATGCTATATAATTAAGGAAATGCAACCACAAGGTATAAAATGAGTATACAATATTAACTATATGATAATGGTAATATCTTGAGCATGTAAATAGCATGATAAAATTCTGAAAATACTCATAAAATAGACAATAATGAAAGCTCAAGAAAATGAGATCTTCATAAAAAATATGGAGACCTCAAATGTTCCATTATTCATTCATGCTCTACATTGTATCTAACTTGAGCACTACTCTACTCTAATGTGCTCATGCACTCTCTCTTACTCACTCTCCTATTTATATCTAATACAAAGGCCAATATATAATGGAGTATGACACTTGGTATTCCATATTTCTATGAATCACTACATTCCTATTCAAGACTCATGTACACATGGACAACATGAACATTCTAATAATACTTGTGAATTTATTTATTACATAAAGTAAATATTCAACCCTTAATATAAGACACTCTCTTAATATAGAGATGTACCCAAGATGATACATTAGCATGTACAAAATAATGTAATATATTCCAACAGTAATATACTATTGATCAAAAAATGATTTTATCAAGAATTTAATTTTTCAAATTTCTAGTTAGTATTTCTTTTAGCTCCCTAGTATAAGATCAAATTTGATAATATATTTTCAATTCTCAAGTTTTGTAGAATACCTTGTATCTCCCAAATGTATTGAATATAATATAATATTTATTAAATGCTTAGCTTTATAGGTTACCTTTGAGTTTAAAATCGTTTTACTCCCTAATGTTCAAATTTTATTCTTCAATATAATCACCTTATTTATCTTTATTTATGAATAAAAAGCTTTTATATGGAAAGAAAACTTTATGTTCTTTTCACTTTAAGTCTAACTCAATGTCAAGTGTGTGTGGGGGATATTTGTTAGAATATCTGCTTCCCCACTTGAGAGTCTCTTTCCAAAGGATACCCCAAGGATATGAAGATCCTCAACACAAATAGACACCTACTCAATGCTTTTTCCTATGGTTGTATGAAAGTTGATGAAATGCTTGTTTGATTAGTGTTTTAATGCATTTATTAAAAAAAAAAACACCTAAGACTTTGGAGCTCTATCTAGCTGACACTTTTTTGAGCCTTAACGATTATTTAAATCTAAATCATCACTAATCACCTAAATGCACGTTAAACATATATCACACAAAATGCATGAAAACAAGAGATATCCTATATGCTTTTTAGATTTGATGGATTATCTAAGGAGTCTTTGATTTTCAAGGTAAAAAAAGGAGAAATGCAAGAAGATAATTTTAACCTAAATGCAACTATATGAATTTCAATTCTTTGCCTAAGTACTTAAAAATGATCAAGAAGCTAAATATTAGCCTAATGTTTCTTTAATTGAATTATTTTTAAGTGTTTTGTAAGGAAATTAGAATTTTTTGTAAAAAAAATGTAATATTTTTTAAATGATTAGGATTTCTAGTTAAGGTTCTTTAATTTGCCAAAGTGTGATTTCTAATGCAAAATGATAGAAATCAGGAAACAAAACACAAAAAATTGGAATTGCAAAGCTAAGGAAGGGCCAAGTGGTTGAACTACCTCTCTTGAAGCTTATCCTCCAAATTCATCACTGAAAGTACCAAATTCACCACTTGGGTGGCAAATTTAGTAAATCTGCACAAGAAACAACAAACAATTAGGGTTTCTATTTTTAGGGGTCTATCTGAGGGTTGGATAGGAAAAAGACTTATCTAAATAGCTAATTAGACCCTTTTTTAATGAAATAAATAAGTATGCTTACCTCCTGGGATGGAATTTGGCCTATTGCCAAATTCGCCATTGGCTTTTCCAAATTTGACACTGGTAAATTTGGTTCTTAGTGTTTTAGACTACCAAATTCGTCACTAACAATGCAGGATGGTGAATTTGGTTCTAGAACAAGTTTTTGAAGGTTTTAGAGGTTGATTTGGGAAGATTTCAATTATTTTTTGGGCTAAACTTGAAGGAAAAATATCCTAATAATATTTTCTATGTTATGGATTGATAAAATTAGAGAATTAGGCCATTGAATTAGAGAATTTGATGATTCAAATTTTAAATGTATGCAAAGGGGATGAAAGTACAAAATATGGCTAAAATTTGGATTTAACAGGTGTAAGAGAGTGGGAAGAGTATGTAGTGCTATTGGAGATGATCTAAAACAACTAGTCTAACTCCTAATTAGGGTAAATTAGAGTTTAAATGTAGAAAACCAATGAAAGAGCAGAGATATATAAATGTTACTTAAAGAATATAAGAAATTTTTAGCAGTGAGAAAGTGACTAAAATTAAGATTAAAATGAAAATGCAGAGGACTACAATTCATGATAGGATGTTAGGAATAATGAATAAAATCTAATTAAATATATAATAAAATCAAATTAGCATTTATAATAGAAATTCAACAAAGGTGCTAATCATATGTACGAATGCTATTCAAAAACTAGCAAAGTCTACAACAATAAAAGAGGACGGGAAAGAGAGCTTATGATGGGAAGGAGCTTTGGAGCTAAGAAACAGAATGTGGGATACAAGACAATGATAGCCTTATATCCTTCACACATTACCTTGATGTGTGAAGGGAATGAAAAGATTTATATATATGTAATGTAAAACTAAATATTGGTTTGTCCCCCCTCTTGTTTGCAAAATAAACAAGGTTGTAAAAATGTAGATCTTAAATATGATGATATTCTTATCAAATTTGCAAAAATATGAATGTGCAATATTTTGTGTTATATCCCAAGATTTGAGAAAACAAAATGCACAAATTGCTTTTGATTTTGCAAAAAGTTTTGATTTTCAAGTGCCCCCCTCCTTGTGTTACAAATTTGTAAAGTTCTTGTCTCGTCTTTGTGTTGAAAATTTAACAAGGTAGCACACATTTCAAGCCAAGTCAATACATGACAAGCTTTTGAAAGGCTTTCCAGAACTAGTCGACACACGACTTGGTATTAGTGGACCCAAGGTATTTTTTTCATGAGAAAAAATCTTACTCTCAAATTTTTTGAGAAAGTTTTAAATCTCCCAGATTTGCAAAAAAAATGTGCTATTTATTTGTATTACATCCCCTCTTGGAGAAAAAAAAAACACTATTTCAAAATGTGCTATTATATGTATTATATCTCAAAAAATTTGAGAAAACAAAAGCACTATTTCAAGGTTTTGCAAAAAAAATGGATCTCCTTTTCTTTGATTTAATTTGCAAAATTTAAATAAAGTTTAATAAAAAAATTAATTTAATAATAAAAATAAAATAGTGTTTTAACAAAATCAATTTAAATTTTTAAAATAAATTGATTTAAAAAAAAAAAATTATATTTAAAATATTAAAAAAACTATTAAAATAAACTTTAAATTTAAAAAACAATTGCAAATAAAAAAATATTTTGAAATATTTTACCTTGGAGCGCCCTTTGTTTTTTTCCTCTTATAAAAAAAAATTGTTTGATCTCCTAGACAAGAGTCTAACTCCCAACCTTTCGAGGAGGGTGTTAGCGTAGGCCCTAGCCAACGATTGGTCTAGAGCGCCCAATGGGTATAGAGGGGAGGCAACTTCAATTTGAAGCCTTACTTTTCACATAGTAGAAAAAAACAATTGTGGGAATTAATCCCACATGCAACGTAAAGCTGCACAACGAGCGAATTAAAATACCTTCCACCCTCCCTCTTACATGATTGCCTTCGGGTAATCATAGCTCACCATTTTTTTTGCATGGAAGAACCAATTAAAAATTGACACTTCAACATTGGCTCCAACCAACCGAAATACACCACATCATCAGTCTGATGCCACCGTTAGCTACCTTGGATTTTGCACCACACTAGCTTAGTAGGGTCCTCCATGCAAAGTGTTCACCTAGTTAGCCACTCAGTAGTTGCCATGTCAACTCTTTGGTGCTACCACATGTTCACCTAGGGTTCCATACTACTACATCAGCTCTTGGAGAGGTGCCACGTGTCAGTCGCTTGGTGCAACTATGTAATTCAATGCTTGCCATCAGATCATGGGGAGCATGTAGGCAGATCCAGATCCACCCATGTGCAGGATGTCAATTCTCATTTGCGGGGATGTTAGTCCTATGTTGGGCTAATAGATTCTATAGTTTTACAGGTCATAGATCCTATTAGATCTATAGAAAAATGTAGGTAAAACACAAAATTCATAAAAAATTACCAAAATTTCAGCGCCTGCTCCAGTTAAAAAAAAATAGCGTCTACATCAGTAGCTCTACGTGTTGTGGATGAATTTTGCAAGTTCCAATTCCTTGAAATGCATATCATGCCTGATGATGTCAACTCTACCTCATAATGTATGTCATGTCAAAGGGATCCCGAGTCTCGAGATTTGGACCCCTTGGTTCAGTCTTCTAGAGTGAGTATCCTGCCTTGTCCAGTGTCGAGGTTGCCCAGGTAAGTTGATGTGATACCATATAAGAAAACCATAGGCAATTCTAAATATTATTGATTTTCCAAGGTTATATACAATAAAATAATGCATAAATCATATCCCTAGCCTGTAGCCAACAAAATATGATTTGGTGCTAACAACTAACAATTAACAATTAATCACAAAAATGAAGCTAACCTACTAACCATAAGTTATTCATAATAATGAATAACTTCATGGTTAAAAAAATAATGGTAATAACTATATTACTATGGTAATTAATTAAATTACCATAGTATCTACCCTAAAAGAAGGATGGACTGATGATCAATGATGCCTATGTAGGAGGGCATATTGATTGGTTGACTATGTTCTTAGCATCAGTTGTGTCAGGGTTGATGATAGGTGACACCAGTAGGTATTTCATGCCATGGGAATGGAGACTGATTATAATAGTATTGAGGAAAGATTAGACCATCTATGTGTGGGCACCTGCAATCTTGGTGAGGTTGTACCACACTTTGTACATGGTGGTATATAGGCAGGGTCAAAGTCTGACATGTCACACTTTGATCTAGGTCTAGGCATGGGAGCACATAGCTATCTGTTGACTTATTGCAGTGATGAGGGGTATCAACCCTAAGAGGCTCATATTTTATATATGGAATAGGTGTATCTAGCCTTCACACTATTCCCTACCTTAGGCAAGATATATGATTGATGATATGAGGGTGGCACATGTTGTCTGGCGATCATGGTGAGATAGGTATATGTGGTTAGATGACCATAAGGAGTTGACCAAGGTGATGTAGATTTGATAGTTATATTATGGGAACAAGACCTATTAATTATACTAGTGTGATATCATGACACATCAGTTTGGAGAGGTACAGGGGTACCGATAGTAGGTGAGGTATGGTTATGACAAGTGCATCATGAGACATGGTGCGATCTTGTGGACCTTATTACGTTCATGGAGGTTTATGAGGATGATCCAGTGGTACTGATCCCTAGAATAGATGATGTGAGGGTAGCAGTGGGGTAAACTAACTGGTATGGATTATTTATGCCCCATTAATTAATAGCAGGTTTGCCACTGAGGGACCAGAGATAGGCATTTCAGGATATGCG
Source organism: Wollemia nobilis (assembly GCA_028583015.1). Classification (NCBI taxonomy): domain Eukaryota; kingdom Viridiplantae; phylum Streptophyta; class Pinopsida; order Araucariales; family Araucariaceae; genus Wollemia; species Wollemia nobilis. Next base: position 2,062,896 of record JAQPPZ010003395.1, read on the forward strand.
GAGTGCCTCGAGATGAGTTAGGCATCACTAATAGGGAGGGATGGAGGAGGATGACAACTAGATAGAGGACCAAGGGATCATATAGTTCCCCCTTATATGTAGCTCTATTGACTATAATACACTTTTATGTGCTCCAATCGGTGGAGTGTGATCAAGCTTAGGTGGAGTAGGATCAGACTTGGGTGGAGCGAGACCAAATTTTTATAGAGTAGGACCAGATTTATGTGGAGTGGTTCCTAGAAGGACCATGTAGGAGGCTTCAATGATGGATTTGAGGGTCATTCATCATACTTTGTAGGAGATGATGAGTTAGTTGGATACCTCCAAGGTTATGCGAGTGGAGGATATGACTAGGGTATGATATGAGATGGCCCAGATGAGGGTTGCTAGTTAGGAGACCATTACTAGACTCCAGTTGAATTTGGATTAGGTCACATAGGAGTAGGCCATGGATGAGGTGATCATTATTTGTCTAAGGTATGACTTGGAGTGCATGCAGTAAGAGAGGGATGAGGCTCGAGCATGGGTTGGGTGAGGTTTGGATGTTGTAGTGGTGGCTATGATTACCATACCATTAGAGAAGGAGTTGTAGGGCTCTAGAGTATGACTTGTCGATGCTATGGTGAGACTTCAATGAGAAAATGTTTGAGTCAAGAGGGAGCGGGGTAGGACCATGTACTATAACTAGCTATATCAGGTAAAGGTCCCTGTGGAGCAATGGGCACCATCACCCTTAGGATCATATTTGAGGGCTCTATTAGTGAGTGATACCTCTCTAAGGTATATTAGTTTTTCCCTCCTCCTCCTCTAGGGGGTGATGGAGAGGTGGGTTCCACTATATAGGCTGATCTAGAGATTTTCAAGGGTGAGTGTTCCAAAATTTTGAGGTTGTGGTACACTCTCCTTTCATGAATTGAGTGTATCATTTTATTTTCTTTTATGATACACCTTCTCTATTGGCATGTATGATATGATGCTATATATATATATATATATATATATATATATATATATATATATATATATATATATATATATATATATATATATAATACTTGCATTTTGATGATGTTTTTATTATTTGTGATTTTGAATTCATGAAGATGCTTTATGTATTGATGTTTTGATGTGTGATGTTGATGTGTTTAGATCATACAATGTGGTTGACTAAGTGTTTGTAGTCTTGATTTATTTTCTTGGTGATGAGGGTTTTATGATGATGTTCAAGATGTATATGGAAGGGGAGATTCCCCTTTTGAGAGATGTGTTGAGTTTTTGGATTATGCATTCCTAAAGGTGGAAATATGATTTCATTGTGTTTAAATGGTGGCCTATGATGTCGTATTCATTATATAATTTAATACATAATGAGGTACCTGTAATATGTATATGAAGTATAATGTCTTTTGAAAATATTTTTCTCTCATCAATGTTTAAGTGTCATACTGTATGAAAAACTTAACTACGTAGATGATGTACCTATAGTATTTACATGATATATATATATATATATATGTGTGTGTGTGTGTGTGTGTGTGTGTGTGTGTGTGTGTGTGTGTGTGTGTGTTTTATTCTTATCAGTGTTCAAGTGTCATTCTCTATGAAATACTTGACTACATAGATGAGGTACCTGTAGTATGTACATGAAGTATGTATATTTTTTTGCTCATTATCAGTGTTCAAGCACCATTCTCTATGAAACACTTGATTGCGTAGATAAGGTGTATAATATTCACTGGTTTTTAAGTACCATTCTCTATGAAATACTTAATTGCATAGATGAAGTTTTTGTTTCTTATCAATATTCAAGTGTCACACTTGACTGCATAGTTAAGATTTAGGATTTATTGGAATATATTCCATTGTTTGGCTATAATTCCAAGTGTCATGTAAGAGGTACCAAGTGTCATATGAAAATTAAGGACCAATAAACTTCTCTTCCTGTATAATGGACTCATAGTTCCATCCTAATTATATATTTCTGTTATTTATATAATAGAATACATTAAGGCTCTTCTCTCAAGGTTCTCGTTAGATGGTATAGTTGCAAAACTATCATTGTTATAAAATCCATGGTAGATAACTAGGAATATGGACATCTACAAGAGACCACCATTACCAATATAGGTCTAAAATCTGTTGTCTTTGCAAACCAGATTAGCCATTGTGCACTGCTACATGCAAACATTACTGTAAGATATTACTTGATAGGAAAAGCCATGGTAGATCTTATTGTAGAAGCCAAAGTAGTCATCATTGGAGAATATTGGGATAATTTTTCCATTAAACAACAAGCCAAAAGGAAAAATATTTGGCAAATAGTTTGTCAAACTTCAAAGAGAAGATTTGTGAAGACCTCAAGACCTTCATATTCTTGATAAGAAAACCCTATTTGAAGTCAGGAATCAAATAGAAGAAACCTACCAAATTCAAAAATATTTGGAGATTGACCTTCATAGTTAATAAGTCACATTTAAGTGAATAGATTGACTACTAAAGGACAAGAATAAGGATAGCATTACTAGCTACAAGACTTCAGAGTTCTAGGCTAGATCCTGAAGGAGAAAGAAGCCATTAAAGGTAAATAACTTGGGTACAATTAGGTTTATAAGTTGAAATTTAAATTAGGGTTCATTATCAAGCACCTTATTAGAATTCAGAAGTTGCAATATAGAAGGTTGCATTTTATGTCCTCAAAGAAAGTACAAAAGATAGTTTTTGTTAAGGTTAATTACCTGCATATCAATAGGAGTTAGATACATTCTTCCTATTATCTAATTATTGATAAGATGACTACGTTAATAAATTTACAGTGATCATTAGTGCATTTAAAACTAATTTGAGAGATTATTAATAGGAGAAATAATATGAGATTATTAAAGTGCATTACGTTGGAAATATTATTGGTTTATTGCACTATACTAGTTCATTAAACTAGTTACTCTCAAATGGTTATTTTGTGTATTGATTGTTAATTATCAAGGACACAAAAATATATAAATATCAAAGTGTCTAAAGACACTACTTATAAATCAGTACTTGCAAGGTATTGTGGCCTATATAAGCCATCGAGTAGATCAAAATATTCCTCCAAAGAGTGGAGAAGAAAGCTACCATAAAATTAGTAAAATAAGCTACAAATAGAGACTTGGTGAGTCTCAAAAGCATTGAGCAATAGGGAGTATGTAGAGGGTGCATGCTTGGAAAGCATTCCAAGGTTATTTTTTGAAATATCGAGTATATATCTAAGGAGATACTAGATCTAGTACATTTAGATGTTTAGGGACCGATGTCAATAGCATCAATTTTAGGTAGCATTTACTATATTTTCTGTATTTATGATTTCTCTCCCAAGACATGAATCTAGTTATTAAAGAGCAAGGGTGGAGTATTTTGTAGGTTTTAGGAGTTCAAAGCTCTAGTTAAGAACCAGATAGAGAAGAATATCAAGGTCTTGAGATCATACAATGGGGGTGAATATACCTCCAAGGAGTTTGATGGTTTTTACAAGTAGACAAGACTCAAGAGGGAGTTGACTATTCCATACAACCCATAACATAATGGGGTTGCAGAGTGAAAGAATTGATCCATCATAGGGGCTACTATGGCCATGATTCATGACTAGGGCTTGTCAATGTTTCTTTGTGTAGAAGCATGTAACACAATAGTCTACATCTATAACAGGTGTCATCGCAGGATGTTGGAGGACAAGACACTATAGGAGGCATTCACTGGTGTGAAATCGAAGTTGAGTCATTTCTAAATCTTTGGATGTCCAATTTATATCCATATTATAGTAGAGAAGAGGACCAAGTTGGATTCGTCCATTAGGAATGGATTATTTGTAGGTTATAGTGAAAATTTAAAAGCTTACAGGGTTTATATTATAGAAAAGTGGAAGACAGTAGTGAGCAAGGATGTAAATTTTCAAGAGGACGTTGCATCTAGGAATTCCCATGAGCCTATTCCAATGATAGATAATTAGGACCAAGAAGCTTTGAAGGTTGAGATAGGGTCATCAAAGACACCAATGATTTCTAGTTCAGGACAACAACCTTCAAGTGAGGAGGTGAAGATATTATCCCCTTCAAGTTCTATCAAGAGACCTTGATGGTTTACATAAACATTAAGAGATGATCAAAAGTATTTTAAGGCTCCTAGAAACATTATTAGGGAGAGAAGGCCTCCAAGAAAGTTTTCAAGATATTTGGCATTCATGAGTAACATCATAAATTTAGAGCCTTCTAATTTTTAGGAGGCAATATACTAGTAGGTTTGGCAGGATTCCATGGTGGAGGAGTACACCTCCATTATGAATAATAATATTTGGAACATAGTACCAAGAATGGAGAGGAAGTCAGTTGTGAGTTCTATGTGGCTCTACAAAATTAAGCATGCTTCAAATGGTAGCATCAAGAAGTTGAAGGTAAGGTTTGTGGCAAGAGGGTTCTCCCAGAAAGAGAGAGTGGACTATGAGGAGACTTTTTCTCCAGTCACCATATACACTTCCAATAGAGCAAGTATATCTTTAGCTTCATATATGGGATGGTAGATTCATCAAATGGATGTGAAGATAAATTTCCTTAATGGGATCATTGAGGAAGAAGTGTACATAGACCAAACTTAGGACTTTGAGGTAAATGGGAAGGAGTACCATGTTTGTAGGTTGAAGAAATATATATGGACTCAAACAATCATCAAGAGCATGGTATTCTAGGATATATGAATACTTGTAGAGTGTGGGATTCACCAAGATACAGATCCTAATATATATTACATATTTTTTGGGACTGATCTACTCATTTTGGTTCTATATGTAGATGAATTATTTATTATAAATACATAAAAGCTCATTGTAGGGTGCAAAAAAAATATGGCAACTAAGTTTGAGATTAAAGACATCAACATGATGCATTACTTCTTGGGTTTGGAGGTTTGGCAGAGACTAGGGGAGATATTCCTTTGGTAGGGTAAGTGTGCAGTTGATATCTTGAAGAGGTTTCAGATGGAGGACTACAAACCTATGGCCACACCCATGAACACTAATTTGAAGAAGGTAACAAATTCAGATTTAGAATTGGTGGACCCTGCATTATATAAGAAACTGATAGGATCCTTGATGTATTTGGTCAATACTAGACCAGATATATGTTTTTTAGTGAACATCTTGAGTCAGTTCATGGTGGAGTCAAGACAAGAGTATTAGGTAGCAGTAAAAAGTGTGCTTAGATACTTGATGGTTATGGTGGAGTATGGTCTAAGATATCTTGAAGATAGTGAAGTCAGGTTGTAGGGGTATACAGACACATATTTGGTAGGTAGTGTAGTAGATAGGAAAAGCACCTCAAGGTGTTGCATTATATTGGGACCAGGCATGATATATTGGTTCAATAGGAAGTAGAATTTTGTGGCACTTAGCTCAATAGAAGATGAATTCATGGTATCTAGTATTGCTAGTTGTGAGGCCATCTGGATTCGTAATTTACTTATAGTATTAATTGATCAGGATTTGGATTCGATGGTGGTATATTGTGATAATCAAAGTTGTATCAAACTCTCTAAGAATACAATATTTCATAATAAATCCAAACACATAGACATAAAATATCACTTCATACAAGATAGGATTCAGAAGGGAGTTGCAAAGCTCAAGTATATTACCATAGATCAATAGGTAGTTGATATTCTAACCAAGCCCTTGAAGCATTCAAAGAAAAAATTGGATTGGTGCAAAATTACTTCCTCACTAAGAGGGAGTGTTGAGAAATGTATCTAGAACAAGAAATTCTTGCATAGGCTTCAATATGAACATGCTAGAAGTGGTTTGAGATATTTCAAATTCTATTTTGAAATTCACTTAAGTGATTTTATATTTTAAAGTTCACTTAAGTGATTCTATTTTGTAATTCACTTAAGTGATTCTATTTTGAAATTTACTTAAGTGATTTTCTATTTTTAAGTTCATTTAACTGATTCTATTTTGTAATTCACTTAAATGATTCTATTTTGAAATTCACTTAAGTTATTTTCTATTTTTAACCATAAATATCAAGATGATATGAGATCTAATATTTGGGTTAGAGAGATTAGGGTTACCTTTTTAAAGGATAAAAGAATAATGTCAAGAGTATTTTATACACAGAAATAAGAGAAGAAGAACATATTTCTAAAGGAAAACTGTAAGCTTAGGAGGAGAAAAATAATAAAATTGCTAGCTAGAAAGGTGATAAGAGAGTAGGGTGTCCTTCTGTAGTTGTAGCCTCATTTTTGTAATATTTTAAGCTAAAAAATATATTTGATTTTTGTTGTTCACATTGTTTATTTTTCTAGTCACCTATGTGACTGCTGCATGTTTAAATATTTTTTTTTAGATCTATTTTATTTTAAAATAACATAGGATATTAGTTATCTAGGGTTAGTAAAATATATAGGCCCTACACCACTGCTCTCACCACCACCCTCAAACTTGCCCTAATGAGGCTGAGAAGATCCACTAGCCTATGACCTCTTAGGAGTATCTTAGAACAATGAAACATGTTGCCTCACTGATGAATACCCTGACTCATTATGATGACTCTGATGTGATGTCCCAAATGATGACTATGTAGGGAGTATACCTTTGCATCACTCTACCTCATACTCCAAGATCATAATGTAAGCTTTATCTGATCTATGAAGTGAGGAATACTGAGATATCCATTCTTACAGCATCACCACATCACCTTTGGCCTAGCTACCCATCCATATCTATCCTTGAGCTATGGTCAAGGCTACCACTTGAGCCTATAGAGAATCTCACTCTACTATCTTGATAGTTAGCTGATCGTATAGAGCATCCCGCTCTATTGTCTTGATCGAAACCTGTGTCTACAGAGCATCTTGCTCTATTTTCACCCTATCAATCACTTCCTAGGAGCAATATACCTAGGCCTTAAGCTGGTTCCTATCATTATAGAATCCTCTCCACTACTGCCTCCTCCTAGCTAGTTGTCTCTAAAGAACTATCACTATGGTATATTTCTTAGAAAAATACACTTGTAGATATTACACCTAGGCCCTCAACTATGCATCCCCATCCTCAGGATCCTCCTCATCATAACCACTCTCATCCTATGGCTCCTCAACTCCCTTAGTGGTTTTGACCCACTTTCCCTTCATTTGATGATGCACTCATCACATTTTATCCCTTACTTCATCTCTTGAGGCCTCCACTACCACACCATCCTTTGCTGCACCCCCAACTGGACTACCCATGGAACCACCTCCCTACCACAACCAAGTCATCTACCAGGTATCATATTGTTGTGCCTACATCATTAACACTTGGATCCACTAGTGATTGATATATCTCATCCTCCATAGGCACTACGTGTGGTCACTCCAGATGTATCTTAGCCCCTCAAATTTAGTATATGATGGGCTCACAAGGTATGTCCTGACAAACCTTGAACTATAGAGTAATGCAAGAAACTAGAAAAACTCCTACTCTATACCATGTCACCCAATAAACCACTACTTATGTATCACTCACCCTAGCTAAGCCTCTACCAATGTCCATGTTGGGCAGTCCGTATAGGGTCACCATACCACCTACTCTACCCTCAATCCCTCTAGAGACCTTGTGTAATGAGACAACCTAGTTGAATGGGGACAAGTACGACCCATATCCTGATCTCACCTCCACCAAGCCACATACCCTATCTTCTGGTACTCCAAAAAATCTCGCTCTATCCAAGGAAGTCCATATATCCTATCCACTCGAATATGCTCCCAACACCAAATTTTGAGTAGGAAACTACAAACCAATCCATGCCTACCACGATGGTTGATCTCATATAGCTCATCATATAGATGCATGACTAGAGTGCTCCCCCATGCCATGATCAATGAATCCTAAGTATTGCACTCCACCAAATCCTATACTAAATCTAGGAGGTTCCATGGGAACCTCACTCCTGAAGAGTTTTGAAGTAGGATGTTAGACATGAGTGACATTAGTAGTACATGTCTCTTGGTGAAAATATTTGTGGTGTGCCATGCATCAACATGAATTCTACTCCTCTTCATGTGCTGCCTCGTAACCTCTGCATCCTCACCAAATATACTCTACAACACTCTGCCCTATTGAATAAGGGGACTAGAGGTGATAGGGTGTCTCTCAATCAAAACATGGAGAATCTGGTACACATTCTCTAATGTGACTATCATATCACAATATGGGAGGTGGAAAGTGTTGGTGCGGCTATCCCATCGGTCAACCAATGCAGTCAGATAGGCTTGGTCAACCATCACTACCTCTAGCCTCATCAAGTACTTAAGACCAATCACCTTAAGCCACTTCCAATCATCCCTTGAGAGGTGTTTTTATGCCATCTCAAAAACTGTAGGGACTCTATGATGATCCCTCAAGAGCTAAATACACAAGTAATCATATCAAGAAATTAGGTACTAAAAAAAATAAAAAAAAATAAATAAATAAATCAATCAAAAATAAAAAAATTAAACAAAAATATATAAATAAAATTAATCAAAAATCAAACAAAAATAAAAAAATCAACTAAAACTAAAAAATAATTAAAATCGTGGTCGTATCAAGGTGAGGCATTCTAAAAATGTGATCGTATCACCCTAAGATGGTTGCCACAGTAAGAAAAAATTTAATCGTTGGATTTTAAATGTAGTCGTCCCACCCCGAGATGGCCCCCAAACCCTCAAACAGGGACTGTCTCTGCTCGAGATGACCACAAAAAAGTGGAAAATATAAAAAATGCTCACAAAAAAGAAATACACCCAAAACAAGCAAACCTAAGTAACCTATGCTACATCCTACATCCTACATGAGGTTTGTTGCCTTAAATTTTAGTGCGGTTCATTTTCCACATTAATTAATGAGGTTCATTTTAAATTGTCAAATAACAAAAGAGGGAACAAGGTTTCTACCTTCCTCGCTCTGGCTCCTCCACTAGTCGAAGCCTCAGGCTAATCCATGATAAAACAAGTAGACAATCTGGCAGTGATTCACTTCAGAATTTTCTTTGCTCCTCCTCACCTCTTATTTTTTTCAACTGTCAGTAGTAAAAATGACATCAATAATTTGAAATTTTACTTTTATAATTTTTAAATTCCATGACCATATCAGTGCCATATGATCACATTTAATTTGATCGTCCTACCATGGGGTGACCTCAAAAATTGTAAAATGCAACCGTCTCTCCGTGGGACAACCCAAAAAAAAATAAAAAAACATAAAACCACAAAAATAATATAAAACTCCAAAAAAACGCTTACAACCATCAAATAAAAAATCTCGAGTGAACCTCATATTTAGTGATCTACTCTAGTCACTTGGTGGTTTTAGCGATTGGCTATCCATGCAATCCAGTAAGATGAGTACATTACCATAATGCCACTCAAAAAAAAAATAGAAAAAGCTCCAAAGGTACCCCAATTCCTTTGGTTACAAACATTTCAAAAGGCTTCCAAATGAATCAAAATGCCATTATCTTAATTCCCTAAAGTGGCCATGTGGCTAGATTGCTCCATGGTATAGAGATGTACATTTCCTTCTTTCATTCAGCCACAAGTGATCCTTGTATACAATAATTTATCCTATACACCTGACAGTTGCAATGACTAATTATATATGCAATCTAGTCAGATGGATAGATTACCATAATGCCCTTTGAACAATGATTTACCTCATGAAATAATCAAATTGTTATCATATCAACTCCCTAAGAAAGCTATGCAATTGGATTGCTCCAAAGGATAGAGATGAGAAATTACCAATAATGGTCGAAATCACAATTGTAATGGGATTTTCCCCCTTTCACATTTTTAAAAAGTTCTACAAAACCCAAAATAAGTCATCTTTGTCAAGCGACTCATCGCTTTCATCACTTTCCATCTCCTCATCAACTCGTCTCTTGAGGGGATCATCATACATCACATAATTCATAATCAAATCAATAATCAAACACTCAATCATGCAAGTTGCATTCATACAAGAATCATTGCAAAAAATAATCATGCCATTTTTGCTTGGGGTAGATAAACAAGAAAAAACTCAAATTAAACACATCATAGGACAACCAAAACTACCTATTTGGTATACCCTGAAAGGTTACCAAATAATTGTTATTCTCCAAAGCCTAGGGTTGTAATTCCCCTACGACCTAGAAGCTGAAGAGAAAATGAGACCAATTCCACCAAATTTTTTCTCTTTCCTTGATTTAGACATCTAAAATTAATTAGATCAATGAACACCATCAACCCTCAACTTGAATTTAGGTCATCTATTTTTGCTCCGTGTTGTGCTTTCACACAATGCATCCCAAAAAGGGGCATTTGTAGATACCTAAAACACATCATATTGAGGAGACTACCTATATGGACACATTTTTAGGCCATATGACCCACCTTGGGAAGCCCTAGGGCTTAACAATATTTTTCACCAAAAGGAAATTCCCTTTGCAACCACGATCATCCCACCAAAGGATGGCCTCTACAATGACCTTCTTACTCTAAGACGACCCCAACCATGACTTTATCACCCCAAGATGGCCTGCAGTCATGACCATATCACCTCGAGATAACTAGACTAGAAACAAAAATCCCAAGCAACGGTTCAAACAGTTATGCGTGCTAGATAAGAGCAACAATACAATAAAGTCAAGTTGCATGATGGTTATCAAAATGTAGTTACCTTTCTTGATCCAAACTGCTTCTTGGCTTCTATTACAAACTTTGGACTCTTATTTGGAAGTCTATTTAAAGGTACCTAGCATTCATTGAAAATATCATAGTTTCTATGTGTCGAAGTGTTGTCGAATTGAAGAATCAGAGAGCTCTTATTCTCTAAGAAATAAAGTGCTGCTAAAATTCAACCATGGAGCTATGAAGCATGCCAATGTACCATCCCAAAGGTTGAAGATCAAATTTGTACTTCTTGTACCATCTAACACCCTTGCTTTAGTGTTAGATCTTGCCACTAAGTCATTATTCACAAGCGCACCCTTGAACATCAATTCCATGGATCAAAATTAGTGTTGCCTCACATTGGCCAAAAGGAAACACTCACAGTTTAGTGGTCGTATCACCCAAAGATGGCCCACAGGTGTGATCGTCTCACCTTGAGATGGCCAGTAGACAAGACCATCTTGCACAAATATGACCTCTCGATAGAGATCTATTTTCCATTTTTTCTTGTTTTTATCAGATTTAGCAGCATTTCATATTACTTTATAGCATAGTTAGATTTCATTTTCATGCATTTATTTATCATAGTTCAACTTCTTTCTTGTTTTCTTTATCATCATTATGGACCTTAGCTTGGAAGGATCTTCATATGCTTTTGATTATTTGTAGATTTCATTGTGTATAAATTATAGGTCTTTACAAGGAAAAAATGGTATAAATATTCATACCACATCATCCTACATTGCGACAGCCATGCGAAACCTATCCCCAATCAGTTTGTGAGATGCAAGAAAGATACTGCAAGATACACCTTGGATTAATATTTTTATTGTAAATATTTATATCAAATTGGTAGTAGATCCATCAACCGGATCTCATTGTAACCCTTTCAAAATGAAGAATTGATATCAATAAAAAGGGCACCATTATTTCATATCTTGTTTTGTCATTATGGTTACATAGTTTGCTATCTAGTTTGTTCTTTATTTCATTGCATAGGTGTATGATATTTTTATTGTTTTCAACAAGAAAATGTTGGCTGCCTGAATCAAATAATAATTAAGATTTACTTTAATGTTTTCCATTGGTAATATCTACTTTATTTTATGACAATGATGTGTTTTTATATAAACTATTTATTTTATTTTTATGTGGTTGCACTTGTGTTTTAAGAAGGAAATTAACAATCCAAATTTGCTAAAGCAAGCTATGATAGTACAAAATTTTGGAAATATTACTCTACAAAGATGAAATGCATATATAGTAGATGTGAAGTTTTGGTATTGTGAAGGTTTCTATGGAAAAATTTCAAGAAGGATGTTGGATTCTATTTGTATTCATACAAAAAATTTAAAAGATCCAAAAAATGAAAATAAAAAATTTAGACATTTTATGTAAAATGATGTAGGTTTCTAGCTATAGCATCTCAATTGAGATGATAAGTGTATCTATTTGTAAAATCTCAAGATCTAAAGAAGAGAGTTATAATCAAGGGTGGGAAACCCAAGTACAACCCCTTATTATCCAACCAAAAAACAATGTAATATTTATAATTATATGGTTTTAGGTATTTTAAATTAAATTGTTCTCAATCCATTACAAACCAAAAAGAAATAAAAATATTTAAGGTTATACACAAAATAGAATTAATATAAATAAATCCCTTAAGGATTTCCATATATTATAACTACATAAATGCATAAGAACATCAAGAGTAGTTGCCAAAAAAAACAATAGCCAATATATTACCATCAACTCTTTATATAACAGTATATTAAGGATCATGGTGGATTTAGATTTCAAGCCACTACCTCAGTAGATAAAACATTGTGAGGCCAATTTTATGTAGACATATTGCAAATAAGAATAAATATTTGGGGTAGCACCACCTTCATTATATGTTCGTAGTTCAATTCCATAATTCTAAACCTCTCATGGATCATCCTGATGAGATGTCCAAGAACTTGGTTTTTATTGTGAACCTTATTCACCTATAACAAGATGTCATGCATAAGGAATTCGTGCCTAGCCCAAGGTGGAAAATACCTAAAATAAACAAAAATATGGACCTTGCTTTCTAAATAAATAGATAACAATGACTCTCAAAAAGTACCAACGCATCTTATAAGGATCAAAATCAGCTGAGAGACCAATGAGACAAGTTTTCCAATTAACACAAGCAAAGAAGGGTGATAAAATATCAACACACACTTTCTTCTCTCCTTTGGTAGAAAGACAAAACAAAAATAAGTGTTTGATAGACTACACTTGTACATAGGCTACACAAAAGGACTGGGTTAGGTTGAGCTTTGCTAGGTGTTGACAAGAAAGGGTTTGTATTTAAGGACTCTCCAAGAAAATAATAGATTCTAATAAACAAGTGGTGTTTTTCATAGTCAATCAATGAGAAAAATATAGGGCTTAAGATACCAATATTATAATGGATCTACATTAAGTCAAAAGGCATCAAGTATTACAATGTTTGGTAGAAAAGCATAGTAATTCTATTTTTGAGTGTTGCAACATCATGGAATAATAGGACCAATATTTAAAAATATCAAAATAGAGCAATACAAGTATATAGAAACTAGAGCAATGATGGATATTCAAGTGGTACAAAGGCATCTTGGTATCATAAAAGACCACCACCAATCAAGACTTAACTTAGATGGATGGATGATCAAGATTGGTGTTAGTTGTCAACATTGCTTAGAAGATCATATTATTTTATTTCTTCTCATGTATCAGGGATGAAACATTTGTAAGGAGGGTGGAATGGCATGGTACCTAGGAATAGGTATGTGGGGATATGATATTATATCGTATATAGTTTTTCTTAATAAGAATAAAGTTTCATAACAAAATATAATAACTTAAATTGGATGACACCAACATTGAACCCACACAAGAAAGGTTGAATGCACTATTGTGCATAGAAGAGGAAAGAGAAAAGGATTACAAGAAGACAACGTTAAATTAGAAAATTATTAAAAGGTGATTTGACAAAATATCCATGGAGTTGGAGTACAAAGAAGGAGACCATGCATTCAAATGGTATGATGATTGAGAAAATCCATGTGGACATCAAATGTTTGACACCTTATGGAGTGATTCTATCAAATCCTATAGAATCTAAAGCATCACAAGACATCTAAAGAGTCATGTCTCTCTAGAATAAGATCATAGGATAAGTGAAGTATTGTTGAGTGGAAATTTTGTCCAATTACAAAATCCCCATCACAATTAGGATTTTGATTAGAAAACCCTCTCTTGCAAATAAATAAAATTTCTCCAAGGTTCATTTTACTTAATGTGTGCTTGTGATCTTATGAAGATATATCAAATAAGTGCTAGGAATACCTTAGTGATTTGCAAGTAACTATTAACAAGGGGCCTGTGTTGGTTTATTTTATTATTCTATGCTATTGATTGTTCATGAAACTTTAAAGAAATGAAAATGTGATTGACCTTCATATGACCATGATGTAAAGCCTTAGTTAATTTTATCTTGAAGTGTTTTAGGTAGATTTTATCTTCCTTTGATTAAGCATATTTAAGACAAGTTTTACCTTGCATTAAACACTACTTTGAGCATGAAATAGAAGATTAAATCTATCTCTATATGTGAACCTTAAATTATGATTGAATTAATTTAATGTTTCTTTGAATATGAAATTAAAAAAAACCTTTGATATAATAAATAAATTACCCCTCTTTGATGAAATTAATTTTCATATAGAGACGTCAATTTATTGCTCTAAAAACTGACGGCCTTTGAAATGCTATATAAATCACTCCCCTTTAATGAAATAGGAATTTTCATAAAGGAAATTTAATTTATTGCTTGCTAATTAAACATGCAAAGCTTGAAATTTGATTTGCCTTCAAAATACAAAATTATATAAAATTCAAAATTATAAAATACCTGTAAAAATAGCAACTTTGAATAATTTTTATAATTATGAAATGAATTCAAAATTGTTCTAAATAAAAAATTAAAGCTCATTCTTCACACTCATGCATTTTTTTTTGGAGTTTTAATATTTAATTTTTTTTCTTTTTAATCACCAAAGTTTAATTAAAAAACTGCAAAAGGGAAGGGTTAGAACAATAAAAGTAAAATATGGAAATGGACTAGAATGCTGAAAATATAAACATGCAAACTATTCTCAGTCTAATGCTACTATATCCTACAAAAACCAGAGATTGTGAGAGTTTTTGGATGTAACCTAGTCTATCCAAAGCTGCATTTGCACATTCCAGAATAAACTAGGTGCAAGCTTCTAAGGAAAAAAAATGAATTCCCTCTTTCTAGGTATTCAACAATGCAACCATAAAATCCATTAAAAATTGACTATACATCTTAAAAATAGAGAAATGAAAAATAAGCATTAAATCAAGATTTCTAGAAATTATTCTCCTAAGGTCTTGTTTACAAAGTGCAAGTTTCTACTCTATTTTGAATTAAAAAATAAAAAGGTACAATTTTGTTACAATATCTCTAGCATCTTCCACAAAGAGTCCAATCCTTGGGATTGGATAAAATTCCAACATCGTTTCCTTCGTTTGAATGAATATTTAACCATTTTCCATTTCTTCTCCACTACCATTCATTTCCCTTTCCTCCTTTGGCTGTTCATTTCCTCTTTTAATTTACCTTTAATAATGCCTCTGCCGTTATGATAGTCATTATGTTTTATCATGTCCACAATAAATAAAATTTAAATTTGTATTTACATGCTCTTTTTTAAAATAAGAACACAATAGGAATAAAACACGTTTTATTTTTTTCTTTTATACACCAATGAATTACCACCTGGAATCTTCCAAGTCACACTTCCTATGCCATGATGATTCTTCCTCATGTCTTAGGAGCTAATGTGCCCCATTTGTGGGGATGCCTACTATGGGGCCAATGCTTACATGCTAAAAATTTGCTACCAGATCTAAAGACTGTCCTATTCACTATACTATATAATGCCTCCACATATTTTACCATTCTTCATATTGTATAACATGCAATAACCCTGTACCTATTTGTCATGATAATTGTCTGGTGTCTGGAAATCATGATACCCATTTGTATCTACTAACATACTTGTTGCTGATTGTTCATTGTGCCATATCAGACGTGTTCTTCATGGGTTTCCTTGCAGATTGGAGAATTCACCTATTCCACAATCATTATCAAACACGTTGAATCTTTCATTTCAATCTACATTCGTTAACTCACAGTGTTAATATATCCCATCCATATTCAAATTAGTGTGTTCGTCTAGCATATATCCTCATCAATATGTCAGATAATGGTCATATTTTTTGCTATATTGGCATAAAAAATGTAGACCCATTATTTGCGTCACCAATTTTGTTAGTGAGGCTTCGCATCGCTTTCAAGTGAACTTCTACAAGTGCATAATTGATGCTACCTATTTGATGTCTGCTTCATTATTGTGGATGTCCATGTTTTCTATGTATGCCTTTATCAACTGTAAAATATCATCAATAAAACATCTCTATGATGGGCATTATCGTCAATATCAAGCACACTACTCTCATGTGCATCCTCACTATCCGATCTGAGCCTTCCTATCAATGGATAAATTCTACCTCTACCTGGTGTTCACCAAGTTTCCAACAACCTCATCCACCATCATGATATCAACACCCATATTCATGGCCTATTCTATGTACACTCTTGGGTACTTGAAAGATGTATGATTGCTTATATTTTTTGTTACATATTGGCATCAAATCACGTGATCCTTCGACATTGATTTTAGTGAAGGATAATAGTAATTATGGTGAATGCTCTTGATTAAGGCATGGATGCATATATAGTAAAAGGTAACTCCTACATTTACAATCTTCAATTCTATCTTATTCGGTGGATTTAAGAATCCACTACATAGTACCATCTCATTTTTGTCTCAATTGCAAAGTTCTCAACATACATCTAAATCTGCATCTATAAGTCCATGTATTCAAACCCTATGCTAACCAATCTACGTCAACATGGATGAATGATTTAAAACGCATTCCAAGAGCCCTCCACATAGTCGTCATCTAATGAGAATTTCTCTTGAAATGCTATGTCGGTCATCATGTCACTACAGTCCTGATCATCATCTCTAAACGTGCATCATGGCTGTCCACAACATCTAAGTTGGCAGCTATCCTAGTGCATGCTCTCCTCCAATCTACCACATCCACATCATGCTCTATTTCATTCATAATTCTGGTGTACGAGGTCCAAATCATCCCTGTGGATCCGTGTCCTCATTGCAGGTCCCTCTCTACCATGTGGGTCTAGTTCTGGTAGTCTAAGGTCATCCACATACTTTGGTAGGTCCACTTATTTGTATAACCTACCATGCATAATAGAATAAATATAACATTATTTCAAAATAGGGATATTTGAAATATTCACATTACCTATATATATATATAGGTATAGGCAATTATTATATTTTTGTTCTTAAGTATATATATATATATTATATATATATATACTTTTTATTATTATTTAATTTTATTTATACATATTATATATGGATATATAATATGTATATATATATATATACAATAATAATAAAAAGTATATATATCGATATATATAAGTATAGAAAGACCAAACCTCCCCACAACTCAAACAAAAATGTGGGTCCCCAATTTTGGGATTAGTTGTGCAATGGCCAAAACAAATGACGAATTTGCTAGAAAATGCTCCTGAGTATTTCAAGTGAAGAACACAATTATGTAATTAATGAACCAAAGGTTATAAAAGTATACACCATTTAGCAACACCCAAGGAAAGTAAGGTCAATAGCTTCATATGAGAACAAATGGATTATTTGCTTTTGCATGGTGTGTGCAATGTGGTTCAATTTGCACCATTGGGACCATCAAAGTTCCATCATCTGATTTACCTTTAGGCCATGAAATGTTGCTCATAATATTTAATTTTTGAATAATATTTTTGCAAAGTCTCTTTTGAGCATAATTTGTTCAGACAAAGCCCCACTACTAGTTAGGCATCCATAGCCCCAATGGAGATTTTATGAACTAGGTGACTGATTTGATCAAGCTTTTCAATGCTCATTTTTTTATATCAAGATTTGTCTAGATAGATCCCCACTTCTAGTCAGGCGTCTATAGCCCCGGTGGAGTTTATCTAAACTTGGTGATAGATTTGATCAATATTTGCATTGCTTGTATTCTTCTTTTATAGAGAACTTTGCAAACCTCTATGTAACACTTGAATTTGAGCATGTTAGAATTTAGCCTTAATCAGTTTACCAAAATGATTTCATCCTTCAAAATCCCAAGAAATACCTCTTTATGTGATTCATTATAGTGAAGCTTTGGCATAATATTCCATTGTTTCACACTCCACCATCTTAGTACACTTAGCCAAGGATAATCACTATATAGATTCATTTCCTTTATCCCAATTCCGTTTGATTCATATGATAGGCAATTCACCCTTCATGAAAAAGGAACACAAAAAATAGTCAAGAGGCCATAAATTAGTGACCACGAAACATCACCTCAAAACAAGGGAACAACCCAAAATACAAAACTAAAAACACAAACCAAATCCTAACCTAATGCAAACTAACAAGAAAGCAAAACAAAACCAAAAATTAAGGACAAAGCACAAAAACAGCAAAGCTAAACAAAAACATGAAAACCAAAACTATATACAAAAATATACAATAATGTACAAGATGGTGCAAAAATTAGGACCATCACTTCCCTGGATCCCAAACATGATTAGCACATTTCAAAAGACATATAACATGATACGCATGCCAAGCTTTATAGGAATCCAATGATAGTAAGATTAGGCCACACAATGCAACAATTTTCATTTTGCCTCTCTCACCCCACCAATTTGATTTAGTTCCATTAGCAATCCCATAGTGGAGCTTCAAATCATCAAATTGATTAGACAATAATTGATTTTCAATTATTTCTTGTCTATTCCTTAAAATGTCAATTTCACAATTTAATTCATGATTTAGAATTAGGCTTTCCTTTTCAAATATGAGATCTTGCAAGTAGGAGCCTATTTCTAAAAATTTCAAAGCCAATTCATTTTCCATATTTTTAGGCCAATCAAACTTATGCAACAATTTACAAGCATCTAGGATATCTACTAAATGAGGATCATTATAAGTTTTTATCCTAGATTCAATTATCAATTGTTGATGAATTTGATTTAGTAACTCAAAGGCATTTGCTTCCATTTCATTCATCAAAGCAATCTTATTAGTGGTGTGAGGATTAGTTAACTCAAATTCTTTATCAACCACACATGGCATTTCATCATTGATAGCATTTGAATCCAACAACCAATTAGGCAAACCTTCACCTGGAGTTCGAATGGTGGAACACAAAAGGTGAGATTTTACCTTTGATACATTTCCATTTACCAATACTTGGAGAGGATTTGTAACTTCTTCTTTTTCCTCATGATCTTCATCATCATCATCATGTAGCACTTCTTCTTCATCCATGACCTATTTATCAAAGACACCAAAATTAGGCACCCAATTAAAAATATGTCCATCCTTTTCAAACCATAAGTCTTGTCTATCTAGGGATGTGTCAAATAACACATCTCCCTGATCAACCACTTGAGTTGTTTCAAATAAAGCAACATTTTCATTTGGATCATCAATGATATCAAACCCAAACCATTCAAGTTCTAGAATTTCCTCTATCTGAGGTAACATAGGTATTATAGGATCCTTAGGTGAAACAATACTTTCCATTTCTTGCATCTCAAATGGGAACAAAGTGAGTGAGTCTCCTTCTTTGCCTAGAATAGTAGAGTCATTATCATCCTTTTCTCTTTTAGCAAGATGTTCAATAAACTCATCTTCAAAATGATTGGATCTTGGAACCTTCTCTATTTTTGCAAATGACTTGTCATCTTCTGATTGTACAAGAATTGCCAAATCTTCATGCGAGATAGAGTTTTCAACATCCTGCCTGTCAAGTGAAATAGAAATTTCATCAGTAGGAGCGTGAGAAAACAATGATTCCTCATACCTTTTCCTACAATTATAATAATGGTCATCTAAACCCATGGGATGAAACTCTATTGCATCCTCCTCGTAACTTTCAAGCTCTTCAAGAAATTCTTCTTCAAATTCTTCTTGGTCATTATTTTGAGGATGTTGAAGGCTTTGATCATCAATTTTAACCATCTCATCCAAATTTATGGAAGGTCCTGATTTGTCATGTGTTTCAAAATTAGTCCACTCTAGGACCCCTCCATTGTCTAAAAGAATATCACTTTTAGTATCTTTGACCTTTGTCTCATGAGGATGATTTGGAGCATCATCAAGATACGCATCTTGAGGCATTTGTTCCTGTAATTGAGTGATGTTTCCTTTAAGTTGTAGAACTAGCCTTTGCAACTTGTCCTGCATATCAGGTGAAGCGAGTGCTTCATTAGAAAGAGTGGCAAAGTTCTTCCATTTATTCCACCAACAATAATCATCTTCTAAAATTAAGGTGTGATGCTCAACCACTTCTTCACAATATTTAAATTCAACAATAGGTTGCTTTTCAAACTCACCTTCATCCACTTTTGAGGGCTCAATTATTTCTAAGAGTGGATCATTTGATTTTCTATGATTATCCCAATCCTCACTTGTAAATAGGGACTCTAAGCCTTCTAGCTTGTCACAACTTGACTCATGTTGGCTTTCTTGATCATCATAATAATTGTCCTCTGAAAACAAATGATGAGATTCTATCCTACCTTCTGGCCAATCTTCAGATTCATCTCTTGACTCCTCAAATTCACTTTCAACCACCTTTGGTGAGTCAAGGGTTTCTTCAATAAGATCAACTCTTGTATTTTGCTTCCAATGATTGTCCCAATCTTCCTTTGTGAATAAACATGAAACAATCTCCATATCTTGATGGGTTTGTTCACCCCAATCCTCATTAATGGACATTGGCTTTGAGACTTGCACATCCTCTTGGATGAAATCTAAGGTGGTTGTAATATTTGGACATTCAACTTTATCCCATTGATTGCTCACATTAGACCTCATTTGATTCAAGGGTGCTATATTGGATGGTTGGTGTTGGTTGGAATCCATAGCTCCTAAAAAATAGTTCATCATGGGAGAAGGTTGTGTCTCACCCTGACTCATGGGTGGTATCTGATTTTGAGCCTTAGGATTAAGTAATGATAATCTACCCATATCAAAATTTCTCAAAGCCCACCATCGTTCTACCATAATTGCCTCCTTGTAGGCCTTAGGCAAGGATGAATCTTCAAGAAGCTTCCTTAGAAATTTGGATATTAAGGGGTCTAAGGCTCCCATGTAAATTTGAAAGGCTCTCTCTTCTGAAATGATGAAATGGAGCACCACTTTGGTATACAACTTATGGAACCTATCATTGAATTGACTCATGGATTCATTAGGTTCCTTACAGATAGAGATAAATTGATTTAGCATCATAACTGGGTCAACTAGTTTTCCAAAATGGCTAATAAATGTTGCTTCTAGTTGAGCCCAAGAAGTGATGGAACTTACAGGTAGGTATAGGTACCACTCAAATGCAACCTCATCCAATGTGTATGAAAACAATCTACAAGGAACATCTCCATGCCATATTTGCAAATGAATTAAAATATCCTTGTATCTCTGAATATGTTCCTCAATCGAGGCCACATCATGCTTAAACATGGGTAAATAATTTTCTACACCTTCAAGAATTTGATGAGTAGGCATGTTTAACTGGCTATAATAGTCACCTATCCAAGATGCAATTCTTGCCCTGGTTGGAATAACCAATGCCATTAGTGAACCTTAAAGAACACAACTTTAATACCAATTTTGTTAGTCAAATAAATATATCTTGCAAAGAAGCATGAAATGACTAACAAATTTCAAATGAATAAATCATCACATTCATCAATTATAATGCATGAATTAAACCATAGCAATAAAGAACATTCTCCAATTTGCAAAAAGGTTAGCCTTAATACATCATCAATTAGAGAACGTTAGGATCAATGAAAGTGATCAATATGTAAACAAAACTTCATTAGTCAAGACCAATGCCTTCAAATAAACCTTCAAGTAAACATGAACAATTTAGCATCTAAATAGCAATAAAGTAAACCAATTCATGCCCTCCTTCTAGCACCAATTTTGTTGAGTGGAAATTTTTCCCAATTGCAAAATCCCCATCACAGTCAGGATTTTGATTAGAAAACCCTCTCTTGCAAAGAAATAGAAATTTCTCCAAGGTTCCTTTTACTTAATGTGTGCTTGTAATATTGTGAAGATGTATCAAATAAGTGCTAGGAATACCTTAGTGATTTGCAAGTAACTGTTAACAAGGGGCCTATGTTGGTTTATTTTATTATGCTATGCTAGTGATTGTTCATGAAACTTAAAAGAAAGGAAAATGTGATTGGCCCTCATATGACCACGATGTAAAGCCTTAGTTCATTTTATCTTGAAGTATTTTAGGTAGATTTTATCTTCCTTTGATTAAGCATATTTTAGACAAGTTTTATCTTGCATTAAACCCTACTTTGAGCATGAAATAGAAGATTAAAATCTATCTCTAAATGTGAATCTTAAATGATGATTGGATTCATTTAATGTTGCTTTGAATATGAAAGTAAAAATAGCCTTTGATATAATAAATAAATTACCCCTCTTTGATGAAATTAATTTTCATAAAGAGACGTCAATTTATTGCTCTAAAAATAATGGCCTTTGAAATGCCATATAAATCACTCCCCTTTAATGAAATTGGAATTTTCATAAAGGAAAGTTAATTTATTGCTTGCAAAACAAACATGCAAAGCTTGAAATCTGATTTACCTTCAAAATGCAAAATTATGTAAAATCTGAAATTATAAAATGCCTGTAAAAACAACTTTGAATAATTTTTATAATTTCAAAATGGCTTCAAAATGAAATCGAAATTGCATAAATGAAACATTAAAGCTCATTCTTCACATCCGTGCATTTATTTTTGGATTTTTAATTTTTTTCGATTTTTATTTTAATCGTCGAAATTTAAAAAAAATGCAAAAGGGAAGGGTTAGAAAAATAAAAATAAAATCTGGAAATGGACCAGAATGCTGAAAATATAAACATGCAAACTATTATCAGTCTAATGCTACCCTATCCTGCAAAACCAGAGATTGTGAGAGTTTTTGGATGTAACCTAGTCTATCCGAAGTTGCATTTGCACATTCCAAAATAAACTAGGTGCAAGCTTCTAAGGAACAAAAATAAATTTCCTGTTTCTAGGTATTCAACAATGCAACCATAAAATGCATTAAACATTGCCTATAAACCTAAAAACAGAGAAAGGAAAAATAAGCATTAAATCAAGACATCCAAAAATGATTCTCCTCAGGTCTTGTTTACAAGGTGCAAGTTTCAACTCTATTTTGCATTAAAATAGAAAAAAGGTACAATCCTATTGTAATATCTCCAGCATCTTCCACAAAGAGTCCAACCCTTGTGATTGGATAAACTTCCAACATCGTTTCCTTCATTTGAATGAATATTTAACCATTTTCCATTTCTTCTCCACTACCATTCATTTCCATTTCCTCCTTTGGCTGTTCATTTCATCTTTTTATTTACCTTTAATAATGCCTATGCCGTTATGATAGTCATTATGTTTTATCATGTCCATAATAAATAAAATTTAAATTTGTATTTACATGCTCTTTTTTAAAATAAGAACACAATAGGAATAAAACACGTTTTATTTTTTTCTTTTATACACCAATGAATTACCACCTGGAATCTTCCAAGTCACACTTCCTATGCCACGATGATTCTTCCTCATGTATTAGGAGCTAATGTGCCCCATTTGTGGGGATGCCTACTATGAGGCCAATGCTTGCACGCTAAAAATTTTCTACCAGATCTAAAGACTGTCCTATTCACTATACTATATAATGCCTCCACATATTTTACCATGCTTCATATTGTATGACATGCAATAACCCTATACCTATTTGTCATGATAATTGTCTGGTGTCTGGAAATCATGATACCTATTTGTATCTACTAACATACTTGTTGCTGATTGTTCATTGTGCCATATCAGACGTGTTCTTCATGGGTTTCCCTGCAGATTGGAGAATTCACCTATTCCATAGTCATTATCAAACACGTTGAATCTTTCATTTCAATCTACATTCGTTAACTCATAGTGTTAATATATCCCATCCATATTCAAATTAGTGTGTTCGTCTAGCATATATCCTCATCAATATGTCAAATAATGGTCATATTTTTTGCTATCTTGGCATAAAAAATGTAGACCCATTATTTGCGTCACCAATTTTGTTAGTGAGGCTTCGCATCGCTTTCAAGTGAACTTCTACAAGCGCATAATCGATGCTACCTATTTGATGTCTGCTTCATTATTGTGGATGTCCATGTTTTCTATGTATGCATTTATCAACTGTAAAATATCATCAATAAAACATCTCTATCATGGGCATTATCGTCAATATCAAGCACACTGCTCTCATGTGCACCCTCACTATCCGATCTGAGCCTTCCTATCAATGGATAACTTCTACCTCTACTTGGTGTTCGCCAAGTTTCCAACAACCTCATCCACCATCATGATATCAACACCCATATTCATGGCCTATTCTATGTACACTCTTGGGTACTTGAAAGATGTATGATTGCTTATATTTTTTGTTACATATTGGCATCAAATCACGTGATCCTTCGACATTGATTTTAGTGAAGGATAATAGTAATTATGGTGCATGCTCTTGATTAAGGCATGGATGCATATATAGTAAAAGGTAACTCCTACGTTTACAATCTTCAATTCTATCTTATTCGGTGGATTTAAGACTCCACTACATAGTCCCATCTCATTTTTGTCTCAATTGCAAAGTTATCAACATACATATAAATCTGCATCTATAAGTCCATGTATTCAAACCCTATGCTAACCAATCTACGTCAACATGGATGAATGATTTAAAACGCATTCCAAGAGCCCTCCACATAGTCGTCATCTAATGAGAATTTCTCCTGAAATGCTATGTCGGTCATCATGTCACTCTAGTCCCGATCATCATCTCTAAAATTGCATCATGGCTGTCCACAACATCTAAGTTGGCAGCTATCCTAGTGCATGCTCTCCGCCAATCTACCACATCCACATCGTGCTCTATTTTATTCATAATTCTGGTGTACGAGGTCCAAATCATCCCAGTGGATCCGTGTCCTCATTGCAGGTACCTCTCTGCCATGTGGGTCTAGTTCTGGTAGTCTAAGGTCATCCACATACTTTGGTAGGTCCACTTATTTGTATAACCTACCATGCGTAATAGAATAAATATAACATTATTTCAAAATAGGGATATTTGAAATATTCACATTACCTATATATATATATATATATATATAGGTATAGGCAATTATTATATTTTTTTTCTTAAGTATATATATATTATATATATATACTTTTTATTATTATTTAATTTTATTAATACATATTATATATATATATATATAATAATAATAATAATAAAAAGTATATATCTATCGATATATATAAGTATATATATATATATATTATTTTTTTTTCATTTTATGCAATTAAATTTAAATGTTTTAATATATATATATTAAATTATTTCTTCTCATTTTATATATATTATTAAGTATATATATATCGATATATATACTTTTATTATTATATATATATATATATATATATATATATATATATATATATATATATATATATATATATATATTATTTCTTTTCATTTTATGCAATTAAATTTAAATGTTTAAATTTGAATTAATTAATTTCTTAAGTTTATATCGATTAAATTCAAACATTAAATTTATTTCAAACTACACACTTAAGCAACATTGAAGCCTAACCACACCTTAGACACATTGAAATGAAAACAACAAGACATAACTTCACAAGGACCTTGGACTCCACAATGATACTCATGGGGAGAGATGTGACAAATCTAACACTCTAGAAAGACCAAACCTCCCCATAACTCAAACAAAAATGTGGGTCCCCAATTTTAGGATTAGTTGTACAATGGCTACAAAAAATGACAAATCTGCTAGAAAATGCTCTTGAGTATTTCAAGTGAAGAACACAATTATGTAATTAATGAACCAAAGGTTATAAAAGTATACACCATTTAGCAACACCCAAGGAAAGTAAGGTCAATAGCTTCATATGAGAACAAATGGATTATTTGCTTCCGCATGGTGGATGCAATGTGGTTCAATTTGCACCATTGGGACCATCAAAGTTCCATCATCTGATTTACCTTTAGGCCATGAAATGCTGATCATAATATATAATTTCTGAATCATATTTTTGCAAAGTCTCTTTTGAGCATAATTTTTTCAGACAAAGCCCCACTACCAGTTAGGCTTCCATAGCCCCGATGGAGATTTTATGAACTAGGTGACTGATTTTATCAAGCTTTTCAATGCTAGTTTTTTTATATCAAGCTTTGTCTAGATAGATCCCCACTTCTAGTTAGGCGTCTATAGCCCCGGTGAAGTTTATCTAAACTTGATGATATATTTGATCAATATTTGCATTGCTTGTATTCTTCTATTATAGAGAACTTTGTAAACCTCTATGTAACACTTGAATTTGAGCATGTTAGAATTTAGCCTTAATCAGTTTACCAAAATAATTTCATCCTTCAAAATATAAAAAAATACCTCTTTATGTGATTCATTATAGTGAAGCTTTGGCATAATATTCCATTGTTTCACACTCCACCATCTTAGTACACTTAGCCAAGGATAATCACTATATAGCTTCATTTCCTTTATCCCAATTCTGTTTGATTCACATGATAGGCAATTCACCCTTCATGACAAAGGAACACAAAAAATAGTCTAGAGGCCATTAGTTAGTGACCATGAAACATCACCTCAAAAAAGGGAACAACCCAAAACACAAAACTAAAACACAAACCAAATCCTAACCTAATGCAAAATAACAAGAAAGCAAAACAAAACCTGTCAAACAAAACATTAAGGATAAAGCACAAAAATAGAAGCCAACACAAAGATAAGAAAACCAATACTATATACAATAATATACAATGATGTACAAGATGGTGCAAAAAATAGGCCATCACTTCCCTAGATCCCAAACACGATTAGCACATTTTGAAAGACCCATACTCTGATACGTATGCTAATATTTATAGGAATCTATCCAAAACAAGATTAAACCATAAAATGCAACAATCATCATTTTACCTCTTTTACCCTACCATTTTAATTTAGTTCTATTAGTAATTCCATAGTGGATTTTCAAATCATAAAATTGATTAGACAATAATTGATCTTCGATTATTTCATATCTATTCCTTAAAATGTCAAATTCACAATTCAATTCATGATTTAGAATTAGACTTTCCTTTTCAAATATGAGGTCTTGCAAGTAGGAGACTATTTATAAAAATTTCAAAGACAAGTTATTTTCCATGTTTGTAGGCCAATCAAACTTATATAACAATTTGCAAGCATCTAGGATATTTACTAAATGAGAATCATTATAAGTTTTTATCCTAGATTCCATTATCAATTGTTGATGAATTTGATTTAGTAATTCAAAGGCATTTTCTTATATTTCACTCATCAAAGAAATCTTATTAGTGGTGTGAGGATTAGTTAACTCAAATTATTTATCAACCACACATGGCATTTCATCATTGATAGCATTTGAATCCAACAACCAATTAGACAAACCTTCACCTAGAGTTAGAATGGTTGGACACAAAAGGTGAGATTCTACCTGATACATTCCCATTTACCAATACTTGGAGAGGATTTGTAACTTCTTTTTCTTCATTATTTTCATCATCATCATGTAAAACTTCTTCTTCATCCATGACCTATTTATCAAAGACTCCAAAGTTAGGCAAAAAATTGAAAACATGTCCATCCCTTTTAAACCATGAGTCCTGTCTATCTAGGGATGTGTCACATAACACATCTCCCTGATCAATCACTTGAGTTGTTTGCAATAAAGCAAAATTTTGTTGGCAATTTTGGGTACCTTGGGTACATTGCCTTTGCTCAAGTGTAGAAGTTGTCATTGATGTCAAGAAGCTCTTGAAGGAATTTGATTTAATGTCAGATTATTCAGAGCATGGACAGTGGGTTTCCAAGAAGATCATAGTAGCCCATTTGCAAAAGATCAAAGAAAAAAGACAAGTTAGAAAAAGTATGCAGCAGGCTGGAAAAACTGTCGTGATTTCGTGACATGTTAGAGGAGAGAGAAAGTGCTGGAAAAACTGTCATGATTTCGTGACATTTTAGAGGAGAGAGAAAGTGCTGGAAAAACTGTCATGATTTCGTGACATGTTGGAAGAGAGAGAAGAAGCAGGCAAAACTATCACGATTTCGTGACATGTTGGCAGAGAAAGAAAGCAAGGTGGAAAGTGTCACGATTTCATGACATGTCGCATTTTCGTGACTCAAAAAGTGCAGGAAGGCAAAGAAGGGAAAGTGTCACGATTTCATGACATAATGCAAGGAAGGTTGTACGGACGAAAAAGTGTCATGATTTCATGACATGATGCAGAAGGGAGAGTCCACAGTGTGAACTATCATGATTTCATGACAAGTTCGAAGAGAGATAAAGTATCTCGAAAAGTGTCATGATTTCGTGACATGCTACAGAGTTCGAAGTGAGAACAGTCACGATTTCATGACATGCTACAAAAGACGAAGTGAGGACTATCATGATTTTGTGACATGCTGAAAAGCTCGAAGTGAGAACTGTCATGATTTCATGACATGCAGCAAAGGGAAGAGTCTGAAATGAGAAGCGTCATGATTTCGTGACAGGTTGCAAAGAAAGCTTTCAGAAGCTGAAAGCATCATGATTTCATGACAAGATGAAAAAAACTACATCAATTAATTTTTGACAAAAGATAGCGTACGGATGCAGAAAGTGTCATGATTTCATGACAGGGAGAAAAGATAGCAGACGGCAGTAGAAGTGTCATGATTTCATGACAGAAACTGAAAGCATGTCTTCCATAGGTGAAGTGTCATGATTTCATGACAAAAGCAGAGAGGAAGGCTATGAAGACAAAAGCGTCACGATTTCATGACATGTTCCAGTTTTGTGGGTGTAAGGCAGAAAGAAGCTCAAGGCAGCGAAAGTGTCATGATTTCATGACAAAAGTAGAGAGGAAGGCCATGAAGACAGAAGGGTCATGATTTCATGATAGAATTGAAGATGACATCAGCAGAGGCAAAAGTGTCATGATTTCATGACAAAAGAGAAGAAGGCCATGAAGACAGAAGGGTCACGATTTCACGTAGAAGAGAGATGTCGTCAAAGGAAAGTGTCGTGATATCATGACAAAAGCCATAAGATAGTGTACGGTTGCAAAGGTGTCATGATATCGTGACATGTTGTAGTTTCATGAGAAAAGCTACAGAACCACAGAGGCGGTTGAAGCCGACAGAGTTAAATTTGAGCCGATGTAGTTTAGGGTTTTGCAGTCGATGAAGTTAAGGGTAGCAGCCGACTAAGATCAAGGTTTTGATCTTGAAAGTATTAGTATAAAAGTAGGGCTGCTTGGAGAGAAAAGATATCGATCGAAGTGTGCATTCGAAGAGCGGCGTTCGTAGACTATGCGAAGAGAAGAAGTTCGATCATCGAGAGTAGAGTGCATTCTATCGAATCTTCCAAGTGAGAGAGATCGCAAGGGAGCAGAGTGCATGAAGACTATGTGGCTGTAATTGCGTAGAGGTGCAAAGGTCGAAGTTTGATCAAGTGCAGCTGTGATTGCGCAAAAAGAGTGAAGGACTATGTTTTTGTGCAGACCAAAAAAAGAGGACAGAGGACATTTGTGCCAGATCGAAGGACTGTGTTTGGTGCAGATCAGAGAAAGAGATCGAGGACATTTGTGCTAGACCG
Source organism: Wollemia nobilis (assembly GCA_028583015.1). NCBI lineage: Eukaryota > Viridiplantae > Streptophyta > Pinopsida > Araucariales > Araucariaceae > Wollemia > Wollemia nobilis. The sequence goes on from JAQPPZ010003395.1 coordinate 2,092,575, forward strand.
AAGGACTGTGTTTAGTGCAATTTTGAGGACCAGCTTTGGAGGTGATAGAGTTGAGGACAGAGGTCTCCAGCTAGAGCAGGGAAGACAGGTGTCTTCTATGGATAGAGTTCCATTTGCTAAGGGCAGAGGAGGCAGAGGTCTTCTAGAGGATCACCAATTAGAGCAGAGCTAGGGGATTGGTGTCTCCTTTGGGTTGGTGCCCATAAACATTGTAATTGGGAAAGGTATTCCCAGATTTTGAGTTGATAAAATTTAGTGAGAGATTTTATCCGTGGAGTAGCCCGCATTGGGTGAACCACGTAAATTGTTGTGTCTCTATTGTGGATGGTGTTTTGTGCATTGCTTTGATTACTGCTATTAATACTGCTTTCTATACACTGCATAATATTGAATTGAAAGTTGATTTGAAGGAAAAAGTAAAAAGCGGTCTTATACTGTTCACCCCCCTCTCAGTATAAGCTTGTGTTCTTCAATTGGTATCAGAGAGGGTGCCTTCGAAAAGTTTAACAACTTGAAGGAAAAGCTAGCAAAGAACACAATGGATTATTCAAGTGGCAATGCAGCACCTATTCTTGATGGATCAGATTTTGGTCTTTGGAGTGCAAGGATGAAGGTTCATCTAATGGCACTTGGGAATGAGGTTTGGGAAGTGATTGAAGATGGGTACACTATTCCTATAAATGGTCCATATACTAAAGAAGATAGGCTCCTACATCACAACAATTCAAAAGCAATGAATGCAATCCTGAAAGGTTTACAGAAAGCAGATCTCACCAAAGTAATTCACTGCAAGACAACTAGTGAAATGTGGAAACAGCTTGCAGGTGGTTCATACTGGTGATGCAAATGTCAGAAAGGCCAAGTTGAGACATTTCAAAGGTATGTTTGAACAACTCAAGATGAATGATGATGAAAATATTAGTGACTACATGCTTCGTATGGATGAGGTTGTTAACTCCATGAAAGACTTAGGACTTGAGCTTGCTGAAAATGATGTTTGTGATAAGATTTTAAGATCTCTTCCTAATAGATTTAGTGAAAATATTTCTGCTATTGAGGAAGCTAAAGATTTGGATAAATTGAAAAAGGATGAGCTTCATAGCATTCTTGCAGCATTTGAGTTGAGAACTCAGGTGAAGGTTGATGTCAAGAAAGAAGCAGCTTTCAAAGCTACCAAGAAATCCAAGGGTAAACAACTTCAAGAGAGTGATGAGTCTTCTAGTGATGAAGAGGCATATTACAACAAGAAAGGCAAGTTCTCTAGAAAGCACAAAAGCATGAAAAATATAAGATGTTTCAATTGTGGAAAGTTTGGTCATTATGCTACTGACTGTACTATTTCCAAGAATGAAAGTGATGAAGAGAAACAGGATTCTAAGAGCAAGGATTCTGAAAAGCACAAACATCACAGAAAGAACAAAGATGAGCACAACAATCAAGGAAAGAGGTATTCTCACAAGCACAAGAAGAGTTTCTACCTGGACAAAACAAGTAAGTGTTCGAGTAGTGATAGTGAAAGTTCTTCAAGTGATAGTGAAAATGAGATGTTGTTCATATCAAAAAAGAGGAAGAACCGAAACATAGATTCATTATCATGAAATGTTTTAGATGTGGAAATTTTGGTCACCTTGAGGATGATTGCACAAATAATGAATTGGTTACTAGTATGTATGAGGATGCTTCAGAAAACTATAAGGAAGATGCATGTATGGTTTTTGAAAAGGGTAGCACCTCTAGTGATAAGAAATCAGTAAAAGACTGATGATTCAGAAAGCAAACAAATAAAGGATCTTGAAAGTGAACTTACTAATGCTCTTAGTGCTTTGAAAAAGGAAAGAAAGAAGAATGCCGGACTCAAGGATAAGTTAGATGAATGTTGTATGGAGAGAGATGATCTTACAGAAAGTCTTGACTTCTCTATGGCTAAGACACAAGAACTCAAGGACGAGTTAGAGTCTAAGATTCTTCAGTATAATGAGTTGGAACAGAAAATGGCTTCTTTGGAAGTGGAAACTAAAGAGTACAAGGATAAGTTGTACAGGTTTCAAGATAGCTCCAAAAGGGTTAAGTCTCTCATCAAAGGTCAAAGAAAACCAACAGATAAAATAGGTCTCGATTTTGTTAAGCCGCACAAGGAACAGGTTGGGGAATCTAGCAAGAGATTTCAAAAGGAAGAGAGTTCTGATGAAGAAAGTACTTCAGATCATGAGTCCATGAGTGATAGATGCGTAGAAATAGAAAACGAAATTCAGATTGAGAAGAAGAAGTTTTTGGGACCCAAGAGGTCGAATAAAAGAAAATTTCATGGTAGATGTTTTGCGTGTCACAGGTTTGGTCACATGGCTGTACATTGCATGGCTCAAGTGAAGAAAGTAAATGACAAATTCAGAAGTGCTAGTTTCTTTCGAGGGTATTGCTACTCTTGTCAACAGTTCGGGCACAAGGCAGTTTATTGCAAGGCAAATAACAGGAACAGGTTTGGTCAGAACTGGTGGATTCAAAAAGCAGGTATGCCTAAAAGAAATAACTTTGTTACTTGTTATAAGTGCAACAATGCAGGCCACACAGCTAGACAGTGTAGAGCTGAACTTCCAAGGTACAAGAACAGGAACAGTGGTATAAACAGGTCCAAGGATCAAGGCATGGATAAGAACAGTGACAGGAACAAGAACAGGAATATTGACAAAGAATTCAAAAGAAGGCCCGACAAGGAAATTGTAGACGATGATGATGATCAGTGCCTAATGGGAGTTTTACTCCCACCCCTATTTTAATCACCTCATCAGGAGGTGGGGGAGGGACTAAGCTAAGAGGCTCATTCTTAGTCCCGAGCCCCAAAGGTGACCCTTTGCCATTGATGACAAAGGGGGAGAGATATGAGTAAGGGGGAGAGCATCAAGTGAAGAGAAGAGCTTCAAGTCAGGGGGAGCAAAACTTCAAAGGTAGATTCTCAGTTGTTAGCACAACTGGTTTCAGTTTTGGCTCTTGAGATGTGTTTTCAGTAAAGGTTTGCCATCAATGACAAAGGGGGAGATTGTTGGCAATTTTGGGTACCTTGGGTACATTGCCTTTGCTCAAGTGTAGAAGTTGTCATTGATGTCAAGAAGCTCTTGAAGGAATTTGATTTAATGTCAGATTATTCAGAGCATGGACAGTGGGTTTCCAAGAAGATCATAGTAGCCCATTTGCAAAAGATCAAAGAAAAAAGACAAGTTAGAAAAAGTATGCAGCAGGCTGGAAAAACTGTCACGATTTCGTGACATGTTAGAGGAGAGAGAAAGTGCTAGAAAAACTGTCATGATTTCGTGACATTTTAGAGGAGAGAGAAAGTGCTGGCAAAACTGTCATGATTTTGTGACATGTTGGAAGAGAGAGAAGAAGCAGGCAAAACTGTCACGATTTCGTGACATGTTGGCAGAGAAAGAAAGCAAGGTGGAAAGTGTCACGATTTCGTGACATGTCGCATTTTCGTGACTCGAAAAGTGCAGGAAGGCAAAGAAGGGAAAGTGTCACGATTTCGTGACATAATGCAAGGAAGGTTGTACGGACGAAAAAGTGTCACGATTTCATGACATGATGCAGAAGGGAGAGTCCGCAGTGTGAACTGTCACGATTTCGTGACAAGTTCGAAGAGAGATAAAGTATCTCGAAAAGTGTCATGATTTCGTGACATGCTACAGAGTTCAAAGTGAGAACAATCATGATTTCATGACATGCTACAAAAGACGAAGTGAGGACTATCATGATTTCATGACATGCTGAAAAGCTCGAAGTGAGAACTGTCATGATTTCATGACATGCAACAAAGGGAAGAGTCTAAAATGAGAAGCGTCATGATTTCATGATAGGTTGCAAAGAAAGCTTTCGAAAGCTAAAAGCGTCATGATTTCACAAGATAAAAAGATCATAAAGTATTTTTAAAAAGATAGCGTACGGATGCAGAAAGTGTCATGATTTCATGACAGGGAGAAAAGATAGCAGACGGCAGCAGAAGTGTCATGATTTCATGACAGAAACTGAAAGCATGTCTTCCATAGGTGAAGTGTCATGATTTCATGACAAAAGCAGAGAGGAAGGCTATGAAGACAAAAGCGTCATGATTTCGTGACATGTTCTAGTTTCATGGGTGTAAGGCAGAAAGAAGCTCAAGGCAGCAAAAGTGTCACGATTTCATGACAAAAGCAGAGAGGAAGGCCATGAAGACAGAAGGGTCATGATTTCATGATAGAATTGAAGATGACGTCAGCAGAGGCAAAAGTGTCATGATTTCATGACAAAAGCAGAGAAGAAGGCCATGAAGATAGAAGGGTCATGATTTCATGACAAGAGAAGATGACGTCGTCAAAGGAGAAAGTGTCATGATATCATGACAAAAGCCAAAAGAAAGTGTATGGTTGCAAAGGTGTCATGATATCATGACATGTTGTAGTTTCACGAGAAAAGCTACAGAACCACAGAGGCGGTTGAAGCCGACAGAGTTAAATTTGAGCCGACGCAGTTTAGGGTTTTGCAGTCGACGAAGTTAAGGGTAGCAGCTGACTAAGATCAAGGTTTTGATCTTGAAAGTATTAGTATAAAAGCAGGGCTGCTTGGAGAGAAAAAATATCGATCGAAGTGTGCATTCGAAGAGCGGCATTCACAGACTGTGCGAAGAGAAGAAGTTCGATCATCGAGAGCAGAGTGCATTCTATCGAATCTTCCAAGTGAGAGAGATCGCAAGGAAGTAGAGTGCATGAAGACTATGCGGTTGTAATTGCACAGAGGTGCAAAGGTCGAAGTTTGATCAAGTGCAGCTGTGATTGCGCAAAAAGAAGCGAAGGACTATGTTTTTGTGCAGACCAAAAAAGAGGACAAAAGAGGAAGAGGACATTTGTGCCAGACCGAAGGACTGTGTTTGGTGCAGATCAGAGAAAGAGAACGAGGACATTTGTGCTAGACCGAAGGACTGTGTTTAGTGCAATTTCGAGGACCAGCTTTGGAGGTGATAGAGTTGAGGACAGAGGTCTCCAGCCAGAGCAGGGAAGACAGGTGTCTTCTGTGGATAGAGTTCCATTTGCTAAGGGCAGAGGAGGCAGAGGTCTTCTAGAGGATCACCAGCTAGAACAGAGCTAGGGGATTGGTGTCTCCTTTGGGTTGGTGCCCATAAACATTGTAATCGGGAAAGGTATTCCCAGATTTTGAGTTGATAAAATTTAGTGAGAGATTTTATCCGTGGAGTAGCCCGCATTGGGTGAACCACGTAAATTGTTGTGTCTCTATTGTGGATGGTGTTTTGTGCATTGCTTTGATTACTGCTATTAATACTGCTTTCTATACACTGCATAATATTGAATTGAAAGTTGATTTGAAGGAAAAAGTAAAAAGCGGTCTTATACTGTTCACCCCCCCTCTCAGTATAAGCTTGTGTTCTTCACATTTTCATATGGATCATCAATGACATCACACCCAAACCATTCAGGTTCTATAAATTCCTCTACCTGAGGTAACATAGGTATTATAGGATCCTTAGGTGAAACAATACTTTCCATTACTTTCATCTCAAATGGAAACAAATTGAGTGAGTCTCCTTCTTTGCCTAGAATAATAGAGTCATTATCATAATTTTATCTTTTAGCAAGATGTTCAATAAAATCATCTTAAAAATTATTGGATCTTGGAACCTTCTTTATTTTTGTAAATGAATTTTCATCTTTTTATTGTAGAATATTTTCCAAATCTTTGTGTGAGATAGAGTTTTCAACATCATGCTTTTCAAGTGAAATAGAAATTTTATCAGTAGGAGTGTGAGCAAAAAATTATTCCTCATACCTTTTCCTACAATTATAATAATGGTCATCTAAACACATGGGATGAAACTCTATTGCATCCTCCTCGTAAATTTCAAGCTCTTCAAGAGATTCTTCTTCAAATTCTTCTTGGTTATTATTTCGAGGATATTGAAGGCTTTGATCATCAATTTTAATCATCTCATCCAAATTTATGAAAGGTCCTAATTTTTCAAGTGTTTCAAATGGGGCATCGTCAAGATATGCATCTTGAGGCATTTTTTCATGTAGTTGAGAGATGTTTCCTTTAATTTGTAGAACTAGCCTTTGCAACTTATCTTGTATATTAGGTGAAGCAAGTGCTTCATTAGAAAGAGCAACAAATTTAACCCATCTATTCCACCAACAATAATCATCTTGTAAAATAAGGCGTGATGCACAACCACTTCTTCACAATATTTAAATTCAACAATATATTACCTTTTAACCTCACCTTCATCCGCTTTTGAGGGCTCAATAATTTCTAAGAGTGGATCATTTAGTTTTCTATTACTACCCCAATCCTCACTTGTAAATAGGGACTTTAAGCCTTCTAGATTGTCACAACTTGACTCATGTTGGTTTTCTTGATCATAATAATAATTATCCTCTGAAAACAAATGATGATATTCTATCCTACCTTTTGGCCAATATTCATATTCATCTCTTGAATTCTCAACTTCACTTTCAACCATCTTTGGTGAGTCAAGGGTTTCTTCAATACTATCAACTCTTGTATTTTGCTTCCAATGATTGTCCCAATCTTCCTTTGTGAATAAACAAGAATAAATATCCATATCTTGATGGGTTTGTTCATCCCAATCCTCATTAATGGATATTGGATTTGAGACTTGCACATCCTCTTGGATGAAATCTAAGGTGTTGTAATATTTGAACATTCAACTTTATCCCATTGATTGCTCAAATTAGACCTCATTTGATTCAGGGGTGATATATTGGATGGTTGGTGTTGGTTGGAATCAATAGCTCCTAAAAAATAGTTCATCATGGGAGAAGGTTGCGTTTCACCCTGAATCATGGGTGGTATCTAATTTTGGGCCTTAGGATTAAGTAATTATAATATACCCATATCAAAATTTCTCAAATCCCACCATCGTTCTACCATAATTTCCTCCTTGTAGGCCTTAGGCAAGGATGAATCTTCAAGAAGCTTCCTTAGAAATTTGGATATTGAGGGGTCTATGACTCCCATATAAATTTTAAAGGCTCTCTTTTTCAAAATGACAAAACGGAGCACCACTTCAATGTATAACTTATGGAATATATCATTGAACTGACTCATGGATTCATTAGGTTCCTTATAGATAGAGATAAATTGATTTAGAATCATAACTAGGTCAACTTGTTTTTCAAAGTGGCTAGTAAAAATTGCTTCTAGTTGAGCCCAAGAAGTGATGGAACCTACAGGTAGATATAGGTACCACTCAAATGCAACCTCATCCAATGTGTATGAAAACAATATACAAGGAATATCTCCATGTAATAATTAAAAATGAGTTAAAATGTCCTATTTTTGAATATGTTCCTCAATCGAGGGCACATCAGGCTTAAACATGGGTAAACAATTTTCTACACCTTCAAGAATTTTATGAGTAGGCAAGTCTAACTGGACATAATAGCCATCTATTCAAGATGCAATTCTTGCCTTGGTTGGAGTAACCGACGCCATTAATGAGTCTTAAAGAACACAACTTTAATACCATTTTTATTAGTCAAATAAATATATCTTGCAAAGAATTATGAAATGACGAACAAATTCCAAATGAATAAATCAACACATTCATCAATTATAATACATGAATTAAACCATAGCCATAAATAACATTCTCCAATTTGCAAAAAATGTTAGCGTTAGTACATCATCAATTAGAGAACGTTAAGCCCAATGAAAGTGATCAATATGTAAATAAAACTTCGTTAGTCAAGACCAATGTCGCTGAACAAACCTTCAAGTAAATATGAAGAATATAGCATTTAAAATCACAATAAAATGAACCACTTCAAGTCCTCCTTCTAGCGCCAATTTTATTGAATGGAATTTTTTTCGAATTGCAAAATCACCACCATAGTCAGGATTTTGATTAGAAAACCCTCTCTTGCAAAGAAATGAAATTTCTCCAAGGTTCCTTTTACTTAATGTGTGCTTGTGATATTGTGAATATATATCAAATAAGTGCTAGGAATACCTTAGTGATTTGCAAGTAACTTTTAACAAGGGGCCTATGTTGGTTTATTTTATTATGCTATGCTATTGATTGTTCATAAAACTTAAAAGAAATGAAAATGTGATTGGCCCTCATATGACCACGATGTAAATCCTTAGTTCATTTTATCTTGAAGTTTTTTAGGTAGATTTTATTTTCCTTTGATTAAGAATATTTAAGACAAGTTTTACCTTGCATTAAACCCTACTTTGAGCATGAAATAGAAGATTAAAATCTATCTCTAAATGTGAACCTTAAATGATGATTGAATTCATTTAATGTTGCTTTGAATATGAAAGTAAAAATAGCCTTTGATATAATAAATAAATTATCCCTCTTTGATGAAATTAATTTTCATAAAGAGACGTCAATTTATTGCTCTAAAAAATGATGGTCTTTGAAATGCCATATAAATAACTCCCCTTTAATGAAATTGAAATTTTCATAAAGGAAAGTTAATTTATTGCTTGCAAAATAAACATGCAAAGCTTGAAATCTAATTTACCTTCAAAATGCAAAATTATGTAAAATTCGAAATTATAAAATGCTTGTAAAAATAGCAACTTTGAATAATTTTTATAATTTCAAAACGGATCTGAAATGAAATCGAAATCATTCTAAATGAAAAATTAAAGCTCATTCTTCACACCCGTGCATTTATTTTTGGATTTTTTATTTTTTTCGATTTTTATTTTAATCGTCGAAGTTTAAAAAAATGCTATAGGGAAGTGTTAGAAAAATAAAAGTAAAATCTGGAAATGGACTATAATGCTGAAAATATAAACATGTAAAATATTCTCAGTCTAATGCTACCCTATCTTGCAAAACTAGAGATTGTGAGAGTTTTTGGATGTAACCTAGTATATCCGAAGCTGCATTTGCACATTCCAGAATAAACTAGGTGCAAGCTTCTAAGGAAAAAAAATAAATTCCCTTTTTCTAGGTATTCAACAATGCAACCATAAAATCCATTAAAAATTGCCTATACACCTTAAAAATAGAGAAATGAAAAATAAGCATTAAATCAAGATATCGAGTAATGATTCTCATCAGGTCTTGTTTACAAGGTGCAAGTTTCTGCTCTATTTTGTATTAAAATAAAAAAGGTACATTTCAATTACAATATCTCTAGCATCTTCCACAAAGATTCCAACCCTTGGCATTAGATAAACTTCCAGCCCTGTTTCCTTCATTTGAATGAACATTTAACCATTTTCCATTTCTTCTCCATTGTTGTTCGTTTCCCTTTCCTCATTTGGTTGTTTATTTCCTCTTTTCCATTACCTTTAATAATGTCTCTAATGTTATGATAGTCATTATGTTTTATCATGTCAATAATAAATAAAATTTAAATTTGTATTTACATGCCCTTTTTTAAAATAAGAACACAATAGGAATAAGACACATTTTATTTTCTTCTTTTATACACCGATGAATTACCACCTAGAAGCTTCCAAGTCACGCTTCCTATGCCATGATGATTATTCCTCATGTCTTAGGATATGACGTGCCCCATTTGCAGGGATGCCTACTACAGGGCCAATGCTTACACGCTGAAAATCCACTACTAGACCTAAAGAATGGCCTATCTATTGTACTCTATAACGCCTCCACACCTTCCACCGTGCTTCATATTGTATGACATGCAATAACCCTATACCTTTTTATCATGATAATTATCTGGTATCTGGAGATCATGCTATCTATCTGCGTCTATCAACATACTTGTTGATCATTCATTGTGCCATCTCAGACGTGTTCTTTATGGGCTTCCCTGTAGATGGGAGAATTCACATGTTTCACAGTCATTATCAAACATGTTGAATCTTTCATTTCCATATACATTTGTTAAATCATAGTGTTAATTGATCCCATCCATATGCAAATCATCATGTTCATCTAGCATCTATCCTCATCAATATACCAAATACAGGTCATATTTTTTGCTATGTTGGCATCAAAAACATAGACCCATTATCCGTATCATCGGTTTTGTTGGTGAGGTTTCGCATCCTTTTCAAGTGAAATTCTACAAGCACATAATTGATACCACCTATTTGATATCTATTTCATCATTATGGGTATCCATGTTTTCTATGTATACCTCTGTTGACTGCAAATTATCATTAATAAAACCTCCTGATGATGGGTATTCTCATCAATATCAAGCTCACTGCTCTCATGCGCACCCTCACTATCAGACGTGAGCCTTCCTATCAATGGATGAATTTCACCTCTACTTGGTATTCATTAGGTTTCCAAAAACCTTATCCACCATCATGCTATCAACACCCATCTCCATGGCCCATTCTATGTACACTCTTGGGTACTTGAAAGATGTATGATTGCTTATGTTTTACTTACATGTTGGCATCATACCGTGTGATCCTCTGACATTGATTTTAGTGAAGGGTAATAGTAACTATGGTGCTCACTCTTGCTGAAGGTATGGATGCATATATAATAAAGGGTAACCCATGCATTTGTAATATTCAATTCTACCTTGTTCGATGGATTGAAGATTTCATTGCATAGTCTTGTCTCATTTCTGTCTCAACTTCGAAGTTTCCAACATACATCTAAATCTTCATCTATAAGTCCATGCCTTCAAACCCTATGCTAACTGATCTACGCCAACATGGAAAAATACTATAAAACACATTCCAAGAGATCTCCACGTAGTCATCATCTAATGAGAATTTCTTCTAAAATGCTATGTTAGTAACCATGTCACTCCATTTCCAATCATCGTCTTCAAATATGTGTCATGGTTGTCCATAGCATCCACATTGGTAGCAATCCTAGTGTGCACTCTCCACCAATCTACCACATCCATGTCGTGCTATATTTCATCCACAATGTTGGTGTATGAGGTCCAAATCATCCCTCTGGATCCACATCTTCATTGTAGGTCCCTCTCTGCCAGGTGGGTCTAATTTTGATAGTCTAAGGCCATCCACTTACTTTGATAGGTCCACTCCTTTGTATAACTTGCCATGTGTAATAGAATAAATATAACGTTATTAAAAAATAGGGATATTTGAAAGATTCACATTACCTATATATATATTGTTCTTAGGTATATATATATATATATATATATATATAATTTCTTTTCATTTAATGCAATAAAATTAAAATGTTTGAATTTGAATTAGTTAATTTCAAAAGTTTATATCGATTAAATTCAAACATTATATTTATTGCAAACTACACACTTACGCAACATTGAAGCCTGACCACACCTTAGAGACATTGAAATGAAAACAAGAAGACATAACTTCACGAAGGACCTTGGACTCCACAATAACACTCATGGGGAGAGATATGAAAAAATTAACACTCAAGAAAGACCAAATATCCCTAGAACTCAAAAAAAAATGTGGGTCTCCAATTTTAGGGTTAGTTGTGCAATGGCCACAACAAATGGTGACTCTACTGGAAAATGCTTCTAAGCATTTCGGGTGAAGAACCCAATTCTGTAATTAATGAACCAAAGGCTAGAAAAGTATATACCACTTAGCAACACCCAAAAGGAAAGTTAATTTATTGCTTGCAGAATAAACATGCAAAGCTTGGAATCTAATTTACCTTCAAAATATAAAATTATGTAAAATATGAAATTATAAAATGCCTGTAAAAATAACAACTTTGAATAATTTTTATAATTTTGAAATGGCTTTGAAATGAAATCGAAATTGTTATAAATGAAAAATTAAATATCAGTATTTACACCCATGCATTTGTTTTTGGAGTTTTTATTATTTCAATTTTTATTTTAATCACCGAAGTTTAAAAAAAATTGCAAAAGGGAAGGGTTAGAAAAATAAAAGTAAAAATCTGGAAATGGACTAGAATGCTGAAAATATAAACATGTAAACTATTCTCAGTCTAATGCTACCCTATCTTGTAAAATTGGAGATTGTGAGAGTTTTTGGATGTAACCTTGTATATCCAAAGCTGCATTTGCACATTTCGGAATAAATTAGGTTGAAGCTTCTAAGGAACCAAAATAAAATCCTTGTTTCTAGGTATTCAACAATGCAACCATGAAATGCATTAAACATTGCCTATAAAATTTAAAAATAAAGAAATGAAAAATAAGCACTAAATCAAGATATCTATAAATGATTCTCCTTAGGTCTTGTTTACAAGGTGCAATTTTCTGCTCTATTTTGCATTAAAACAAAAAACAATACAATTCTATTACAATATCTCTAGCATCTTCCATAAAGAGTCCAATCCTTGGCATTGGATAAATTTCCAACCCCATTTCCTTCATTTGAATGAACATTTAACCATTTTCCATTTCTTCTCCACTGTCATTTGTTTCCCTTTCCTCCTTTAGCTGTTCATTTCCTCTTTTCTATTACCTTTAATAATGCCTTGGTTGTTATGATAGTCGTTATGTTTTATCATTTCCATAATAAATAAAATTTAAATTTGCATTTACATGCCATTTTTTAAAATAAGAACACAATAGGAATAAGGTACATTTTATTTTCTTCTTTTATACACCGATGAATTACCACCTGGAAGCTTCCAAGTCACACTTCCTATGCCATGGTGATTCTTCCTCATGTCTTAGGAGCTGAGGTTATCCATTTGTAGGGATGTATACTATGGGGCCAATTCTTGCATGCTAAAAAGCCTCTGCTAGACCTAAATACTGGCTTATCCACTATACTCTACAATGTCTCCACACCTTCCACTGCTCTTTGTATTGTATGGCATGCAATAACCCTATACCTGTTTGTCATGATAATTGTCTGGTTTTTGAAGATCATGTTACCTATCTACATCTACCAACATATTTGTTGCTAATAATTCACTGTGTCATCTTGGACGTGTTCTTCGCAAGCTTCCCTACAGATGGGGAAATTAACCTATTTTATAGTCATTATAAAACATGTTGAGTCATTCATTTCCATCTACATTCGTTAATTTTTAGTGTTAATCTCTCCCATCCATTTTCAAATCGGCATGTTCATCTAGCATCCATCCTCATAAATCTATCGGATATTGATAATTTTTTTTGCTATCTTGGCATAAAAAACATAGACCCATTATCCACATTGTCGATTTTATTTATGAGGCTTCGCAAAATTTTCAAGTGAATTTTTACAAGTGCATAATTGATGCTACATTTTTTATCTCTACTTCATCATTGTGGGTGTCTATTTTTTCTATTTATGCCTCCATCATCTATAAACTATCATCAATTAAACCTCCCAACGATGGGCATTCTCGTCAATATCAAGATCACTGCTCTCACATGCACCCTCACTATCTGGTGTGAGCCTTCCTATCAACGGATGAATTCCATCTCTACCTGGTGTTCATCGAGTTTCCAACAACCTCATCCACCATCATGCTATCGATGCCCATATTCATGGCTCTTTCTATGTACACTCTTGGGTACTTGAAATATGTACAATTGCTTATAATTTTGTTCAATGTTGGCATCAGACCACGTGATCCTTCGACATTTATTTTAGTGAAGGATAATAGTAACTATGGTGCTCAATATTGCTAAAGGTATGGATGTATATAGTAAAGAGTAACCCTACATTTACAATATTCAATTCTACCTTGTTTAGTGGATTGAAGATTGCACTGCGTAGTCCCGTATCATTTTTGTCTCAATTGGGAAGTTCCTAAAATACATCTAAATCTATGTCTGTAAGTCCATGTATTCAAACTCTATGCTAACCTATCCATGTCATCATGGATGGATGCTTTGAAATGTATTCCAAGACCCCTCCACGTAGTCATCGTCCAATGAGAATTTCTCCTAAAATGCTACATCGGTCATCACATCACTCCATTCCTGATCATCATCTCCAAACGTGCATTGTGGTTGTCACAACATCCATGTTTGTAGAAATCCCAATGTATGCTATCCACCAATCTACCACACTCATGTCATGCTCTATTTCAGCTACAATTTTGATGTACAAGATCCAAATCATCCCTGTGGATCTATGTCTTCATTGCATGTCCCTCTCTTCCAGGTGGGTTTGATTCCAATAGTCTAAGGTCATCCACATACTTTGGTAGGTCCACTCATTTGTATAACCTACCATGTGAAACAAAAGAAATATAATGTTATTCTAAAATAAGGATATTTGAAATATTCACATTACCTATATATTTGTTGGAAATTTGAGTTAATTTGAGGTATTTTATGTTGTCATTGATGTCACATGATCATTGATGTCACATTGAGTTTTTGTGGCAAAAGCACTTCATAGATAATCATCTATGATATTTCAAAGAGCATGGATATATACAAGGTTTTTATGAAAACCAAGGCAGGAAATATAAAAGGTTTTATTTAAAACCATGGTGGGCTTATGTGGAAAGGGCTTTTCTTAAAAGCCAAGATGAAATTTTTTTTCATTGAAAAAGGACCTCCGGTGATGAAGATATTAAATTTTAAATTTTGAGTTTAAATTAATGGAGGGCCGACCTATGTGCAATTAATGGAGGTTGGCATACATATATATATGTAAAAGTTTCAATTTATTTAGAAAAGGGGACATATTATATATCGTCGGAAAGCTTATTTCGAGGGCTATTTGACTAACTTATTTAGAAGGATAAATAAGGTGTATGTAAAGAGATATTTCTGATTTTACAAAAGGGTTCCAAAAGTTAATTTTGCCTTGTTCTTTTTCAAGAGGATTAATTCTTTCATGAGGTGACAAGGTATGCAATATTGTGATTTATTTTATTTTATGGTATAAGTGGTTTTGAGAGTGAAAACCTTATGCAATGTTTTGATTTATTTTATTTTATGGTACAAGTGGTTTTAGGAGAGATAAGGAAGTTGTGCAATTAAAGGCCTTGGTTATGATTATTGAAAAGTAGAGTAATGTTGATTATTTTGTGATCTACTAACCCTTGTAAAGATTGGCAAAAGAATTTTGTGATTATGGCAGATTTACAAAGAGGGAAAATGATTATGGGCACATTCTCCTATTTTATTGTTTATGGTGGTTGATTTCTGAAATATCATTGGAGGGAAAATGATTATTTATGGTTTCCTTTTCGAAAGTGGTTCGTTGAATGATTCAAGTTTTTATGAATTGAGAGTTGTGTCTAAACCTTTTTCATAAGCATAGTTGTTTAAGCCCATTGGTTATGAAAGAACTTGAGTTAGAAAAGAACATCAGTATCATTGTTATGTGAGATTTATGGTTGAGCATTTTTGGAAATATTTAAGTTAGTTGATACATACTTGGACTAGAACTGTGTGAGAGAGAGTTGTCCCTTGTGGTGATTGGTTGAGTTGAGTTGATTGAGCCTAGTCAAGTGATGTGTGAAGTGATTGTTCAAGTCCTATGAAACAAACTATTCCATTATTCTGATTTGAGTTGAGAGTAATATTAGAACATATTGAGTCTCTAACAATTATATTTATGCTTCTATGATATTGACTTGACTTGAGTTGATATTGAGATTAGAACATATTGAGTCTCTAACAATTCTCTTTATGCTTCTATGATATTGACTTGATTTGAGTTGAGTTGAGATTGATTTGAGTTGATTTGAGTTGAGATTGAGATTAGAATATATTGAGTCTCTAAAAATTCTCTTTATGCTTCTATAAGTTGATTTGAGTTGAGATTGAGATTAGAACATATTGAGTCTCTAACAATTCTCTTTATGCTTCTATGATTTGAGTTGAGTTGATATCATTGTGGATCATTATTGTCATCCATTGAAGAGTACATTGCCATTCATTTTTGAGTTCATATTTGAGCTTTGCCTTGATATATTTGTGGATGATATTTGAGTGCTACTTGAGCATGATTGATTGAGCCTGTGAGAAGGCATTTGTGGATAGTTTTGAGAAATATTTGTGGATAGTTTTGGGATAGATTTGTGGACAAGTTTTGGGACAGTTTTGTGGAAATATTTGTGGACAGAGTTTAGAGCAGCTTTAGGCAAGTTCTTGGTGAGCTTGCTAGAAAAGATTTGGGCAAATTCTTGGTGAGATTGCTAGAGCAAAATTGGGAAAGTTCTTGGTGATCTTGCTAGAGCAGATTTGGGCAAGCTATTGGTGAGCTTTCTTGACCATATTTGGACAAGTTCTGTGTGATATTGTTAAGTAGGTTTTTTGTGAGCCTATTGAGCAGGTTCTTAGTGAGGCTATTGATAGATATTTGGAGGTGATAAAGTATAGAGGATAGAGTCTCAATGGATAGAGATCCAGTAGTCAACATAGTTGAATACAGACTTGAGTGAGGAGTCTTCAAGTGGAGAGAGGTCCACCAGTTAGTGCAACAGAGAGACAAAGTCTTCTAGAATATCACATAGCCAGAGTATAAGGGGAAAGAGTTCTATTGTAGAAGAGAACCATGAACTTAAGATTAGGGGATCAACATATCCTTTGGACAGATATCCATAAATATTGTAATTGGGAGTGATTCCCAAATATATTGATTGAGAAAGTTTTAGTAAAATATTTTCTTTGTGTAGTAGCCCACATTGGGTGAACCACGTAAATTGTGGTGTCTCTATTGTGTATGGTATTTTGTGCATTGCTTTGATTACTGCTATTGATACCGCTATCTATACACAACATAATATTGAATTGGAAGAAAAAGTATAAAGTGGTCTTATACTGTTCACCCCCCCTCTTAGTATAATTTTGTGTTCCTCTATATATATATATAGGTATAGGCAATTATTATATTTTTTGTCTTATTTTATTTATTTTTGTTTTTAAGTATATATATATATATATATATATATATATATATATATATATATATATATATATATATACTTTTTATCATTTTCTTATTTTATTTATACATATTATATATGAATATATAATATGTATAAATACACACACACACACATACACAAATATATCTCTCTCTATATATATTTTATTTCTTTTCATTTTATGCAATTAAATTTTAATGTTTGAATTTGAATTAGTTAATTTCAAAAGTTTATATCAATTAAATTCAAACATTAAATTTAATGCAAACTACACACTTAAGCAACATTGAAGCCTAACCAAACATTAGACACATTGAAACTAAAATAAGAAGACATAACTCCACGAAGGACCTTGGACTCCACAATGACACTCATGGGGAGAGATATGACAAAATTAACACTCAATAAAGACCAAAACTCACCAAAATTAAAACTAAAATGTGGGTCCCAAATTTTGGAGTTAGTTGTGTAATGGCCTCAACAAGTATACCTATAAGTAGTTATAGTTGACCTCCTTTGGCATAAGAAATCCTATAACAAGTAGCTAAAATAAACAAGTACATGGAAAGACAACTATATACAAGTACTAAGTTCCAAGAGACACTTAAACTCATATCCTTAATGGAAAAATCATGGGTATAGCAACTTAGGAGAGAATGCAAAGACCTAGTCAAGAAATTGAGAAAATCCTATATGTCTAGAGGAACCTCTAAGTTTGCAAGGATAATTTGATATTATTAAAAACACAAGTTTAGGAAATGGATAAGGAAATTCAAGGGTTATTTTCTGTTATAATTTTTGACATATTTGATAAAAAAAATATGTCTTGGATGACAACATAATAGAAGCTATATTCAAAGAGGAGAAAAACTAAGTTTACTAAGGAGATGCAACCAAAACCTATGAGAAATTAGAGCTAATATATGCCAAGCTATAACATCTAGCTAGAGAATAGAAGGATATTTTAGAAAATATCCATTTGAAGACCTAACAAGTGAATCAAAATATTTCACCTTAATCCACTTTCCAAGAGATGCAGAATGATAAACATTTCTAATATTACTACCACAAAATATTGAATAATGAGAACCAATTTTTATACAATTTTGTAATTAAGGTCTTAATATTATGACTCCATGCTAAAAGATAATACATTGACACTACTATAGGATTTAAAAATTTTAAAAGAACATGCAATAGAGAAAATAGATAATAGATACCTCAAATTTTTTTCCAAAATTTGGCTAAGTATGGCATAGGTACCAATTCACTTGCAAAAGAGTTTGATTGGCTCCAAGGAGCACAATTTTTTCTAAGGAGTGATTCACTTAGGAAAAGAACATTTATCCACTTATATAGCAATTGATTTTCTCCCATAAGTGAGAAATTCATTTGCTAACCAGAGAAAATTACTCAAATAGCAACAAAGATAAAATTGAAGGTGTAAATCCCAATGCAAATATTTTGAAAAGAAATATTTTGGTATGTAGCAACAAACTAAGTTAGTTTGCAAGCCTTCTAAGACTATTAACAAAATAATTAAATGTATGTAATATTTAGTGGTATATTATTTGCTAAATATTCTCTCAAATATTTATTTTTAGTGGGAGTAAATATTTAATTATACACTTTTCTACTATGATTAAACCCATATTTGCTTTGAATCACTCATACCCTTAAAATTTAATGCATTTTTTATTTCCATATTTTACTTCTCTACACTTTAATTTTTACATTTTACTTTCAATGCAAGTTAGTGTAGGTTGCATAGGAGTATTCCATGAGAATGGAAGATGGCATAAATATAGAGGTTGGGAGAAGCCATTATCAATCTCTTCCAACTCTGTTGAAACTAATTTTAGGGTGCAAAGGTTAAATTAGAAGTCAAGACAATTACTTGGTTTAACAATAGCCTTACAACAATGACTAACATATGCACACCTAAAGTTAGGGTGGGTGTAGAGAAATATAGTAGGGATTAGGATGTACACATCACACTATTCCCACTAAATAACATCGTACATGGATGCAAAGGTTCCTAAAACTCGGTCCTATTTTTGTATAGGCTACTTTTATAGTTATAGCCCCTATATTTTGATGTATCATAGAAAATTTTTGTATCCATGATGGAAACTATAGTTGTGTACCATAGGATTCTATAGAAACCTAATTTTAGAACACTTAGCTAACTCATAAGTTCACCAATTCCATCTATTTAACTCTTCAAACTAGCCCTCTAATAATTTGAATTAAATATACCTTCTTCATGCCTAAATATGACACATTTAATAATCCAAAAGTATGGGAATATTTAGGTATTACTATCTCTTACAATTATTCATAAAGTTATAAAAATACCACCATTATAATAGGCTCAAAAATAGCTTTCCAATAAGTATATATATTTCTATTCTCCTGTAATAATCAATACCTCAAAATTTAACAAAATTTCACTTAGGCAGTGTTTGCAATGAAATCATCACTACTTGCAATAATTTTACAAGCAATGAAATCACCATTGCAAAAAAAAATTTCATATAATTTGGTTTTATCATTTAATTTTAACTTTTACCACCCATTTTTGACTTGCAATAGTCAAATAAACAATATTGTTGGTGATAAAGTTGCTATAGTGATTTTATCAATAGCAATTTTGTCTTAACAAGTAAAAAATCTCAAAATATCAAATTCTCTACCGTTATCAAGTTGTTCACCATTAATGAACCTAATATCACCTGTCATATGTAGTCCTATGTAGCTAAACACCAAATCCAAAGTTTATAATTTTGAATATCTTCCTCTATCCTCCTTTCAACCATTTTAAATCTTACCTTCCTCCATTTTATCCTCATTAAATGCAATTAACCTCTCCAAAGGCCATGAATATCTATAAATTAAGGTCTTGGGATGGCCTTCATAGGAACAACATCATGCTAAAAAAAATTGTCAATTTTCTTTGTCATTGCTCAATTTCTTATTGCTTCGATTATCTTCATATACGCATTTAAGGAGATCCACACTTGGGGTAAGAAAAAGAACCAAATTGTATTTCTTTGGGTTGTTGTTCTCTTCCTTTCTCATCTTAGTACTTTTAATTTTATGCTTTATTTTACTAACACATGTATGATTAATTCATGATTGTCATTATTTTACTTGGTATTTGATCATTTTGTTATGGTGCTTACATCCGAGGTTAATAGTTTTTTTTGCAAGTGAATAAACACCTATTTTATAGCATTTTTGAGTCATTCATTAGGGAAATTATTTTATAGACATCTCTTAGACATATCCACATCCCCATATTCATAATTTTCCCATTTTAGCTCCCAGATTATCCTCTCAAAATGAAATCATTGCCTCTCAGTTTTACGCTGCAATTTTGTCACTTTTGGTTTTTGATAGAGAGGTTACACGTCTAACTCATTTTCTATAGGTAAAATAATTTATTGGCATCATAATATGCTTTTGCACATGTTCTTAGATTTTGATAATATCTATATTTTGTTTCCCTTTATCTTTCATTGTAGAGTGAAATCACTATCGCAAGTGGAAATTTCATTCTACATAAAATTTTACCTAATATTTATTCCCAAACCTTAGTCTTATAATATATATAATCCACTCACACTACTTCCAAATTAATACACTCTCCATTGGGTATTCAAGTGGCACAAGTGTAGCTTGGCATCACCATAGACCACCACTAATCATGATTTCACTTGGATGGAGGGATGATCAAGATTCACACTAGTTGTTAACATTGCTTAGAAAGTCATATTATTTAGTTTTAAGGATAAAAAAATTGTGATGGGGGTGGAATGTTAGGTACTTAAGGATAGTAATATGGGGATATAATATCATATTGTATAGTTGGCATGAGATATAAATAAACCAGTCTCTATTTATAGGAAATTATATTATAATAATGAGTGGGATAATGATAGAATTATGCCTTTTCCAAAATAGCACAAGAGGATGATTATAAAATCTTATTTTATGTTGCCAAATTTATTGACTTGAAACTTTCATATAGTATAATAAAACATACAACATGACACAAAGCTCAATTTTCAAAATGAAACATAACCCTTTTGATAAGACATCAATAGACTCCTTATATGTGAAGAGCAAAAGACCCTAACAAACTAAATATAAAAAAATAGTAAATACAAAATCAAAGTAAAAAAGAAGAAGATAACAGATACACACATAACACAATATTTCACCTAGGAAACCTTTAAGGGAAAAACCTAGCACAATAATATATCCTTATTCTATAGACTTAACCATCTTCAATAAAATAATGTTCATCTCTCATATTTCCTCAATCCCTAATGCAAGGGCAATTAAATAACTTCACAAGAATGAATTTTACAATACCATGGGTGAAAAACCATGTTTAACCCTAAACAACCCATACATATTTAAAAATAGCTTAAAAACCCCTAAAACTTCTATCAGGGATTACTGCCCCTAAAACTCGATAGAAATACATGGAGAGTGTCCAATAATTTTTTGATTTAACACCACCATAATAATATGGAAAATATTTAACATATTTCCAACATCCTCTCACTTTTTGAATACTTTCCATAGGGACCAAAAAATACCATTATCAACTCTCAACAACCATGCCCATAGATCTTCTACACAAAGAAATTTTTTGAGCAAGTATAGCTTTTGTCAATGAATCGGTAGCATTATTATCTGTATCAACTTTCTCCAGAATCACCCAATTCTCTTCAACCACCTCTCTCTCAAAATAGTACTTGATATCAATATGTTTTGATCAATCATGAAAACTAGGATTGTTGGCCAAAAATATTGCACTCTAACTATAATTGTCAATTCTCATAGTCTTCTATTTAAGACCAAATTTTGAACACCTCTATAGCCATGCTGCTTCTTTACAGGCATGAGTTACTATAATGTAATTTACCTTTGTTGTGGATAAAGCAATCACTCATTTGTTTTTACTCATACAACTTACCACCCCTCCAAATAGTTTGAACACATAAGAACTCATGGATCTTCTCTTATCAAGATCTCCAATCTAGTTAGCATCCACAAAAAAATGTAGATTTACAATATTACTATCTCTAGATTTCCCTTGGTAACAAATAACATAATCTAAAGTTCCACACAAGAATCTGAAGATCCTCTTTACTAGTCCAATGTTCCTTTCCTGGATTAGACATATATATGTGAACTACTCCCATTGCATGTGCAATATCAGGTCTATTACATACCATTGCATACATCAGACTACCAAAAATACTAGCGTAAGGAATATGATGCATTTATTCAATTTTCTCATATGTATTAGTATATGTTTCAGCATATAACTTGTAACAAACAAGATATATAGTACATAATGGTTTATAATCATGCATCCTAAACCTCTATAGTATGAAGTCAAAATATTTTCTTTGATTTAAGTGTAAATTTCTATTTGCATGATCCCTTATTATTTCCATGTCCAAATTAAATTTTATAGCATGCAAATCCTTCATGTCAAATTTAGAATATAATTGAGATTTTAGTAACTTTATCATCTCCTTATTGTTACCAATTAACAACATGTCATCCACATACAAAACAATGATAAAAAAAATTTCACCTTATTGCTTAAAGTACACACACAAATCTACTTTACTTTTTCCAAACCCAAGTGTCAAAACAAACCTATCAAATTTTTGTTTCCACATTCTTGGAGATTGATTCAAGATGTAAAGAGATGTTTTCAACTTGCATACCAAGTCCTCCTTACATTTTATCCTAAAGCATTCAAGTTTTGACCTATATATATTTTCATCGAGTTCACCATGTAGAAATGTTGTCTTTATATCCATATGTTCTATTTCAAGATCAAAAGCAACAAAAATAGCCAATAGAAATATAATTGAATTTAGTTTAGCCACAAGAGAAAAATCTCACCAAAGTCAATTCCCTCAACTTGAAAAAATCATTTTGCTACTAGGAAAGCCTTGTACTTCTCCAAATTTCCTTCTACATTATACTTCTTCTTGAATACCCACTTACAACCAATAGGTTTTCTTCTAGGGGGTAATTTCACCAAGTCTCAGATCTTATTTTTGTCCATGGACTCCATTTCTTCTCCACAACCCTTTTCCAAGACTTATTCTCACTTGATTGAAGTGCATCCTTTACAATATTGGGTTTTTCATTAGTAACTAAAATGTTAAATGTAGAACAAATATTTGAAGGGCTATACCTTTCTGGGAGTCTTATCACTCGATATTATCTTCTCAAAATTGGAGTTCTAGGTTTTGTATCTTTATCTTCCTCACCTTCTTCCTCTAAATTCTCCTCTTTAGACTCTCTCTATAGTTCTTCTTCTGTAGCACAATGTTCTACCACATGTTCTTCCTCCTATTCCAAATTTTACTTGAACTATTTTAGTCTTTGCTTGATTTCATTTCCTCTTTCAAAACCCATTTTATTTATCTAAATATCACATTACGAACGTAAACAATATTTTGTGTTTCTTTTCCATAACTTATATTCTTTAACACAAATATTATAACCCATAAATATATATTTTTTAGATTTAGAGTCTAGCCTAGCCCCTTTCTATTTTGGTACATACATATAAGCATCACAACCACAAACATTTATATGAATGGGAGAGAATTTATTACCTCTCCACACTTCTTGTGGAGTCTTGTACACCAAATCTAAGGTAGGAGATCTATTTATGAGGTAACAAGAAGTTAACATGGCTTCTGCCTAGAGTTTCCTTTCTAACCCTACACAACTTAGCATGCTTCTAGACTTATCCACCATTGTTCTGTTCATTTATTTTGTAATTCCATTCTATTATGGAGTATACACAGTTGTTTTCTACCTTTCTATTCCATAGTCCTTGCAAAACTACTCAAACTAATTAGAGAAATACTCACCACCATTTTCACTTCTCAAAACCTTATATTTTTCTCTATTTGATTTTCTACAAGAGCCTTAAACTCTTTAAATTTATTGAAATTTGTTTTACAAAAAATATACCCAAGTATTTCTTGAAAACTCATCTATAAATGTAACAAAATAAATAGATTTACGTAGTGATGGTACTTTTACAGGTCCAAACACATCACTATGAACTAGATACAAAATTCTTTAAGATCATGTAGCACTACTAGGAAACTTGACTTGGGTTTGTTTTCCAAAAACATAATGCTCACAAAAAACAAAATTTAATGGCCAATCAAAAATTATTTTAGCCATTCCTTTCATTTTTAATGTTTGAAGGCCTTTCTCACCAATATTCCCCATGCATTTATGCCACAAAATTATATTCCATATAGAAATACTCAGAGCCACTTCTACCATAATATTTTCCTCTGCAATTGAAGTTTTACTGCAATTAATACTTATAGTGCTAACATCAAGTCTAAACAAATTTCCTATACGAACTCCCCTTTCCAACAATAACACTCCACAAACAATTTTTTAGCTATCCTTATTGAATACCATGGCCACATAAACATCATTCATCTTACTCGAGGATATCATATTCCTTTCCAAATCAAAAATACGTAGCACACAAATAAGGGTTTTAATTCTTCCATATTTTAACTTCAACTTGACTCTTCCTTGATCAATTATTTTATATGTCAAATTATCTCCCAAGAATTCACCTCTATTTATCTTTTCATATTCACATAACCCCTTCTTATGAGGATTCATATTAAAGGAAGACCCTGAGTCAATCATTCATGAGTTATTCATTCTACATTTTTGATTTTCATTTCTATAGAATTTCCTTCATCAGATGATTGTCTATTATTAGCCTTTTTAGATCTATAGTCTCTTTTATAATGCCTTATTTTACCACACTTCTAGTATTTCCTATTTTTTGGAGCAACAAATTTACCCCTAGATATTGATTTCCTTTCTCTTGATTTCTTTTACTTCATTTTTTAGAATGACCTCTCAAAACCAATGCATCCTTCCGATGATAATCCTTAGAATATTTTTGTATCATTTCATTAGATAGTAATGTTCCTACTATATCCTCTACTTTTAATGTAGAAGTAATATTGGTGATAGCCATAACTAAGTTATCCCATGAATTAGGTAATGGATAAAGTAAAGTAATACACTTTTTCCTCTTCATCCATTTTTACTTCAACAAAGTTTAATTGACTTACCATAGTGTTAAAAAAATTCACATGTTGAGCCATAAAGTCATCATCATTCATTCGAAGCAAATACAACTTCTTTAGGAGAAAGAGATTACTTATCAATGACTTTATTTGATGCAATATTCTTAGCTTATCCCATAACAACTTTGTTGTGGTCTATGTTGATACATTCAACAATACCAAATCAGATAAGCATAATCTGATAGAAATCCTTGCCTTCCTATAAATTTTCAACCAATCCTCATTTATAATTGATGTTGGTTTTATTTCTAAGACTACAATCCACTAATTTCTATCAACCAACAGATCCTCCATATTGAGTTTCCATAGCTCAAAATTCTATCCATTAAATTTTCAATCTCTACCTATGTGCTTCTCATCATTTTCCTTCACCTATATTCATCTATATACAAATCCCACTCAAGAATTAATTTATCATAGGGTTGAAACCCTTACTATTCAAACAAAGTTAAAACCTATCTCTGATACCAAATGAAGAGCAAAATGCCTCAATAAACTAAATCTAGAAAATAGTAAATACAAAATCAAAGGAAAAAGAAGAAGAAGATAATAAATACACACATAACACAATATTTCACCTGGGAAACCCTTATAGGAAAAAAACCCAGCACGATAACATCTCCTTACTGTATAAACTTAATTATCTCCAATACAATAGTATTCATATCTTATCCCTCTTCAAACATTGATGCAAGTAAAATTAAATAACAACACAAGAACGGGTTTTACAATACCATAGGAAAAAAACCATGGGTTCAAATATTTAATCCTAAACAATCTATATGGGTCTAAAAATAACTTTAAAACCCTAAAAATTATGTCGGGGGTTGTCACCCCTAGACCTCGATGAGAATACATGGAGAGTGTCCAATAAATTTTTGAGTTAAATCCACCATAATAACATGGAAAATATTCAACATATTTCCAAAAATGTGAAACATAATTATCACATATTTAATTTGATATGTAGATAATAAAATCACTTTGAACATCTTCTAAATTCACTTTTAATATCTTATTATTAAGGAACATTTTTTTATGACTTGAATCACTTTTATAAGTGGTATTTTTTAATACATTTTGCACCTAAAAAAAATACTTTACTTCAAGTTGTTTGAAACTCATTAATTACCATCATTTTGACAATTGAATACTTTTTTCTCTTGCACATAAGTAAAATATTTTTCTTTATGATCATCTTCCACTCATTTGCTATTCAATTTCTTGAAGGCACTCCAATTAAGAACTAACAACCTTTTGTCTTATTAATGAGGAAGCAAGATACATGATATGAAATAAAATTCCAAGAAGAAAATAAGATCTCCACACATAAAACAAAGCTTAAAACTAGCCCCCACAAGAACATATCAAAAAAATATTTTATTACTTTTATTCATAAAAATATTAGAAAAACATCGCCGCTATAATGGGATAAAAAAGAGCTTTCCAATGAGTATATATATTTTTATTCTCTTGTAATAATCAATGCCTCAAAATTTGAAATAATATCACCGAGGCTGTGTTTGCAATGAAATCGTCACTACTGGCAATAATTTTGCAAGCAATAAAATCACCATTGCCAACAAAAATTTCATATAATTTGGTTTTTCCATTTAATTTTAACTTTTACCACCCATGTTTGACTTGCAATAGTTAAATCAACAAAATTTTTGGTGATAAAGTTGCTATAGTGATTTTATCGATAGCAATTTTGTCTCAACAAGTAAAAAATATCAAAATATCAAATTCTCTATCACTCTCAAGTTGTCCACCATTAATGAACCTAATGCCACCTATCATATGTAGTCCTATGTAACTAAACGCCAAATACAAAGTTTATGATTTTGAAGGTATTTCTCTTTCCTCCTTTCAACCATTTTAAAATCTTACCTTCCTCCATATTATCCTCATTAAATGCAATTATCCTCTCCCAAGGCCATGAATATCTATAAATTAAGGCCTTGGGATGGCCTTCCTAGGAACAACTTCATGCTAAAAAAACTTTATCAATTTACTTTTTCATTGCTCAACTTCTTATTGCTTTGATTGTGTTCATATATGCATTTAAGGATATCCACACTTGGGGGCAAGAAGAAGAACCAAATTGTATTTCTTTGGGTTGGTTCTCTCTTCCCTTATCATCTTAGTACTTTTAATTTTATGCTTTATTTTACTAACACATGTTTGATGAATTCAAGAATTGTCATTATTTTACTTGGTATTTGATCATTTTGTTATGGTGCTTACCTCCTAGGCTAATATTTTATTTTAAAAGTGAAAAACCACCTATTTTATAGCATTTTTCAGTCATTCATTAGGTAAATTATTTTTTAGACATATCTTAGATATATCCACACCCCCAAATTCATAATTCTCCCCTTTTGTATCCTAGATTAGCCTCTTAAAATGAAATCATTACCTCTTAGTTATAGGTTGCAATTTTGTCATTTTTGGTTTTTGATAGAGAGGTTACATGTCTAACTCATTTTCTATAGGTAAACTCATTTATTGGCATCATACTATGCTTTTGCACATATTCTGCTTAGATTATGATAAGATCTATATTTTGTTTCCCTTTATCTTTTATTGTAGAGTGAAATCAGTATCACAAGTGGAAATTTCATTCTACATAAAATTTTGCCTAATATTAAACCCCAAACCTTAGTCTTATAATATATACAACCCACTCACACTACTTCCCAATAAATACACTCTCAATTGGATATTCAAGTGGCACAAGAGTATCTTGGCATCACCACACACCACCACTAATCAAGATTTTACTTGGATGGAGGGATGATCAAGATTTGAACTAGTTATTAACATTGCTTAGCAAGTCATATTATTTAGTTTTGAGGATAAAACATTTTAATGGGGGTGGAATGTTAGTTACTTAAGGATATTAATATGAGGATATAATATCGTATTGTATAGTTGACATGAGCTATAACTAAACCAAACTCTATTTATAGGAAATTATATTATAATAATTAGTGGTATAAGGATAGGGTTATACATTTTTCAAAATAGCACAAGAGGATGATTATCACATCTTATTTTAATATTGCCAAATTTATTGACTTGAAACTTTCATAGATTATAATAAGACGTACAACATGACACAAAGCTTAATTTTCAAAATAAAACATAACCCTTTTGATAAGACATCAATAGACTCCTTATGTGTGAAGAGTAAAAGGCCCTAACAAATTAAATCTAAAAAATAGTAAATATAGAATAAAAGGAAAAAAGAAGAAGATAACAGATACACACATAACATAGTATTTCACCTAGGAAACCCTTACGATAAAAAACCTAGCACAATAATATCTCCTTATTGTATAAACTTAACCATATCCAATATAATAATGTTCATTTATTATCTCTCTTCAAGCCCTGATGCATGTGTAATTAAATAACGTCACAATAATAAATTTTACAATACCATGGGTTCAGATATTTAAACCTAAACAACCCATACTAGTCTAAAAATAACTTAAAAACCCCTAAAACTTCTATCAGGGATTACTGCCCCCAAAAATCTATAGAAATACGTGGAGAGTGTCCAGTACCTTTTTGATTTAACCCCACTAGAATAACATGGAAATATTTAGCATATTTCCAACATCCTCTCACTTGTTGAATACTTTCCATAGGGACCAAAAAACTACCATTGTCAACTCTAAACAACAACCTTGCCCATAGATCTTATACACCAAGAAATTTTTTGACAAGTATAGATTTTGTTAATGATTTAGTAGCATTATTCTTTGTATCAACTTTCTCTAGCATCACCCAATTCTCTTCAACCACCTCTCTCACAAAATGGTACTTGATATCAATATATTTTGATCGATCATGAAAACTAAGATTGTTGGCAAAAAATATTGCACTCTAACTATCACTATCAATTCTCATAGCCTTTTTTTTAAGACCAAATGTTGAACACAACCTCTATAGCCACACTACTTCTTTACATGCATGAGTTGCTACAATGTACATAACCTCTATTGTGGATAAAGCAATCATTAATTGTTTTTTACTTATACAACTTACTACTCGTCCAAATAGTTTGAACACATAGGCACTCATGGATCTTCTCTTATTAGGATCTCTACTCTAGTTAGCATCCAAAAAACATTGTAGATTTATAATAATACTATCTCTAGATTTTCCTTGGTAACAAATAACATAATCTAAAGCTCCATGCAAGAATATGAAGATCCTCTTTACTAGTGCAATGTTCCTTTCTTGGATTAGATATATATGTGAACTTATCCCATTGTATGTGCAATATCAGGTCTAGTACATACCATTGCATACATCGAACTACCAACATTGCTAGCATAAGGAACATGATGTATTTCTTCAATTTTCCCATATGTATTAGGATATTATTCAGCAGATAACGTTTAACCAAAAAGATATAAAGTACATACTGGTTTAAAATCATGCATCCTAAACCTCTATAGTATAATTCAAAATATTTTCTTTGATTTAACCACAAATTTTTA
The DNA here is from genome assembly GCA_028583015.1 of Wollemia nobilis. Classification (NCBI taxonomy): domain Eukaryota; kingdom Viridiplantae; phylum Streptophyta; class Pinopsida; order Araucariales; family Araucariaceae; genus Wollemia; species Wollemia nobilis. Next base: position 2,122,043 of record JAQPPZ010003395.1, read on the forward strand.
TTTGTAAGATCCCTTATTTTTTCCATACCCAAAATAAATTTTGTAGCACCCAAATCCTTCATGTCAAATTTAGAAGATAATTGAGATTTTAGTAACTTTATCATCTCCTTATTGTTACCAATTAACATATCATCCATGTATGAAACAACGATAAAAAAAATTTCACCTTCTTGCTTAAAGTACACATAAATATACTTTGCTTTTTCCAAGCCCAGGTGTCAAAATAAACCTATCAAATTTTTGTTTCCACATTCTTGGAGATTGCTTCAAGCTATAAAGAGACTTTTTCAACTTACATACCAAGTCCTCATTACCTTTTATCCTAAAGCATTCAAGTTGTGACCTATATATTTTTTCATCAAGTTCACCATGTAGAAATGTTGTCTTTATATCCATCTATTCTATTTCAGGATCAAAAGCAACAAACACAACCAATATAAATCTAATTAAAGTTAGTTTAGCCATAGGAGAAAAATCTCACCAAAGTCAATTCCCTCAACTTGAAAAATCCTTTTGCTACTAGGCGAGCCTTGTACTTCTCTAACTTTCCTTCTACATTGTACTTCTTCTTGAATACCCACTTACAACCAATAGGTTTTCTTCTATGTGGTAATTCCACCAAGTTCCACATCTTATTTTTATCCATGGACTCAATTTCTTCTCCATATCCCTTTCTAAGACTTATTTTCACTTGACTGAAGTACATCCTTTATAGTATTGTATTATTCATTAGTAATTGATGTTAAATTTAGAACAAAGATTTGATGGGCTATACATTTATGGGAGTCTTCTCACTTGATATTATCTCCTCAAACTTGGAGTTCCAGGTTTTGCATCTTCAGCTTCCTCCTCACCATATTCCTCTAAATTTTCCTCTTTAAAATATTTTTGTATTTTCTCTTCTGTAGTACCATGTTGTACCATAGGTTCTTCCTCCTGTTCTAATTTTACTTGAAATATTTTAGGTTCTTTGCTTGATTGTATTTTCTATTTTGAAACCCCTTTTGTTTATCTAAAGATCACATTACGACTATAAACAATCTTATGTTTTTCTAGGTTTCATAAATTATATCCTTTAACACCCATACTATAACCCATTAATATACATTTTTTATATTTATAGTCTAACCTAGTCCCTTTCTCTTTTGGGACATACATATAAGCATTGCAACCAAAAACCCTTATATGACTAGGAGAGGGTTTCTTACCACTCCACGCTTCTTGTGGAGTCTTGTCCACCAAAGTTGAGGTAGGAGATCTATTGATAAGGTAACAAGCAGTTAACATGGCTTCTACCCATAATTTCCTTTCTAACCCTACACCACTTAGCATGCTTCTAGCCTTATCCATCAATGTTATATTCATCTATTCTGTAACTCCATTCTATTGTGGAGTATAAAGAGTTGTTTTCTACCTTTCTATTCCATAGTCCTTGCAAATATACTCAAATTCATTAGATAAATTCTCACCACCATTTTCACTTCTCAAAACCTTTATCTTTTTATCTATTTTATTTTCTACAAGAGCCTTAAACTCTTTAAATTTATTGAAATTTGTTTTGTAAAAAATATACCTAAGTCTTTCTTGAAAATTCATCTATAAATGTAACAATATAAATAGATTTACCTAATTATGGTACTTTTATAGGTCCAAAAATATCACTATGAACTAGATGCAAATTTCTTTAAGATCTTGTAGCACTACTAGGAAACTTGACCCGAGTTTCTTTTCCAAAAACATAATACTCATAAAAAAAAAAATTTAATGGCCAATCAAAAATATCTTCAGCCATACCTTTTATTTTTAATGTTCGAAGACCTTTCTCACCAATATTCCCCATGCATTGATGCCACAACATTATATTCACTATAGAAATACTCAAAGCTGCTTCTACCATAATATTCTCCTCTTCAATTGAAGAGTTATTGCAATCAATACTTACAATGCTAACCTCAAGTCTAAACAAAGTTCTTGTATAAACTCCCCTTACCAACACCAAGACTCCAAAAACCATCTTGTAGCTATCCTTATTGAATACCATGGCCACACCAATATCATTCATTTTACTCGTTAATATCAAATTTCTTGCCAAACCCAAAATATGTAGCACACCAAGAAGGATTTTAATTCTTCCATATTTTAACCTCAACTTGACTCTTCCTTGACCTATTCTTTTATCTGTCAAATTATCTCCCAAGAAGACTTCACCTCTATTTATCTTTTCACATTCATAGAACCCCTTTCTATGAGGATTCATATTAAAGGAAGAACCTAAGTCAATCATCCATGAGTTATGGTATTCACTTGAGCATGTTGTGTCTAAGAATAAGTCCTTTGAATCTACATTTGTGGTCTTCATTTCTATAGAAGTTCCTTCATTAGATGATCGACTATTATTTGTCTTTTTATATCTATTGTATCTTTTATAATGCTCTATTTTACCACACTTCTAGTATTTCCTCTTTTTTGGAGCAACAAATTTATCCCTAGATCTTGATTTCCTTTCTCTTGATTTCTTTTTACTTATTTTTTGAGAATGAACTCTCAAAACCAATGCATCTTTCTGATGATAATCCTTAGAATATTTGTGTATCATTTCCTTAGATAGCAATGTTCCTACTATATCCTTTACTTTTAATGTAGAAGTAATATTGGTGATAGCCATAACTAAGTTATCCCATGAATCAGGTAATGGAGAAAGTAAAGCAATACATTTTTTCCTTTTCATCCATTTTTACTTCAATAAAGTTTAATTGACTTATCATAGTGTTAAAAGTATTCAGATGTTGAGCCATAAAGTTATCATCATTCATTCAAAGCAAATACAACTTATTTAGGAGAAAGAGTTTATTTATCAATGACTTTTTTTGATACAATATTATTAGCTTATCCCATAATAATTTTTTTGTGGTCTTTGTCGATACATTCAATAATACCAAATTAGATAAGCATAATATGGTAGAGCTTCTTTCCTTCCTATCAATATTCAACCAATCCTCATCTATCATTGATGTTGGTTTTATTTCTAAGACTACAATCCACTAATCTCTATTAACCAACATATTCTCCATATTGAGTTTCCATAACTCAAAATTCTATCCATTAAAATTTGTAATCTCTACTTGTGTGTTTCTTGTCATTTTCCTTCACCTAGATTCTTCTATATAACTCCCACTTAAGAATTAATTTATCACAGGGTTGAAACCCTTACTCTTCGAACAAAGTTAAAACGTAGCTCTGATACCAAATGAAGAATAAATGGCCTCGATAAACTAAATCTAGAAAAATGATAAATACAAAATCAAAGAAAAAAAAAGATAATATATACACACATAACACAATATTTCACATGGGAAACCCTTATAAAAAAACCAGCACAATAATATCTCCTTATTGTATAAACTTAATTTTCTCCAATACAATACTATTCATCTTTCATCTCTTCAAACCTTGATGTCAGTGCAATTAAATAAAAACACAAGAACAAGTTTTAAAATACCATAGGAAAAAAATATGGGTTTAAATATTTAACCCTAAACAACCCATATGGGTCTAAAAATAACTTTAAAACTCCTAAAAGTTCTATCGGGGGTTTTCACCCTTAGACCTCGATGAGACTACATGGAGAGTGTTCAGTACCTTTTTGAGTTAACCCCGCCAGAATAACATGAAAAATATTCAACATATTTCCAACAATGTGAAACATAATTATCACATATTTGCTTTGATATGTAGATAATAAAATCACTTTGAACGTCTTCTAAATTCGCCTTTAATATATTAATTATTAAGGAACATATTTTATGACTTGAATCACTTTTTATAGTGGTTTTTTTATACATTTTACACCTAGAAAAAATATTTTATTTCAAGTTGTTTGAAACTCATTAATGACCATCATTTTGACCATTGAATACTTTTTTTTTTAAAGTGAAAAACCCCTTGTGGGGCCGCCCTGGTCTGAGAGACCACAAACAGGGGGTTCTACACCATCAAAGTCACCTAAGAGTCGCACCCAGCCCTACCCGCACCAACATTATCAATTAGATTTTGGGTAACCAATTCAACTTTTTTGGTAGGGTGGAGATTCGAACCTGGGACCTCCCTTGGAGGATTTCCCTCTCCTCTCCAAATCACCTACAACACCTGGGTTCATTGAATACTTTTTTCTCTTGCATATAAGTAAAATATTTATTTTTATGAACACCTTCCACTCATTTGTTATTTAATTTCTTGAAGGCATTGCACTTAAGAACTAACAACCTTTCATCTTATTAATAAGGAAGCAATATACATGATATGAAATAAAATTCCAAGAAGACAATAAGATTCCCACACATAAAACAAGTCTTAAAACTAGCCCCCACAAGCACATATCAAAAAAATATTTAATTACTTTTTATTTGATTTGGAGTTGACATGCTTATGAGCCAAACACAATATGAGTTGAATCTAAGAAAGATATTTTATTAAGGTTCCAAGAAATAAATTTTAGATCTTAAAAAATATCCTCGTAGAGATTGCAACTTGAAGTTGATTGAAAAAAAATCACATAAAAAGTTGGCTTCAAAAATCAAAACTTCTAGCATAAAATCAAATCTCACAAATATTTCTTCTAATGACATCTTTTATAATAGAAAGTCTTCAATTTACAGATTACATTTAAAAAATTGGAAAATTAGTTGGGAGGGTTAATTAGTTGGGAGTGATGAGTTCCATATAGTAGGATAAGGTTTTAATGCCTTGGTAAACCTTAAAGGTCGAATGGTATGATATCAAATGGTTAAATTCCTTAAGAAGAGACTCAAGTTCAAATCTTACCAAGCATTATATGAATAATTGTCAAGTTGTTATACTATCACTATATAGTTATGATGTAATATGAGTAGAGCTTGTTTAATCCTATATCACTAATTAAAAATTACATTTATAAAATTACATATCTTTTTTTAAAAAAATCAACTCAAATTCATAACATGTTCTATAATTTTTTTTATTGGTTTATGTTTTTTTTCTAAAATAACTTTCTAACTTTTAACTAATTATTGAGGAAATTTTTTTCATAATTTTTCTTAATTAATATAAAAAATACAACTGTATTATAAAAAATATATATAATACCATTGCCAACCCTCACGTATTATTTATCAAAACAAAAGTAATAATACATAATAAAGAGGCATAGGCTGACCCCGTTTTGTCTATGCTTCATATAAACTTAAGAAAGCTACCTTAGTGTTGCAAACTAAAACAACTTTAATAGTTGGAGACTAAAACAACTTGTTAGGTTGACTAAAGAATTCACCATGCAAAGTAGAACTCCAAGTCACTATGAAACCTAAAACACGTCATTACATATAAAAGGGTTGATAATGTCAAGTGGTACAATATAGACCAAATATAACAGAGTTGACAGTTGGGAAACTTAGACCAAAAGTAAGTAGCAGACTGAGACACCACCCCTAAACTTAGATAACTCTAGCATGATACTGATTGTTTTTCCCTGAACATTGGATGGCAACGTGGCTACTAACAACGTCCTTTCCACCGCGGATACATTTCCACGCTATCTGTCCAAACTCTTGGAGTGATTTGTTGCATTCACCCAACTTTCAAATTTTACAGTAAACCTCAGCTTCTCATTCTGCCTGTTGAATTCTAATGTGTTAGGCTCCACGCTTATTTCCACATTCAGAGGGCTCTTCACAGTCGCTTTATAAACTGCACTTTGGGCCCCGACATTTGTTACCGTTCTTCTTTTCACATGAACGGACTTTTGGAAATCGAAGAGCACATAGAAGGATGGATAATTGAGATCTCCGGCTTCCAACCTACTGAGATTCGGGTTGGGGCAGGAGACACGACCTGGTGATTAAAGCAATTTCTGTCTTGGTGGCGCCCAGACTACAAAGAAAATCGATATAGTCTTGAGGTGCCAAATCATAGACGAGTCCGGGATCCACAACAGCTCTTGGATTTATGTGGCCTGTACCCATAGCAAATGCGTCGGTGGATTTCAGAGTTACCACGTCTTGGATCAACTGCTTTTTGTTGTCATGAAGATACAGAGTAGATTTGACGGCGGCGGGACTCCATGAGGGATGAACTTTTCGTATAAGCGCTGCAACACCACACGACATCGATGTTCCCTATAATAATCAGTAGGCTTCTGTTCCTCCGGTCTGCGCTGCGGAGTATGCTGCAAGTATGTTGACACCTGGAGCAATTAGGTCCGGTTTAACAATATCCGAAAATTGTCTGCTTGGCCCTCTGGAAGAAAATGCCGCAACCATGGGACCTTTTTCTTTTCCAATCACCGTGGATCCCGTTGGATTGATGGTGGCCATAGGCGTCCCGGTGCTCTCAGTGTAGGCTTTGATTTTCTGCCCACTCCTAAAACTTACGGTAGTAGGAGGCAGATCAGTGACGAAAAGGTCGACGTTCAAATACTCTTCAGCTCCGTAAAATTTTTCATTGGCCACGATCATTCCTACTCCACCAGCCTCTTTCACCACACTTCGCTTTTCCGATGGAGACGAGTCCGAGATCTTGTTTTCAGAAACAAACCCTTGATTACACATCACAAATTTATCTTTGACCAGGTTGTGAGGAAGACTGCTGGAATGACAACGCTTTGAGCTCTCGTTATGCGATACATACACCAAAGACAAGTTTCTAACTCCACCTCCTTTGTAAAAAGACGAGCCTTTGTACGTCTTAAGGTTTCCAAGAATCACAGGTGCCGCGAATTCTCTGTCCACTCTGTCCATAGTGCTGGCACCAACAGTAATTACCCAAGGCGCCGTGTTTGAAAGAGTACGTGGAAAAGGGCCATTATTGTCGGCGGACATGGAAACAAATACACCTTTCTCCATGGCCCGAAATGCTGCGATGGCTTCGAGATCATCGATGATCCCGGTGGATTCGGACCCGCCAATTGACAAAGAAAGGATGTCAACACCGTCAGCCACGGCTGTATCAATGGCAGCAGCCATGTCACTGGAATCGCCATTTGCTCCGAGTCCCCAGAGGACCTTGTATACAGCCAGTCTGGCTTGAGGGGCCATACCTACGGTGGTGCCAAATCCCGCAACAGTAGAAGCAGTGTGTACCATGGCCCTCAGCGTCTCATGGAGACCTATACTCGAGGCTTTCATTAATTGGACAGTATCTCGCTTCAAATCCTCGAATGAAATATCGAGCCCCAATAATTTTTGTATTGCAGAGTGTGAAGAACTGAACTTCACCCCGCTTTGACATTCGCCCTTCCATTTGGAAGGAACAGGTCCAAGGTCTTCATTTTGGAAGCTTCTGCTCTCAGGCTAGATCCCGGTGTCCAACACTCCCACGATGACATCTTTGCCATAGTTAGAGCGCGACCATATACCATACGTGGAGGTTGTGAGTGAAGTTTTTTTTTTTAAACAACAAAAAATTTTATTCTTATAAGACGAGGGTTACAAAAGTCTTCAACTGAGGAAAAACTAACATCTGCAGACTAAAGCTGCAGGATAAACTGAGAGGGAAAACAAATGTCGAGTCTGCTGTTCAGACATTAAACAGATGAGCTACACTGCTCACTGAAACGATCTCGTCTGCTTCTCTACGAATGACTGCTTTTCTCTTGCTTGTTTCTCCAAAATTCCTCCACTCTCCACACTTTGTATGAAGACCCGAACTACCTTATATAGTCATGGGGAGAGGAAGATAGAGGTTATCCTCTGATAGGTTCTAACAGACCCTGAACTAGGGTTTCTGACCAATCCCCAAACTGGCATTAAACTTATGCGACGATCGGATCTGTCATATGTCACATCTGTTAGAAGGCACGTGCGACGTCAAGTCAAAAGATTTTGTCGGGATGCCGGACTACACGAGCACAGTTCGGCTTTGCCCAAGTTCGAAGCGCAGTTTGGTGGAGGCATGAAATCTGGATTAGTATTTCTAACACCATCCTTTAAGCCTGATTTCATGAGCGCTTTGAATCCAAGCTGCTCTTGCAATCCGCTGAAGTCTTCCTCCTTCAAAGGCTTTATGAAAATATCTGCCAACTGCTCCTTGGATCTGCAAAATTGCAGTTGAGTTTCTTCGGACTTCACCAACTCTTTGATGAAGTGATAACGAATATCGATGTGCTTCGTCTGGCCATGGAACACGGGATCCTTTGAGAGTGCAATGGATGAATTGTTATCACAAAAAATTGTTGTCACGCCTTCCAGAGGATAGTTCAGTTCACTCAAAACTCTTTGCAGCCAAACTTCCTAGCATGCGACTAACATGGCGGCGATATATTCTGCTTCAGCTATGGACAACACAATGATGGGTTGCTTCTTGGATGCCCATGATACTGCCTCGATCATTGATGGAAAGCATACCCAGAGGTGCTCTTTTGATCATCGGTGCTACCAACCCAATCACTTTCTGTTAAGCCTACCAGTTCCAACTAGTCCTATTTGGCATAAAATAGGCCATTGTTCCACATCCCGTTGACATAGCGCAAGATCCTCTTGCCTACTTGCCAGTGCGTGTCCTTTAGAGTCTCCATAAAATGACTTATTAGACTGACTCCAAACATCATATCTAGTCGAGTTGTAGTTAAATACAATAGAATTCCAACTAGCCTCTTGAACAGGGTTGGATCTACATTTCTCCCTGAATCCAGCTTGCTCAGCTTCAAACTTGTGGCTATAGGTGTGATGGCAGGTTTGCTGTCCTCCATCTTGAACCGCTTCAGGACATCCTTCACATACTTACCTTGAGAAATGAAGATACCATCTATCGATTGGTCAACTTCATCAACCCTGAGAAAATACTTCATCAGCCCTAAGTCCGTCATCTCGAACTCCTTCTTCATGGCTATTCTGAACTGGGCAAATAGTGTTGTGTTGTTGCCAGTGTAAATCAAATCATCCACATATAGGTAGACGATTATGAGCTCACCTGCATCATTTATCTTCTTGTATAGGGTGTGCTCATATGGGCATTTTACAAACCCATTTTCTTGAAAATAACTATCAATCTGGTTGTACCAAGCCCAGGGCACCTGCTTCAAACTATACAGGGCCTTCTTCAGCTTCAGGACTTTGCCCTCCTGGCCTTCAATTTCATAACCTAGTGGCTGGTCTATGTAGACCTCTTCCTCCAACACTCCATTGAGGAAGGCTGACTTGACATCCATCTGATACATCTTCCAACCCTGTTGGACTGCCAATGCCAGGATCATCCTGACTGTGTCAAGTCGGGATACAGGCGCATAAACCTCATGGTAATCGATGCCTGACTTTTTCTTGTAGCCCTTTGCCACTAGTCTGGCCTTATGCTTGTCAACGTCTCCTTGGGAGTTGAACTTTGTATTATACACCCACTTGACCCCAATGGTCTTCTTCCCTACTGGAAGATCTATTAGTTGCCATGTATCATTATTTTCAATGGCTTCAATCTCCTCGTTCATCGCCTGCACCCACTTCTGATTCTGACTTGCATCTTCGAACTCTACTAGATCAACTTCAATAAAGAATGTAAAGTCAGAGTACTCTTCATCTACATGGGTTTGGGTTGCCTTGTAGGTTTCTTGCAAGCTCCTTGTCTTCACTGGCGTCATGAGGTTCTAGATTCTACTTGCACGTGGAGGTGACCAAAATGGAGTGGTTGTGCTATTGCTGGCACCGTTGCTGCTGCTGGAGGTTGCAGGTGGCTGCACACTTCCTTATTCCAAGTCAACAGACTCTATTACTACTGGCTCTGAGTGGCCAGTCTCTGACTTCCAATTCTAGGCTTCATCTTCAAGAAACTTCACATCACGACTAATGATGAGCTTCTTCGTCACAGGGTTGTACAGCCTATATGCCTTCACCTACTCATTGTACCCTATGAAAATGCACTTCTCAGCTCTATCATCCAACTTCTACTGCTTCTCTTTTGGACCATGTACATATGTAATGCACCCTAAAACATGCAAGTGAGCCACACTTGGCTTCACACCGCTCCAGGCCTCCTGAGGGATTTTGTCCTTCACACTTTTGGTGGGACATCTGTTCAGCAGGTAGACTGTACATGTTACAACTTCTGCCCAAAATTTATGTGGTAATCCCTTCACCTTCATCATGTTTTGTGCCATATCCATGATGGTCCGGTTCTTCCTCTCAACTATGCCATTCTACTGTGGCATGTATTTGGTAGTGAACTGCCTTCAAATTATGTGCTGCTTGTAGTAGTTGTGGAATTCGTTGGAGATGTATTCACCTCCACCATCTATCTCAAGAATCTTGATCTGATATTCGTTCTATTTCTCCACCAGAGCCTTGAACTCCTTGAATCTGGCAAATGCTTTTGACTTCAGCTTGATGACATAGATCCAAGTCTTCCAACTGAAGTCATCTACGAATGTTAAGAAGTATTTGTTGTCGGCAAACGTGTTGGTCTGCATCGGACCGCAAATGTATGAGTGCACCAACTCTAGTGGCTGTGATGCTCTCTAAGACTGACTAAAAGGGAATGGATACCTATGTTGTTTATCGACTAAGGAGCCCTCACAAACTTGATTTTGCTGCTCTATCAGGGGTAAACCCTTCACTATTTGCTTCTTGTGTAGTTGATTTAGGCCACTGAAGTCTAGGTGACAAAATTTGAGATGCCACAACCAGGTAGCATATTTCACAAGTGCACTCAGAGACATCAATGATTCATTCTGAATCTACAATGGAAACATTTTATTCTTCATCATGGACACAATAGCAATCTACCCATGCAACTTGTCTCTGATGGTACAAGCTCTGTCTTTGAACTAGATTGTATGTCCCTTCTGCACGAGTTGTCTAATGCTCAATAGGTTGTGCTTCAGGCCAGGCACATAGTAGACATCACAGATTTGCTTTTGTTCACTGTACCTAGTGCAGATGAGGATATTTCCTTTCCCCATCATGGGAACCTTGTTGTTGTTCCCCATATTCACCTCATACTGGATTGTTTCATTCATTTGGGAGAACATCTCCTTGTTCCCCGTCATGTGGTTGCTGCACCCGTTGTCTAAATACCAGACATTCTTCTAGCACTCCTCAATGTTGCAAGTCAAAAACACATTTCCTCCTGCCACATTTTTGGTTTCATCCGTGTAATGGGCCTGCTGCTGGTCTCCTTGGCCATCTGTTTTTTGCATTGTGAGATGTAATGGTTGAACTTCTTGCAAAAATAGCACTGGACCTTTGACATGTCCTTCTTCTGACCAGATCCAACTTGCTAATTTTTTGAGCTGCCTCTTCCACCTTGCTGATGAAAATTACAGTTGGTCTCTCCTTCACTAGGGTTTGACCATCCTCCTTACTTATTGCCTTTCCCATGCCTGCCTTTGCCTCTTGCTTCATGAGAACTAGAGGCACCATGGTGGGAATCTTGTTTGCCACTGTCTCAAAATGAGACCTAAGCCTTGAATGGTTGCTCTAGAGAGGTCTGAGATGAACGACTCAGCCTCTGTTCATGTGTCTGCAATGAACCCATGAGCTCATCTATTGAGAGGGTTGTTAGATTCCTCGACTCTTCGATTGCTATCATAACCAAGTCAAACTTGGTAGGTAGACTTCTAAAAATTTTCTCCATGATTCTCTGGCTCTGCATGATTTCTCTGTTCAACCGCATCTGGTTGATAATGTCCATCGTTCGGGTGAAGAAATCACTTATGGAATTAGACTCACTCATCTGTAGATTTTCAAACTCCCTCTTGAGCATCTGTAGCTTCACCAACTTTACCTTATTGGTGCCCTGGTACAAGCTGGCCAGAATATTCCAAGCTTGCTTTGTCTTGGTGGCTGATGCGATCTACGGGAAGATGGACTCCTTGACCACTTGCATGATGTAGAAGAGGGCATTTTGGTCTTTCTTTGTGTTCTCTTTCAATAGGTCCTTGTATGCTTGAGAGAGGGCGGCAAGTGCTGCTGCATCTTCCGATTTGGGTAGCCATTCTTGACTAACTCCCACAGCTCCTAAGATCCAAATAAGATCTTCATCTAGATGCTCCAGTAATCATAATTCTTCCTGTTAAAGCATGAGATCTACAACTGCAAGTTGTTGCTACTGAAATCCATTCTACTTTGTTCTCCATGTCAAGGGATTAGTGGCTCTGATACCAATTTGAAGTTTTTTTAAACAACAAAAAAATTTATTCTTATAAGACGAGGGTTACAAAAGTCCTCAACTAAAGAAAGACTAACATCTGTAGACTAAAGCTATAGGATAAACTGAGAGGGAAAACAAATGTCGAGTCTGCTACTCGGACATTAAAAAGATGAGCTACATTGCTCACTAAAACGATCTCGTTTGCTGCTCTACGAATGACTACTTTTCTCTTTTCTGTTTCTCCAAAATTCCTCCACTCTCCACACTTTGTCTGAAGACCCAAACTACCTTATATAGCCACGGGGAGAGGAAGATAAAGGTTATCATCTAATAGGTTTTGACAGACCCTGAACTAGACATAAACTTATGCAGAAATCGGATCTGTCAGACGTCACATATGTCAGAAGGCACGTGCGACGTCAAGTCAAAAGATTTATCTTGGATGCCCGACTGCGTGTGCGCAGTTCATATTTGCCCAAGTTTGGAGCACAGTTTGGTGGAGGCATGAAATCTGGATTAATATTTCTAATAGTGAGACACAAAAACTCTTGTGAGCATGTGGTATGGATTTGAACGGGGGAGGATGGGATGATAGCCAAAGTGCCATCCATCATTTCCTAAGCTCGGGCCTCTGTGTTGCTCAATTTGGTGGCAAAGCCATGCAAGACTGTATTATATGTATACAACAATTGACTTGGACATGTTTGGGAGCCTAAAACTCCATGGAGGAGCGTAGCATACCAATGCTCATGGAGAGGGAAAGGGTGAGGTTTCATGGACTTGATCATGTGAACAATGTATGGCTTTGTTGTACAATTAGGCTTGGCATTAGTCGATGCCACAACCGATGTGGCAAAGAGAGCAACAAGAAGGAGAGCGACAACAGAGGCGATGGCCATGGCTACTTACAGAAGAAAGACAACTCGTTTCTTGTAAATTGCTAGAGTTCATTTTTATAGAAGCTCTGGGCTCATAAAGGGCACACTACAATTATACTCTCCCCAGTGAAACTAAAACTTTTATTTGGAAATTGTTTGTGGAATGATCTATGAAAATTCAATTTATGTGGAATGATCTATAGAAATTATCCATGGACTCTATATTTGATTTGATAAAGCTAATCCGTAGAAATTATTCATGGACTCTATCTTTGATTTGTTAAAGCTAATCTATAGAAATTATCCATGGACTCTATCTTTGATTTGTTAAAACTCACCCACACACCCACATACATTCCTTATAATGTATAGTGTAGACGACCTTTACGAACTTGTGCAGCTTGACCAAAACCAATCCAACGCAATTCACAAGTGCGTAATTGACCAACAACAATAGGCAGGTTAGACATGTTGCACATATTACGTATACATACTTATTTGTGCAAATATTTAATTCAAATAAAATTATTTAAATTAGAATTGTTTTTTCTTTGTTTTAAAGAAATTATAATAATCATGTAATATTTATTTATATTATGTGATATTTTATGGTCTGTTTTACATGATAAAAAGAAATTAGAGGATGTTTTGGTTTAAGAGTTTTTAAAGATGAAAACTTAGTTTTTAGAGTAAAAGTAGTATGGAGATTGTACAAAGAGAGTAAAAAACAATGAACAATAATTCTTTTAAGTAAGTATGTTGAGTCCACTAACACAAGCTTAATATTTACTACATTCTCTCTACCAAATGGTTATGCTCTTTAAAATGGTTTCTATTGATATAATGATTAAAGGTTTAATATGGATGGTGGGAAATGGAGAAATTTTTTTATGTGGATAGATATTTGGTGTTATAAAAAACTACTTAATTTAGATCCAATTTTGAAACAATTATAATTACTAGGTAATATAAAATATATTTGATTTGTTGTCATAAGATCTTATTTTTATTACATAATAATTATATAATAATATCTTTAAATCATTAATATATATATATATATATATATATATATATATATAAATTCTTAACATCTTTGGGTAGAAGCTAAAAAAATATCTTTAAGACAATGGTTTTTGAAAAAAGAGTTGGAACGATTTCTTTCTTTACCATGTCTTATATGTTGGCGTATATGGTTGGTAAAAAAAGCAACTCTTTTTGAAGGGAAGTTAATACCCCCATTTCAGGTCATATTTCAAGTGAGGACTTTGGTCTCAATCAATAAAGGGTCTAGAAAACATAAGAAACCTCGACAAGTAAAAAATTTGTTCATTGAAAAGTCTCAACCATGCAATTTTTTGATGGGGTTAGTCAAAGAAAGTTGGATTTTAGTAGTGCAGGAGGTATTCTATACTTCTCATATATCCACTATATCAAATTTAAAGCAAGTCTTGGGATAGGTTCCAATAATTTTGCAGATTTTCAAACTTTGAGATTGCTAATGAAGTGTATCGCAGAGAGAAATATGAAAAAATTATAAATTTTTGGAGATTCTATTCTAATCATCAACTGAATGAATAGATCTACTCAATTAAAAAATAATCTACTTAGACCAGTGGGATATGAACTGTTGGAGGTAATTTTCCTTTTTGAAAATATCTCTTTTACTCATATTTATAGGGAATTGAATCAAGAAGCAAATATGTTATCAAAAGAAGGTCAACAGGTGCCAAAAGGTTTTTTTTAAATGGAAGAGAACAAATATGGAGTTTCTTCTTTTATCCACATATCATACCCCTAGTTTCTATGCTATATCTACGTATTTTACTATGGGTCTATCCATTTGATTAGAGCTTTATGCCATATTTTAACTATTTTTTTTTTTTGGTTTCTTTTTCACTGATTTCTATCCATGTTTTAGATATGGAGGTTATTTGGATGATATATATCCTTATTATCCGCAAACTATTTTGAAGATGGGTTTTTTCCTCTATGATCTGCTCGACTGTAATTATATTTTGATTCCTAGTAATATTTTTTTATCTAGTTTTTATTTGTGTCAAGACACGTAAGAAGTGTAATTTTCTTTCATTGTTGAAATAAATTTTTATATATTTTTGTATATATATAATTTAACAAGATTATAATTTAATTTTCTTTTTAAAATTAAATAAATTAACCAAATAAATTCCATTTAATAAAATGTTAATATTTTTATTTTACTATATATTACATTCTTTAAATTATATATATATATATATATATATATTTGAATTTACATGGTGGAATCGGTAGCCACCACGAATTCGGGCAGACTATCCAGCTTTTATGGTTGCCATAGTATTATGTGTTGTCCACCCTAGAAGCTACCACACAGATCTTCATGTAGTATGCCCCTATAACCACCATGCCACAATCATTTTAAACCTTTTGTCGCTGAAAGCACCAGGAAAGGGACAAGCATTCAGTTCGACAAGGCCCGAGATTTGAACCTTGGACCTCCGCCTCCCTTATGGGGTTTGTATGTGGTTTATATTTAATAAAAAATACTATATATTTGTTATAGTTTTCTTTATTTTATAAAAAATTACCGCATATTTGAAAAATAAAAAATTAATAAATCAACAAAACAAAAATTCTTATCATTAAAATTGAAGCCCAATACAAGAAAGCTCTTTAAAATTTTTTATTGATAAGAGTATAGAGCTAAGGAAGTAGAATACCTAAGAAGCTTCCAGGTTTACATGCCAAAGGGCATGCAAATCAAATGAAAATAGCCTTTAATATACTAGGTTCCAAAAAAATCACTTACTTTTAGGTTGTGTTTGTTATTATTTTAGAGATATACACATATCTCTCAAAACTATATTTTGAATGTAAATTTAATTAAGCAATAAATTTTGGTTTTTTTATCCAAAGTTTATAATTTGAGTTTAAATCCAATATGCGTCCTTTTAATTTATATTGATAGAAGGTCCCAACTTGTTACAAGACGTTGATTTGTCTAAATTGTGATGGGTGGTGGGAAATGCAAAAAATATCTATGGACTCTCATATTTGGATTATGTTACGTATCAAGGTATTTAATAATATACTATATATTGTATACCCTCAAGGGTTAGGTGGATTGGTAAGTGTAGGTATGGTTAGGCACTTCCCAAGAAGAGACTTAGGTTATATATTGTATATCCCAAAGGTTTAGGTGGATTGGTAAGTGCAGGTGTGGCTAGGCACTTACCAAGAAGAGACTTAGGTTCAAACCTTGGGGGAAAGCCAACCATTTGCATAGGTAGTAGTCTGTTCTGAATCCTTTGAGTGCTCACCAGACTGACGATGATGGTATGAACCTTTAATGATTGATGGTTCCCATATCACACCAGGTCAACAAGAATGAGATAAATATATTTGTTGGGAGTAGTCACTAGGTTTTGAACTCTACGCTAGCCAATTACTAAAAATAGTGGTTTTAACCAACTCTCCTATGTAATCATATATATATATTTGAAAGTAGTTAATTGCACACTTATACAAATTTAAAGGATCTATCACCACTCTAGTCTAGTTGAGTGGGATTTGAGCCTCACCCATATAGAGCATGCATACAATAAAGTAGTTTACAAATCCATTAGACATTATCCTTTTGAATTTTATCTTGGATTCCAACCCTTGGATCCGTATGAGTTACCTTTATCCTTGCCCTCTCCAAGTACCAAGCACATTTAGAAAGATTAAGATAAGGTTAACTCATTCATTCAGCATTGGCAGAGCCTTTAGTCAAAGGTGAATTAGATTATGCAAAAGACTCAGCAACAACAAAAGAAAGAAATGGAAAAGCATTGTATCCCTTATCATTTTCAATTTGGAGATAAATTTTGGCTTTAATTGGATAAGTGATGTTTTTTAGAAAAAACACATAACAAGATCAAACCACTTCGCTATGGACCTTATATCATCCTCCAACAAGTTTTTGAGAGTGCTTTCTACCTTGATATTTTGGCACATCTTCGCACTCATGATGCTATCAATATGGATTTACTCAAGTCATATCATGATTCTACCTTGGAATCAACTCTTGCCATCAGTCATCCTACTGATGTGGTATTATATGCTCAACTTTTTCTCAATATCAACATAGTTTTTGATATAAAGACTCGATAGAATCAATAGAGATCTACTACTTTATACCTTGTAGGTTATCAAGGCCAGTTTCCACATCAAACTCATTGGATTTCTAATAATCACATGTCTCGTGACTTACATTATTTGTTAAAAATGTTGGATTCCAATGGTTCTATTATTGGGAGACATGATGAGGAATAATTTAAGCAAGTTTAGTCTATTAAAATTTAATCTTAATTTAGGCTAATAAACAATTTGTAGAAAATTATAGAATATGGGTTTTATGAGCTCATGTTGGATTTAGTCTTTAGGTCTATTTGTCCAAATATCTTCTAGAGGGATACTAAAATTTAGGAAGAAAAGAGGCTATCCCATGAATGCAAATTTTGAATAAAGATTATCTTCCCAATTTAGGAATTGGTTTTTTAATCCAAAGAAATGGTTGCTCATTTTAAGAGGAATTGGTTGTAAGATGGACCTATTTAAGCCTTGCATTTCAATACAATTGTTAGCTTCATTTGGATCCACATCAGGTAATTGGTTGGAAGTGATGAGTTCCACATAGTATGATAAGGATTCAATCCCATTGATGAACCTTAAAGATAAAGAAATATGAGCTTAACTAGTTAAAATTCTTAGATGAACCATTATAGAAAGAGGAACATGGGACTTTATCCTTGATATGTTTTTATGCATGGTTGCTTGCTTAATTTAATGGCATTAATAAAATGCATTGCATTTAGAGTTGTTCTGAACCCTTAATATTCCTCCAAGTTCATGGCGGTTCTTTGTTCACAATGAAGAATGTGAAATGTAGATGGTAAGATGACTTTTATTGATGGTTCCATGCTATATTTATTTGCAAAATTATAATAAAAATAAAATCTATAGAAGAATGTTCTAAGAGCTAGATTTTGTAAGAGTGTTCTCTGTACCAAACTAAAGATTATTTTTTAATATTTTTAAGTATAATTGAAGGATAAATGTTATCTTGTATGCTACCTTATTGAGTTGTTCCATACATAGTCAAATGATATCATTTAAGATGATGATATACTTTCTTTTTGTAATTTATTTTTTATTTTTTTTGGTACTATTAAAAGCAAAGGGTTTTAACGATATCCCACAACCACTACAACGAAGAAAAAATGGGTGAAAACCCAGAAAAAAACCAAAGGTAAACCAGAACAAAGGTTAAAACCAAACCAAAAGATGACAAAGAAAACAGAACTGAGAAGGTTCTTTTTGTAATTTATTTATTGGCTCATAAATTATCCATTTTATTGATAGAAAAGTTGATGAGATGTTTAATGCTTAATTATATGAATTGCACATGGGCTAATTAATTTATGGTACATAAATTATGGAATGATTCCTTGTGTATTTTATGATTAGCATTTGGTTTATTTTATTTCATGGTGTTATCATAAGCACTCTGTACCATTCTTATCAAGAAGTTTTGGTTAGTTAGCTTTATGGTTTTAAAAGTTAAAATGAATGGTTCTCCTTGGGTTAGATATAGAATATTTATAGAACTCGAGTCAAAAAGCCCAATTCTACAAGGAGTCATATAAGTACAATAATCAGGTAAACATGAGATATAGAAGTTGCAAGAATACAATAGCTAGGTACTCATGAACCTGGAAGGAGTTATTTGAATACAATAGTGAGATTTCTTATTAATCATAGACCCTGAACAAGTAGGATAGAGTGTATTCCAACTATATAATTGGAATATTATCACTATAGGAGAGCATAGGAAAGGAGAGAATCAAGTTCAAATCTTGCCAAGCGATATATGCATAATTTTCAAGTTGTTATACTATCACTATATAGCCATTATCTAAAGTGAGTGAAGCTTGTTTCAATTATATATAACTAATTTAAAATTTAAATTTATAAAATTGTACATCTTTTATATGTTATTAATAACAACACTTTCTATTATTTAGTGTGTAAATATTTTAGCAAACTTTTAACAAAAAGAGAAGAAAACTCAACTAAAAAATAAATTCCATATAATGATCCATAGTTTTTTTATAAATTTATATTTCTTACTAATATAACTTTTACAACTTTAATTATTGCCAAAAAAAAAAAAAAATCCATAATTTCTTTTGATTACTATCAAAATAGTTTTCACAACTTCTCTTTCTCTTCTATACTATTAAAAAGACTTATGTACATATTCTTGATAAATTTTAATAATTATTATAAAAGGACAACACAAAACACATATAGTTATGTATAATTTACTTTGATACCACAATCTAAAATACAAATATGTTGTAAAAAAAAATTATACTTCACACTTTAGGAAAGAATAAACCGACCATAATATATCATTAATCAAAACAAAAATAAAACATGTATGCATATGACTTATATTGACTTATACTCCCTTTTCTACGCTTTATATTAACTTAACGAAAGCTACTCTATTGTTACAAACTAAAACAAAAAAAAATATTATATTTCAAACTTTAGTAAAGAATAATCCAACCTCGTATATCATTAATTAAAACAAAAATAAGATATATATTCATATGACTTATATTGACTTATGCTCCCTTTTCTATCCTTAAGCTATTTTATTGTTGCAAACTAAAACAACTTGTTAGGTTTATTAAAACAATTCAACATGCAAAGTAGAAGTGACAAAATACAAAATCTAAAACACATCATAAACAACATATAAAAGGGTTGATAATGTCATTTAGTACAACATAGATCAAACTAAGTAGTAGACGAGGACACCACCCTAATAACATAAAAGAGTTGACAGTTGAGAAACTTAGACCAAACTAAGTAGTAGACTGAGACACCAACCTTAAACGTAGATAACTTTAACATGACACTAGTTATATTTGAGTGGCCATTGGATGGCAACGGGACTACGAACAACGTGATTTCCACCGCTGATACATTTCCGCGCTATCTGTCCAAACTGTTGGCAGGGGTGATCTGTTTCATTCACCAAGCTTCCAAACTGTTGGCAGGGGTGATCTGTTTCATTCACCAAGCTTTCAAATCTTACAGCAAAGCTCAGCGTGTTATTGTGCTCGTTGAATTCTAATGTGTTAGGCTCCACGCTTATATTCACATTCAGAGGGCTCTTCACAAGCGCTTTATAAACGGCACTTTCGGCCCCCACATTTGTTACCGTTCTTCTTTTCACATGAACGGACTTTTGGGAATCGAAGAGCACATAGAATGATGGGTAATTGAGATCTCCTGCTCCCAACTTAGTGAGCTTAGGGTTGGGGCAGGAGATAGAAGACCTGATGATTAAAGCAATTTCTGTGTTGTTGAGGTCCAGACTACAAAGAAAATCGATATAGTCTTGACGTGTCAGATCATAGACGAGTCCGGGATCCACAGCAGCTCCCATAGCAAATGCGTCCGCGGGTTCAAGAGTCACCACGTCTTGGATCAACTGTTTTTTGTTGTCATGAAGATACGAGGAAGTCATGAGAGCAGATTTGACGGCGGCGGGACTCCATGACGGATGAACTGCTCGTATAAGCGCTGCAACACCGCTCACGTGAGGACACGCCATTGACGTTCCCGACACTAACTTGTAGACCTCTGGTCCAAGAATCCCCGCTGCAAGTATGTTGACACCTGGATCAATTAGGTCCGGTTTAACAATATCCGGAAATAGCTTGCTTGGCCCTCTGGAAGAAAAGGCCGCAACCATGGGAGCTTTTTGTTTTCCAATCACCGTGGATCCCGTTGTATTGATGGTGGCCGTAGGCGTCGGGGTGCTCTCAATGTAGGCTTTGATCTTCTGCCCACTCCAAAAACTTACGATGGTAGCAGGCAGATCAGTGCCGAAAAGGACGACGTTCAAATGCTCTTCCTCTCCGTAAACTTTTTCGTTGGCCACGATCATTCCTACACCACCAGCCTCTTTCACCACACTTCCCTTTTTCGATGGAGACGAGTCCGAGATCGGGGAATGAACAAACCCTTGATCACACAACACAATTTTACCTCTCACCATGTCGGGATGGAGAGTGCCCGCATGGCAACGCTTTGAGCTCTCGTTATGCGATACATACACCAAAGACAAGTTTCTAACTCCATCTCCTTTGTAAAAAGACGAGCCTTTGTACGTCTCAAGGTTTCCAAGAATCACAGGTGCCGGGAATTCTCTGTCGATAGTGCTGGCACCAACACTAATTACCCAAGGCGCCGCGTTTGAAAGATTATGTGGAAAAGGGCCATTATTGCTAGCGGACATGGAAACAAATACACCTTTCTCCACGGCCGCAAATGCTGCGATGGATTCGGGTGTGCCCAGTGACAAAGAAAGGATGTCAACACCGTCTGCCACGGCTGTATCAATGGCAGCAGCGATGTCACTGGAATCGCCTCTTCCTCCCCAGAGGACCTTGTATACAGCCAGTCTGGCTTGAGGGGCCATCCCTACGGCCGTGCCATTGGCGAAACCGGAGAGACTCGCCCCGTGCACAGGAAATCCCGCAACAGTAGAAGCAGTGTGTGTACCATGGCCGTGAGCGTCTCTTGGAGACCTGTATTCAAGGCTTTCATTAAGCGGACCGTACCTCGCTTCAAATCCTTTAATGAAGTATCGAGCTCCAATAATTTTTGTACTGCAGTGGGAAGAATTGAACTCCACCCCGCTTTGACATTCGCCCTTCCATTTGGAAGGAACAGTTCCAAGGTCTTCATTTTGGAAGCTTCTGCTCTCAGGCCCAGAAACACGCCCACGATGACATCTTTGGCATAGTTAGAGAGCGACCATAAACCATTAGTAGAGGTTGTGAGGCCCAGAAACTCCGGCGAGCGTGTGGTATGGATATGAACGGGGGAGGATGGGATGACAGCCAAAGTGCCATCCATTCTCTCCAAAGCTCGGGCCTCTGCGCTGCTCAATTTGGCGGCAAATCCGTGCAAGACTGTATCATATGTATACAACAATTGACTCGGACCTGTTTGGGAGCCTGAAACTCCACGGAGAAGCGAAGCATACCAGTGCTCATGGAGAGTAAAAGGGTGAGGTTTCATGGACTTGATCATGTGAACAATGTATGGCTTCCTTGTATCATCGGGATTGGCATTACTTGATGCCGCAACCGATGTGGCACACAGAGCAACAACAAGCAGAGCGACAAGACAGGTGGTGGTCATGGCTACAAAACAAAGACAAACCGTTTCGTGTAAATGCCCAGATGAGTCCGTCTTTATAAAGACTCTCGGCTCGTCAAGGGCTGACGTATACTAGTAAAGGACATGTATAAAAAGAGACATGTGGGAGAGCATTTTCCAAAAGCATCCAATGCAATTGAAATTTACAAGTGCCTAACTCTTTGATGAAGTGATTACTCTTTGCCGTGCATGAGAAGAAACAAAGAAAGGGTTGTATAAAAAGAGACATGTGGGAAAACATTTTCCATAAGCTTCCAATGCAATTGAAATTTAAAAGTACCTGACTCTTTGATGAAGTGATTACTCTTTGCCGTACATGAGAAGAAACAAAGAAAGAGTTGTATAAAAAGAGACATGTGGGAAAGCATTTTCCTTGACCAACCACAAAGGGAAATAGGCATCTTTGATTTTTTTGCCGTCTATGCTTTTCCATAAGAATAAAGTTTTATAAGATGTCACAACTTAAATAGGACACCAACATTGAACTCATGCAAGCAAGATTGAGTGTACTATTGGTCCTAGAAAAGAAAAGAAAAAAAAAGCTCAACAAGACAATCTTAGAAATTTGTTAAAAGATGGTTCGATAAAAAACGTTATGGAGGTGGAGTACAAAAAACATTATGAAGGGTATAAAGAAGGAAACTTTTGTATTTAAATGGGATGAGGACCAAGCAAGATCAAGTGAATATCAAAAAATTGATTCCTTATGGAGCGAGCCTATCAAATCCTAAAGGTTACAGACAAAAATGCCTATAAACTTATCACTACGGATGGAAAGACATTATCGATTTTGATGAATGGTATACCTAATTTAGCAATATATAAATATATATTATCAAACCTGGGATCTCCCTTGGAGGAATGCCCTCTCCTCTCCAACTCACCTACAACACCTGGGTTAGAATATATAAATATTTATCATAGTTATTAGTATGGCAATTATATCCCCTCTTTCTCCTATAAACCCTATTTCTATCAACTCCCTTCTTCCAAGATTTCTTCCATTGTCTCACCTCATTTTATTTTCTTTTCTATTTCCTCTCCTCCATCATCTTATCATGTTAAAAAAAATTCCAAAGGCATGCCTAGGCAAATGACTCAGTCTCTCTAGTGAGTGAGGTATCCACCAGGTATACTCGACCTAACTTATTGGGTAAGTAAAGCAACACCATGTAGGTAGTTCATATGCTCAGATGGCTCCATATAGAGTACAAGCAAGGCATGGGTAGGGGCCTACATAGTGTGCAGGTTATAAAATTCCCATGCCAATAGGCCCCCCTACATTGAACATTGTATTATTACAAATAAGGATTGCATAGGCATGACCTGGTGATTAAAGCAATTTCTATGTTGTTGAGGTCCAGACTACAAACAAAATCGATATAGTCTTGACGTGTCAGATCATAGACGAGTCCAGGATCCACAACAATTCTTGGATTTAAGTGGCCTACACCCATAGAAAATGTGTCTACGGGTTCAAAAGTCACCACGTCTTGGATCAACTACTTTTTGTTGTCATGAAGATGCGAGGAAGTCATGAGAGCATATTTGACGATGACGGGACTCCATGACGGATGAACTACTCGTATAAGAGCTGCAACACCACTCACGTGAGGACACTCCTACTTCCATCACTGATTTAAAGAGTTTTCTTGGACTTACAAACTTCTATTGCAAGTTCATTGAAAGATATTCCAGTATTGTCACTCCCTTGCATCACTTAACCGAATCTAAAGTTGAGTTTCAATGTACAAAGGAAAAATACCATTATTTTAAGATATTGAAACACAAACTATGTACAACACCTATCCTAGTCCTTCCAGATCTTGCCCAACCTTTTGAGATAGATATCAATGCATCGTAGTTTGCCCTTGGAATTGTATTAAATTAGAATGGCCATCTAGTGGCTTATCATTTTGAGATATTTTTATCTACCAAGAAGAACTATTCCATTTAAGATAAAGAGTTGTATCCTTTGGTGTAAGCTATCAAGTATTGGAGGTATTACATTTTGGGAAAGGAAAAAATTATACATAATGATCACATACCCCTTAAGTTTCTTCAATCACAAAACAAGATTGAGGAAGCTTATCACATGAAGTGGGCATATTACTTGCAATAGTTTCACTTGGTGATCAAATACAACAAAGGGTAAAGTAACACCATGACAAATTGTTTGAGATGCCCTCCAACAAATCAAGCCTTGATAGTTGTGACCACTTTCCACATTGGTTTCCAAACATAGCCAACACAATATCTTGTTTATCCAAATTTTTGAAAGGTTTACCAATAACTCTTGCATCCTTCCTCATCACATTAAGGAATGATTAATCTACAAGCTTGATAAAATTTGTGCAGCTTAAGAGCATCGACAATTTTTTCTAAAAGAGATACATTCCACACTCTATGGGGAACACCTTGGAAAATAAAAGATTCTACATCATCTGCAATGGTTCTAACGTCTTCTATTGGCCTTATAAATAGTGAGATGTTCTCTACTTTTTGAGATAATATATAGTCTGTAGCTTTTCAAAGTCAGGTAACAGGAAATTATGCCTCAACATTCCATAACCCATTCCTTCTTGTCGTTGGGAAAGTATTTCCATGGAGGTTTTTAGTGGTTTTCCCATGATAGCTAGACAAAATGATTGTGTCTTTGTAGTTATGGATAGATTTAGAAATATGACTAAGTTCATTTCTTATCACAAGATCAATTATGCACCTAACTTAGCTCAGTTCTTCTTTGACACAATATGGTTGTCTTTTGGTCTTCCTAGCAACATTGTTTCTAATTGAGACTCACAATTTATGGAGCATTTTTGGTGATCTTTGTAGAATATTTTGAAAGTATCTCTTAACTTCTCCACTGCTTATCATCCTCAGTCATATGGGAAAATAAAAGTAGTTAATTGCAAACTTATGAAAAGTTTGAGGATATATCACCACTCTAGTCCAGCTGAGTGGGATTTAAGCCTCACCCATATAGAGCATGCATACAACAAAGCAGTTCACAACTCCATTAGACATTCTTATTTTGAATTTTATCTTGGATTTCAACCCTTGGATCCATATGAGTTATCTTTATCCTTGACCTCTCCAACTACCAAGCACATTTAGAAATATTAAGATAAGGTTAACTCATTCATTCAACATTTATAGAGACTTTAGTCAAAGGTGATAGATTATGCAAAAAATCTAGCAACAACAAAAGCAAGAAATGGAAAAGCATTGTATCCCTCATTATTTTCAATTTGGAGATAAATTTTTGCTTTACTTAGATAAGTGATGTTTTTTAGAAAAGGTACATAACAAGATCAAACCACTTCGCTATGGACCTTATATCATCCTCCAAAATGTTTTTGAGAATACTTTCTACCTTGATATTTTGGCACATCTTTGTACTAAGAATGTTATCAATATGGATGTAATCAAGCCATATCATGATTCTACCTTGGAATAAACTGCTGCCATCAGTCATCTTACTGATGTGGTATTATATGCTTAACTTTTTTCTCAATATCAACATAGTTTTTGATATAAATACTCGATAGGGATCTACTATTTTATACCTTGTAGGCTATCAAGACTAGTTTCCACATCAAACTCATTGGATTTATAATCACATGTCTCGTGATTTACTTTATTTTTTATAAACATTTTTAGTCCAATGCTTCTATTGTTGGGAGACATGATGAGGAATAATTTAAGCAAGTTAGTCTATTTAAATTTAGTCTTAATTTAGGCTAATACATAATTTGTAGAAAATTATAAAATATGGGCTTTTTGAGCTCATGTTGGATTTAGTCTTTAGGTATAGTTATCCCCATATCTTCTATAGGGATACTGAAAGTTAGGAAGATAAGAGGATATCCCATGAATGATAATTTTGAATAAAGCTTATCTTCCTAATTTAGAAATTGTTTGCTCAATCCAAGGAAATGGTTGCTCATTTTAAGAGGAATTGATTGTAAGATGGACCTATTTAAGCCTTGCATTTCAATGCAATTGTTAGCTTCATTTGGATCCACATCAGGTAATTGGTTGGAAGTGATGAATTCCACATAGTAGGATAAGGCTTCAATCCCATGGATGAACCTTAAAGATTAAAAAGTATGAGCTTAACTAGGTAGAATTCTTAGAGGAACCATTATAGAAAGAGGAACATGAGACTTTCTCCTTGATATATTTTTATGCATGGTTGCATGCTTATTTTAATGGCATTAATACAATGCATTGCATTTAGAGTTGTTATGAACCCTTAATATTCCTCCAAGTTCATGGTGGTTCCTTTTTCACAATGAAGAATGTGAAATGTAGATGGTAAGATGACTTTTATGGATGGTTACATGGTATATTTATTTACAAAATTGTAATAAAAATAAAATCTATAGTGGAATGTTCGAAGAGGTAGATTTTTTAAGAGTGTTCTATGTACCAAACTAAAGATTATTTTTAAATATTTTTAAGTATATTTGAAGGATAAATGTTATCTTGTATGCTACCTTGTTGAGTTGTTTCATACATAGTCAAATGATATCATTTAAGATGATGATATGCTTTCTTTTTGTAATTTATTATTGGCTCCTAAATTGTCCATTTTTATGATAGATAAGTTGATGAGATGTTTAATGCTTAATTATATGAATTGCACATGGGGTAATTAATTTATGGTACATAAATTATGGAATAATTTCTTGTGTAGTTTATGATTAGCATTTCATTTATTTTATTTTATGGTGTTATCATAAGCACTCTCTACCATTCTTATCAAGAAGTTCTGGTTAGTTAGCTTGATGGTTTTAAAAGTTAAAATGAATGGATCTCCTTGGGTTGGATATAGAATCTTTTTAGAACTCAATTCAAAAATCCCAATTCTACAAGGAGTTGCATAAATACAATAAACATGTAAACATGAGATATAGAAGTTGCAAGAATACAATAACTAGGTACTCATGAACCTGGAAGAAGTTATGTGAATACAATAGTGAGATTTCTTATTAATCATTGAACCCTGAACAAGTAGGATCGAGTGTATTCCAACTATATAGTTGGAATATTATCAATATAGGAGGGCATAGGAAAGATTTATGTCCATAATATTGACAAATTTTAATAATTATTATAAAAGGACAACACAAAATACATATAGTTATGTATAGTTTACTTTGATACCACAAACCAAAATACAAATATGTTGTTAAAAAAAATTATAATTCACACTTTAGGAAAGAATAAACCGACCATCATATATCATTAATCAAAACAAAAATAAGACATATATGCATATGACTTATATTGAATTATACTCCCTTTTCTATGCTTTATATTAACTTAACGAAAGGTACCTTATTGATGCAAACTAAAACAAAAAAAAAATTAAAATTCACAGTTTAGGAAAGAATAAACTGACCATCATATATCATTAATTAAAACAAAAGTAAGACATATATGCATATGACTTATATTGACTTATGCTTCCTTTTCTATCCTTTATATTAACTTAAAGAAAGCTATTTTTTTTTGTTGCAAACTAAAACAACTTGTTAGGTTTATTAAAACAATTCAACATGCAGAGTAGAAGTAACAAAATGCAAAATCTAAAACACATAATAAATAACATATAAAAGGATTGATAATGTCATTTAGTACAACATAGATCAAACTAAGTAGTAGAGGAGGACACCACCCTAATAACATAAAAGAGTTGACAGTTGAGAAACTTAGACCAAACTAAGTAGTAGACTGAGACACCAACCAGGTACAACATAGATCAAACTAAGTAGGAGACGAGGACACCACCCTAATAACATAAAAAGAGTTGAGAGTTGGGAAACTTAGACCAAACTAAGTAGTAGACTGAGACACCAAACCCCCTAAACGTAGAGAACTCTAACATCACACTAATTCGTTTTCGCTGGCCATTGGATGGCAACGGGACTACGAACAACGTGCTTTCCACCGCGGATACATTTCCACGCTATGTGTCCAAACTCTTGGCCGGTGTAATCTGTTGCATTCACCAAGCTTTCAAATCTTACACTATAGCTCAGCTTCTCATTCTGCCTGTTGAATTCTAATGTGTTAGGCTCCACGCTTACTTTCACATTCATAGGGCTCTTCACAAGCGCTTTATAAACCGCGCTTTGGGCCCCAACATTTGTTACTGTTCTTCTTTTCACATGAACGGACTTTTGGGAATCGAAGAGCACAGAGAATGATGGGTAATTGAGATCCCCTGCTTCCAACGTAGTGAGCTTCGGGTTGGGGCAGGAGACAGACGACCTGGCGATTAAAGCAATTTCTGTCTTGGTGACGCCCAGACTACAAAGAAAATCGATATAGTCTTGAGGTGCCAGATCATAGACGAGTCCGGGATCCACAGCACCTCCTGGATTTATGTGGCCTGCACCCATAGCAAATGCGTCGGCGGGTTCAAGGGTCACCACGTCTTGGATCAACTGCTTTTTGTTGTCACGAAGATACGAGGAAGTCATGAGAGCAGATTTGACGGCGGCGGGACTCCATGAGGGATGAACTGCTCGTATAAGCGCTGCAACACCACTGACGTGAGGACACGACATTGATGTTCCCGATGATAGTGCGTAGGTTCCTCCAGAGTATGCTGCAAGTATGTTGACACCTGGAGCAATGAGGTCCGGTTTAACAATATCCGGAAATAGCCTGCTTGGCCCTCTGGAAGAAAAGGCCGCAACCATGGGAGCTTTTTGTTTTTCTATCACCGTGGATCCCGTTGTATTGATGGTGGCCGTAGGCGTCGGGGTGCTCTCAATGTAGGCTTTGATCTTCTGCCCACTCCAAAAACTTACGATGGTAGCAGGCAGATCAGTGCCGAAAAGGCCGACGTTCAAATACTCTTCAGCTCCGTAAACTTTTTCGTTGGCCACGATCATTCCTGCTCCACCAGCCTCTTTCACCACAGTTCCCTTTTCCGATGGAGACGAGTCCGAGATCGAGTTGTTTCCAGAAACAAACCCTTGATCACACACCACAATTTTATCTTTGACCAGGTCGTGAGGAAGACTGCCGGAATGACAACGCTTCGAACTCTCGTTATGCGATACATACACCAAAGACACGTTTTTAAGTCCATCTCCTTTGTAAAAAGACGAGCCTTTGTACCTCATAAGGTTTCCAAGAATCACAGGTGCGGGGAATTCTCTGTCAATATTGCTCGCACCAACAGTAATCACCCAAGGCGCCGTGTTTCCAACGGTATATGGAGAAGGGCCATCGTTCCCGGCTGACATGGAAACAAATACACCTTGCTCCATGGCCCCAAATGCTGCGAAGTCAACCTGACCAAAGGATTCGGGTGAAAAGCCAATTGACAAAGAAAGGATGTCAACACCGTCTGCTACGGCTGTATCAATGGCAGCAGCGATGTCACTGGAATCGCCTCTTCCTCCGGGTCCCCAGAGGACCTTGTATACAGCCAGTCGGGCTTGAGGGGCCATCCCTACGGCGGTGCCATTGGCAAAACCGGCGAGACTCGCCCCGTGCACAGGAAATCCCGCAACAGTAGAAGCAGTGTGTGTACCATGGCCGTCAGCGTCTCTTGGAGACCTGTACTCGAGGCTTTCATTAAGTGGACCATGTGTCGCTTCAAATCCTTGAATGAAGTATCGAGCCCCAATAATCTTTTTGTTGCAGTGTGAAGAATTGAACTTCACCCCGCTTTGACATTCGCCCTTCCATTTGGAAGGAACAGGTCCAAGGTCTTCGTTTTGGAAGCTTCTGCTCTCAGGCCAGATACCGGTGTCCAACACGCCAACAATGACATCTTTGCCATAGTTAGAACGCGACCATAAACCATCAGTGGAGGTTGTGAGGCGCAGAAACTCCGGCGAGCGTGTGGTATGCATTTGAACGGGGGAGGACGGGATGACAGCCAAAGTGCCATCCATCCTCTCCAAATTTCGGGCCTCTGTGCTGCTCAATTTGGCGGCAAAGCCGTGCAAGACTGTATCATATGTATACAACAATCGACTGTGACCGGTTTGGGAGCCTGAAACTCCACGGAGGAGCGAAGCATACCAGTGCTCATGGAGAGCGAAAGGGTCAGGTTTCATGGACTTGATCATGTGAACAATGTATGGCTTCCTTGTATAATCAAACTTGGCATTACTCGATGCTACAACCGATGTGGCAAAGAGAGCAACAAGAAGCAGAGCGAGAAGAGAGGCGGTGGCCATGGCTACAGAAGAAGAAAGACAACCCGTTTCGTGTAAATGGGCTGGAGTCCGTTTTTATAGAAGCTCTGGGCTCGTAAAGGGCTGACGTATACTAGTAAAGGACATGTATAAAAAGAGACATGTGGGAAAGCATTTTCCAAAAGCATCCAACGCAATTGAAATTTACAAGTACCTAACTCTTTGATGAAGTGATTACTCTTTGCCGTGCATAAGAAGAAACAAAGAAAGAGTTGTATAAAAAGAGACGTGGGAAAGCATTTTGCAAAAGCATCCAATGCAATTGAAAAAGAGTTGTATAAAAAGAGACATGTGGGAAAGCATTTTCCATAAGCTTCCAATGCAATTGAAAAAGAGTTGTATAAAAAGAGACATGTGGGAAAGCATTTTCCATAAGCTTCCAATGCAATTGAAAAAGAGTTGTATAAAAAGAGACATGTGGGAAAGCATTTTCCATAAGCTTCCAATGCAATTGAAATTTACAAGTGCCTGATTCTTTGATGAAGTGATTACTCTTTGCCGTACATGAGAAGAAACAAAGAAAGATTTGTATAAAAAGAGACATGTGGGATTTTCCTTGACCAACCACAAAGGAAAATAGACATCTTTGATTTTTATTTTTATTTTGCCGTCCATGCTTTTCCATAAGAAAAAAGTTTTGTAAGGTGTCACAACTTAAATAGGACGCCAACATTGAACTCATGCAAGCAAGATTGAATGTACTATTGGTCCTAGAAAAGAAAAGAAAATCTCAACAAGACAATCTTAGAAATTTGTTAAAAGATGGGTCAATAAAAAACGTTATGGAGGTGGAGTATAAAAAACATTATGAAGGGTATAAAGAAGGAGACTTTTGTATTTAAATGGGATGAGGACCAAGCAAGATCTAAGTGAACATCAAAAATTTGATTCTTTATGGAGCGAGCCTATCAAATCTTAAAGGTTACAGAGAAAAATGTCTATAAACTTATCACTATGGATGGAAAGACTATCGATTTTGATGAATGGTATACCTAATTTAGCAATAATAATTCCATCATGAAGAATATATAATTTTTTTTAAGCGAAAAATCCTTTGTGGGGCCACCTTGGTCTGAGAGACTACGAACAAGGGGTTTCACACTGTGAAAGTCACCTGGGAGTCGCACCTGGCCCTTACCGTAACAACATTATCAATTGGATTTTGGATACCCAATTCAACTTTTTGGTAGGGTGGAGATTCGAACCTAGGACCTCCCTTGGAGGAATGCCCTCTCCTCTCCAACTCACCTACAACACCTGGGTTAGAATATATAAATATTTGTCATAGTTATCAGTATGGCAATTATATCCCCTCTTTCTCCTATAAACCCTATTTCTATCAACTCCCTTCTTCCAAGATTTCTTCCATTGTCTCACCTCATTTTATTTTCTTTTCTATTTCCTCGCCTCCATCATCTTATCATGTTAAAAAAAATTGCAAAGGCATGCCTAGGCAAATGACTCACTCTCTCTAGTGAATGAGGTATCCACCAGGGATACTCGGCCTAACTTATTGGGTAAGTAAAGCAACACCATGTAGGTAGTTCATATGCTCAGATGGGTCCATATAGAGTACAAGCAAGGCATGGGTAGGGGCCTACATAGTGTGCAGGTTATAAAATCATCATGCCAATAGGCCGCCCCACTTTGAACATTGTATTATTACAAATAAGGATTGCATAGGCACGCCTTTGATGAAAAAATTGAGTGAACCGCTTAATGGTGCTACAAAATCATGACTGGTTGGGTTGAGTACGATATGGGATCCCCTTTTTGAGACTTGGTCTTCTCCAAAAACAGAGTGACTCACTCTATACGAAGTGAACCACTTTGGAACCAAGAGCAAAATAAAGTCAATCCTAAACAAACCAACCAGTCCTTGCTAAAACAAAAAAAATACCAAACTCCCACCATATGAGTGAATCACTTGCTTGCACAAGCGAATCACATGCAAATTCGAGTGATGTCCTTTAAGTCTCAAAGTCTCTAAAGTGCCCTAAAACAAGTAAATTGCTCACTTGAGCAAGTGAATTGATCTTGTTTTTCAAAATTTCTTGAGCACCTAAAAGCAAGTGAATTGCTTTAATTTATGAACGAATTACTCCAAATTATGAGCAAATTGCTCCAAGTTGTGAGGAAATCACTCCAACTTATGAACAATTCACTTTGTATTTTAGAACCATGAAATTTCACATATTTTCCAAATTTTCACCATTTGCTCCCATTTCTCCTTTTCCATCCCAAATCACCATGGACACCACTTATGCATCTACCAATCCTTCATTGCCTAAAGTGTGTCTTGTATCAACACCTTCCACTACTATCACCCTACCCACATCCACTCCACCTTCACTAATACCTACACTTCCAAAGGAAGATGAACCATTAGGGAGGACCACCAAATAATAAAATAAGAGGAAAGAGAAATAAGTGGGGCTTCCAACCTCCAAAAAGACCTAAAGAGTTTTATGATGATCCCTACCAAAGGGTAGAGGAGGGAAACTATATACACCTCTGTTGCAGGCAAAACACAGGTTAAATTTGATCATATTTTGTCACTACCCATGCATTTAAATTGTCAACCCAGGGAGCTTCGTAAACTTTAGAAGTGTCTCAAACAAGATAATTTACAATACCCACTTTGAGATGAGTTCGGCTAATTCTATCATTGGAGGTTTAAAAGATCAATAATTATTCATCCACACCACAATAATTTACATATGAATAATTAAATTCTTAAAATGTAAATATTCATATGTGCACAATTAACTAGACATGAAAATAATTTCACTATGACAATGAAAATAACATTACAGAAAGCAAACCTATGAAAGCAAGAAATTAGTCTAGGAAAGCACAAGTAAAAGGGAAGGAATATTGGCTTGGAGTGGTCCCAAGCTCCACCAGCTCCCTTCTAGCTAAACATGCGATTAGGAACTCGTGAACTTTATTATGATTGCAAAACAACTATTACAATACTTCTTGATGAGGCCTGGATAAGCCTCATTTATAGCATGTTTTAAATAGTTAAAACTGCCTAAAACTACCTAAAACTCTTGTGAATTATCTTATATGCTAGTTAAGTTGATTTAATATGCTTTGTATTAACTGTTTGCATGATTGCAGTGTTAAGGACATTATATTTTGATTTTTAACAATTTTTGTATAGTTTTATGTTATATTTTCATACTTAGGTTGACAGCAGCATTTTAGTAGTCTTATTTTGATGATCATTAAGCATTAGTTTCTCTAAATTTAGCAAATAGTACAAAGACTTATTACTGTGCAGCAGAAAACTGGTTTTTCCATATAAATTCTAGCAAGCTACCAATGAATGGCAAGGCATGGAAT
This sequence comes from Wollemia nobilis, assembly GCA_028583015.1. Taxonomy (NCBI): domain Eukaryota; kingdom Viridiplantae; phylum Streptophyta; class Pinopsida; order Araucariales; family Araucariaceae; genus Wollemia; species Wollemia nobilis. The sequence continues at coordinate 2,155,905 of JAQPPZ010003395.1, forward strand.
TCACATCCAAAGAAGAATGAAGACTATTGTAATCTAATCATGAGGTCTAATCCACCTGAGAAATGTAGACAAAACCATTTGAAGTCAACACAGTTGGTCATTCTAAAGATCTTCGGAATGAACAGTGTCTTCAGAATGAACAGATAACTTCGGAATGAGAAAATACAGTGTCTTCGGAATGAGCAGATCTTCAGAATGAAAAGTGCAATATCTTCGGAATGAGTGGATCTTCGGAATGAGAATTGCAGTATCTTTGGAATGAGCGGATCTTCGGAATGAGAATTGTAGTATCTTCGGAATGAGTTGATCTTCGGAATGAGAATTGCAGTATCTTCGAAATGAGCCACTTATCTTCGAAATGAAAATAGAATGTACTTTTTGACTTGTTGACTGACTTTTGGCGGTGAAAAAGGGGATAAGAAGGTTGAGAAAGTTAAGGGAAATATCTCCCATATAACTTTGCCGTCCAAAGCCACCATTTATGGAAAAGATCATATTGATCCTATTCTAGGATAAAGCCAGGAAATTCTGCAAGATATCAGGACAACATATTTTATGTTTGTAATTAGATTTTAGGCATCTATAAAAGATAGCTCCCGTACAGGTTGAGATATTAAGAATATGAGATATTAGAAATATTAGATTAGAGATTAGACATATTAGAGATAATAGAACTGTAACAGATTGCAGATCTGTAACAAATTTCAACAGAATTGTAATTATGTTTCTGAAGCAATAAAAGTGCAGTTTTCATTTCATTTATTTTATTATGTCTGAGTGTGAGTAAGACTTAAAGAAGAATTCAAACCTTCTTCTGGAAAAGGAGGCCGGCCACTTTCAAATCTAGGAGAAGGACTAACAAACAGGTTTTCAGTCCTGACTTTGCTGCAGCAGAATAAGTAGTGGAACTTGTCAATTTTAGCATTTTGTGGTATTTGATTTTTGTTTTAGTTTTTATCCATCTATTTTACATTTGTGATGTAATCAGAAATAGATATAATCAGTTTCTTTATTTTTTAGTAATTTTCCAATTCCCTATAATTTACATTTCCAACAATTTACAAGTTTTCTATAATTTCTTGCATTCTTGTTTTTCTTTGTCAAACACTGCACAGAAGATTGACGACCTTCTATTTCAGAGTATTGACAGAAGTTGATTACTTTTTTTATCTCATCATTGCAAAAGTAAATAGGTTTCTCATTTAGTAACTGTAATTAGGATTTTCATTTTGCAAATCAATTAAGTCTCAATTTAGCAATTGTAATTAGGACTTTATTTCTGCAGACATCAATTAGTTTTCATTCTTGCAAATAGATTAAAGTTAAATTTATGCAATTTAGAGGTAGAAGTGACACAAAACCCCCACACAATAAATTCCACCAATAAGACCTACTACTTCCAAATGAACTGAACTACAACCCTGCTTGAACTTTCTATCGTAGATAGCCTTGGACACCACCCTGGATTGATAAGATCTTTGAGATTTAATGATGGTATAACGACTACTCATAACTTCTATCTCTTAAAAATAATGAATAAATTCTAGATATTCTGGATGATTATCAAAGAGGTATGTGTGTGTTTATATAGTATATCCTAAAACCATACAAAAAGGTGGAAAATTAGTTAACTTGCTTTCAGGTAAACTTATTACACCTAAGTATGATTGTATAGAAAGCCCATAGTTTCTTAGAACACATAAGGAAAATGAAAATAATACTTTAGTTTTGGCCTCCATTGGTGTAAATAAAAATGTTTCTCCAAGAACCAATTCAAATAAGTCTGATACAAAACAAACTGAAACACAACCAAAACAACCTTTGAACAACAATAGTTGGTTGACTAAAAACCAGGGAGCAAATTTGTTTGATATATTGGTGCAACATCCTAATGCTTTACTAACATTTTATGCATCTTTAGCAGTTGGCATTGAGTTGTTGCAGTGCTAGAAAAACAAATTTTGCGATTGAATGCATTTGATGAACTTTGGTTGGAAGCACTTCACCAATTAGATTTCACTCAACAAAAATGGAAAATGTGGCATGATGATCACATTAAGAGCAACAAGGATGAACCAGGGGAGTTTGAGAATGAAGTTGTTCAACTTTCTTTAGTTGATGATTTAAGGAGGATATTAGTGGTGAATGGAAATCTTTTACGGTTGTACCATAAACCACTAACAAATGTGGAATTTGCTCGGTATCTCACACAGTTACATTTGACAGAAGAGGCTTCTTCTTCTGATGAAGATTCCAAATGATCATATCTTTGAATCTTAAAAGAAAAATAAAAAAAAACAGAAAAAGTAGAAAACAAAAAGATAAATAAATTCTGATTATGAATTTCTTCATGGGCATGATTTCAGGGAAATCATGAAATCCTTCATGGGCATAATCAGAATCAAGAAAATAGAGAGAAGCTTTGTCTTCAGAATGAAGGTGTCTTCGGAATGAAGGTTTTTCTTCAGAATGAAGGTTTGTCTTCGGAATGAAGGTGTGTCTTCGGAATGAAGGTTTATCTTCGGAATGAGGTTATCTTCAAATTAAATGCCCAGCTTAGTCTTCAGAATGAAACATAATATTTAGAATGAAGATTTAACAGTCTGTTTCCACGTGGCATCCAAGGAGGGAGAAAAATACATAGTCAAGGAGGGAATGAAACATAATCTTCGAAATGAAGATTTAACAAACATGCCACCACCATTCATTGATAATAACCACTCATGTGGGAAAATTTGCATGCAGAATGGACAAGCTAAAAATAGTAAAGAAAATTTGATGGCAAGGATGTCCAATGATTGATGGCTAGGTGTTCAGAGCACAGAATAAGGAAGTGTGCCATATTTTCTTTTCGAAGACATATTTGCTAATGATTACAAGAAAAAAAAATTATTCTTTCTAAAGAAGAACAAGAGCAAACCCTATAGCAACCAAAAATCAGTGACCTAACAGATGTTGTAGATGTTGTTACAGAAGAAGAAATAGCTGCTGTAGAGGCTGTTGCAGAAAAATAAACACACCCAGCAGCATCAATAGAAAACCTTGCTCCAGAACCTTCAACTTCATGAGCCAAGAAGCAAAAGAAAAGAGGGTCTGAAACTGACAACAAAAAAATAAAATAGAATAGGGTTCATTTTTCTAAAGATGTTATTTATCTGTCAGAATATAAGAGTGAAGTTCACAGTGAAGAGCTTGAAGCTATCCCTACAGCTCCTGTTACCACAAGAAAATGGGGCAAGAAGAGAAAATATACATTAAGGACTAGGAGGTCTGCAAGACTCCAAAAAAAAAGAGGTTAAAAAACAAATTATTGAAGAGAAGACCAAATAGGATAGCCCTGATGTCATAGAAGTGCAACAAGCCACTGAAAATTTGGATGTAATCATAGATAATTTCTTGGAACCTCCTGTACAGGAGTAGGGTTCTGAAGCAGAGGATGAGATCGTTGTTGAACAACAAACTACAGTTGATTTGTCAGTATTAGGTTCTGAGTCAAACGAAGAAGAGGAGGTGGAAATCACAAAACAACTGAGAGCAGCCAAGAGTGTTATAAAAATACAAATGAGATGGATTGAGGAAAGAAAATAAGTTATTAAAAAACATGAAAATAAAATTAGAGAATTATAGCAGAAAGTGGAGAAACTAAAAAGCAAGTTGTCACAAGTTGAAGAACAATCAACTATATTAGATAAAGAGGAGGATTTGGTTTAGTTACTGCTTGGATTATCTAGGGAAGATAAAAACACTGGTGCTCATTCTGAATTAGTGCCCCTCCACTTTGAAGCAGTGCCCTTCCATTCTGAGGCATTGCCTTCTCAATCTGGAGAAATAAATTTATGCAACATTATTGGGTAGGTCTCAGATTCAGGCCTCCAACCATCATTACTCTAGTTCCCTCCTATTTTGAAGAGGATTACCAACCAGATGATCAATTTGAAGAATGACTCAGAAACATTCATGAGAAATTACACAGGCACTAAATTGTTCTATGAACAATGGAACATGAGTATGGAAATTTGTGACTCCATAGCCCACTGCAATGCATGAGGGCATGCATTAATATAAGTTGGGGTGGATGATGAGGCCTGGATAAGCCTCATTTATAGCATGTTTTAAATAGTTAAAACTACCTAAAACTGCCTAAAACTCTTGTGAATTATCTTATATGCTAGTTAAGTTGATTTAATATGCTCTGTATTAATTGTTTGCATGATTGCAGTGTTAAGGACATTATATTCTGATTTTTAACAATTTTTGTATAGTTTTATGTTATATTTTCATGCTTAGGTTGACAGCAACATTTCAATAGTCATATTTTGATGATTATTAAGCATTAGTTTCTCTAAATTCAGCAAATAGTACAAAGACTTATTACTATGTAGCAGAAAACTGGTTTTTCCATATAAATTCCAGCAAGCTACCAATGAATGGCAAGGCAAGGAAATCACATCCAAGGAATAATGAAGACTATTGCAATCTAATCCTGAGGTCTAATCCACCTGAGAAATGCAGCCAAAACCATTTGAAGTCAACACAGTTGGTCATTCTAAAGATATTCGGAATGAACACAGTGTCTTCGGAATGAACAGATATCTTCGGAATGAGAAAACACAGTGTCTTCAGAATGAGCAGATCTTCGGAATGAAAAGTGCAGTATCTTCGAAATGAGCGAATCTTCAGAATGAGAATTGCAATATCTTGAGAATGAGTGGATCTTCGAAATGAGAATTGTAGTATCTTCGAAATGAGCGGATATTCGAAATGAGAATTGCAGTATCTTCGGAATGAGCCACTTATCTTCGAAATGAAAATAGAATGTACTTTTTGACTTGTTGACTGACTTTTGGTGGTGAAAAATGGGATAAGAAGGTTGAGAAAGTTAAGGGAAATATCTCCCATCTAACTTTGTTGTCCAAAGCCACCATTTATGGAAAAGATCATATTGATCCTATTCTAGGATAAAGCCAGGAAATTCTGCAAGATATCAGGACAACATCTTTTATGTTTGTAATTAGATTTTAGGCATCTATAAAAGATAGCTCTCGTACAGGTTGAGCTATTAAGAATATGAGATATTAGAAATATTAGATTAGAGATTAGACGTATTAGAGATAATAGACCTGTAACAGATTGCAGATCTGTAACAGATTTCAGCAGAATTGTAATTATGTTTCTAAAGTAATAAAAGTGCAGTTTTCATTTCATTTATTTTGTTATGTCTGAGTGTGAGTAAGACTTAAAGAAGAATTCAAACCTTCTTCTGGAAAAGGAGGCCAGCCACTTTCAAATCTAGGAGAGGGACTAATAGATAGGTTTTCAGTCCTGACTTTGCTGCAGCAAAATAAGTAGTGGAACTTGTCAATTTTAGCATTTTGTGGTATTTGATTTCTGTTTTAGTTTTTATCCATCTATTTTACATTTGTGATGTAATCAACAATAGATATAATCAGTTTCTTTATTTTTCAATAATTTTCCAATTCCCTACAATTTACATTTCTAGCAATTTACAAGTTTTCTATAATTTCCTGCATTCTTGTTTTTGCTGTCAAACACTGCATAGAAGATTGACGACCTTCTGTTTCAGAGTATTGACAGAAGTTGATTACTTGTTTTATCTCATCATTGCAAAAGTAAATAGGTTTATCATTTAGAAACTGTAATTAGGATTTTCCTTTTGCAAATCAATTAAGTCTCAATTTAGCAATTGTAATTAGGACTTTATTTTTGTAGACATCAATTAGTTTTTCATTCTTGCAAATAGATTAAAGTTAAATTTATGCAATTTAGGGGTAGAAGTGACACAAAACCCCCACACAATAAATTCCACCAATAAGACCTGCTGCTTCCAAATGAACTGAACTACAACCCTGCTTGAACTTTCTATCGTAGACAGCCTTGGACACCACCCCAGATTGATAAGATCTTTGAGATTTAATGATGGTATAACGACTACTCATCATTTTCGCGCCATTGCCGGGGAACACGGTGTTGTTAGAAGGTGAAAAGCAGTCCATGTTGCCATGCCTTCCCAAGAGGGAGGAGACTCCTCCCTAACTTGGGCTTCCATGACTGCCCTTGTGACAGTCCACTAACTGCCAACCTACCCACCTACACGCGCATGCATGGCAGGAGGCAATAATTGACTGTCCTTGGCTGCCACTTGGCGGCATTTTTCTTTTTGCCCATTAAACCTGGAATTCATCCTGACCAGGGACGATTTCAGAATTCGTCCCTAGGTGAGACGAATCCCAGTTAGTATTCGTCCCTGGGTGAGACGAATACTTAGCAAAGTGTCTAAATGTGCCAAATTGCTTCTTGACCTTACAAAATTGCTATGAAAGTGGTTAGGACCACTGTTTGACCTCTGAGGGCTGCCCTGGGGGCTGTGTTTGTCAAAGCGATCAGTGTTTGCAGTCACATAATCGGATTGGTGCTGTTTTGGTGTCTATAGATGCCCCTTTTTGGGATGCGCTGTGCATGGCACAACATCGAGCAAAAATAGATAGCCAAAGCACTAATGATTAGGGTTTCTTGGTAACCTAATCAACTTTTGATGCCCCAAGCATGGAAAGGGCATGCATTCTTGAATCCTTGCTTTTGACGAGCTAAGGAATTTGATTTCAAGTATTAACCTATTTTGGTGAGGTGTGACTTGAGCTTGGACATTGATCAATCATGATTAGGCAAAGGGCGCAACCTTTTGTCCACAGGGGAACCTTGTGTTCATGATTCATGAATGCCAAGTGTTTGATCAATTTGATTGTTATTGCTTGTTTACTACCCCAAGCAAGAGCGTAATTGTCTTTGTCAATGATTCTTTGAATGCATGTCGTTTTCCTTAATTGGGTGTGTGTTTGTTGATTGGTGACTAAGTGTGACTACCCCCTCAAGCGACGAATCGATGAGGGAATGACCTTCGTGAGAAAAGCGACGAGTCGCTTGACCCAAGATGACTTGTGCAAGGGTGCCTTTAGATGGTTTATCATTAAGCATGTGCAATTTTTCCAACATTTGGACCTATTTTTGGTGGGTGTTAACCCTTTTTGCGATGCTGTTTGGAGCTGAAATTGGCGAAAATCCATCTTCCCATGGAGCGGTCCGGCTAAAGTAGCCTTCTTAGGGAGTAGGATAATGACAATTTGTGACCCCAACGTCTATTTTGTATGCCCGGGATGTCAAGTGCAACAGCACTCACATCGGGCAAATTTATTGTCTATTTTTAGTGCATTTTTGTTCATTTTTTGATGTTTTTGAAGTTTTTGGCCTGAATTCGTCCCAGGGTGGGACGAATTCCAGCTGTAGAATTCGTCCCTAGGTGGGACGAGCGCTAACCAGAGCGCTCATCCCAGTAAAGGATGAATTCCAGCTCAAAGGCCTATTTAAGGGCCAAAACTTGAGTTTGGGCTCATTTGTGTCAAATTTTTTCTTGCGATTTGGAGCTCTGGGAGGAGGAGGTAAATTCTGCGAAGCGAAGCGCTGCCGAGATTTTCCCTGCCATCATGAGTACACAAACTGGTTCGAGCGGCGGAGCCGAAGCGAGACCCGTAAGTGCTCCCTAAAGTTTATTTTTGTTTTTAAAGCTGTAAGTGTGTTGTTTTTCTGTACAGTTTTTTTTCTATGATTTTAATTAATTTTTTTGTTGAATTATTTTCTTTTGCAGGTTGTTAGGAGCCGGTACCGTGTACCCGTTGCTTTCACTGAGGCGTGGGGGGCACTGACTGATGCTGACTGGGAATGGCTTGATGCCCTTGGGCTCAAGCGGGTGGCTCGACCGGAGCTCTGTGGTCCCGGATCGGGCCTATCCGACGGCCCCGATCAAACTTTGGGATCCGTAGACCAACACCTTCCATCTCCCGATAGGGGAGATGACTGTGACTCTGGAGGATGTCTATCGACTTCTTCGAATTCTGATAGATGGACTGCCCATCAGGACATCGCCGCGTGATCAATAGACTACTATACTGATGAGATGCTTCGAGCATGGGGAGCGGCTGGGTGTAGCGAACCCAGTGGAGACGGCCGAGGTGGACTGCCAGGTTGGCAAGATTTTGGTTGGATGGTGGCAGGAGAGGGGGGTGTTAGGAGTGAGGCACGCATTCCTAATGGGCCTCATTTCTAACATGCTATTACCCGACTCGTCGAGCACGAGGTTCCCATGGAACCCGCTGGATTTGGTGTGGCGGTTGGTAGAGTGCCCGATAGAGGCACCACTGATCCTGAGATAGGGACAGACACTACTGGCACAGCTCTACAAGGAGCTGTATGGGGTCCTTTGTCGGTAGCGGAAGGGGGTCAGCTGTAGTTATATGTTGCAGTGCTGGGGTTGGCAGCATATAGCAGTTGAGAGGCCAACCGGGTTACCATGGATGACTCGGGCAGCGATGGAGGATAAGGAGATAGGTTATGCAGTTCTGTGGTGGTGGTTCGTGGAGCAGGGGCAGAGTCGGCGATGGGAAGGTGTCGTAGAGCACTATACTGATGCCTTCTCTCGGCTCACTCTAGGGGAGGTGGTTTGGCACCCCTATCGGGACTGTCCAGCCTGGCCGAAGGCTAGAGAGTGGCTTCGATGGGTACGCAGGGAGCGGTGGTTGATTGGGCGACATGGGACCGAGCATGAGTTATTCTCATATAGCCGGGTTACACGATAGTTTGGGGTGCGCCAGGGGTTTCCTGGTGAGCCCGTGGTCTATCGACACCGGGGAGATGAGAGGACTCTAGATCGACCGGTCATCGTGCCATTGGGCGAGGAGTCAGATGCGGTGGTCGACATCCCGGACGTGGATGACGTCGGGACTACCACTGAGTATGACTCGTGGTGGGTACTACGGCGATGGAGAGGAGAGGGGCCACTGGGAGGCGCAGAGGTGGTAGTGGAGGGTGCTGAGGCAGCAGGGGATGATTGGGGAGTTCCGTTGGATGATGCGGACATGGTTGAGGTGGGGGATGAGGATGTAGATTTGGGAGCTCCGGATCAGTCGGACATGGAGGAGTAGTGGGAGCCAGAGTAAGTTGCTATTCCAGAGAGTCCTGTACTTCAAGCGAATACAGAGGAGATGGAGTCTAGGATACGCGCTGAGAATGCACGACTGACAGAGCTACTACGGATGCAGGATCTGGAGTTGGGGGACGCGCTGCGGGAGAGGGATCTCCTGCGGGCTCAGCTAGCAGAGCGGGATAGGGTTTTGGCACAGCGTGATGATGCAATATCTTACTACCATCGATGGGAGGCAGAGTGGTTTCGACACCGGCTAGACTTGGAGAGGGAGGTCATCCGCCTTGGTGGGCGGCTACCTGAGCCATCGGGAAGTGGATCTTCACATCGGACGAGGGATAGTGCTACTGAGCAGTCAGCATCATCTCATCGTAGGCGATTGGATGAGGGAGGCGGTAGCAGGCATGATGCGGGGGCTAGTAGTAGCTGCCCTATAGGGTCCCATAGGACCCACACCATGGGGGGTAGTTCCCGTCGCACCGATCTTGCATGATCATGGTGGTCGATGCCTTAGGGTGGGTTTTGTTATATGATTGCGGGGTCTGAGGACCAATTTTGTAGCCTGCGGGCATTTTTTTTTTTTGACGATATATATACATATACCGGTTTTATTTTGGTTATGTACATGTGATGATTTGATCTTTATGCATGATGGCTGATGACTATGGATGTATGCATGTTTATTTATTTTGATGAATGCATATGTTATGATGAATGCAAATGTTTTTTATTTATCTGTGATATGCAAAATGAAATGGATGGATGGAATTTGTGATGGTTGGTTATGGCACCATAGACTGTTTAGGACTCTATTTATTTTGTTTTTAGATGATTGTTGTGATGCATGACTTTGTATGTATACATGTGGTTTTTCTCTTTTTGTATTTTCTGATGGTATTGTAAGGATGAAAAGTAGCGCAGTTGGTTTAGAAATGTAGCTAAGGTTTTTTGAGACTCAGACGGTTTTAACTCACTAGCCACGACTGTACTTTGTATTACAAGACTTTTTGACCAAGGTATGAATCGAACTCATTTTTGACCAAGCTATTTCACATCCCTGTGTGTGCAATTGAGTTCATTTATGTGGTATTTGTCAGGATACCGCCAGTGCCAGATGGGCTTTCAATCGAACCTGTACTGAGGATCACCTAATTAGCTCCACTAACTCCTTTGTTGTATGTAGTTAGATTAATCTACGGTGTTATCCAGGATACCATAAGCTAGCTCATCCTTATGCAAACATTGGTCTGCACATATGCAAAGTGAATGTGACAGACATATCGTCATGCGGGTAGGATACCACCATTGCCAGATAGGCTGTCAACCAAACCTGTAATGAGGATCACCTAGATGGTTTTCGAATGCTGAGAATTCCAGGGATTCAAGTTCGGGATATTTGTTGGCTGAATGATTTGGAAAGTTGCTCGTCCATATAGTGATGAAAATCACTCGTTTATTTTCTATTAATTCTTTTTGAGCAAGGATTTTGAATAGTAGTGATAACCACTGTTATTTGATTTTGTATTTTGAGTATTGTGAGTTTGGGCTTGTGAGTGGCCTTGATCCTTGTGGACTTGGGGATGACTACGCATCCTTTGCAGGGACGTGTAGTACGAATCCTTACGACGTTGGGAACCAAGGGGGTGATGGAGATTATGGAGTAAGGGCATTGATCTCTTAGGCCTTGGGGATGACTACCCATCCTGGTTAGGGGCGGATAGTACGAATCCTTACAACTTGGAGACCAAAGGTGAATGGAAAGTGTTAGGATGATGATTTGTTGGAATTTTGTTTGTGAATGGCGTTGATCCCTTTTAGGTCTTGGGGATGACTACCCATCCTTGGCAGGGACGTGTAGTACAAATCCTTACAACTTTGGGAACCAACTATGATTGGGATTTGGTAGTGGTGAAAACCACCGTATATGGAGGTGAGTGGATAGGAAAGAGCTTGTCCTTTTGTCAATTCTCAGCATTCTGGAACCATTCGCACGGGGGATGAGCAAGATAACCGTTTCGCTTATGGTGACCTGGATTACTGCGCAGGTTTCATCTTTCATTCACACAACTTGGGAATTTTTATGTGTTTTAATTTGTGTTGGGATGTTACGTAACAAGGTGTATTTCAAGTGTAACTCTACCTTCGTAAAATCTGTCCCGACTTGGTACATTACATGGCTAAAGAGCAAAATGATGACTGAATCACGAAAACTCTTGATACATTAAAAGACCACTGACTCTAGTGTGGTAAAAAGCAATGCATGGTGTTTTTGTTGTTTTTGTAAAATGGAACAGTGGGGAACAAGATGGACTAGCAGAGCAATTACAGCCTATGGTGCCTTTGACCCGTACGACCACAAATATGCAATGTATGGATGCAATGCTTTGATGCAGCTACGTATTTTTGTATTTTTGATGGATTGATTTTGGTGAATATGAAGATGAGGTGCGAGAAGAGCTCTCTATTGATGAATTTGAGTATGCCTAGAAATGAGATGTGAAAATTTTTGTTGTTTTTGATGATTTTTGTTGTTTTTGAATTTTCTTGATTTTTGACCAAGCGATTGTGGAAATCCTTGGAGCATTTTTGGGATTGACCAAGCGATTGTGATAATCCTTGGAGCATTTTTGGGATTGACCAAGCGATTGCAGGGATCCTTGGAGCATTTTTGGGATTTGACCAAGCGATTGCAATAATCCTTGGAGCATTTTTGGGATATGGCTCTCTTAGATATGAAATGGTCGCAAATGACTGATATTCAAGGGTTCTGTTTCCTTGATACCGTCAAGAGAAGCTAGCCGGTACGTCCCGGGTCCTATTTTGCTATCAATGACATATGGACCTAACCAATTTGCCGCAAACTTGTCCCTTAGGTGGGATGGCAAACTAGAATTCTGCTGGTTTTCCTTCAAAACCAAATCACCAACCCGAAAGTCCCTCAGGTGAACTTTCATGTTGTAAGCTTTCTTAAGTCGCTCTTGATAAATACGTAAATGCTCGAGAGCATTAACGCGTCGTTCATCAAGCAACGTAAGCTGGTCTAACCGGGCCTGCCATGCAGAGTCATCATCGATGAACTCCTGCATTGATATGCGCAGGGAAGGAATCTCCAACTCTAGAGGCATGACTACCTCGGAGCCATACACGAGCGAAAATGGAGTGGCCCTAGTGGGTGTCCGAATGCTAGTGCGATAGGCCCATAGGGCAAGTGGGATTTGAATGTGCCAATCCTTATGACTGTCTATGATGGTCTTTTTAAGGATGGCAACTAGCATTTTGTTTGACGCTTCTGCTTGCCCATTCGCCTGCGGATAATAGGGTGTCAAAAAGCTGTGTTGAATCTTGTACTTTGTGGTCAAAGCACGCACGTCTTTGTTCTTGAAAGGCGTCCCATTATCCGAGACTATTTTGGATGGAATACCAAAATGACATATGATGTTATGCAAAATGAACTCCACAATGCGGGGTCCTGTCGTAGAGGTAAGCGGAATCGCTTCCACCCACTTGGTAAAATACTCTGTGGCCGTTATGATAAACGTGTGATGGCCTGACGACGTAGGGGAGATCTTTCCAATTAGATCGAAGCCCCACTATGAGAACGGCCAAGCAGATTGGACTGTCTGCAAGGCCTGAGAAGGTACGTGCATCAAATTGGCATGATGTTGACACTTCACGCACTTCTTGACATATGCGCAACAATCTCGCTCTAAAGATGGCCAATAATAGCCCATGCGAAGAATGCACTTTGCAATGGCCATACCACTAAAGTGGCCACCACATGTACCATCGTGCGCTTGGGCGATCGCCCAAGTGGACTCTTGTTGGTCCAAGCAACGAAGGAGGATTCCTTCATAGCTGCGATGATACAAAATGTCTCCTATCAAGACATACTTAGCCGCTTTCTGCTTGAGTGCTCATTTTGTGGCATGAGTCAATCCAAGCGGGAGATTACCTAACTTGAGGTAGTCTCTAATGGGTAAATACCAGTCTTGTTGATCAGAAACCTCGACAGTATGAACAACCAATCCCTCTTGAAGTTCATCCCTAGCAAATGCTGAATGGGATAGAACCTGTAAGAATAGCATTGTGTTGCTATTAATGGGAGTAGGGGAGAACAAGGACCCCCAGTTGGCGCGTTTCAGATGATCTCGGATTCGAAAGAACTTATCCGAGGATGGTTCAATCTGGATCATGTGGATTCCTGGCGTCAAGTCTGAGCTTGCACGCTCCATCACGGATTGCGATAAGGTTTTGACTTGAATGGTTGTCATATCACCGGAAAGGTCTTGCGGAATTAGTGACCCCAAGGAGGCCATTGTGTCCGCAAAATGATTCGATGATCGAGGGAGTGCCTCGATGTCATACCACTCAAGTTTTGCCAAGAATTTGTCCACGAGGGCTTTATAGGCCTCGCAGGATTGGGCATTTGCATTGATATACCCCTTTGACTTGATTGACTATTAACAACGAATCACCAAAGATATTCAGTCATTTGATGTTCATGGCGATTGTTGTCTCAAGACCTAGGAGCAAGGCTTCATACTCTGCATTATTGTTGGTGCACGGGAAGTTTAATTTAAATGACAGGGGCATTGGAGCACCCTGCGGTGTGAAGAATACAATTCCTATGCCACCACCTTGCTCACATTTAGAACCATCGAAGAATAGGGTTATGTCGGCCTGTGACTCGAGCTCATCAGAATCTGGCGATTCCGAGACATGGAAGACCCCATCATCGGGTAGTTCTATGACTAGAGGCTGATCGTCTTCAAGAGGAGCCTCTGCTAGTTGATCGGCTATGACTTGTCCTTTGATAGATTTTTGTCCAATAAACTCTATGTCAAATTCCGTCAACAACATGATCCATTTCGCCATGCGACTACTATGATAAGTATGACTCATCATGTATCGCAATGGATTCTCCTTAGACACAACATACGTAGTGTTGCTCAACATGTAGTGGCGTAGCTTTTTGGTAGCAAACACCACTGCCAAGCGGAGTTTCTCAACGTATGCATAGTTAAGTTCATAACTGACCAAGGTGCGGCTAAGATAGTAAGTAGCCTGTTCCTTGTGAAGTTCATTCTTTTGGGCTAACATGGCGCCCAGTGCCACCTCAGTAGCTGAGATGTATAAGTAGAACGACACTCCTGGTCTAGGTGGTGCCAATACTGGCGATGAAGCCAGGTATTGTTTGATCTCGTCAAAGGCTGACTGGCACTCGTCATCCCAATGAAATGTAACCCCCTTGTGCAATAATTTGTTCATGGGTCGGCACTTGTCAGATAATTGTGCTATAAAGCGTTTAATCGACGCGACCTTTCCCTGTAGACTTCTGAGCTGCTTGATTGTAGTTGGGGGAACCATTTCAAGGATTGCCTTGACTTTCTTTGGGTCCACCTCGATTCCTCGCTTTGAGACTATGAAACCCAAGAGTTTTCCGGATGTGACGCCAAATACGCACTTCTTGGGGTTTAGTCTAACTTTATGCTCCATGAGGCGATCGAGGATTTTGCTTAAGTCATCGATATGATTTGAGCGCAAAAGAGACTTGGCTAACAAATCATCCATGTAATCTTCCAAAGTTTTGTGCATGTAATCGTGGAAGATGTACGTCATGGCACGTTGGTAGGTGGCACTAGCATTTTTAAGGCCAAAAGGCATGACCTTATAACAAAATGTCCCCCAAGGCATTGTGAACGCCATTTTTAGTTGGTCTTCAGGATTGATACGAATCTGATTGTATCCTGAGAAACCATCCATGAGGGAGAGCATTTCGTGACCTGTTGTAGCGTCTACCAACGCGTCGATGCTCGGCAAGGGGAAATCATCCTTAGGACTCGCTTTGTTGAGATCTCAAAAATTAGTGCATATGCGAATCCTCCCGTCGGGCTTCTTGACGGGAACCATGTTGGACAGCCATGGCGGATAATCCACGTAGATGACAAACTGTGCATCCAACAGCTTTTGCAATTCGTCTTTGACCATCAAGGCCACCGTTGGGTGCATCTTACGTAGTTTTTGCTTTACAGGCTTGATTGTCGGATCAAGCGTTAAATTATGCATGACTAGCTGTGGGTCTAGTCCCGGCATATCCTTGTATGACCATGCAAAAACCTCCTTCTTCTCTTTGAGAAGGGCAATGTAGTCGGCTTGCTCTTCGGGGGAAAGACTTACCCCTAGCTTGAGAATCTATGGATTCATTGGATCTCGTGCCGATATCTACATCGCTCGTCTCCTCGATTGACATGTGGGATCCATCCTCCAACTGATGTGGAGTCGGGATCAAATGGATATCATTAGCTGAATTTAGATCTGCGTTGGGAACCTCGGGTTCCTCTTCAGCCTAAAAAATATCCTGAGTTGTCCCTGGGGTAAAATGAGGCATTTCACCGAAAGGCCAGTACTTTGATGGTGATAAAGGTGAATTGACGCGATCCCAGTCGATGGCATCTATGTCTAGATGCAATGACCATGCTGGATCGGCCGGATTGTGGATGGGTGCGGTCAAATCAATGGAGATCATGTGGATGGAATGAATTTGGTCTCCATTACCGTGGGTATGATAACTTGAATCTTCTGGATGCTCCCTATACTCTGGATCTGGCTCTAGGGGAACGGGCACGAACGGATCGGCCCTATGTGCGAATAGGAGGACAGGGTCTTCCCTCGACACTAATGTCATGATAGGGTCTCGGGGTGGACGGTGCTCATCATGAATTTGGAGCCATGGATCCAACACTTGGTCCCACCCCACTGGGTCTACCCACCATTCATGCCCTAACCTTATGCCCATCTGTCCCATCAGATCTTCATGAGTTAAAGGGCGATTATGCCATCGCGCATGATTGAGATAGTTCATCTCGGTCTCATCTTCTCGAATCACTTTTGAAGATCCAAAAATGTTCATTCTCTTCAAAGAATCGTTACTTGCGACATTGAGGGTTCTCCTTGTTCCAACAAGTTAATCTGGTCCCATTGCGGTTGTTCCACTCTTGGTGGAGGGACCTGATTCTCTTGACACTCGTATTGACTCAACTGGAACCTCTAAGGGGAACAACTTCAAAAAGATGTCCGGACACCGTTTATGTTCTCTTTGGGGATTAGTATCCGAACTTTCACCTCTCTCTAGCAAAGGAGAGGGATTACTGATGTTGCCAAGGGTGTTTGTTGACCATGGGAGGTAATCTCCCAATGTATATTCTGTATTTGGGTTGGCATAAAGATCTGGTGCCAATCCCCCCTTGTTGCCTATTTCTAGGCCTTGCATATTTTCTACCAAGATGTCTAAGGGCAGGGGGTGGTTGAACCCTACTCCCGACTTATCATATGGCATCTGATATCTTGGTTGGCAAAGGACACGCATCCCTTGCTCATATCTGCCTAGCCCGTATCCATGCCAATTGCATTGGCCGAGATATCTTAGAGCAAAGTCCGGGTTTGACAGATAGTTGATATTTTCAGCAAAAGGCTCTTCGTCTTCTTCCTTTTGCTTGCATGGTTCAAGACCATGATCAAGGCCCCCATACACAAAATTTGTCTGGTTTGGTGGGTAACCTAGAGGAACAACTGTTCCTATGGGAAGGCGAGGTCTCCCCATGTCCCGTACCGATTCTAATGCGGGCGTTGCCACAACATTCTTCACTAAATACTCCCCCAGGCCTGTATTGGCCATTTCAACAGTGATTTTTGATGCTTGGGAGGGAGGGAACGGGAGTCCTTCCTGAGTCCATTCCATGTTTGGTGTTTTAGGAGTCTCAACTTCCGTTGTGCTAGGTATTTCCTCTGTTGATACCGTTGAAATTGTTGGCAACCCCTCTTCTAGGGGCTGAGCCTCTTCCATGATCTATTTTCCCTTGTCCTTCTGTTTAGCCATGACAGGTGGCATTGGTAGTGAAGGAGCAGATGATGAAGACTCACCTGGCTGGGATTTTGATGATTTGGTCACCAGTGGTGCCTACGGTATTGGACCTTGTTTAGATGGATTTAACTGGAAATCCAAATGCGTTGAAGGGAGGGTCGATTGAGGCATTAATTGCACCGCATTGCAATACTTGAAGGGTTCTAAGTCCATCGGGACTACATGTATTTCTCCTTCAAATGCATACTTTAGGCACTGGTGAGCGATCGAAGGGACACACTTCATGTCCCTGATCCAAGGCCGCCCTAGCAGTATGTTGTAAGCCATCTCGCCTTCCAACACATGGCACAATGTAGGTATTGTCTTTTGTCCTACCTGGATAGGCAGAACAACTATGCCGACTGTCGAGCATATTGCATCGTTGAAAGCTCGCAGTGTGTATGTGGAGGCTGTGATATGAGAGGCTGGTAGCTTCAGATGTTTTAGTGCTGCAGTGGTAATGATGTTACTGGACGAGCCAGTATCTACCAACACTCTCTTGTACGGGATCCCGTTGACCCGCGCGATAACGTGCAGGGGTGGATCTGCCATGTCATTCGATATTGTTTTGACTTCATCCTCTCTCGAAGGTAATGACCGGCTCCGTACATCGTTTCACATGTCCCACGAAGTTGTTGAAAGAATTTGCTTCGTGAGGTCTGTAATTCGATGGCTTTTAAAATTTCCATAAGAGCTTCCCTATGAGGTGTTGACTCTTGAATAAGCTCGTAAATGGAAAGCCTAGCCGATGTGGTCCGCAAACTCTACGTGAGTTTGGTCCGTATCGTGACCTCGGGTCTAGGCAGAGGCAACTCGCACAGGGCATTGTTGAGGCTGCGACGTTGTTGGAACTTCCCTTGTAGCTACCTCGGGGGCAACTGCTGGGTACTTTTTGTTCCTCGGTCACTATGCTGATCATTCCCACAAATCCTTGCATGGGAAGATTCTATCGCACCTCATTAACTTGGAGAGGTTTTGCCTATGCCTCATGGGCAGGCAAAGGGTCCTTGAATACCCCCATTTGTTGATTATTTGGCGCTATGGGGTTGTCCACGGCCAATGTTTTATTGTCGATCAAATCTTGGATTAATCCTTTGAATTTCTAGCATCCATTCAAGTCATGTCCCCTTCGCCTATGGAATCTACAATATAATTCCTCTCTGTATCCCTTAGGCTTGGGAGCGTTAGGGTCTATAGTTTGGATCTCTGGAAGGGTGACTAAATTTGCCGCTGACAAGCGGTCAAATAGGGAGTCCCTGGACTCCGCATAAGGGGTGAATTGTCGCCTAGGGCGACGCTGCTGATTTTGCTCCTATTTTTTATTATCTCTTTCATAACTAGGAGGCACTACCTGGTAATTAGCCTTTTGGGGCTATATTTCTTGCACAGGCTTGGGGACATTTATCGCAACTTGATTAACCACAGCGGGTTGTGATTGCGTTGTCCCGGTCTTAGTGGTTTTATTCCACTCTTTCTTTTTAGGCTTGGCGATTGCGCCTTCGCCTATTTTAATCTCTTCTATAACTCTGGCTTGCGCCAAAGCTTCTTCTAGGCTGGCGTATTGCTGCAGCAGCAATAGCCCAGAGATTGATTTTAAGCAACTCCGTGCAAACATCTGTGTGAGATCAGACATAGGGGGAAGGTAGGGTAGCTTAGAAAGCAAAGCCCTCCATCGATTCCCGTATGCTGCCATTGTTTCTTCCTCATATTGCCTGAGGCTGGCCAGATCACTCAGTGATGCCTTCTTCTTTGTGTTGAAGGCAAAGCGTTCAAGAAACGCATCTACTAATTGATCTAGGTTGTTTATGCTGTGTTTTGGTAACTGTGTGAACCAATCCGAGGCAGGGCCCACGAATGTGGTTATGAATGTCCTAAGCAACAATGCGTCATTATCTTGGATGCCGAAGCATTGACTTAGGAATCTTGTGACATGTTCTTGTGCATCCTCTTCACCTTTAAAGACTGCCAATTGAGGCAACTTGAAATGTTCGGGGTAAAGAGGTGTGGGCACTGAAGGATGCACTGGATGACTACGGAGTTGACGTAACATGGGCTTTTGATGCCCGAAAGCTTTTGTCTCCACAGACTCCAAACGCTCTAATAGCGCTTTGTATGCATCGAAAGATTTTATTTCTTCCTCTTTTGTTTGCTCCCGTTGTGAGTTATGGGAGACTGGAGGCCTATGGGGGGGTGGCCGAGTGGCAGCCCTCCCGCCTTGATGGGGCATTTTGGCCCATTCTATTTTTGGTTCATACTCCTCATAAACTTCTTGAGGAGTCTCTGGGCGAGACCTATGACCCTGATTGAGTCCCCGCTGAGGGTACCCATCATTGTTTCGGGGAGTGGCCTCCCTCTCGGGTCTATAAGGTCTCGGAGGCAAAGCTTGACGAGGTCACGGAGACCCGTCCCGCACCAAAGGGTTGTGCCTCGCATATTGTTTTGCTCTTTGGGTGCGAGGGGTTGGCACCCTCTCAGGTAGTTTATAGCGCAACTCATCCGCTTCGCGTTGCATGCGCTCTTTATTAAGGCGGTATAAGTACTCTAACTCCTGATGACCTTGCTCAAGCTGCGTGATTCGGGCTTGGCGAGTGGCATGTCTGGCGACTGTCGGGTCAACTTGGTCTGCCCTCCTTTGCCTAAGAGGCTTGAATGTTTCTCCTATGTGTTTGCCTCGATCTTGATGATCTAAAATTTCAATGGGTCGCTTCCCTCTGTCGAGGTAGGCGACATTTACTTGAGGCTCTGGCCTCGATGGGTGACCATGATATCTAGCAGGCATGGAAATGCAAGGTTCCCATGCTGTTTGTTGTCCTCGAGGAATGCGATGGCCTTCCTCGTACTCCCTTTCATGGGTTTGAAAGGGGCGGGCAGAGTTAGCTCGCCCTGTGTAAAGAGCCCTGCGCTCTGGATTTTGTCTTTCTGTTCTAATGGGAGGCAAAGAAGAGGTACCGTATTCACGTTGTCTCTCCTCATGGACACTATGCCTCTCTAGCGCTTCATCACGCTGTGGCCACTCAGATCTAGCCTCAAGAGGTGGTTGTCTACTTACATTGAGATCTACATGTAAAGCTTCTTCCCGAAAGGGGCTGTGTTGAATAGGTATACTCCAATGAGGAGGGTCCCAATAATTCCTTTTTGATGTGGCCTGATGTGGACTCTCTTGTAGGCCAGACCGCCAAGGCGGTATGGCCAAGTCCTCAGGGCTAAAGCGAAGGTGACCAATGCCCTCTCTTTGTGCACCTTCCGTAGCGTCCGCCCTTGATTGGGCTTGGCTATGGGTGTACACCATTGTGGTGCTTCTCTACTATCTAAGCAGATTTTTATCTCGTTTATGATGATTTTTCTTTTTGTTTACACTAAGCAGAAATGAACACACACATACACAAACAATGATTATCTCTTTTAAGGATTAATAGTGTGTCCTAAACTGGTTTAGTGCATTTTGATGTTTTGTTTTGTTTTTGCAAGTTTTGAAGAACGTTTAAATGCATAATGTTGGCTCATATGACTCCCATAAATGGTCGCCCCTTCAATATACCATTGCCGAACCGATATACCAACCTCTCTATATACCCGCCCTTACGAGAGGGAAACTATAGGTACGTGAGAGCAGATGGTACATGGAACATAGGCGGTACGGAAGGGGGGATTGTCCTGTTAATGACACCTACCATAGAAGACTTATCCTCGCGTGCATGGGAATCACCCCAGTGACACTCGGTCAACTTTCATCAGGATTTACGCCTAACAATAGTGACAATCGGGGAAATGGATGCAAAGCTAAGCCAAGGTGGTGATGAACCCACCGTTGGTCTTGCTCAAGGGCTGGGGTCTTACGACCAGCTCCTTGGTTTAAAACGTGCCACGTGATGTGTGTGTGGTTTATTTTACTTAGAAAAATGAAACATGCAATCAACCACTATTTTCTTTAAGCACGCAAGAATTGACAGAAAATGAAAGCAAAAAATCAAAAAAAATGACAAAGACAGTTTGGAACCTTACCTCTTTTCTCGCCCAGACTTGCTGTTTCCGATCTTCGGCTCTAAAAATTTACGAGCAAGAATTCGTCCCTCCGTGAGACGAATTACAGAACAGAATTCGTCCCTGCCAGAGATGAATTTAAATTCGTCTCGAGTGGTCAGACGAATTACAGTAAGGTATTCGTCACAGTCAGAGACGAATAACAGTCGCTTTAAAAAAACTTGTACCTGTCAAGCACAAACACAAAAATGGATCAGTTATTTGATCTTAAAACCAGGGGACAAAGTCCCACCGTGATCGCCACTGAAAGCATGAGATTCTGGAAGCTTTAGAAAGGAAAACTACTTCGATGCATTCAAATCAAAATAACGCTTAAGTCCTAAAATATGAAGTGCATTAAACGAAAGAGGCAAATTGATTGAAATCAGTTACAAGAATTTAGAGAAGTCACAGCCCTTTTATTAAACTCTTTAACCTCGGTTACAAAATCGCCTCCTCCCTTTTTAGGGGCTAGGAGCGTTAAATGGATCTTTGTTACAATTGTGACTTAGTCTTCCTCCTTCCGCATGCCCACATGCAAAATGGGCGGGCCAAAGTGTTGCCGCCGCTGATGTTGATGAATCCTCACTTCTTGCTGCTCCTCCTACATGCAAAGAAACAAACAAGGCGTTAGTAGCACCTGCTATGAATAAGGAAAGTTCGTTCTTTGAAATTGACAAAAAGATGCATGCAAAAGATTATCAAGTACAGTGAGTAAAGTGAATCTAAATGACCTAAAAACCTGACAGAGGACAGAAGACATTACCAGAGGGCCACTGCCATTGAAACAGTCGGCCAATCTACTTTCAACAGGAATTCATCCCTGGGCAGGATGAATTTTGACTGCTATTCGTCCCCGGGTGGGACGAATTCGACTGTGTTAGGAAAGCCGAAGTGATACCGCTCCAATGTCGAATCTCGGGACCTCCAAAACACCTGCAAACAGAGGGGTTACGTAATTGGGGCCATTTTGGGATGACCCAGATGGTCGGATTCTCCCAATTTGGCCTCTATCCTCGGGAATTCGATATCGCCACCTGCAAGTTAGTGAGAGCTATACAATCGACAAAGCATGATAATGTGTGATCAAAATTCTATGAAATCGAAATTAGAGACTACTTAAACAACATAGCATAGAATAGAGATGAATAAATGATAATTAAAATGAAACTTAAAAGAAAAGTGTGGGGTGCCCAAATGGGCCGCCCACCGTTAGAACTTGATTTTGACGCCAATCCACTAGGGATGGGCTCAAAATCTCTTGGATTGGGGTGTCGGAAAATTGGTGGTTTAAGGTGGTCAAATGTTGGGTTTTGGGTTAGATCCACGCTTCCAAAAGCCACCCAATAACCTCCCTTGCGAAAGAGATTAATGGATGTGAGAAGGTGAATCAAAAAAGGATGCAAATGGGTGTTCAATTGGGCAGCACTTCGTTGCTTGAAAATGCCTCCAATCTCCCCTTTTTTGGGTGGGAAAGTCCACCATTTTATAGACCCATGGGGTCTCTTTGGAGGGGCATGCAGGGATGCCATGTGGCGGCCATGCCTTCCCAAGAGGGAGGAGACTCCTCCCTGACTTGGGCTTCCATGACTGCCCTTGTGACAGTCCACTAACTGCCAACCTACCCACCTACACGCGCATGCATGGCAGGAGGCAATAATTGACTGTCCTTGGCTGCCACTTGGCGGCATTTTTCTTTTTGCCCGTTAAACCTGGAATTCGTCCTGACCAGGGACGATTTCAGAATTCGTCCCTGGGTGAGACGAATCCCAATTAGTATTCATCCCTGGGTGAGACGAATACTGAGCAAAGTGTCTAAATGTGCCAAATTGCTTCTTGACCTTACAAAATTGCTATGAAAGTGGTTAGGACCACTGTTTGACCTCTGAGGGCTGCCCTGGGGGCTGTGTTTGTCAAAGCGATCAGTTTTTGCAGTCACATAATCGGATTGGTGCTGTTTTGGTGTCTACAGTTCACAATGAAGAATGTGAAATATAGATGGTAAGATGACTGGTCTTTGTTTTGGTCTTTGTTTTGCTGTTTTGCTGTTTTGATTTGTTCCATACATAGTCAAATGATATCATTTAAGATGATGATATTCTTTCTTTTTGTAATTTATTTATTGGCTCCTAAATTGTCCATTTTTATGATAGATAAGTTGATGAGATGTTTAATGCTTAATTATATGAATTGCACATGGGGTAATTAATTTATGGTACATAAATTATGGAATGATTTCTTGTATAGTTTATGATTAGCGTTTGGTTTATTTTATTTTATGGTGTTATCATAAGCACTCTCTCATTCTTATCAAGAAGTTCTGGTTTGTTAGCTTGATGGTTTTAAAATTTAAAATGAATGGATCTTCTTGGGTTGGATATAGAATATTTTTAGAACTCGAGTCAAAAATTCCAATTCTACAAAGAGTTGCATAAATACAATAAAAAGGTAAACATGAGATATGAAGTTGCAAGAATACAATAACTAGGTACTCACGAACCCTGAACAAGTAGGATCGAGTGTATTCCAACTATATAGCTGGAATATTATCACTATAGGAGGGCATAGGAAAGGAGAGAATCAAGTTCAAATATTGCCAAGCGATATATGCATAATTATCAAGTTGTTATACTATCACTATATAGCCATGATCTAAAGTGAGTGAAGCTTGTTTCAATTATATAAAACTAATTTAAAATTTAAATTTGTAAAATTGTATATCTTTTATATTTTATTAATAGCAACACTTTCTATTATTTAGTGTGTAAATATTTTAGCAAACTTTTAACAAAAAGAGAAGAAAACTCAACTAAAAAATAAATTTCATATAATGATACATAGTTTTTTATAACTTTATATTTTTTATTAATATAACTTTTACAACTTTTAATTGTTACAAAAAAAAAAAGATTCCATAATTTCTCTTGATTACTATCAATATGGATGTAATCAAGCCATATCATGATTCTACCTTGGAATCAACTCCTGCCATCAGTCATCCTATTGATGTGGTATTATATGCTTAACTTTTTCTCAATATCAACATAGTTTTTGATATAAAGACTCGATAGACTTGACAGAGATCTACTACTTTATACCTTGTAGGCTATCAACGCCAGTTTCCACATCAAACTCATTGGAAATGTAATAATCACATGTCTCGTGATTTAATTTATTTGTTAAAAACATTGGAGTCCAATGCTTCTATTATTGGGAGACATGATGAGAAATAATTTAAGCAAGTTTAGTCTATTGAAATTTAGTCTTGATTTAGGCTAATAAATAATTTGTAGAAAATTATAAAATATGGGCTTTATGAGCTCATGTTGGATTTAGTCTTTAGGTCTAGTTGTCCCAAAATCTTCTAGAGGGATACTGAAATTTAGGAAGATAAGAGGTTATCCAAAGAATGAAAATTTTGGATGAAGCTTATCTTCCCAATTTAGGAATTGGTTGCTCAATCCAAGGAAATGGTTGCTCATTTTAAGAGGAATTGATTGTAATATGGGCCTATTTAAGCCTTGCATTCCAATGCAATTGTTAGCTTCATTTGGATCCACATCGGGTAATTTTTTGAAAGTGATGAGTTCCACATAGTAGGATAAGGCTTCAATCCCATGGATGAACCTTAAAGATAAAAAAGTATGAGCTTAACTAGTTAAAATTATTAGATGAATCATTATAGAAAGAGTAACATGGGACTTTCTCCTTGATATGTTTTTATACATGGTTTCTTGCTTAGTTTAATGGCATTAATAAAATGCATTGCATTTAGAGTTGTTATGAACCCTTAATATTCCTCCAAGTTCATGGTGGTTCCTTTTTCACAATGAAGAATGTGAAATATAGATGGTAATATGACTTTTATGGATGGTTCCATGGTATATTTATTTACAAAATTGTAATAAAAATAAAATATATAGCGGAATGTTCTAAGAGCTAGATTTTGTAAGAGTGTTCTATGTACCAAACTAAAGATTATTTTTAAATATTTTTAAGTATATTTGAAGGATAAATGTTATCTTGTATGCTACCTTGTTGAGTTGTTCCATACATAGTCAAATGATGGCATTTAAGATGATGATATGCTTTCTTTTAGTAGTTTATTTATTGGCTCCTAAATTGTCTATTTTTATGATAGATAAGTTAATGAGATGTTTAATGCTTAATTATATGAGTTGCACATGGGGTAATTAATTTATGGTACATAAATTATGGAATGATTCCTTGTGTAGTTTATGATTAGCATTTGGTTTAATTTATTTCATGGTGTTATCATAAGCACTCTCTATCATTCTTATCAAGAAGTTCTGGTTTGTTAGCTTGATGGTTTTAAAAGTTAGAATGAATGGATCTCCTTGGGTTGGATATAGAATATTTTTAGATCTCGAGTCAAAAAGCCCAATTCTACAAGGAGTTTCATAAATACAATAAACTGGTAAACATGAGATATAGAAGTTGGAAGAATACAATAACTAGGTACTCATGAACCTGGAAGGAGTTATGTGAATTCAATAGTGAGATTTCTTATTAATCATTGAACCCTGAACAAGTAGGATCGAGTGTATTCCAACTATACAGTTGGAATATTATCACTAGAGGAGGGCATAGGAAAGGAGAGAATCAAGGTCAAATCTTGCCAAGCGATATATGTATAATTATCAAGTTGTTATACTATCACTATATAGCCATGATCTAAAGTGAGTGAAGCTTGTTTCAATTATATATAACTAATTTAAAATTTAAATTTGTAAAATTGTATATCTTTTATATGTTATTAATAACAACACTTTCTATTATTTAGTGTGTAAATATTTTAGCAAACTTTTAACAAAAAGAGAAGAAAACTCAACTAAAAAATAAATTTCATATAATGATCCATAGTTTTTTATAACTTTATATTTCTTATTAATATAACTTTTACAACTCTTCATTATTACCAAAGAAAAAAAATATTGCATAATTTATCTTGATTTCTATCAATATGGTTGTAATCAAGCCATATCATTATTCTACCTTGGAATCAACTCCTGCCATCAGTCATCCTACTGATGTAGTATTATATGCTTAACTTTTTCTCAATATCAACATAGTTTTTGATATAAAGACTTGATAGACTTGACAAAGATCTACTAATTTATACCTTGTAGGCTATCAACGCTAGTTTCCACATCAAACTCATTGGAAATGTAATAATCACATGTCTCATGACTTAATTTATTTGTTAAAAACATTGGAGTCCAATGCTTCTATTATTGGGAGACATGATGAGAAATAATTTAAGCAAGTTTAGTCTATTGAAATTTAGTCTTGATTTAGGCTAATAAATAATTTGTAGAAAATTATAAAATATGGGCTTTATGAGCTCATGTTGGATTTAGTCTTTAGGTCTAGTTGTCCCAAAATCTTCTAGAGGGATACTAAAATTTAGGAAGCTAAGAGGTTATCCCATGAATGAAAATTTTGAATAAAGATTATCTTCCTAATTTAGGAATTGGTTGCTGAATCCAAGGAAATGGTTTCTCCTTTTAAGAGGAATTGATTGTAATATGGGCCTATTTAAGCCTTGCATTCCAATGTAATTGTTAGCTTCGTTTGGATCCACATCAGGTAATTGGTTGGAAGTGATGAGTTCCACATAGTAGGATAAGGCTTCAATCCCATGGATGAACCTTAAAGATAAAAAAGTATGAGCTTAACTAGTTAAAATTCTTAGAGGAATCATTATAGAAAGAGTAACATGGGACTTTCTCCTTGATATGGTTTTATGAATGGTTGCTTGCTTAGTTTAATGGCATTAATAAAATGCATTGCATTTAGAGTTGTTTTGAACCCTTAATATTCCTCCAAGTTCATGGCGGTTCCTTGTTCACAATGAAGAATGTGAAATGTAGATGGTAAGATGACTTTTACGGATGGTTCCATGGTATATTTATTTACAAAATTGTAATAAAAATAAAATCTATAGCAGAATGTTCTAAGAGCTAGATTTTGTAAGAGTGTTCTATGTACAAGATCAATTTAGCAAGTGAATTGATCTTGTTTTTCAAAATTTCTTGAGCAACTAAAAGCAAGTGAATTGCTTTAATTTATGAACGAATTACTCCAAATTATGAGCAAATTGCTCCAAGTTGTGAGGAAATCACTCCAACTTATGAACAATTCACTTTGTATTTTAGAACCATGAAATTTCACATATTTTCCAAATTTTCACCATTTGCTCCCATTTCTCCTTTTCCATCCCAAATCACCATGGACACCACTTATGCATCTACCAATCCTTCATTGCCTAAAGTGTGTCTTGTATCAACACCTTCCACTACTATCACCCTACCCACATCCACTCCACCTTCACTAATACCTACACTTCCAAAGGAAGATGAACCATTAGGGAGGACCACCAAATAATAAAATAAGAGGAAAGAGAAATAGGTGGGGCTTCCAACCTCCAAAAAGACCTAAAGTGTTTTATGATGATCCCTACCAAAGGGTAGAGGAGGGAAACTACATACACCTCTGTTGCAGGCCAAACACAGGTTAAATTTTATCATATTTTGTCACTACCCATGCATTTAAATTGTCAACCCAGGGAGCTTCGTAAACTTTAGAAGTGTCTCAAACAAGATCATTTACAATACCCACTTTGAGATGAGTTCGGCTAATTCTATCATTGGGGGTTTAAAAGATCAATAATTATTCATCCACACCACAATAATTTACATATGAATAATTAAATCCTTAAAATGTAAATATTCATACGTGCACAATTAACTAGACATGAAAATAATTTCACTATGATAATGAAAATAACAGTACAGAAAGCAAACCTATGAAAGCAAGAAATTAGTCTATAAAAGCACAAGTAAAAGGGAAGGAATATTGGCTTGGAGTGGGCCCAAGCTCCACCAGCTCCCTTCCAACTAAACACGCGATTAGGAACTCTTGAACTTTATTATGATTGCAAAACAACTATTACAATACTTCTATCTCCTCAGAATAATGAATAAATTCTAGATATTCTGGATGATTATCAAAGAGGTATGTGTGTGTTTATATAGCACACACACAGATCTTCTATTTACAATGAAGTTACAATAGTAGTTTAGTCCAGACTAAACTAGGATAGTCTGGTAACTGTAATCAACATTTGCTAAAAATTGTTATCATTCCTAATGGTGGCGTGTTCGCTGATTGGTTCATGCTTCACCTGGCATAGGTAAGACGTTCTCGTCCGTTAGTGTAATTCCTAGAATTGTCTTGTATGACGTGGAACTGGAACTACACTGGTCAACACTGCCCATGTCTCTTTATTAGGTCAACTAGCAAAAAATGGAGGTGCCTTATCTATGAGGAAGGCCCCTTCCTCATGTGCTTTGGTAGGCTTCTTCCTTATGCAAAAGGTGCATAAGGCGTATACTGATGTTGAGCATCTTCTTCATGTAGAATGCGCCTACTTAGGTCGGCCACCTTCTTCATGCAAAAGGCACCTACTAATGTTGGGTGCCTTCTTTACGCGGAAGACGCCTTTCCTTACATGAAGCACCTTCCTTATGCGGAAGGCGCCTAAGTATGTTGAGTGCCTTATTTATACAGAAGGCACCTACCTTCTGTGGATGCCTTCCTTGAAGAGCAAGGCATATACCCTTTATTGGTGCCTTCCTTGAAGAGGAAGGTGCCTACTCACCATACCTTGATCCTGAAATAAATAGAGTGACATGTCCATGATGGGCCTCGACTAATTCAAATCTATCAAAACCAATTGCATTTCCACAAAAACACACTAAAATACATAAATTAGATAACATGCACAATTGTATTGATGGTGCTCTCAATGTAGGCTTTGATCTTCTGCCCAATCCAAAAACTTACGATGGTAGCAGGCAAATCAGTGCCGAAAAGGTCGACGTTCAAATGCTCTTCCTCTCCGTAAACTTTTTTGTTGGCCACGATCATTCCTGCTCCACCAGCCTCTTTCACCACACTTTCCTTTTTCGATGGAGACGAGTCTGAGATCGAGGAATGAACAAACCCTTGATCACACAACACAATTTCACCTCTCACCATGTCGGGATGGAGAGTGCCCACATGGCAACGCTTTGAGCTCTCATTATGCGATACATACACCAAAGACAAGTTTCTAACTCCATCTCCTTTGTAAAAAGATGAGCCTTTGTACGTCTCAAGGTTTCCAAGAATCACAGGTGTCGAGAATTCTCTTTCGATGGTTCTAGCACCAACACTAATTACCCAAGGTGTCGCGTTTGAAATATTATGTGGAAAAAGGGCCATTATTGCCAGCGGACATGGAAACAAATACAGCGTTAGCCATGGCCCCAAGTGCTGCGATGTCAGTCTCATCAAAGGATTCAAATGACCCACCAAGTGACATGGAAAGGATGTCAACACCGTCTACCACGACTATATCAATGGCAGCAGTGATGTCAGAAGAATCGCCTCTTCCTCCCCAGATGACCTTGTATACAGCCAGTCTGTCTTGAGGAGCCATCCCTACAGCCGTGCATAGGAAATCCTGCAATAGTAGAAGCAGTGTGTGTACCATGGCCCTTAACGTCTCTTGGAGACTTGTACTCAAGGCTTTCATTAAGCATACCGTGCCTCGCTTCAAATAATTTAATGAAGTATTGAGCTCCAATAATTTTTGTACTGTAGTGGGAAGAATTGAACTCCACCCCGCTTTGACATTCGCCCTTCCATTTGGAAGGAACAGTTCCAAGGTCTTCATTTTGGAAGCTTCTAATCTCAGGCCAGATCCCGATGTCCAACACGCCCATGATGACATCTTTGCCATAGTTAGAGAGCGACCATAAACCATTAGTGGAGGTTGTGAGGCCTGTTGGAATTTAATCCCAAATGCCATCGCATTAACTCCATTTTTCTCGCTGTAGAACAAGTTTTAAATTAGAATTTAATATGATAAAATTATGTAATTTGGACTGCAGAATGTTCCCACATTGAAGACAAGTTTAAAACTAAATGCATATTAATTTTTTTATTTTGGGCCTCATTTTGCTCTATAGTTTGAGAAGCTTCCCTCCAGTCCCTTCTCGAAGCTTCTTCCTTATGAACTTATGACAATGATGTAATTTGCTATGTTTTTTTTATAGGAATGGAATGCAGTTTTTCTATTAGCTGTAGCTCCCTATTTATCCACTGTTCTATATGCTCTGTTTATCCACTATTCTATATGCTCTGTTTTATGGACTACTCTATTATGTTATATTAGCTTGTGTCTTGTATGGTCTATTACTTCTGCATGTGCAGGGGTTGTAATTTTAGATCATAAGGAACAACAGATTACAACCAATAGAAACCAACCTGACCAGAAGGTGTTTAAGCCAACAAAGTGGTATCAGAGCATATCACGTTTTAGAAGCCAAGAGTTTTTCAGAGACAAGGAGACAAGCCAGAGTGAAGAAAGCCTTGGAGAACAAAAATGGCAGCATCAGCCAACACAAGCTCAACAAATCAAACTCTACCCATTCTTGATGGTAAGAACTATGAATATTGGTCTGTAGTTATGAGAGCTCATTTTATTGCACAAGATGTTTGGGATGTTGTGGAAAATGGGTTTTAGGAGCCTGCAAATGAAGTTGCTCGTAATGCCTTGACAAGAGCACAGAGGGATGCCTTGAAGGAGAACAAAACCAAGGATGCAAAAGCCATTAGAGACCTATATACACATGTGGATCTAAGCATTTTTCCAAAGATACAAGGTGCAAGCAAAGCAAAACAAGCATGGGATACTTTGAAGACAACATACCAAGGAATGGAGAAAGTAAAGGCAACCAAATTATAGATGTTGAGGAGAGATTTTGAGACAATGCAAATGAAAGAATCTAAATCAATGGATTCATTTTTTACACAAGCTATTGGGTTGATGAACTAGATGAGATCCCATGGAGAAGTCATTCAAGATAGAAAAGTTGTAGATAAGATGTTGAGGAGTCTACCTTCAAAGTTTGATTCTCTTGTTGTGGCTATAGAGGAGTGCAAGGATTTGGATCATTACTCCATAGATGAATTGCAAGCATCTCTTACGTCTCATGAGCATAGACTAAACATAGCCAGTAATACTTATGTGGAAAATGCATTTAAATCTCAAGTGGATATTGGTCTTGGAAGAGGAAGAGGCAGAGGAAGATCAAACTCCAGAAGTAGAGGAAGAAGTTCATCTAGATGTGGAAGAGGAAATTCATCAAACACAAGAGGAAGAGGTTATAGTCAAGGCCCAAGTTGGAGTTCAAGCCAACATAACCAAGCACAAGGAGAAAGATATGACAAATCACATGTCCAACGCTATTATTGTAAAAAATTTGGTCATTATGTAAGTGAATGTAGAAAGAAACAGTATGCTTATAGAAAACAAGATACAAATTTCTTAGTAGAAGAAGAAATATCAGGAAGGAATATTTCTTGCTTGCAATGCAGTAGTAGAAAACCAAAAGGAAGTGTGGTATTTAGACTCTGGGTATAGTAATCACATGACCGGTAACAAAGAATTGTTTGCAAGCCTAGATGAAAGCATAAAATCTGATGTCACTTTAGGGAATGATAACAAGATCATTGCCATGGGAAAATGAAGAATAACATTTTAACAAAGAAGGGGGAGAAGAAATATATTTCAGATATCTATTATGTTCCATGTTTGAAGCATAATTTGATGAGTATTGGTCAGCTGGTTGAACATGGTTATAAAGTATTTTTCAAAGACAAACAATGCACAATATATGATAAATTCTCAAGTAAATTGTTGTTTGCAAGATTGCAGATGACTAATAATCGAATTTTTCCCCTCAAACTTCCACATTATGGGAATTTACAAGCAAGAGAAAGCATTGCAATAGTGACACAAATAGTTCTACAAGCTGAGATGAAGGATGAGAATTGGCTTTGGCACTTAAGAATGGGGCATCTTAATTTTGAGTACTTGAATCTATTGCAAAAGAAGAGAATGGTAAGAGGATTGCCACCAATAGTGAGATCAAACGGAGTATGTGAAGGATGCATACTAGGAAAGCAACATAGAGAGCCGTTTCAAGTGGGACAATCAGCAAGAGCGCAAAAACCATTGGAGATTATACATTCAGACCTATGTGGTAAGATGCAAACCCCCTCACTGAATGGTATGAATTATTGCTTTACTTTCATAGATAATTTTACAAGAAAAACATGGATATATATTTTAAAGCTATGAGGCTTTTGAATACTTCAAATAGATTAATGCAATGGTTGAAAACAAAGTGGCCATTATATCAAAGTGTTGAGGACTAATAGAGGTGGAGAGTATGTCTCAAAGGAGTTCTTGAACTTTTGTAAGCACAATGGAATCCAAAATTAGTTTACAGCTAGATATACACCCCAACAAAATGGAGTAGCTGAGAGAAAGAACCGAACAATTATGGAAATGGGAAGAAGCATGATGAAGGCCAAGCATTTTCCAAATGAGTATTGGGGAGCAGTAGTAAAGTGTGATGTGTATATTCTAAATAGATGCCCAACCAAGAGTTTGAATGGTGTAGTTACTCAAGAAGCACGGGGAGGAAGGAAACACAGTGTATCTCATATGAGAGTCTTTGGTTGTGTAGCTTATGTGCATGTTCTAGATGAATTGAGAAGAAAGTTGGATAGTAAGGCAAAGAAATGCATATTCATAGGGTATAGTGAGCAATCAAGAACATATCATCTCTACAATCCAGTAACAAAGAAGTTTATAACCAGCAGATATGTAACATTTTTTGAAGATGAGGCATGGGATGGAAGTGGAGAGAATACTGTGAATGTTATAGCAAATAAAGATGTTATGGCTGTAGCAAATACCCCATGAGTGACTCCACCCACACCAAATTACAATCAACAATGTCCACCTCAACCACCACCATCATCATCGTCAAGAATAAATGCAGCCCCAAGATTACAAGAAAATAGTCAATTAAGTGGACAAGGAATGTCTTTAGCGGCCCCAATAAATAGCACAAATTCAAGTGAGTCATCAAATCAGAATAGAATACAAAGGTATAAGAGTTTAAATGAGTTGTATGAGCTAGATGAAGTCAATAGCAATGCTGGTCCAAGTTTATTGTTTGCATTCTATTCTCAATTGGAGGATCCAATACATTTTGAAGAGGTGGTCAAACAAGAAAAGTGGATTGTAGCGATGGATGAGGAAATTGCAGCCATTGAAAGGAATGATACTTGGGAGTTGGTGAGTCTTCCACAAGGCATGGATGTCATAGGTGTTAAATGGGTTTATAAAACAAAGTATAATATTGAATGAAAGGTAGAAAAACACAAGGAAATATTAGTTTTGAAAGGGTACAAGCAACAATATGGTATAGATTATGAGGAGACATTTACCCCAGTAGCAAGAATGGAAACTATAAGAATGGTCTCCTTGCAATAGCAGCCCAAAATAAATGGAGTGTCCATCAAATGGACATTAAATCGGCATTCCTTAATGGTTTCTTGAAGGAGGAAGTGTACATTAAGCAACCACCTAGTTATGAGGTTTAAGGACAAGAAGACAAGGTGTATAAACTCAAGAAGGCACTGTATGGGCTCAAATAAGCACCACACACATGGTATAGCAGAATTTATTTTTACTTCATGAGCAATGGGTTTAGCAAGTGTGAAGGTGAGCACACTCTTTATATCAAAGTTAAAAATGACAAGTTCTTAGTTGTTGTTCTTTATGTAGATGATTTGATTTTCATGGCAAATGATGAGAACATTGTGGCTGAGTTTAAAATTGAGATGAAACAAGAATTTGAGATGACTAATTTAGGATTATTAAGGTACTTTCTTGGCATAGAGGTACAGCAATTTGATCATGGAATTTTCATTTCACAAATTAAATATGCTGCTGAAATTCTAAAAAGGTTTAAAATGGAAACTTGCAAGCCAACACCAACTTCAGTTGCCATGGGACTGAAATTGAGAAAATAGGATTGGAGCAAGAGTGTGAATACAACCATGTACAAGAGCATTGTAGGTAGTCTTATGTATTTAACAGCAACTAGGCAAGACATAATGTATACTGTGAGTTTAATCTCTAGATTCATGGAAAACCCAAAAGCAACTCACCTCCAAGAAGCCAAAAGGGTATTGAGATATGTTAATGGAACCAAGGAGTTTGGTATTTTGTACACAAAGACAAATGATTTCAAGTTGACTGGGTACACGGATAGTGATTGGGCAGGTATTATAGATGACAGGAAAAGTACCTCAAGCTATGTATTTCATTTGGGATCAGGTGTTGTATCATGGGCTTCTAAAAAGCAACCAATTGTTTCTATTTCTTCAGTCGAGGTGGAATATGTGGCAGCTACAGGGGCAGTATGCCAAGCTATGTGGATGAGAATGATTTTTAATGCTTTGGGACATAAGCCAATGGAGATAACAAGGATTTTTTATGACAATACTTCAACAATAGCACTCTCAAATAACTTAGTTTTTCACAAAAGGAGTAAGCACATTGATACAAGTACTATTGGTCATCAAATCTACCTAGGAAAGGTTTTGGGTAAGTGTATGCACCCTAGACCTGGACCAACATTGAAAGGTCGATGGGAAGATATGCCCCTCATGCCAATCTCTAGAGAAAGGTCGGCTCCTATGCTAAACTACCTTGGTGTTTAAGGTAAGGGTACGGGAAAGAGATAAACAGAGTAAGGGTGCTGGAAAGAAATAAAAGGTTAAGGGAAGAAATCGTAGTATTTTAATGGTGGGAAAGAACCAGAAGCATGATTTTTGACCAATGGCTTGAATAACAGCAAAGAACACCAAGAATAAACAAAATGAACGCAATGTTAATCCTCCTATGTATCCTCTTGAAGAATTTAAGGATTACCCTTATCCTCACATCGAGATTCAAATTTCAGAGTCTTGGCGACAAAGAAAGAGTGAATATGCAGAAACAATATCCACAGGCAGCATAAAAGAAAACTAACACAACATTTTCCTCTCCTATGTATCCTTAGGGAAAATTTTAGAATTCTACCTCAATCACACACCTAAATCCAGAATTCAGAATTACAGTATGCAAATGAAGAAAATATGACAAAAATAAATGCAAAAGGCAACATATAAGAGAGAAATTGAGCTCCAAGCTCTTTAGTATTAATTGCAGGACCTCAAGTTACAGCAGCTTTCTTAGCAGAAAGTACCCCCCCAGTTTTCATTACAATGCCTGGGTTTTTATAGAGGACCCGACCCTCTAAGCCATTATTACAAAAAATGGAAGAGTACACCCTCGAAACCTGAGAAATCGGCTCTTCACTGCTCTCGTTACTGAGCTCTCAATTTTGTTACCAAAATTGGCAACTATGATCGGGTCAACCAAGGAAAGATGCATTAATGAGCCATCTAAGCATCCTTGGCTTCTGAGTGCGGTGCTCGAGTGGTTGCCATGCTTTTCGGGCTCACTTTCAGGGACTGATACTTCATTTCCAATTGCTAAAAATGAGCAGCAAGCTTAACGGGCACAAAAAAATGCATTTATGAGGCACTTGATCGCCTCGAGAAAATACCTACCTTGGAACGTGTGCCCCTGAAGCGCTTTGTTGGATGTTCATTTGCAACTTCGCTTCACAATGGATTCGAGCTGAAGCAACAACTCCTCCTTGATTTGTACTTCACAAAATGGAGCTTCGCAAAACTACTTCGGGGGTGGTGAGTGCCGAAGCAGATTTCCTCCTCAAAATGGGGCTCTTCATTCTTCGTCGCTTTGCTGTCAAAACTGCTTCACTGATGAATCGCCAAAATGCTTCATCGAGATCTTCTTTCAAAATTGTGGTTCCAGAGGATTTCAGACTGAAGCACATTCTTTCCTTCAGAAATGTTTCATCTTTCACAGCCACTGCCACTTCGGGTGAAAATACTTCGCATGAAAACTATCCGAAGCAGATGCTTCGTAACAAATTTCAGCGAAGTAGAAATGGTTCGGGGTTGGAGAGGCCCGAAGTGAATACTTCGGCAATTTTTTGGCGAAGTGGTTCCTAGTGCTTGTACTCCTTCAATTTCTTCTTCGCAAGTTTCTCGCCCGAAGCATCTGCTTGAGGGACTTCAGGTCCGAAGCTCTTTTACGCCTTCCTTACATTCTTTCTTCGGTAATTGCCGCTTCACAAAATTCTCTCCCGAAGTAGTTTTTTGAAGTGCTTCGGGCCCAAAGTAGTCTTCTTGCCTTAGCAAACTTGGGTCATGGCCTTAGACTTCTCTTTCTTCAAAAATTGCTGCTTCACAAAAATTTGACCCGAAGTGACTGCTGGAAATGCTTCGGGTGCGAAGCTCTTTTCATCCTTCATTTCTTTCCTTTCGACGAAGCTATCTTCTTTTTCCTGCGAAGCTTTTTCTTTAGCCTGCTCAGTAGTGAAGCTCTTTCATCTTCATTTTATATACAAGGGGGTGGCAGGGAAAGCCAAAATTGCTGCAACACTTACAAATATCTAACAAAAAGAAATGCTTTTACAAAGAAACACTTTACAAATTTTGATTTTTCTACCCCTCTGTGCAATGTGACAAAATTTTCAACATTCTTTGCGGCTCATGGGGCAACGAGCTCGTCTCGGTGGAAGAACCCTTAGCTTTGATCCATTGGGCCAGAGTTACCTCCAGACCCTTCTCCTTTTTCTCCTTTTGGGGGCGCTTCCACAACTTGTTCTTCTTCTTCTTCTTATTCTTCTTCTCCTTCTTCCAACGCGGCTTCCTCTGGTGCGATTTCCTGCTACGGTGATGGGGCAAGGTGATCATGGATGCACTTCATGGTTTGGTGGACATGAGCCCAGGAACCCTTCGAGAAAGGCTCTAGATCCTATAATGCCTTAACCAAAATGCGAAATCGGTCAATCTACCCTATATCAGAATGTTTGGATCTAGTGTACAGATCGTTCAAGCAAGCCATGATTTTGCAATATCTCAGGAGGAAATCAGTGACTTGTCTTTCTGTTACAGGCTCCACCCATCCGTCTATCTCCAAGACGTCACTCTCAAAATGAATCCATGTCGGCTTAATCTCTTCCTTGGTCAGAAGGTTCCCATCATCGTCCGTGAAGCTCGAAAAACCCAAGGAAGAGAGATCTTGGAAGTAGCCCATCGATGCACGCTGCTCATATTCAAACACATCTAGGAGGTCCTTCACATTTTGTGC
Organism: Wollemia nobilis; assembly: GCA_028583015.1. Taxonomy (NCBI): domain Eukaryota; kingdom Viridiplantae; phylum Streptophyta; class Pinopsida; order Araucariales; family Araucariaceae; genus Wollemia; species Wollemia nobilis. Next base: position 2,192,979 of record JAQPPZ010003395.1, read on the forward strand.
CTTCCTCACCTTGGAGAATAATGCGACAACTGTGGCTCGAGCCATAGACCAATCCCTAGCTATCTGACTCATCACAGGGACATGCAAGTCCTGATATTTAGCGCTTTGGACATCGAAAGCTAATTTGAGTCGACCTCTAGCTTTCTGAGTGATCTCATCTATGATTTGCCCTCCTTCGATAGTGGCAAGCTATGCTTCGATGATATATGTCAAAATTGAAAGGGCGCTAGAGGCCTGAGACTTGAAGTTCCTGAGCAAGTGCGAGCAAATCTCTTTGATTCTATCCTTGTGAAACAACTCTAGGCCTTTCTTTTCATACAGCTGATTTTTCACTTGCAAGATTTTGCCTTCAAGCTCTTTGGCCTTTAGGTCATTCTCAACCTGTCTCTATGCTTGGTTTTCAGCTGTACATTGCAGTTGTAGTATTTGTTGTTTCATGGCATGTGTTTCCTTTTTCATCAGCTTGCACTGCTTCTCAGCGTCTTCTAACCTGGAATGGGTCATTGATAGCTCTTCCTCCAACTTGAAGTTGGTGTTCTCTGCTTCAAACCTATGCTGATTGGCGATGTTCACATGCGCTCAAAAATTTTTGATCCTGACATGCATGGACGCTGAATCATTGTCCATATTTAAATGCTCCAGGTCCATATCTCAAAATATCTCTGTATTTTAGAGGGACGTCCATGGGATGACCCATAAATGTCCCAAAACTAATCGTCATATGTCGGATTAACATAAATACTAGGGTCTCCCTGGACCTTTAAAGCTAATTTCCTAGCCTCCTTTGCTACTGCCATCTCTTCACGTAGTTGTTCAAACCACTTTTGCCTCTCTGCGAATGGCTACATATCCCACTCATCTTCAATCAGTTCAGCGAAGGTCACCTTATCCTTCTTTCGAGTTGTCATGGGCCCTTTTCCTTTGGTCCTTGCAAAAATTATTGTGGCTCAAACATGGGGCTTCTCCTCCTTCTCGGTGGGTATCTCTTTATCATGAGGGACTTGCTTTGATGTCCCTAGAGTTGTCCCTCCTTTCTCTGGTTGCTCTAGTGCTAACCCCACAGGTCCGTCGGTCCCTCCTTCCTCAGGTCCAGGGAATTCTTCCTTGACCCCTGGTTCTTTCTACGGTTGCTAATACACACCAGGATTTGTATTACTTAGGTTGATAACAGGGGGCTCTGTTAGGCTTCCTCTCCCATCAATCTCAAAAATAGAGGAATTCTCCTCTGCTTTCGGGATACTTTGTCGAGCATTTGATCAAAATTCCCTCGAAGAGAATACTTATTCTAATGAGGTAGGGGAATTCATCAGGACCTCAATCACCCAGTCGATTTGAGTGAATGCATCCCTCTTCACTGTCTCCTTCACCTAGAATTATTTATTCTTGCCATGTAGCTGCTAGACCAGCTACTCGAGTTGAGCTATCCTTTGTGCTTTATTTTCCAATTTCGTTGCCTAGCAACCCTCTAAAATTTGTTGGGTCATCTAACAATCAATTTGCCATTCTAGGGATTCCTCTAGGGCTACGTCAACTTGTTTATCAATACCCCCAAAGGTACCTGCATCCTATGAACTTTGGCTGGTTAAAAATTGGAGGGTCTAGGCTGCAAGACCAATCTCTAGGTCATATTCTTCCTCCTCTAATGATAGGAGCAGACATCACAAGCACCTTCTCCCAAGGACTAGTTCAAGTTGCCATAATTCGGTTCCACCATTGGTGAGTTGTGCCCCTTATACAAAATCGGGCAATGGTGATTGTATGCGAAAGATGCTTTTGGTGCCTTCTCGATGCGAAAGGCACTTAAAATGACTAGCACCTTCCCTAGGTGGAAGGCACTTTTGCTTGACGATGCCTTCCTATTATGGAAGATGCTTTAGAAGAATGACGCCTTCCTGCTACGAAAGGTGCTTTTGAAGAACAGTGTCCTCCTGCTACAGAAGGCGCTTTTGAAGAACGACGCCTTCCTACTATGGAAGGTGATTTTGAAAAATGATGCCTTCCTATTGTAGAAGACACTTTGAATGGATACACCTTCATCATTTTTTTTTCAAGGCGCCTTCATGATGTGGAAGGCTCTCTCTCTCAATTTTTTTATAGGAACTCTTGACGGGTGCCTTCTTTATAAGGAAGGCACCTTATTTTAGTTGGGTGTCTTCTTGATAATGAAGGTGTCTTATTTCTATGGGGCGCCTTATTTATAAGGAAGGCACATTATTTCTGTGGGGTGCCTTCTTTATAAGGAAGGCACCTTACCTCTAGCTTGATACCTTCTTCACGATAGGAAATTTCCACCTTAGTTAGGCGCCTTCTCTGAGGAGGAAGGCATCATTTCTTAAGTGGAGAGTCTTATTTGGAGATGAAGGCTTTTTGCAAGGCATTTTCTTCTTAGCAGCCACATCGTGACCATTCAGAAAAGGGTGATCAAGCCTCCTTAGACTTACTTCATGCTGCCCCAACATCTTCCTACCAGGCCTAGTGTGTGATTTTTCCCTTAGAGGAGAGTTTTTTGCCATCCCCGAGCTTGGATAGATGCTGCTTCTAAAATATGTGCGTAGGTGGCGAGATGCTGAGTCGGTTCAGGCCTGATTTCTTAGATACCTATTTTTTGTGCTATCAGACCCTTCACCTGAAAAAATCAAACAAAAAGAAAATAAAATACAGGTAGTTAGATGCATTCCATGTCTGTTATACCCTAAAATCAGGATACCTACAGCTTGCATGTAGGCATCGTCCCTACAAAACACACCGTAAGAAATAAACAAACCTAAACTAACTAATTTTGGAGGACACCTATGTATCCACCGTTATATTTTATAAGATTTTTGTACAGATTCACAAGGACGAGATCTCCCCCATGCCTGCTTTGGACTCCACTAGTAAATTCTCAGACGTGTTGTAGGGCTACAGTCAATGGCCATTAACTGTAAATACAATGTTGCTACCATCAATCGTCCTGACGTGCATAGCACCATTCCTAATGAGCTCTATCACCTCATACGGTCCCATCCATATCTATATTAATTTTCCCTTCCATTTCTGGAACCTAGAATCATACAACAACACCCATTCTCCTTCCTAGAATTGCTTCAGCTTGATGTGACGATCATGCCACTATTTTTTTTGCTTTTGTATGATCTCCATTATTTGTAAATCATCCATTCAAATTTTTTCTAGCTGATTTAGCTATCAAACTCTTTCTTTTTGGGCTTCTTCCAAGCTCATATTTAATTTTAAAGTAGTTCTCAGTGTCTTGATTTCAAAATCGATGGACATAATTGCACTCTTCCCATAGACAATATGGAAGGGTGTGAAGCCAATGGTTGACTTCCATGTGGTGTTATACACCCATACTACCTTCAAAAGTTGTATAGCCCAATATTTTCTATGTTGTTGCATTGGTTTTTGTCAGGATGTTCTCAATTTCTTTGTTTGTCACTTCCACTTACTCGTCTGCCTGTGGGTGGTAGGGTTTAGTCTTGTTGTTCTGAATTCTATATTTCTTCATCAACTCCTCAATCAACTTGTAGGTAAATTGAGGCCCTTGGTCTGTTGTTATCTCTCTGGGGACCTCAAATCGTATAAAAATATGAGCAAATAAGAAATTAGGTATTGTTATTTCCTTTGAATCCCTCAATTCTTGAACTTCAACCCACTTGGTGGCGTATTCTGTATAGACTAAAATAAATTTCCTTCCTATCGAAGGTAGATTAATTAGTCCAACAAAATCTATGCCCCACTTATTAGAGGACTCTAGGTGCACTTGAGGTTGAAGGGGTATTTCATCCTGATGGGTTGGTCTACCCATTATTTGGCATTCATCGCACTTGCTAGTGTAGGTGACCACATATTTAAATAGAGTGAGCCAAAATTACCCAGCCTATAGTATTTTATAGGCAGTTCATTTTCCTACAAAGTGTCCCCTACATGGTTCATCATGACAAGCTTTGAGTATTTTTGAGAACTCTTGTTCTGCTATGCATCTCCTTATAATATGATCACATCCTATTTTAAATAGGAGGTCATTAACCCATAAAAATGAGGCACTCTTCTCTATTACTGCCTGCTTTTCTTGTGAGGAGAGAGAGGGTATTGTTCTAATAATGGCTAAGTAGTTGGCTATGTATACATACCATGGTGTTTGTTTGCTGATGGTGAATAAATGTTTATCTAAAAATTGGTCTTCCATTACCGCATGATCTTCTGGTGTCAATATGGATATAAAATATGCTACTACATTGTCCTTGCCTAGCTTGTCAACTATTATTATGTCAAACTCCTGCAATATTAGAAGCCACCTGATAATTATTCCACCAATAGCTGGTTTGCTCATTAAATACTTGATGGTTGCATGGTCTGTATGGATGAACACCTAGTATCCAGTGATATAATGGCTAAATTTATTAATGGCATGCACAACTACAAGGAACTCTTTCTCTGTTACTGTATATTTGAGCTTAGCCCCTGGTAAGTTTTTGCTGGCATAGTAGATGGCGTAAATTTCCTCACCATCCTTCTGGCCAAGGACTGCTCCAATAGCATTGTTGGATGCATCGCAATATATATGGAAGGGTATGGTCCAATTTGGTCCCCTTAAAACTAGTGTAGATATCAAGTTTTTTTTAGCAACTAAAACACTTTTTCGTAGTCTTTCGTCTAGTTTAACTCCACATATTTAGACAATAGAGTATGCAGTGGCTTTGCAATTTTATTGAAGTCAATGATAAATCACTAGTAATACCCAATAGATCTAAGAAAACTTCTCACCTATTACTGCATTCTAGGGCTGGGTACGTCCATTATGACCTTGATCTTTCTTTTATCAACCTTTATTCCTTTCACGGAGATGCTATCCCAATACGATGCCCTCTTACATCATAATAAAGCACTTTTCATTACTAAGGGATAAATTATTTTCCTCACTTCTTTCGAGCACTCTTTCCAAATTCATCATTGCTTCTTCAATGGTTTCTCCATAAACGATGAAATCATCCATGTACACTTTGACCACATCTCCTATCATGTCTAAAAATATGGTAAGCACCACCATTTGAAAGGTGGCAGGTAAGTTGCATAACCTGAAAGGCAATACCCGATAAGCAAAATTTTCCCATGGGTAGATGAATGTTGTTTTATCCTAATCTTCTTCTCTTATCTAGATCTGGTTGTATCCACTGAATCCGTCCAGGAAGGAGAAGTACTTTCACCCCGAAAGTGTATCCAAATTGATGAATTGGAGTGGGAAGTGATCCTTTTTGGTCATTTTTTTCAATGCCATGTATTCCACACAAATCTACCACTTCTTGTTCTTGTGGACCACCACAAGTTGTGACACCCACTCACTATCAAAAATCAGATAGATGAATCTGATGGACAAGAGTTTTTGCAGCTCCACCTTGACAATGTCTTTCATTGTCGGATTCATCTTTCTTTGTGGTTTCCTACTTGGAGTCACCTGCTAATCGAGGTATATTCAATGGGTACAAATTTTTGGGTTGATACCTTTCATATCTGAGTAATCCCATGTAAATTCTCATTGGTTTTTTATCAAGAGTTCTTCAACTTTTGTTAGTTCTGTGGGGGTCAACTCACTACTGATGTTTAACGTCCTTCTCGGCTAAACATTTATCTGCTAAATATGGTGGTCTTGGGCGCTAGCCAATGGTGACTCAGGTGTTGTGATGGAATATTCCCCCTAGAGGAATTCAATGATAGCACTATATTCATCTTCATCATCCACAAATTCATCTAATGCCATCATCGATTGGATTATGTAAAACTCATTGTCTTTGTGCTTGGTCAATGTAGGCTCTCCCAACGAATCAACAGACTATGTAGGGGGTGAAATGGTCAACCTTTTAATATTTTTTCATTGGAGATGGTCATCAGGCCATCACGACAGTTGATGTAAGCATCAGCTATCTCTAGTCATGGTCTTCCCAAGATAAGTGGGTAGCCACCCAACCTTGTTTTAGACTGTAAAACCAAGAAGTCGGCTGAATATTCCCATGCATCAACCATCACTATTATATCTTCAAGCATTCCTTTTGGTGCTACAATTGATCGATTGGCCAGTTGCAACACCGTCATGGTGGGTCTTAGGTCTATGAGTTGTAGCCTCTACATGGTCTCCTGAGGCATCACATTTATGGCTACATCGAGATCGACCAACGTATTGGGTAAGGAATGTCCCTTGATTTTTACAGTCAACACTGGGCTATCTAGGTCTACATACTTAGGATGACATGCCTTCCCCATCATTAAATCTATCAACTTACCCATGACATCGATAGTCTAGGTTAATTTTCATCCTAGATTTCTTAAGCACATCTCCTTTATTACCTTCATATATATCAAGATGTATCGGATAGCTTGAAAAAGTAGAATTGTCACTGTAATATTTTTCAAGATGGAAATAATATCATACTCTGATTGTGTTAGTTTCTTATGTTCTTACAACCCATTAGGAAATGGAGCCTTTGTTCTCTCAACCACTACTTCCACCTCTTCTATAAGAGGTGTTTCTCATACATCTGCCTCCTCTTCTATTAGCGAAGATATCTCTACTCCTAGTTGTCTACCTGATCTAAGTTGAATAGGATTGAAACTAATATGGTATATCATATATATATCTCCTTATACATTGTATGTTAACTAATTTACTATGTTATTTGGATTCATTGTCGGTTGTGTAAGTAGTTGTGCAGGTCTCACTATGGGTAAAAATGGTAGGTTTTTTTGGGGTTGGGCTGGTGCTACATTTTGTGGAGTTGGATTCAATGGAGCATGACATCTCCAATATTGCCTAGAATATTGATATGGCATCCAGGGTTGCTGGTTCAAAAATATTGCTCCTGAGGGTGCGTTGGACCAAGGTGATGACCCCCACCACCCCATGTTAGGTGGTTGAGGTTGGTCTTGAGGCATGTAAGGTCCTCCCCCATATGATGGCATTCCTGTTGATGTATTCTCCCAGGGGGTTGTGGTCAAATCCTCTAATTGCCTATAAAATAATCTTTTGTAACATCAACATCCTCCTTGATACTGGGGAATTATGGGCACAATCAAGTCTTATGATTTAGTTTCCATACCACGCATACTCTGACTTTGTTCTTCAGGTATGCATTCTTTCCATGCTTTCCTTCGTATTTTAGGCAGAAATAAGCCAATGCTGCTTTATTTTCTTGCTTCTTTTTCTCCAACAAAAGTGTGTCCATTTGAAGTGCTAGAGACGAAAGCATCTCGCTTTTCAAATCTTCTAGCATGTTGCCTATCTCTGTTTTTGTGATCAAAGCAATTTATTTCATGGTTCTAGAAGTTGTCTTGCCTCTCATTCTTGAGTAGTTCTGAAATAGTTGTCGGATGTCTTCCATGGCGTGCTGGTAGACATCACCTCCAAAGATCATGTTGAGAGCCTCTAATGATTTCTTGTTAATTCCTCTCAAAAATATGCTTTTAAGAGACTTGTCAGCTAACTTCGCATGAGGAGATCATTGAAGATTGAAAATGAATCTCTCCCAGTACTCCTCAAGAGACTCATATTCTTTTTACGTCATGCTTAGGACCTCTTATCTGGAGTCTCTTGCTCTCCTGAAGTCTTGATATTGCTCTAAAAAGAGCCTCTTAATTTGATCCCATGTGGCAATGTGTTGGTATCCTAGACCAATAAACCACCACAGAGCTGCATCATCTAATGTGGAAGAAAAGAGCTTCAACTTCTACATATCATATTTGTAGTCCATAGACCTGCATAGAACATCAAAATTAAATAAAAATAGGTCAGGGTCTTCGGTCGGATATCCTCTGAAGGTAGGAAGGTGAGGAGGGGATATGTTTTTCATTTTGTTTTCTCCTACTCCTTCCTCTATTTGGAAACTAAAGTTATATGAAGTCTCTTCTTTGACTATTTTTTTAGGAAATGTGATCTCTAATGCATTTCTTATGGCCTCACGGTCGTTCAAATTTTTTTGAGTCAAGGCTCTGTAGTCGATTGGTGTTATCATCCGATCCTCTACATCTTTCCATAGTAGGGCTTACTCTGAGGGTGTCCTCTTAAATAATGGGTTTACAATGGTTCGATCCTTCCCATGTTGGTGGGATGAGGAAGCACTTTGCACAAAGTGAGTATTCTCACTCTAGTGGACTATTGGTGACAAGTACGAGGAATATAATTCAAATTTAGAGTGTTCGGTTGACTTAGATTTTGGCGGACTTTATTTTATAAAATTATCGACATATTCTCTTCTTCTCGCGGAACTCATACAAAGTCAGATGGAAGGTTTTCAGGTATTGCAATTAATCTAGTAGAGGTTCTTCCCTGGCAATGGTGCCAAAATATTATGGGCCAAACACAGGTTAAACTTGATCCTATTTTATCACTGCTTATGCATTTAAATTGTCAACCTAGAGATCTTTGTAAACTTTAGAAGTGTCTCAAACAAGATGAATTACAATACCCACTTTGAGATGAGTCCGACTAATTCTATCATTGGGGGTTTAAAAGATCAACAATTATTCATCCACACCACAATAATTTACTTATGAATAATTAAATCCTTAGAAAGTAAATATTCATACGTGCACAATTAACTAGACATGAAAATAATTTCACTACGACAATGAAAATAATAGTATAGAAAGCAAACCTATGAAAGCAGGAAATTAGTCTAGGAAAGCACAAGTAAAAGGGAAGGAATACTAGCTTGGAGTGGGCCCAGGCTCCAACAACTCCCTTCCAACTAAACATGTGATTAGGAACTCTCAAACTTTATTATGATTGCAAAACAACTATTACAATACTTCTATCTCCTCATAATAATGAATAAATTCTAGATATTTTAGAAGATTATCAGAGAGGTATGTGTATATTTATATAGCACACACATAGATCTTCTGTTTACAATGAAGTTACAACAATAGTTCAGCCTAGACTAAACTGGGATAGTTTGGTAACCACAATCGACATTTGCTAGAAATAGTCATCGTTCCTAATGGTGGCACGTTCACTGATTGGTTCATTCTTCACCTAGCGTAGGTAAGACGTTCTCGTCCGTTGGTGCAATTTATAGAATTTTCTTTCTTAACGTGGAACTAGAACTACACAAGTCAACATTGCCCGCGTCTCTTTATCTGATCAACTAGTAAAAAATGGAGGCACCTTCTCTATGAGGAAGGCATATTCCTCATGAACTTTTTTAGGTGTCTTCCTTATTCGAAAGGCGCATCCTAATGTTGAGCGCCTTATTCATGTGGAAGGTGCATACTTAGGTCGGGCGTCTTCTTCATGCGTAAGGTGCCTACTAATGTTGGGCGCCTTCTTTATACGTAAGGTGCCTTGCCTTGCATGGAGTGTCTTACTTATGCAGACCTTATGGATCTCCTGGAGAAAAATTTTGGCTTTACTTAGATCAGTGATGTTTTTTATAAAAGACACATAACAATATCAAACCACTTTGCTATGGACCTTATATCATCCTCTAGCAATTTTTTGAGAATACCTTCTACCTTGATATTTTGGCACATATTCGCACTAATAATGTTATCAATATGGATGTAATCAAGCCATATCATGATTCTACCTTGGAATCAACTCCTGCCATTAGTCATCCTACTGATGTGGTATTATATGCTTAAATTTTTCTCAATATCAACATAGTTTTTGATATAAAGACTCGATAGACTTGACAGAGATCTACTACTTTATACCTTGTAGGCTATCAAGGCCAGTTTCCACATCAAACTCATTGGAAATGTAATAATCACATGTCTTGTGACTTAATTTATTTATTAAAAACATTGGAGTCCAATGCTTCTATTATTGGGAGACATGATGAGGAATAATTTAAGCAAGCTTAGTCTATTGAAATTTAGTCTTAATTTAGGCTAATAAATAATTTGTAGAAAATTATAAAATATGGGCTTTATGAGCTCATGTTGGATTTAGTCTTTAGGTCTAGTTGTCCTAAAATATTCTAGAGGGATACTAAAATTTATGAAGATAAGAGGTTATCCCATGAATGAAAATTTTGAATAAAGCTTATCTTCCCAATTTAGAAATTGGTTGCTCAATCCAAGGAAATGGTTGCTCATTTCAAGAGGAATTGGTTGTAAGATGGGCCTATTTAAGCCTTGCATTTCAATGCAATTGTTAGCTTCATTTGGATCCACATCAAGTAATTGGTTGGAAGTGATGAGTTCCACATAGTAGGATAAGGCTTCAATCCCATGGATGAACCTTAAAGATAAAAAAGAATGAGCCTAACTAGTTAAAATTCTTAAAGGAATCATTATAGAAAGAGGAACATGGGAATTTCTCCTTCATATGTTTTTATGCATGGTTGCTTTCTTAGTTTAATTGCATTAATAAAATGCATTACATTTAGAGTTGTTTAGAACCCTTAATATTCCTCCAAGTTCAAATCTTACAGCAAAGGAATCAACTCTTGCCATCAGTCATCCTACTAATGTGGTATTATATGCTTAACTTTTTCTCAATATCAACATAGTTTTTGATATAAAGACTCGATAGACTTGACAGATATCTACTACTTTACACCTTGTAGGCTATCAATGCTAGTTTCCACATAAAACTCATTGGAAATGTAATAATCACATGTATCATGACTTCATTTATTTGCTAAAAACATTGGAGTCCAATGCTTCTATTATTGGGAGACATGATGACAAATAATTTAAGCATGTTTAGTCTATTGAAATTTAGTCTTGATTTAGGCTAATAAATAATTTGTAGAAAATTATAAAATATGGGCTTTATGAGCTCATGTTGGATTTAGTCTTTAGGTCTAGTTGTCCCAAAATCTTCTAGAGGGATACTGAAATTTAGGAAGACAAGAAGTTATCCCATGAATGAAAATTTTGAATCAAGCTTATCTTTCCAATTTAGGAATTGGTTCCTCAATCCAAGGACATGGTTGCTCATTTTAAGAGGAATTGATTGTAATATGGGCCTATTTAAGCCTTGCATTCCAATGCAATTGTTAGCTTCATTTGGATCCACATCAGGTAATTGGTTGGAAGTGATGAGTTCCACATAGTAGGATAAGGCTTCAATCCCATGGATGAACCTTAACGATAAAAAAGTATGAGCTTCACTAGTTAAAATTCTTAGAGGAATCATTATAGAGAGAGTAACATGGGACTTTCTCCTTGATATGTTTTTATGCATGGTTGCTTGCTTATTTTAATGGCATTAATAAAATGCAATGCATTTAGAGTTGTTATGAACCCTTAATATTCCTCCAAGTTCATGGCGGTTCCTTGTTCACAATGAATAATGTGAAATGTAGATGGTAAGATGACTTTTATGGATGGTTCCATGGTATATTTATTTACAAAATTGTAATAAAAATAAAATCTATTGCGGAATGTTCTAAGAGCTAGATTTTGTAAGAGTGTTCTATGTACCAAACTAAAGATTATTTTTAAATATTTTTAAGTATATTTGAAGGATAAATGTTATATTGTATGCTACCTTGTTGAGTTGTTCCATATATAGTCAAATGATATCTTTTAAGATGATGATATTCTTTCTTTTTGTAATTTATTTATTGGATCCTAAATTGTCCATTTTTATGATAGATAAGTTGATGAGATGTTTAATGCTTAATTATATGAATTGCACATGGGGTAATTAATTTATGGTACATAAATTATGGAATGATTTATTGTGTAGTTTATGATTAGCATTTGGTTTATTTTATTTTATGGTGTTATCATAAGCACTCTCTATCATTCTTATCAAGAAGTTCTGGTTTGTTAGCTTGATGGTTTTAAAAGTTAAAATGAATGGATCTCCTTGGGTTGGATATAGAATCTTTTTAGAACTCGAGTCAAAAAGTCCAATTCTACAAGGAGTTGCATAAATACAATAAATAGGTAAACATGAGATATAGAAGTTTCAAGAATACAATAACTATGTGCTCATGAACCCTAAACAAGTAGGATCGAGTGTATTCCAACTATATAGTTGGAATATTATCACTATAGGAGAGCATAGGAAAGGAGAGAATCAACTTCAATTCTTGCCAAGAAATATATGCATAATTATCAAGTTGTTATACTATCACAATATAGCCATGATCTAAAGTGAGTGAAGCTTGTTTCAATTATATATAACTACTTTAAAATTTAAATTTGTAAAATTGTATATCTTTTATATGTTATTAATAACAACACTTTCTATTATTTAGTGTGTAAATATTTTAGCAAACTTTTAACAGAAAGAGAAGAAAACTCAACTAAAAAATAAATTTCATATAATGATACATAGTTTTTTATAACTTTATATTTCTTATTACTATAACTTTTACAACTTTTAATTGTTACAAAAAAAAAAAAAGATTCCATAATTTCTCTTAATTGCTATCAATATGGATGTAATCAAGCCATATCATGATTCTACCTTGGAATCAACTCCTGCCATCAGTCATCCTACTGATGTGGTATTATATGCTTAACTTTTTCTCAATATCAACATAGTTTTTGATATAAAGACTTGATAGACTTGACAGAGATCTACTACTTTATACCTTGTAGGCTATCAAGGCCAGTTTCCACATCAAACTCATTGGAAATGTAATAATCACATGTCTCATGATTTAATTTATTTGTTAAAAACATTGGAGTCCAATGCTTCTATTATTGGGAGATATGATGAGAAATAATTTAAGCAAGTTTAGTCTATTGAAATTTAGTCTTAATTTAGGCTAATAAATAATTTGTAGAAAATTATAAAATATGGGCTTTATGAGCTCATGTTCGATTTAGTCTTTAGGTCTAGTTGTCCCAAAATCTTCTAGAGGGATACTAAAATTTAGGAAGATAAGAGGTTATCCCATGAATGAAAATTTTGAATCAAGCTTATCTTCCCAATTTAGGAATTGGTTCCTCAATCCAAGGAAATGGTTACTCATTTTAAGAGGAATTGATTGTAAGATGGGCCTATTTAAGCCTTGCATTACAATGCAATTGTTAGCTTCATTTGGATGCACATCAGGTAATCTGTTGGAAGTGATGAGTTCCACATAGTAGGATAAGGCTTCAATCCCATGGATGAACCTTAAAGATAAAAGAGTATGAGTTTAACTAGTTAAAATTTTTAGATGAATCATTATAGAAAGAGTAACATGGGACTTTCTCCTTGATATGTTTTTATGCATGATTTCTTGCTTAGTTTAATGGCATTAATAAAATGCATTGCATTTAGAGTTGTTCTGAACCCTTAATATTCCTCCAAGTTCATGGCGGTTCCTCGTTCGCAATGAAGAATGTGAAATATAGATGGTAAGATGACTTTTATGGATGGTTCCATGGTATATTTATTTACAAAATTGTAATAAAAATAAAATCTATAGCGGAATGTTCTAAGAGCTAGATTTTGTAAGAGTGTTCTATGTACCAAACTAAAAATTATTTTTTAAATATTTTTAAGTATATTTGAAGGATAAATGTTATCTTGTATGCTACCTTGTTGAGTTGTTCTATACATAGTCAAATGATATCATTTAAGATGATGATATGCTTTCTTTTTGTAATTTATTTATTGGCTCCTAATTTGTCCATTTTTATGATAGATAAGTTGATGAGATTTTTAATGCTTAATTATATGAATTGCACATGGGGTAATTAATTTATGGTACATAAATTATGGAATGATTCCTTGTGTAGTTTATGATTAGCATTTGGTTTATTTTATTTCATGGTGTTATCATAAGCACTCTCTATCATTCTTAACAAGAAGTTCTGGTTTGTTATCTTGATGGTTTTAAAAGTTAAAATGAATGGATCTCCTTGGGTTGGATATAGAATATTTTTAGAACTCGATTCAAAAAACCCAATTCTACAAGGAGTTTCATAAATGCAATAAACTGGTAAACATAAGATATACAAGTTGCAAGAATGCAATATCTAGGTACTCATGAACCTGGAAGGAGTTATGTGAATTCAATAGTGAGATTTCTTATTAATCATTAAACCCTGAACAAGTAGGATCGAGTGTATAACTACTATATAGTTGGAATATTATCACTATATGAGGGCATAGGAAAGGAGAGAATCAAGTTCAAATCTTGCCAAGCAATATATGTATAATTATCAAGTTGTTATACTATCACTATATAGCCATGATCTAAAGTGAGTGAAGCTTGTTTCAATTATATATAACTAATTTAAAATTTAAATTTGTAAAATTGTATATCTTTTATATGTTATTAATAACAACACTCTCTATTATTTAGTGTGTAAATATTTTAGCAATCTTTTAACAAAAAGAGAAGAAAACTCAACTAAAAAATAAATTTCATATAATGATCCATAGTTTTTTATAACTTTATATTTCTTATTAATATAACTTTTACAACTTTTAATTATTACAAAAAAAAAAAAAAAGATTCCATAATTTATCTTGATTGCTATCAATATGGATGTAATCAAGCCATATCATGATTCTACCTTGGAATCAACTCCTGCCATCAGTCATCCTACTGATGTGGTATTATATGCTTAACTTTTTCTCAATATCAACATAGTTTTTGATATAAAGACTCGATAGACTTGACAGAGATCTACTACTTTATACCTTGTAGGCTATCAATGCTAGTTTCCACATCAAACTCATTGGAAATGTAATAATCACATGTCTCGTGACTTAATTTATTTATTAAAAACATTGGAGTCCAATGCTTCTATTATTGGGAGACATGATGAGAAATAATTTAAGCAAGTTTAGTCTATTAAAATTTAGTCTTGATTTAGGCTAATAAATAATTTGTAGAAAATTATAAAATATGGGCTTTATGAGCTCATGTTGGATTTAGTCTTTAGGTCTAGTTGTCCCAATATATTCTAGAGGGATATTGAAATTTAGGAAGATAAGAGGTTATCCCATGAATGAAAATTTTGAATAAAGCTTATCTTCCTAATTTAGGAATTGGTTGCTCAATCCAAGTAAATGGTTGCTCATTTTAAGAGGAATTGATTGTAATATGGGCCTATTTAAGCCTTGCATTCCAATGCAATTGTTAGCTTCGTTTGGATCCACATCAGGTAATTGATTGGAAGTGATGAGTTCCACATAGTAGGATAAGGCTTCAATCCCATGGATTAACCTTAAAGATAAAAAAGTATGAGCTTAACTAGTTAAAATTCTTAGAAGAATCATTATAGAAAGAGTAACATGGAACTTTCTCCTTGATATGGTTTTATGAATGGTTGCTTGCTTAGTTTAATGGCAATAATAAAATGCATTGCATTTAGAGTTGTTTTGTACCCTTAATATTCCTCCAAGTTCATGGCGGTTCCTTGTTCACAATAAAGAATGTTAAAAGTAGATGGTAAGAAGACTTTTATGTATGGTTCCATGGTATATTTATTTACAAAATTGTAATAAAAATAAAATCTATAGCAGAATGTTCTAAGAGCTAGATTTTGTAAGAGTGTTCTATGTACCAAATTAAAAATTATTTCTAAATGTTTTTAAGTATATTTGAAGGATAAATGTTATCTTGTATACTACATTGTTGAGTTGTTTCATACATAGTCAAATGATGGCATTTAAGATGATGATATGCTTTCTTTTAGTAGTTTATTTATTGGCTCCTAAATTGTCTATTTTTATGATAGATAAGTTGATGAGATGTTTAATGCTTAATTATATGAGTTGCACATGGGGTAATTAATTTATGGTACATAAATTATGGAATGATTTCTTGTGTAGTTTATTTTATGTACATAATCTTGGCAAATTTTAATAATTATTATAAAAAGACAACACAAAATACATATAGTTATGTATAGTTTACTTTGATACCACAATCTAAAATACAAATATGTTGTTAAAAAAAATTATAATTCAGATTTTAGGAAAGAATAAACCGACCATCATATATCATTAATCAAAACAAAAATAAGACATATATGTATATGATATATGCATATGACTTATATTGACTTATACTCCCTTTTCTATGCTTTATATTAACTTAACAAAAGCTATCTTATTGTTGCAAACTAAAATAAAAAAAATTATAATTCACACTTTAGGAAAGAATAAACCTGACCATCATATATCATTAATTAAAACAAAAGTAAGACATATATATACATATGACTTATATTGACTTATGCTCCCTTTTCTATCCTTTATATTAACTTTAAAAAGCCATTTTTTTTTTGTTTCAAACTAAAACAACTTGTTAGGTTTATTAAAACAATTCAACATGCAGAGTAGAAGTAACAAAATGCAAAATCTAAAACACATCATAAATAACATATAAAAGGGTTGATAATGTCATTTAGTACAACATAGATCAAACTAAGTAGTAGACGAGGACACCACCCTAATAACATAAAAGAGTTGACAGTTGAGAAACTTAGACCAAACTAAGTAGTAGACTGAGACACCAACCAAGTACAACATAGATCAAACTAAGTAGGGGACGAGGACACCACCCTAATAACATAAAAAGAGTTGACAGTTGAGAAACTTAGACCAAACTAAGTAGTAGACTGAGACACCAACCTTAAACGTAGATAACTTTAACATGACACTAGTTATTTTTGAGTGGCCATTGGATGGCAACGGGACTACGAACAACGTGATTTCCACCGCGGATACATTTCCACGCTATCTGTCCAAACTCTTGGCCAGGGTGATATGTTGCATTCACCAAGCTTTCAAATCTTACAGTAAAGCTCAGCTTCTTATTGTGCCGGTTGAATTCTAATGTGTTAGGCTCCACGCTTATTTTCACATTCAGAGGGCTCTTCACAAGCGCTTTATAAACAGCACTTTGGGCCCCCACATTTGTTACCGTTCTTCTTTTCACATGAACGGACTTTTGGGAATCGAAGAGCACAGAGAATGATGGGTAATTGAGATCTCCGGCTTCCAACCCACTCACCTTCGGGTTGGGGCAGGAGACAGACGACCTGGTGATTAAAGCAATTTCTGTCTTGGTGGCGCCCAGACTACAAAGAAAATCGACATAGTCTTGAGGTGCCAGATCATAGACGAGTCCGGGATCCACAGCAGCTCCTGGATTTATGTGGCCTGCACCCATAGCAAATGCGTCCGCCGGTTCAAGAGTCACGACGTCTTGGATCAACTGCTTTTCGTTGTCACGAAGATGCGAGGAAGTCATGAGAGCAGATTTGACGGCGGCAGGACTCCATGACGGATGAACTTCTCGTATAAGCGCTGCAACACCGCTCACCTGAGGACACGCCTTTGACGTTCCCGACTTTAACTTGTAGACCTCTGGTCCTCGAATCCCCGCTGCAAGTATGTTGACACCTGGAGCAATTAGGTCCGGTTTAACAATATCCGGAAATAGCTTGCTTGGCCCTCTGGAAGAAATGGCCGCAACCATGGGAGCTCTTTGTTTTCCAATCACCGTGGATCCCGTTGTATTGATGGTGGCCGTAGGCGTCGGGGTGCTCTCAATGTAGGCTTTGATCTTCTGCCCACTCCAAAAACATACGATGGTAGTAGGCAGATCAGTGCCGGAAAGGACGAGGTTCAAATACTCTTCAGCTCCGTAAACTTTTTCGTTGGCCACGATCATTCCTGCTCCACCAGCCTCTTTCACCACACTTCCTTTTTCGATGGAGACGAGTCCGAGATCGGGGAATAAACAAACCCTTGATCACACAACACAATTTTACCTCCCACCATGTCGGGATGGAGAGTGCACCAAAGACAAGTTTCTAACTCCATCTCCTTTGTTAAAAGACGAGCTTTTGTACGTCTCAAGGTTTCCAACAATCACAGGTGCCGGGAATTCTCTGTCCAGAGTGCTGGCGCCGTGTTTGAAAGAGTATGTGGAAAAGGGCCATCATTGCCAGCGACCATGGAAACAAATACACCTTTCTCCACGGCCGCAAATGCTGCGATGGCTTTGACATCGCTGCCGATAGATTCGTATGAGGATTCGGATTTGGATTTGCCCAGTGACAAAGAAAGGATGTCAACACCGTCTGCCACGGCAGTATCAATGGCAGCAGCGATGTCAGAAGAATCGCCACTGGAATTGCCACTTGGTCCCCAGAGGACCTTGTATACAGCCTGTCTGGCTTGAGGGGCCATCCCTACGGCCGTGCCATTGGCGAAACCGGCGAGACTCGCCCCGTGCACAGGAAATCCCGCAACAGTAGAAGCAGTGTGTGTACCATGGCCGTCAGCGTCTCTTGGAGACCTATACTCAAGGCTTTCATTAAGCGGACCGTGCCTCGCTTCAAATCCTTTAATGAAGTATCGAGCCCCAATAATTTTTGTATTGCAGTGTGAAGAACTGAACATCACCCCGCTTTGACATTCGCCCTTCCATTTGGAAGGAACAGGTCCAAGGTCTTCATTTTGGAAGCTTCTGCTCTCAGGCCAGATCCCGGTGTCCAACACGCCCACGATGACATCTTTGCCATAGTTAGAGAGCGACCATAAACCATTAGTGGAGGTTGTGAGGCCCAGAAACTCCGGCGAGCGTGTGGTATGGATTTGAACGGGGGAGGATGGGATGACAGCCAAAGTGCCATCCATTCTCTCCAAAGCTCGGGCCTCTGTGCTGCTCAATTTGGCGGCAAATCCGTGCAAGACTGTATCGTATGTATACAACAATTGACTCGGACCTGTTTGTGAGGCCCTGAAACTCCACGGAGAAGCGAAGCATACCAGTGCTCATGGAGAGTAAAAGGGTGAGGTTTCATGGACTTGATCATGTGAACAATGTATGGCTTCCTTGTATCATCGGGATTGGCATTACTTGATGCCGCAACCGATGTGGCACACAGAGCAACAACAAGCAGAGCGACAAGACAGGTGGTGGTCATGGCTACAAAACAAAGACAAACCGTTTCGTGTAAATGCCCAGATCAGTCCGTCTTTATAAAGACTCTCGGCTTGTCAAGGGCTGACGTATACTAGTAAAGGACATGTATAAAAAGAGACATGTGGGAAAGCATTTTCCAAAAGCATCCAACGCAATTGAAATTTACAAGTACCTAACTCTTTGATGAAGTGATTACTTTTTGCCGTGCATGAGAAGAAACAAAGAAAGAGTTGTATAAAAAGAGACATGTGGGAAAGCATTTTGCAAAAGCATCCAATGCAATTGAAATTTACAAGTGCCTAACTCTTTGATGAAGTGATTACTCTTTGAGAAGAAACGAAGAAAGGGTTGTATAAAAAGAGACATGTGCAAAAGCATTTTCCATAAGCTTCCAATGCAATTGAAATTTACAAGTGCCCGACTCTTTGATGAAGTGATTACTCTTTGCCGTACATGAGAAGAAACAAAGAAAGAGTTGTATAAAAAGAGACATGTGGGAAAGCATTTTCCTTGACCAACCACAAAGGGAAATAGACATCTTTGATTTTTTTTTTGTCGTCCATGCTTTTCCATAAGAATAAAGTTTTGTAAGGTGTCACAACTTAAATAGGACACCAACATTGAACTCATGCAAGCAAGATTGAATGTACTATTGGTCCTAGAAAAGAAAAGAAAAGAAAGAAGCTCAACAAGACAATCTTAGAAATTTGTTAAAAGATGGTTCGATAAAAAACGTTATGGAGGTGGAGTACAAAAAAACATTATGAAGGGTATAAAGAAGGAGACTTTTGTATTTAAATAGGATGAGCACCAAGCAAGATCAAGTGAATATCAAAAATTTGATTCCTTATGGAGCGAGCCTATCAAATCCTAAAGGTTACAGACAAAAATGCTTATAAAATTATCACTATGGATGGAAAGACATTATCGATTTTGATGAATGGTATACCTAATTTAGCAATATATAAATATATATTATCGAACCTGGGACCTCCCTTGGAGGAATGCCCTTTCCTCTCCAACTCACCTACAACACCTGGTTAGAATATATAAATATTTGTCATTGTTATTAGTATGGCAATTATATCCCCTCTTTCTCCTATAAACCCTATTTCTATCAACTCTCTTCTTCCAAGATATCTTCCATTGTCTCACCTCATTTTCTTTTCTTTCTTATTTCCTCTCCTTCATCATCTTATCATGTTAAAAAAATTGCAAAGGCATGCCTAGGCAAATGACTCACTCTCTCTAGTGAGTGAGGTATCCACCAGGGATACTCGACCTAACTTATTAGGTAAGTAAAGCAACACCATGTAGGTAGTTCATATGCTCATATGGGTCCATATAGAGTACAAGCAAGGCATCGGTAGGGGCCTACATAGTGTGCAAGTTATAAAATCCCCATGCCAATAGGCCCCCCACTTTGAACATTGTATTATTACGAATAAGGATTGCATAAGCACGCCTTTGATGATAAAACTGAGTGAACCGCTTAATGGTGCTACAAAATCATGACTGGTTGGGTTGAGTACAACATGGGATCCCCTCTTTGAGACTTGGTCTTCTCCAAAAAAAGAGTGACTCACTCTATACGAAGTGAACCACTTTGAAACCAAGAGCAAAATAAAGTCAATCCTAAACAAACCAATCAGTCCTTGCTAAAACAAAAAAATACCAAACTCCCACTAGATGAGTGAATCACTTGCTTGCACAAACGAATCACATGCAAATTTGAGTGATGTGCTTCAAGTCCCAAACTCTCTAAAGTTCCCTAAAATGAGTGAATTGCTCACTTAAGCAAGTGAATTGATCTTGCTTTCCAAAATTTCTTAAGCACCTAAAAGCAAGTGAATTGCTTTAATTTATGAACGAATTACTCCAAATTATAAGCAAATTTCTCCAAGTTGTGAGGAAATCACTCCAACTTATGAACAATTCACTTTGTATTTTAGAACCATGAAATTTCACATATTTTCCAAATTTTCACCATTTGCTCCCATGTCGCCTTTTCCATCCCAAATCACCATGGACACCACTTATGCATCTACCAATCCTTCATTGCCTAAAGTGTATATTGTATTAACACCTTCCACTACTATCACCCTACCCACATCCACTCCACCTTCACTAATATCTACACTTCCAAAGGAAGATGAACCATTAGGGAGGACCACCAAAGAATAAAATAAGAGGAAAGAGAAATAGGTGGGGTTTCCAACCTCCAAAAAGACTAAAAGAGTTTTATGACGATCCCTACCAAAGGGTAGAGGAGGGAAACTACATACACCTCATTGAACAAGGAAGGAGGCACTCAAGAGGTTTAACCAAGGACCCCAAACTAACTCTTATAGCATCAATCACATATCGACATCAATAATAGCCATGAACGTAGTGCCTCAACTTTGGAGCTACTCATAGTTAGTAGAAACCACTATGGAGAGATATGACTATTGTGGGCCAATGAAATTGTCCACATAGATAAGTGTTAGTAAATTTTATGGGACTATCAATTTAAAAATATATATATTAGTTAAAATGTAATTAAATTTCATCGAACTTGGTAGTTGTTCAATATGATTGGCTAAAAATTCAAAGGCAGCTTGTTGGACACAAAAATTGGCTAAGGCAAATAAGTTTGGCCACTCCAAATTCTAAAACAAGAGTGTTCAGGGATTTTCAAAGTTGTCATTAGAACAAGTCTTTAAAATACCCAATAATTCAAGAATCTAAAGTCATTGGAGGCTGGAGATAAGAATGATAAAAAACAAGAGTGGCCATAAGCAAGAATTGTTGGAAGGTATGAGTGGTTGAGATTTTTAACGATTATGCCAACAAATCCTTCGAGAGGTCCCAACCAAGTCTCTAAGGTCCCGATGATGAGCAAAAAACTTTAGTAGATAATGATAAGAATAAAATGATCCTAGGTAGGTCTCCTTCAGTAAGGATCATGCATGTCAATAGACAAGACAACCCAAGTACTCCTCAACCATTTGAATCAAAAAAGTTAAGCGAGAAAGTGATAGTAGTCTTTTCAAACCTACAATAGTGGTAGCCTCCCCTAGTGATCATGAATGAAAGTGCCAATAACTTTGATAGCTAGTGTAAAAATAAGATAGTGGGAAAGAGTTAAATATGCTAAACACATAGGGTTTCCAAGGTTAGGATTGGCTATACTAGCCACCTAGATCATGCCATTTGGGCTAGAAGAGTGATATGTGGCTGAGACAGATCAAGAAAGTGATAGCCAATTCTTCCAAGCATATCAATTAAGCATGAGCCCTAGATTAGGCCAGGCTATACCTATTCTTGTCAGGCTTATGACATACTATCCTTGTAATGATTAAGTTAGGCAAGTATTAAAAACTATAAGTACCATAATTTTCATCAATATCAAGGTCAACAATTTGAGTGTTTGCCTATTATAAACTATGCAATATTGGAAGAAGAAGAAGAAGTACTAGGAGAGTCCTGCTCGAATCAAGAAGTAATAGAATCAGAAGATCCAGAACAATATCTCACCACCAACACTTCCAAGAACAAAATTTTGAAGAGAAGGTCTCAAGGAAGACCATCATAAGCTACAAGATTGAAGACCTAGAAAAGGTCTCAAGAAGAATCTAGAAAAATGCCTATAGATCTTTGTTGAAGATCATCAAAAGATTTATTAGGAGAACTCATTAGAGAAATCCACTACCAAGGTGAAGCCCCTAATAGTGAAGGACTTGGAAAAATTATCACCATCCAGCAACAAGCCCACAAGAAGAATTTGGCAAGGAGTGCCAAATATGTGAAGGATAATTTGGTAAGGAGTGCCAAATGCATGAAGAAAAATTTGGTAAAGAGTACCAAATCCTAGAAGAAGATCTTGCTTGAAGTCAAAATTCAACAAGAAGACTTGAAGGCAGAAGAAACTCACCAAATATTGGAGATTTGAATATTACCTCTCATAGCAATAAGGCACCACTTTAGATATAAATACTTCTCCAAATATATAGTAGAAGGATGAGAACACAAGAAGATAACAAGCCATCAAATCCTAGGCTCGTGAAAGAAAGTTGAAGACCATCATTTAGTGAAGAAAGAGATATTTAGGACAATCTACAAAAAGTTGCAAGATCCTACTTGAAGAAACAACTTGGTTATCCTAGACACCAAGATCTACATCCTCTACAAAAGTGGAAAAGAGCTACAAGAAAAGGTAAGAAACTTTTGGTGCAAGTAGATTCATTAATTGGATTACTTATCAAATTTGTTAGAGCACCTATATTTGGATTAAATTTACAAGAATAAAATTAGGTTATAGTATTCTAAATTGCAAAAGGGAAAAGGCTCTTCTAAGTATTTATTTGCACATTAATTAAGTGTTTATTATATTTGAGAATTGCTTCTATCAACTACCTATCATCTACTTTGGAAAAAGAAAAATAAAACTAAGTCCTACAATACTAACTTGTAGTAAAATTGCAGAATAATTACTGAAGGTTCATTTTAGAATATTCTTGATTAGTTGTAGTTAATTTAATTAAGTGCATTATCTTGATATTTTATTGGAGTGATAAGGTGAAATTTTTAGTGGATTAAAAGGAAAGTCTATTATATTTATTTTGCACTATTATACTACTCTCAAAATAAATTAGATTTGTGTTTTCGAAAGGTACACAATCTTATCTGTATCAAGTTTCTAAAGAACTATTAAAGCATAGAAATATGCAACACATAATGGACAAGTGGAGCCACCAATAATGTTAGAATCCTCCAAAATCTAGATAAGAATACAACTAACCAAAAACAAAAATATAAGCTTCAAATATTGAGCTTGGTGAGTCTCAAATCCAAAGCATTACAAGGTTAGATGCAAGGAAAGAAAGTGCAGAAAATTGCATCAATTGAAAACTTTTATCTATTGTTATCTAATCTTGGATTTTATCAAAGTGTCCAAGCAAATATGGAAAGGTGTGTCTACTCATAAAATACAACCTCAAAACCCTTGTATTGCAAGAAAAATCTGCCACAAAACCAGAATTTTAGATCTGGAAATAGAGTGCAAAATAAGGTACATTAAAGAAGCCTTATGTACAATTTATAATATATTTTATTGCACTACTCTAATCTGGTTTTTATATCAAAATATCATATTTGAAAGTTCTACAAAATGCACAATAAATATAAGTTAAATCAGCCAAGGAAGGCCAAACGTCAACACTCTTCTTCCCAATTAAAAGGAGCTATTAAAATGGCTTATCTTGGATGTACAAACTTGCATAATCAAATCTCATATCAGACTATCATCGAGCTGCATTTACATTGAAAAAAGAGTGCACATCTACTATGAAAATATGTCAAAAATCTACATAGAGATCAACATGATTGGAGGCATATAAGAGAAGTAGCAAAGGTATTATATTCAAGGTCTTTAACTTAGAGAAGACTGTCAACCAAAGGAAGCTCCAAACCTGCATTCAAAGCTCCATAGCACATTGCCAATCCATCTACAAAATAATAGCTTGCTTTCTGCCCAAGAAACATATCAAAGCAAAGGAATGACATATAAAAGGATTTAACGAGTTATAATCTCCATATTGGAAGATGTTAGAGGGAAGGAATTCATGTAAATAGTTTGAATACCACTTGGCATAAAAATTTTAAGACATCATTTCTCTCTCAACACTCAAGAAACATCATGCAAGAGTTACAACAAAGTGGTGACACTTGTTATCCTCCAAAATCTTCACACACGTTCCCACATGAGTTCCCATACGTTGCCGAATGATCAAAGAGCGTTGAACAAGAAATTGGGATGTTATAAAAAAGGAGTGCTCATTTGTAATAGGTGTGATATGTGTTACAAAGCCCATGATTATTCATCCATAAAATATGCCCGAAGTCCAAATTTCAATAGGTAGCAAAGCATGGTCAAAGCCATCCAAAGCATAGCATGGAAGGAAGGAAGAAGGAGCATTAAAGTATCTTGGTATTGAAGGTCAAACCTTCCTATTTTTATAGTGTCTACATACCAACATTGAAGACAAGCAACTCCAAGGTATCTCCATTGATTATAGTGCCAAAGGTGACATTTATATTGTTGTTATATCCAATTGAATAAAGCGTTGAACAGTGAGGATATTTAGCATCCAAAAGGTAAGGTTTAATCCCATTTTATTATTTATTTCATATTTGGAGATATAAGGGTTATAAACAAAGGTTAAAACTTAGATTTTAAAAGCAAAATCTATAAGGGATAACTTATATAATTGAATTGATATTTGCAATTTAACCTTAGGATAAATAAGGAATTCTACTTGGATTAAATTATTTAACATTTTTGAAAATATTATTATTTTTCTAATTTTCCAAATTTGGGAGTGATGAGCATCATAAATGCTCATATTTTTGTATGAGTTCTAATAGTTTTTATGTGGCAGTATTATAAGAGTTGTATCTTTTATGAAATATTTGTATCTATTTAATGAAATTATGTGCATTATCTAATTTGTGTGTGAAGTGTGTTTTGTGTAGATATTTTCTAGTTTTATTGTCTTTTGATTAATTCGAGGTGCCATGTGGACCTGACATGCTTCTGCTTCAATGATTCTAAGGCATAGTGGGAAGGCACCTTGATATTCAGGTAGGTGCCTTGACTGAAGGTGCCTTGATCTTTAGGTATGTGCATTTACTGAAGGTGCCTTGATATTCAAGTAGGCACCTTACTCTACAAGTAGGCGCCTCACTCTACAAGTAGGTGTCTTACTCTACAAGTAGGCACCTTGATGCCATATGTCAAGTAGGCACCTTGATCCTCAGGTAGGTTCCTTGATGTCATACATCAAGGGTTCATTGCTCTTCAAGTAGGCATCTTTATGTTAAGCGCCTTGACTTTACGATTTAAGGAGGCCCTATTGACTATGGTAGACCTTTGACTCCACATCATGCAGGATATTATTGGAGAGTTACTGAATGTATGAGCTATCCCAATCATATTGGGGAAAATTCTCAACAATTTGATGAAGAATAACATGAATAAAAAAGAAATTAAAATTGAAAATCTACCATCCCTAGGGAAAAATAAAAATTGTTTTTATCACACGCCTATTACAATAACTAAACTATCTTAGTTTATCTTGTAAACAAATATTTCATTGTAACAACATTATCCAAGAAGTTCTATGTGTATTATATAAACACACAGACTTCTCTAAGAAAGAGGGTAGGTGGTGTATGTAAGATTTTATCATTGTACTGCATTATTATTAATAAAAATTTGCTCAAGATATCTTCCATTTGCGTTCTATTTTATAACTTAGCCAGGTGAAAGTTGTTGGAGGTTGGACCCACTCCAAGCTAGTATTCCTCTCATTCTTTCTATTTCTTTCTGGAGTAGATCATTTATTTCAATGTGTTGTATATTTTATTTTTGCAAGTGTGTTTTACTGCTTTCATTTATTTCCCAAGCATGGTGGTGTGATTTATTTTCCCATCATTTTATTATGCATGATTTAATTGGTGTGGATGAATAAACTATATTTCACAAACACTCCCCTCAATGATAGGTTTAGTGGACTCATCTCAAAACAGTGTTGTAATTAGCCTTAAATGTCGTACTTCGCAAGCTTACGAGTTCCTTGGTTTGACAATTTAAATGAGAGGGTTGTGACAGAAATATGAACATATTTAACCAGTTTTTTTGCCTTAACATTTTGTTATCATTGCTGAGAAAGTGCCAATAATAGATTAATTACAATACCTTAAACCTTCCATATGAATTTGCATGATTCCATTGAGGAAAAGAGGACCCGATGATTATTTCATAAAGTAGAGCCCATAAGAAAAACCTAAGCCAGCTAGAAATTCAGAAACTAAGTTAGAATATCCTCAATCACCATTAGTAGTGCACTAGAATGAACACCCCATATTTGTAAAGAGCTCTTCCTCATCCTATATATCAGGAAAAGAGCTAATTATGCAAAATACTTTGTTTAAAAGAACACCTTTCGAAGAGGATTTAGTATGGGAAGTTGTAGAGGATAAAAGCATAACACCATCTGATTTGTAGGCTCTCATACAAAATTTCAAAATGACTGAAAGGCTATAAAACTATGTTAGAGACCATATTTCTTGAAAAATGGCTAAATCTAAAGAGGCTTTGATTGGTTTTAGCTTCTCGATAGAAGAAGGTGCGAGAGATACCAAAATGAAAAACATATCCCCTACCCATCTTCCTACCTTCAAGGGATACCCAACAAAATATCCTGACCTATTTTTATTTAAGTTCGATGTCTTATGTAGGTCTGTAAATTACAAATTAGACACCCAAATGTTGAAGCTCTTCTCTTCAACATTGGATGACTCAGCCCTGTATTGGTTCATCAACTTGGGGAACAAACATATCGCCTCCTGTGAGGGAATGAAGAAGCTCTTCCTAGAGTATTACCAAGACTTCGATAGAGCATGAGATTCCAGGGAGGAGGTTCTAAGCATGATGTAAAAATAGGATGAATCCTTAGAGGAATAATGGGAAGATTCAACTTAATATGCATATATCTCCCTATACAAAGCTATGTGACAAGTCCCTCAGGAGTATTTTCTTGAGGGGACATAACAACGAGTCTCTTGAAGCACTCAACATGATCTCTGGAGGTGATGTTTACCAACATCTAATGGATGAAATTCGACAATTGCGTCAGAACTATGCATGAAGAAGAGGTAAACCAACCTCTAGGACCATGAAGGTAACCACTTTAGTTATGAATATGGAGATAGGTAATATGCTGGAGGATTTAAAGAGTGAAATGCTCTCCTCTCTAGCATTGCAATTGGACACACTCTTGCTGGAGAAAAATAAATAATAGAACAAAGTCATGCTAACCTTATTCTATTCAAAATGTAGAGGAAAGCATTCAAGAAATGTGTATCTAGAAAATAAATTCAGTCTATGTGTTGTTTTTCAGTATAATCATAAGACTCAACTATGTCTATAGATACCAAATATTAAGGAAGATGTTGAATTCAATGAAGCTTATTTTATGGGTAACTAAAGGAACTGGCAACAACCCCCTATGGGGATATTGCCAAGAGGAATGGTGTCCTATGGATGAGGCTCGTACATTCCACAAGGCTAGGTCCAATTACCAAATATGGGATGGTTGGGACTACCACATTGGATGAACACACCTCCAGGAACCTCATTTTTCAACCAGCACTTATGGATGTCATACCAACAATCCAAGAAATAATGGAGAAACCACAGTTCGTGGAACTCAACTCCATATAATGTAGTGCAAGCCCCACTACAACAAAGCTTTCCAAAACCCCTATAGTGAGACCTACACAACTACCAGCACATCCAATGATCAATCCAAATAATAAGGTAAATCATCCCATGTACCAATTGGAAGGACAAATGTATCCAATGTACAATATTAGTTGTAATCCAATTTAGCTTAGATCAGGTGGATAGCTAGGAGTAGAAGTTCCTCCCCTAATAGAAGAGGAGGATAACATAGGAGAATCACCTCTCTTAGAGGAGGTTGAATATGAACCAATTGTTGAGAAAATATAAACTCCTTTTTCGAATGTTGCGGGCCAAACAAGGTGAATGGTTTCCTATTTTTGTCACATGCCCGTGCATTTAATTATTAACCTAGGGAGCTTCGTAAACTTGTGAAGAGTCGTAATTAGGTTACTACAATACCACTGGAGGTGAATATGCTAATCCTACATTTTGGGGGGTGTTCTTGAAATGGTTTTTCAATCATTCCCGCACTCCTCAATGATTTACGTAAGAAGAACAGAATTAAACCTATAGGAAATAAATCATGTACGCATTCCTGAAAATAAATCTACTACAAATGTTGGAACTAATAAACTAACAAACATTCTTATGAAAGCAATAAACTAATTAAAATCAATAAATGAAAAGGAAATGGGGAAGAAATATTGGCTTGGAGTGGGCCCAGGCTCCAGCAGCTTCTTGCTGATCGAACACGCGCTTAGAACTTTTGGAACTTTAATATATTCGTCAACACACTAAAATTTATCTCTGCATGTATAAATGGATCTTTATTTTATTTCTTTATATTCGTCATAACGATCTACGTGTGTTTATATAACACACCCATAGAACTTTTGTTACATAAGTGGTTACAATAGTCGATTCTTCCTAGACTAAATTAGAACAGTCTGGCGAATGCAATCGACGTTTGGCATTCTGTTCTGATGGCGGTGTGTTCATTTTTGTTCATGCTTTGCCTGGCATTAGTAAGACGTTTTGATACATTGGTGCTATCTCCAATTTAGCTCTGCATGATGCAGAGCTAGAACTGCACCAGCCGATGTGGTCCACGTCATTCAAATCTAGTCAACAAGCAAAGAATAAGTGGCACCTTCCTTATGACGAAGGTACCTTCTTATCATAGTGCCTTCTGGTTGTAGGGAGGTGCTTGCCTTCTATTAGCACCTTCCGACTGTGGGGAGGTGCTTGCCTTCTATTAGCGCCTTCCGACTGTGGGGAGGTGCTTGCCTTCTATTAGTGCCTTCTGACTATGGGGAGGCGCTTGCCTGCTATTGGCGCCTTTCGACTGTGGGGAGGTGCTTGTCTTTGGTTGGTGCCTTCCGGTTGCAGGGAGGTGCTCACATTCAAATGACACATTTTGACTATAGGGAGGCACTCACATTCAGTTGGCACCTTCCAACTGCAAGGAGGTGCTCGTATTCAGTTGGTGCATTTCGACTGTAGGGAGGCGCTCATCTTTGGTTTGGTGCCTTCCGATTGTAGGGAGGCGCTTGTTCCCTTGGTGCCTTTCGGTTGCAGGGAGGTGCCTATGTTCTCTACATTGACCCCCAATGAAATAAAGTGCCAGGTCCATCAAAAGGACCTCGACCGTTCCAAATCTAACTAAATCAACTACAATTCCACAAAACATACTAAAAACACACAAATTAGATAACACACATAATTATATCAAATATCTATATAATCATTCATAAAAGTATGCAATCCTTATTATATAGCCGCATATTGATCAAAGAAATATGTACAAAATATGAGCATTTCTAGTGCTCATCATTCTCCCACGCCTAACATATGCCATGCCCTTGTGGCATCCAAGCTGTAGGTAGCCCTCTGACTTTTCATCATCACCATCTCTTGGAGGATTCTACTACCCCTGCGGCCCGAGTCTGTCTTTTCTTGTTGGCATTTGAAGGTGTGGTTTGCCTTTTCCTATGGGAAACTGTGGTTGTCAATTGTCTCCTTCTTGTTCTAGCCGCTACTGGTGGTGGTCTAGCCAACGTTGTTCCTATCGATTGAAATGCAGCTTCGGAAGCTTTTCAGAGGTCGACGTCTAGAGGTCTGACCACTGCTAGATGGATATTCGAGTTATCCCCTTTGGAAGGCACTACTTGGGCCTTGTATAATCCAACCTCTTCATGGGTAAGCCCTACATTCTCCTTTGCAATTATAGTAGCCTCCAATTGCAGACCATATACTCCCCACCATTCCAAGTACCTCCTCATCATGGAAGGCCACCCTCGGGATGAACCATAGATGTCCCAAAACTATCTGTCTTCTATCGAATTGACGCAGATGCTAGAATCTCCTTTTACCCTCGAGGATGCCTTCCTGGCCTCCTTGGCTGCTTTCATTTCATTTCGCAGCTGCTTGAAATATTTTTGCCTTTTGACGAACAGCTACATGTCCCATTCATTCTCCTCTGACTCGATGAAGGTCACTTTTGCCTTATATCGAGTCGTCCTGGGCCTCTTTGCCTTGGCCTCTACAAAAAATGTGGTGGCTCAAACCAGGGTCTCTTCTTTCTCCTTTGGGGACTTCTCTTTACTCCAAAGGATCGGTTGTGCTGCTATCTTCGGGGGTGATCCTTCATTCTCCTGTCTACCTGGTGTCGACCCCTCAGGCTCTTCTCCTTCTTCAGGCCTGGGGAGGTCCTCCTTATCCTCTATTCTTATCTATTACTGGATACCTTCGTCCTACTCTGTGTCACTCAGGACAATGACAAGGGGCATCGTAGGACTTCTTTCCTTTTCACCCCTAAAAATAGAGGAATCCTCCCATGCCTCCAGGCTGCTCTGTCGGGCGTCTGATCGAATCTCCCCTGAAGAGAATACTCGTTCAACGGATGTGGGAGAGTTCGTCGGCACTTATTCTTCCCAATCAGTCTGAGTGGATGCCTACTATCTTGTTGTTCCTCTATCCTGAAGCATTTGATTTTCCTCCTGCAACTGCCAAACGAAATGCTCGAGCTGAGCGATTTGTCTATCCCTTTCCTCCAATTCCCTTTTATGCTGGTTTTTGCAATATTTTAGAATTTGTTGTGCCATCTAGCAATCGGTTTGTCATTTGAGCACCTCCTCCAAGGCCGCATTGATCTGGTCGTTACTCTTGGAAGTTCCTTCATTTCATGGACTCTGGTTCATTAATTCTTGGAGGATTTGGGTGGCAACGTCTATCTTCGGGTCACTTTATCCTTCCTTTATCGAGATGAGTCACCATAGATGTTTCCTCCTAGGGATTGGTTCATCCTTACCACTGGCGAGCGACGCTCCTTCCTTCTCATAATCGGGCACTAGGGAATGCCCTCTGTCCTCTATGTCTTCGAGCACTGGTGACCGCTTTGCTCCTCCTATAAAATAGGGCAACACCAATTACCCGATGTTTGTTACCTCTTCTACAAGGGATGCTTTGTCTTGCCCTAATTCGACAACCGCATTGTGTTGCTCTATTTGGCCGCCATCTCCCTCTGCGTCGTGGTTCTATCCTTGTGCTTTTGCATGGCGGACCAATGCTGATATCAGCCCATGGTGGGCTAAGGTGGACGATGCCCCTTTTTGGTACTAATTCGCTTCATCTTTCAGAGCATTCGCCAGGTAGAAAGGTATATTTAATTTCCTCCCATGCACTAGGTGATTGAGGAAGTGCACATGATTAATGTACAGATGGGTATACTTCCATGTGCATGTCGAGTAATCTGCTCGAACATCTTTCGTATATCCATGGGGAGACTATTTTTGAGTAACCCCTCCCTGTCTATCTGCACATTTTCTCCTGGCAACAATATTTTGGCGTATAGTTTTAACACTCTGCCCTTGTATGTACATTCCCCCGTGAGAGGCAATCCAGTCGCCTGTGAGATGAACTCAAGGGTGACTGGAATTTCCACCCCTCATACTTGGGCCGCATTGCCCCTCAAAGAGGTGATGAATTCTCTAGCTGCCTCCATGTCCTGGCCTTGACTGAATAGGGTGTAGTATTCAAGCCACCCCTCGGCTTCGAATTGGGTCTTCACTGCCCCTCTGATCCCATTAGTATCACTGGGTTCATTCTTCTTGATAGCATGGTTCTTGGACCTTCCTCCCATGGCACCTTCTGCTGCTGTGTATTTTTTTTCTATCCTTCCTTCTTCAGGAATGTGCCTTATTATAGAAAATATGCCTAACCCTAGTAGTTATGGAAGACGCCCTATCATTGGCATGCGATTCCAGTTATGGGGGGATACGATCTCTATGATGGCGATATCTTTTTCGATACTGTGTATTTATAAATAATTATATAAACAATTTGATTTAGTATGCATGTACCTAATTTGTCGTTCCACTCATCGTGGTAGCCACTTATTTTCTAACTTGTGACACAAGGGAGGGGTATGGTCCTTTGATGCTGCTCATTTGTGTGATGCTTCATTCCGCTTAAGGCATCCGGTAGATGTAAATGTTGCACACAGGAGGCGTTCTTTGGTACCTTTCCCATGTGGATGGTGTCCTTGTAGCACCTTTTCGACGTTTTCGGTGCTCTTCTTCGAACGAATGCACCTTCTGATGCTACAAGGTGCCTCTGATTGGTGGGAGGTGCTTTTTCCTGTATGCGTCTTCCCAATGTGGGGGGCACCTCCTCCTGGTTCGTGCCTTCTCGATGTTGGAAGGCGTTCATCTTGATGAATGTGCCTTCCTGATGTTGGAAGGTGTATTCGACTGGATGAATGTGCCTTCTTGATGTTGGAAGGCATCTTAGCTAGATGAATGCACCTTCTTGATGTTGGAAGGCGTATTCGGCTGGATTTTTTTTTTTTTGACTTGGTGCCTTCCTGCCACGAAAGGTGCCTACATATGTATATTATTTATTTTTTTTTTTTTTTTAATATAACTTCTGAATGGATGGAAGGCGCTATCTTCCAATTTGGCACCTTTCGAATGTAGTAAGGTGCCTTCTTCTAGATGGGCACTTTTTGAGTGCAGTAAGGTGCCTTCTTGTGGACTTGGCGCGTTCTTTTGGATGTAGTAAGGCGCCTTCTTCTGGATGGTGATTTGACTGGAAAAATGGTGATCAAGCCTTCCCAGTTTTTCATGCTACATAGATTCTACCTATGAGCTGGTGTCGAAATGCTGAGCTAAATCAGGCCTGGTTTCCTAGATACCTATCCCTCATGCTGTCAAGTCCTCCACCTACAAAAAGCAACCAAAAAAGAAAGGAAAATGAAGGTAGTTAGCCATGTTTCATGCCTGTTAGGCCCTATATTAGGATACCTGTAGCTTGCATGTGGGCGTTGTCCCTACAAAAACACACATTACAAAAAAAACTATATTAACTAAAAAAAATTGGGTGAGCACTTTCGTGCCCACCATTTCACCTGTGAGAGTTCGGTTTAGATCTAGCAATATGGGGTCTCCCCCATGCCTACTCTGGATTCCACCTGTAACATTTCGGACGTATTATAGGGGCATAGTCGGTGGCCATTGAATGTGAACATGGTGTTGCTGCCGTCAATTGTCTTAACGTGCACCACCCCATTCCTAATGAGCTCTACCACCTCATATGGCCCCATCCACCTCTGCATAAGTTTGCCCTTCCTTTCCTAGAACCGGGAATCATACAACAGTACCCATTCCCCTACCTGGAACTTCTTCACTTGATGTGGTTATCATGCCACTTCTTTCTCTGCTTCTGTATAATCTTTGTCCTCTGCAAAGCATCCAGTCGAATTTCATCCAGCTGATCTAGCTGGTGAATCCTCTATTTTTGAGCTTCGTCCAAGCTCAAATTTAAGTTTGAAGCCATCCTCAAAGTTTTGATTTTGAACTTGGTGGGTATCATCACATTTTTTCCATAAACCAGTTGGAAAGGTGTGCATCCTGTGGTGGATTTCCATGTGGTGTTGTATGCCCAAACTGCCTCTGAAAATCGTGTGGCCCAATATTTCTTGTCTTGTTGCACAGTTTTGGTCAGGATGTTTTCTATCTCCCTATTTGTCACTTCTACTTGTGCCTATTCACTTGCATATGGTAGGGCATGGTTTTATTGTGCCAAACTCTATACTGCTCCATCAACTCCTCAATCAATTTGGAGG
This sequence comes from Wollemia nobilis, assembly GCA_028583015.1. NCBI lineage: Eukaryota > Viridiplantae > Streptophyta > Pinopsida > Araucariales > Araucariaceae > Wollemia > Wollemia nobilis. The sequence goes on from JAQPPZ010003395.1 coordinate 2,227,171, forward strand.
TGAATTGGGGCCCTTGGTCTGTTGTTATCTCTCGAGGAACCCCAAATCATGTGAAAATATGGGCAAATAAGAAATCGATGACCGTTCTTTCCTTTGAGTCCCTTAATGCCTACACTTCCACCCATTTGGTGACGTAATTTGTGCAGACCAGAATAAACCTCCTTCCCATCGAAGGTGGATTAAATGGTCCCAAGAAGTCCATGACCCAATTATCGAAAGGTTCTATGTGTACCTGGGGCTGCAGGGGCATTTCATCTCGGTGGGTTGGTCTACCCATCCTCTAGAACTCATCACTATTGTTGGTATACGCTACCATGTCCTTGAACAAAGTGGGCCAAAAATACCTAGCCTACAGGATTTTGTAGGCAGTTCGTTTCCCTGCAAAGTGTCCACATGGCTCATCGTGACATGCCTTGAGCACTTCTAAAAACTCTTATTCTACTACGCATCTTCTTATAATTTGGTCCCGTCCTATTTTAAATATGATACCATCCATCCAAAGGAATGATGCACTCTTCTCTATGACCATCTGCTTTTCTCGGTAGGAGAGAGCAGGTGAGGTCCTTTCGGTGGCCAAGTAATTGGCTATGTCTGCATACCACGGAGTTTGTTCACTAATAGCAAACATATGTTCGTCCGAAAACTGATCTTCCACTGCTTGATGATCTATTGGTATCAATTTGGATAAAAAATCTGCCACGACATTGTCCTTGCCCGGTTTATCGACTATAGTGATGTCGAATTCCTGCAATAGCAATAGCCATCTGATAATTCTACCACCAATGGCCGGCTTGCTCATCAGATACCTGATAGCTGCATGGTCCGTATGGATGAAGACCTTGTATCCCGTTATATAGTGACAAAATTTGTTTATTACATGGACAACTACAAGGAATTATTTTTTTGTCACTGTATAGTTGAGCTCTACTCCCGCCAAGTTTTTACTGACATAATAGATGGCATAAAATTCTTCGTCATCTTTCTGCCCAAGGACTGCTCTGATTGCACCATTAGATGCATCGCAATAAATATGGAATAGTATGGCCCAATTCAGTCCTCTCAAGACTGGTGCAGATATCATTTTTTCTTTTAGCAATTGGAACGCTTCTTCGCAATCTCCCGTCCAATTGAACTCTACGTCCTTAGAAAGTAGGGTGTGCAATGGTTTGGCAATCTTACTAAATTTAGTGATAAATCGTCGATAGTACCTGACTGATCCAAGGAAACTTATGACCTCCTTCTACGTTCTAGGGCTAGCTAGGTCTCTGATGACCTCGATCTTCGTCTTGTCTACTTTTATTCCTTCCACAGAGAGGTGGTGTCCCAACACGATGCCTTCCTACATCATCATAAAACATTTTTCATTACTTAGGGACAAATGATTTTCCTTGCTCCTGTTAAGCACTCTTTCTAGGTTTGTCATTGCCTCCTCGAAGGTTTCTCCATAGGCGATGAAGTCATCCATGTATACTTCCACCCTGTCTCCTATCATATCAAATAATATGCTAAGCACCACCCTTTGAAAGGTGGATGGTGTGTTGCACAGTCCAAAAGGCAATACCTTATAGGCAAACATTACCCATGGATAGGTGAACGTTGTTTTATCTTGATCTTCTTCCCCTATCTGGATCTGGTTGTAACCACTGAAACCGTCTAGAAAGGAGAAGTATTTTCTTCTTGAGAATGTGTCCAAGACTTGATCGATGAACAAGAGCGAGAAGTGGTATTTCTTAGTCGCATTGTTCAACGCCTAGTAGTCCACGCAGATCCACCATTTCTCGTTCTTTTTGGGGACCACCACTAATGGTGATACCCATTCACTGTTAGAAATTAGATATATGAATTCGACAGCCAAAATTTTGTGTAGTTCTTCTCTGACAATGTCTTTCATTGTTGGGTTCATCCTTCTCTGTGGTTGCCGACTAGGAGTTTCCTGGTCATCTAAATAAATCCGATGGGTACATATTTCCGGGCTGATGCCGTGCATATCTACGTAGTCCCATGCAAATGCTTGTTGGTGTTTTACCAGAAGCTCTTCCAATTTTTTTAGCTATGTGGGCGTCAACCTGCTATTGACGTTTAATATCCTCCTTGGCCTAATGTGTATTTGTTGGATGTGCTGATCTTGGGCGCTAGTTAATGGTGATCCACGTGTGGGGGTGGACGATTCTCCATGGAGAAACTCCACGATAGCACCATCCTTGTCCTCTCCTGCCACCTCCTCCAAGGTCATCACCAGCTGGATTATGAACAACTCCATAGTTCCATGCTCGGTGATCTTGGGTTCTTTTGTCGAGTCCATAGACTAAGCTGGCGGTGAAATGGTCAGCCTTTTGATGTTTTTCCCATTGGAGATGGTCATTAGCCCATCCCGACAGCTGATGTAAGCATCAACTGTTGCCATCCATGGCCTCCCAAAAATGAGCGGGTAACCACCTAGCCTGGTCTTGGTTTGTGAAACTAAAAAATCGACTGGATATTCCCATGCACTGACTGTTACGATCACATCTTCTGGCATCCCTTCCAGTGACACGGTTGATCGATCAACTAACTGTAGCACTGTCATGGTTGGCTTCAGGTTCGTGAGCTGCAGCCTCTGCATGGTCTCTTGAGGCATCACATTGATGGCTGCCCTAAGGTCAACCAATGTGTTGGACAAGGAATGTCCTCCAATTTTTACGGTCAGCACTAGGCTGCCTGGATCTGCATACTTCGAATGACGTGTTCCACCCATCATTAGATCTTCCAGTTTACCCACGACGTTGATAGTCTGGGTAGCTTTTCATCTCAGTATCCTTAGACACATTTCTCTAATTGCCTTGGTGTAAATGGGGACATCTTGAATTGCTTGAAATAATGGGATTGTCACCGTGAGATTCTTCAAGCTCGATAAGATGTCGAATTCTGGCTGTGTTGTTTTTCTTTGTTCCTATAGCCGTCTAGGAAATGGAGCCTCCGCTCTCTCAAGTGCTTTTCCCTCTTCTACCAGAGGTGTCTCCTCTATTTCTTCCTCATCTTATACTAGTGGAGGTGTCTTTACTATTTCTTCCTCATCTTCTACCAGAGGTGGTGTCTCTACTCCTAGCTGCCTACCTGATCTAAGCTGAATATTGTACATATGATACATCTCACCTTCTACGTTGTATGCCAACTGATTTACTTTGTTGTTTGGGTTTGCTGTCGGTTGTGCTGGTAGCTACGTAGGTCTCACTGCTAGCAATGCTGGTAAGTTTTGTTGGATGTGAGTAGGCACTGCACCCTGTGGAGTCTGATTCCACGCATTGTAGTCTCTCCACTACTGCCCAAGATATGGATATGGCATCCATAGCTGCTGATTTAGAAATGCTATTGGGGGTGCGTTAGTCCAGGGTGATGGTCCCCACCACCCCATATTAGGTGGTTGAGGGGGTCCTTGGTGCATGTATGGCCCTCCCCCATATGATGGCATTCTGGTTGGTATATTCCCCATGGGGGGCTATGGCCAACTCTTCCTATTGCCTATGAAGTAGGCCTCCGTGCTCTCAGCCGCTTCCTGGTTACTGGGCAGTTGTGGGCACAATCGAGTTTTATGATTTAGCCTGCAAACTATGCATACTCTAACCTTGTTTTCTAGACATGCATTCTTTACGTGCCTTCCTCTACATTTTGGGTAGAAATAGGCTAATGCTACGTCATTTTATTGTTTCTTCTTTTCTAATAGCAATGTATCCATCTGCAGTGCTAGAGATGAGAGCATTTCGCTCTTCAAATCCTCCAACATGTTGCCTATTTCTGTTTTGGTGACTAAAGCAGTCGCCTTCATGGTCCTGGCAATGATTTTGCCTTGCCTTCTCAAGTAGTTCTAGCATAATTATCATATGTCGTCCATAGCATGCTGATAGACATCACCTCTAGAGATCATGTTGAGAGCCTCTAGTGACTCATTGGTAAGTCCCCTCAAGAAGATGTTTTTGAGTGACTTATCAGATAGCTTCGAGTGAGGGGACCGTTGAAGACTAAAGTTGAATCTCTCCCAATACTCCTTGAGAGACTCATCTTCTCTTTGTGTCATGCTCAGGACCTCCTCCCTGGAGTCTCTTGCTCTCCCAAAATCTTGATATTGCTCTAGAAAGAGCTTCTTCATCTGGTCCCAAGTGGTGATGTGTTTGTCTCCCAGACCAATGAACCATTGCAAAGCTGTATCATCTATTGTAGAAGGAAATAATTTCAACTTTTGCGTGTTTGATTTGTAATCCACAGACCTGCACAAAACATCAAACTTGAATAAAAATAGGTCAGGGTCCTCAGTCGGGTGTCCTTTGAAGGATGAAAGGTGAGCAGGGGATATGTTTTTCATTTTGGTATCTCCTACTCCCTCCTCTATTGGGAAACTAAATCCAGATGAGACTTCATTGTTATCTACCATTTTTTCAAGAAATGTGGTTTCTAATGCAGCGTTTATGGCCTTCCGGTCATTTAAAACTTTTTGAGTCAATGTTCTAAGGTTGTCTGGCGAGATCGTCTGATCCTCCATAGCCTTCCACAACAGGGCTTCCTCTAGAGGAGTCCTATTAAACAAGGGATTTATGATGATTCATTCATCCCCTTGTTGATGGGATGAGGTGGCACTTTGCACAAAGTGTGGTTCCTCACTCCAATGGACTGCTGGTAGGTCGGGCGAATCTAACTCAAATCCAAAATGCTCAGCTGACTCAGGTCCTGATGGATTAGTTCTTATAAAGCGACTGTTAGGTCCTCTTCTTCTCGAAGAACTCATACAAGGTAAGATGGAAGGTTTCAGGGTATTGTAAGTAATCTAATTAAGACGCTTCCCTGGCAACGGTGCCAAAATATTGCGGGCCAAACAAGGTGAATGGTTTCCTATTTTTGTCACATGCCCGTGCATTTAATTATCAACCCAAGGAGCTTCATAAACTTGCGAAGAGTCGGAATTAGGTTACTACAATACCACTGGAGGTGAATCTGCTAATCCTACATTTTGGGGGGTGTTCTTGAAATGGTTTGTCAATAATTCCTGCACTCCTCAATGATTTACGTAAGAAGAACAAAATTAAACCTACAGGAAATAAATCATGTACGTGTTCCTGAAAATAAATGAACTAATAAACTAACAAACGTTCTTATGAAAGAAATAAACTAATTAAAATCAATAAACAAAAATGAAATGGGGAAGAAATACTGGCTTGGAGTGGGCCCAGGCTCCAGCAGCTTCTTCTCGATTGAACACGCACTTAGAACTTCTAGAACTTTAATATATTCGTCAACACACTACAATTTATCTCTGTACATCTAAATGGATATTTATTTTATTTCTATATATTCCTTAGAATGATCTGCGTGTGTTTATATAACACACCCGTAGAACTTTTGTTACAGAAGTGGTTACAACAGTCGATTCTTCCCAGACTAAATTAGAATAGTCTAGTGAATGCAATCGATGTCTGGCATTCTATTCTGATGGCGGAATGTTCGTTTCAATTTTTTCTTTGCCTAGCATCAATAAGACATTTTGATACGTTGGTGCTATCTCCAATTTAGCTTTGCATGATGCAGACCTAGAATTGCACCAGCCGCTACCGTCGACGTCATTCAAATCTGGTCAATGGGCAAAGAATCAGTGGTGCCTTCATTATGAGGAAGGTACCTTGTTATCATGGCATCTTCTAGTTGTAGGGAGGTGCTTGCCTTCTATTAGAACCTTTAGGCTATGGGGAGGTGCTTGCCTTCTATTAGCGCCTTCTGGCTGTGGGGAGGCGCTTGCCTTCTGTTGGTGCCTTCTAACTATGGGGAGGCACTTGTCTTTGGTTGGTGCATTTCGGTTGCAGGGAGGTGCTCACATTTAGATGGAACATTTCAACTACAGGGAGGCACTCACATTCAATTGGCACCTTCCAACTGTAGGTAGGTGCTCGTATTCAGTTGGCGCCTTTCGAATGCAGGGAGGCACTCATCTTTGGTTTGGCACCTTCTGATTGCAAGGAGGCGTTTGTTCCCTTGGTGCCTTCTGGTTGCAAGGAGGCGCCTATGTTCTCTACATTGACCCCCCGATGAAATAAAGTGCCAGGTCCATCAAAAGGACCTTGACCGTTCCAAATCTAAATAAATCGACTACAATTCCACAAAACATACTAAAAACACACAAATTAGATAACACGCATAATTATATCAAATATCTATATAATCATTCATAAAATTACATAATCCTTATTATATAGTCGCATATTGATCAAATAAATATGTACAAAATATGAGCACTTCTGGTGCTCATCACCAAAGATATTATAGGAGCAAAGGAAGCCAATACAACCTGAATTTGATATCCTTTCAAGCTTGAGGAATTTAATGGTTACCATCCTACTTTTTCAAGATATCAGGGATGTTCCTATTTACACCAAAGTGATCAACGAACTTTGTATTAGGAGACCAGGATGAAATATATCCTATACCATCAACATAGTAGGGAAGTTAGCTGATCTAATACTAGGAAATACGTGCCACCCTAAATATGTAGATCTAGGCAGACTATAAAATAGGTGGTCACTTGTTGACTAACACTCTGGTGGATTTGGATGCAGCCATAAACATCATGCTGAAGGAAAATATATAGAAGTTGAGGCTCATAGATTTAAATCCCACCAAGATAGTGTTGTAGCTAGCCGATAGGTTGACTATAGCACTAGAAGGGATGCTAGAGGATATCATTGTGATGGTGGATGCATGGGAGTACCCAGTGTATTTCTTGGTTTTGCAATCCAAATTAGGATTGGGTGGCTACCCAATCATCCTAGGGAGGCCATGGCTAGAAATAGTCGATTCCTACATCAGTTGTTGTGATGAACAAATGACCATTTCGAATGTTCAAAATATAAAAATGTTGAAAATCTCTCCATAGATACAATTTATAGACACATTAGGAGAGCCCATGTGGGACAAACAAGATGAAGTGTCACTATCAATGCTACAGCTAGTGATGGCACTAAAGGAATTATAGGAATAATCTGACAAACATGGCATTATTTTGAATTTCCTCCATAGAGATTATTCTCCTATTATTCCTGAATCACCATTGGTCATCACCCAAGATCACCACACCAGGCAGATCGAAATAGGTCTTGGTAGGACATTAAATTTTAGTAATGGGTTGATACCCATATAGCTTATTTAATTAAAAGGGGTTTTTACTAGGCATCAATTAGCCTTTGCTTGGGACTACTCAAACATGAAAGGAATCAACCCAGATATTTGCACCCATAAAATTTATCTCAAAGAGTAGGTGACTCTGATTAGATAGCCACAAAGGAGGATGGATCTTGACATGAAAGAGATCATAAAATTAGAGTTGCAAAATCTCCTATTTGCAATATTTTCTATCCCATATCTAACAGTGAATGGGTATCACCACTAGTGGTGATTCCCAAGAAAAATAGAAAATGGTGGATCTGTGTCAACTACAGATCACTGAATAAGAAAACCAAGAAGGATCATTTCTCACTACCTTTCATTGATTAGGTTTTGGATACATTATCAAGGAGTAATTACTTCTTTTTGGATGGATTTAGCTGATATAACCAAATTTATATTGGAGAAGAGGACCAAGACAAAATGATGTTTACATGCCCATGGGGGACATTCGCCTATAGATTCCTGCACTTCATATTATGCAACACACTAGCCACATTTTAGAGGGTGATGCTGAGAATATTTTAAAATATGAGGGAAAGAAGTGAATATTTACATGTATGATTTCATCATTTACGGTGAGAACTTTGATGAAGTGATGAACAATTTGGAACAAGCACTCTAGTGATGCAAATAAACTAATTTATCCCTTAGCAATGAAAAATTCTTCATGATGATGCACAAAGGAATAATTTTGGGACACTACATCTCATCATAAGGTATTAAGGTGGATAAAATGAAAATTAATGCCATTAAGGATCTTCCTAGTCATAAGACACAGAGAGAGGTGAGGAGTTTTCTTCGTTCTGCTGGATACTACAGGTGATTCATCGCCAACTTCAGCAAAATGGATAAACCCCTATACACACTACTCTCTAAGGATGTGGTATTCATATGGATAGAAACTGTGAATGAGACTTTAAAACATTGAAAGAAAAGCTAATTACTGCCCCAATTCTGTGGGGCCCAAATTGGGTCATTTCATTCCATATTTATTCTTATGCATCCAATAATGCAATTGGAGTAGTTTTCGAATAGAATTATGGTGAATAATTCCACACCATATACTATTTCAATAATAATCTAATTGGATCCGAGCTTAATTACAAAGTAATAAAGGAATAATTCCTCGTAATCGTTAATGCCATTAACAAGTTTTTCCACTATATTACATGTTACAAAGTGTTAATCCATATGGACCATACGACTATTCGATATTTAATGAGCAAACCCATAATAAGTGGCAGAATCATTAGATGGATCTTACTCATATAGGAGTTTGATATCAGCATGATGAATAAACCTAGCAAATACAACGTAGTAGCAAACTTCTTATCTATACTAATACCATTAGATCACATAATCATAGAAGACCAGTTCTTGGACAATAATATTTTTCATCATCAGTGAGTAGACACCGTGGTACACAAACATAGCTAATTACTTGGCCATCGGTAGAACATCCCCTACTATATCACCTCGAAATAAGCAGATGATGATAGAAAAGAATGCATATTTTTTGTAGATTAATGACCTCTTGTTTAAAATAGGGTATGATCAAATCGTGAGGAGGTGCATAGTTGAGCACAAATTTTTGGAAGTTATTAAAGCTTGCCACAATGAGCCATGGAAAGGATATTTTGCAGGGAGGAGGACTACATACAAAGTCTTATATATTGTATATTATTGTCCTACATTTTTCAAAGATGCAACCAAATACACCAATCAATGTGATGAGTGCCAAAGTATGGGCAGGACAACCCCCAGGGATGAAATACCTCTCCAACCACACGTGCACATCGAACCCTTTGAAAAATGGGGGATGGACTTTGTGGGGCCAATCAACTCATCTTGTTGAAAAGAGATACATTCTTGTCTAAATTGACTATGTAACCAAATGGGTTGAAGTTCAAGCACTAAGGGATTCCAAAGAAGGAATGATAGTAGAATTATTATTTGATAAATTTTTTATGAGTTTTGGGGTACCCATCAAAATTACAATGGATCAAGGGTCCCAATTCACCTCCAAGTTAATTCAGAAGCTAATGTGATAACACAATATTCAGCACAACAAAACCACCCCTACCATCCATAGGCAAATAGATAGGTAGAAGTGACCAACATGGAGCTAGAGAACATCCTTAAAAAGATCGTGCAATAGCATAGAAAATATTGGGTTACAATATTACTGGAGGTAGTATGGGCATACAAAATGACATGGTAAACAACCATAGGTTTTACCCTGTTCTAACTGGTATATGGGAAGAGTGTGATGATGCCCATCGAGTTTGAAATCAAAATACTTAGAATTGTAGTAGAATTAAATCTAAGCCTAGATGATGAATAGAGGGAGAGTATTCAGCAACTAAATTAGTTGGATGAATATCGATGGGATGCCTTGCAAAATATAGAAATAATCCAAGGGTAAAGAAATAGTGACATGACTTCCACATTAAGTTAAATCAATTCAAGGAAGGAGACTAGGTATTACTGTATGATTCCATATTCCAATAATGGAAGGGTAAGTTGATGCAGAGGTGGATGGGACCATATGAGGTGGTAGAGCTGATAAAAAATGGTGTTGTGCATATCAAGATAATTGATGATAGCAACACCATCCTAATAGTTAATGGTCATTGATTGTGTCCATATCACATGTCCAAAAATTTAATGATGAAGTCCAAAAATTTAATCCTAAGAGCTAGGGCTTAGCAGGCATATATTGCATTTAATTGCATTTTGCTTTTAGTTTTTTCTCATTTTCTTTTGTAGGTGAAATGACTTGATTGTACAAAAAATAGGTATCTTGGGAGACAAGGCCTAAACCATCTCAGCATAAATAAACCTAAACATTTTTAGGAGTACTATTTATATCTAGAGGAGATAGTCCTGATTAGAGCATTGATGTGGGCACTAATTCCCTAAAAAGGAAAAGATACTCATCCTTGTTCTTGGATGAAGCAAATGCTGATGCAGCATGAGAAAAGTTTTTGAGGACCTAATCAACCCTGCACTAGTGAATGCATCAGCTACTATTGACTTTTCAACACTAAGAGAGTGTCTTGATCTTCAAGTAGGCACCTTTATGAGGATGCCTTGATCTTCAAGTAGGCACCTTGGTCAAGGACAACTTACTCTTCAATTAGGTGCCTTATTCAAGGGTGTCTTACTCTACAAGTAGGCACCTTGGTCAAGGGTACCTTACTCTTCAAGTAGGCACCTTGGTCAAGGGTGCCTTACTCTACAAGTAGGCACCTTGGTCAAGGGTGCCTTACTCTACAAGTAGGCACCTTAATGTCCATCAGTGGGGGTGCTTGACTTCTATTGAAAATTTTAAAAAAATTAAAAAGTGACAAGGCACCTTGATGTCATACATCAAGGGCACCTTTATCATAAAAAAAATGATAAGGCACATTGACCAAAGGGTTCCTTACTCTATAAGTAGTCACCTTGATCAAGGGCACCTTACTCTACAAGTAGGTGCCTTGATCAAGGGTGTCTTACTCTACAAGTAGGTGCCTTGATCAAGGGTGCCTTACTCTATAAGTAGGCACCTTGGTCAAGGGTGCCTTACTCTTCAAGTAGGTGCCTTGGTCAAGGGTTTCGTACTCTTCAAGTAGGTACCTTGGTCAAGGGCACCTTAATCTATAGTTAGGTACTTTAATGGCATGAATCAAGGGTGCCTTGATATACAATTAGGCACCTTGATATCATACAGGTGCCTTGATCTAATTGAAAGAACCTGTGTAATTCAATGGCATGAGGGAGCAATTGAAGCTAATGTCATCATTTCATGTGATGGAAATTTGAAGTCACCCAAAAATATTATGAAATCATTTATTAGGATTTTTGCATGTCCTAAATCCAACTGGCAAGGGAGATATGCGTCATATTATTTGAACCAATTGAACCCCCATATTTTTAGCATGGGACCTCGAGTGAACAAGAGTTGTAGAGTCCAAGGTAACATAAATAGTACATGGGGAATACGCCATCACCCTTATTACAAATTATAAAATTGACATACTCTATAATGCATGAACAACCAGTTAGGTAAGAACATGATTTTTGATAATTATTTACATAATTTTTCATGATTAATACTTCTCTAAAAAAAAATTCATCACAAGAATCGTATTGGCTCTCATGTCCAATACGTCATGTTGAAAACAAATCAGGTGGCGTACCTTATCAACCCCAATGTAAAATTAATTCATTGGGTAGGTGCCTTGATCTATAAGAAGGTGCCTTCCTATGATAGTAGGGCATTGAACCATTTAAGAGAAAAAAAGTTGAGAATTCACAATGGGAGGCCGATAAAAGAACCATGCGCAAAAGAAAAGTGAGCCTAGTAGTAATGAGTTAATTTATTGTAAATTTTTAGAATAATTTGAGGCGGCTATGTGGATGAATTATTTCCTCCTAATAAATAAAAACTAGGATCCCAAAGCAATAAAGGAGTTTGTTGTCATTGTGAGAGGGGAGGTCACTCAACTAAATTGACTTGAAATCCTAATATCAAAGTGCATTTCAATTATCGCTGACCTCCCCCTCACTGGAGAGTGCACTTACAAGGAGGGTGTGTCAACTTAACGCATATATCTACTACTAGGGTAGAGGAACACCAGATTTGACTCTACAATGCTACAAAAACAAAGACCCTTGGAGCACTTATAGAATCTCTTCAATCAAGTATCAAGGTTCTTCACATGCATGGGAAAATACTCCTACCTGAATGTAAACCACATGCAATTTTTAAAACACCTAGTGCATGGGTGAAAAATTAATGTGCCATTCTACCTAGCAAGCACTCTAAAGGTTAAATCTTACAATATTAGGGAGGAGTAGTCTTTGCCCTAGCCCATCATGGTATAATTACAATATTGATTAACTATGTTGAGGAACATAAAGAGAACCTATTAGAACAAAGAGTTGAAGGTTCCAACGTGCAGACATAGTCTACTATCGAAATAGAGTAGGAGGTTAAATTATGGGGGACAGTTGAAGAAGAGGAATAATAGCCCCAAACCTCCCAAGATGTAACAGTTGAAGGGCATGTTTCTCTACCCTATTATATAGAGGATAGGCTATATTCTTCTAGCTCTAAGTGGTAGGAATCACCTACGATTATTAATTCTATCAAGCGAGGAAGAAGAATAGGATATGAAAATCGAGTTTGTGGCCCAAAAATTATAGAGTTTGATCGATCAAAGTCCACCAAACCTATAACATTCAACATACATGTGAATGTAGCTCAACTCGGTGCTAGAATAAGGCCTCACTTGGTAGAGTGGGTATTTCAAAGCATAGGTAATTTTTGATGGATTTTGAGAAATGACTACAAGTAAATTGAAGATGTATGAGGCCATCGTAGCTCAACTACATCATATGGTTCAACATCTCAAGGTATAAAACCAATAGCTATAGGCTAGGGTGGTGGAATGAGTAGATGCCTACACCCAAACAATTTGGACAATTGAAGTACCCACAAACTCTCTAACCTCTCTAGAAAGGGTAGTTTCATTTGGACCATTCAGGTCTAATGCTAGAAATGAAGACAGAGAGGTAGGGAAGATTTCATTTGCTTTTGATAAGATGATTGCAGAGGAATAAGGGAACTCTATTTTTCAATATATCCCCCTATTATAGATATTATTTATGATTAAGAGGGACCCAACTATTTAAGGCTTGGCTATTCAAGGCTAGGGTGGTCTAACAATAAATGGACAACTCCGATATTCCATTTATAAAGTTACGGCCTCAGCATATCGATATTTGGTAGGAAGTAGAAGCTACATTCTAGAAGGGAGAAATAACCATGGCTATGTTGCCTAGCATAGGTTTTAGGCCAATTATAACAGGAAGGCACAACCAGTACAATTGAAAGCTAGTACTGAAGAATACAAGCTTATACTAAGAGGGGGATGAAAAGTATAAGACCACATTTTACTTTTCTTTACTCAAACAATATTATCCAATATATCAATGCAATATCAATAGAATTTAATAAAGCAATGCATAAATCACCAAAAACAATAGAGACACCAATTTAACATGGTTCATCCAATGTGGACTACTCCATGGAGAAAATATTTCACTAAAATTTTCTCAATAAATCTCTTGGGAATCCTTTCTCTATTACAATATTTATGGACCTCTATCCAAAGGAGACACCAATCCCCTAATTTGGTTTATGGGCACCAATCCATAGGAGAAACCAATCTCCTTAGTTGGTTCATCGATCTCTATTCATAGGAGAAATTCTTCTCCTCTACTCTGGCTAGTGGTCCTCTAGAAGACTACTGCCTCCAATGCTCTGGCTTATGGATCTCTCTCCACTCAATACCTCTATCCTCTCTACCCTGGCTAATGGATCTCTATCCACTAGATACTACTATCCTCTACTCTATCACCTCCAAAGCTTAATTTTAGCTCTTCTCAATATACTAAACATTGTCCTTTGGTCTAGCACAAATCATCTCAAAATCTATCTCAAATCTACACTAAACATTGTCCTTTGGTCTAACACAAATAAGCTCAATATCTGTCTCAAATATACACTAAACACAATCCTTCAATCTAGCACAAATTTACTAAATCTATGTCTCTCGTCTGGCATAAACATATCCTTAAATATACACCAAACTTTGTCCTCAAGCCTTAATACAAATCTTGACCCAATCACTAATCAACTCTGCTAGATCTGCCTCAAAATTTAACTCAAGGTTTGAACAAATCAATGAATCAACTTTTCTCTCAAGTATTCTCAAATACTTACCTCAAATCTATCCACAAGTCCTTTTTAGAACTTGCTCAAACTGCTCTCAAGTCTTCACCAAGACTTGCCTCAATTATGCATTATAAGATTCCATGAAATATTACACTAATATGTTCACAAGTCTTCACCAAGACTTACCTCAAATATTCTCAATAAGTCCTCTCTAGAACTTGTCCAATTTGCTCAACAAGTATTCACTAAGACTTACCTTAAATATACATTGTAAGCTTCAATAAAAGCTTACTCAACTTTGTCCTTAAGTCAACTCTAGAAATTACTCAAATATATCTAGTAACTTTCACAAAATCTTATTCAATGCAACTCAATCTCTCACTAGAAAAACCTCTTCAATCACACTAACTAGTTCCACTTATAATATTGTTAAACCACATAAGCATATAGATAATTGTTAGAGACTCAATATTTTTCACACCCACAAGAACTCAATCACTTCCAAACCTTTCCATAAACTCAATTTAGAATAAAGAACAATTTATTTTACATAACCTAAACTATCACTCCAACACTTTCAATCAACTATGCTCAACCAACTCCACTCAATCAATCACTCAATGAAACACAACTTGCTTATAAACCCTAATCAATCATATGAAATTTTACTCAAATATTTTCAACAATACTTATCAAAAAATCTCAAATAACAATGATAATCATGTTCTTTCACAAACCCTAGTTCAATATAGTTCTCAATCTCTCACTCAAATGTTTTCACAAATATTCACCAATCATGCACGTGAAATCTTACTCAACAATGCTTATCAAACAAACCTTTTCACTCCAAATTAGCATTCATAACATTCAACCCAACAATATTTCACTCACAAGGATATACCCGTACCTTTTTCCTTATGGAGAAATGACCTAAAAATCTATCTCAACATAATCAACCTCTTTACAAATCTCAATGGTTAGGTATCAAAAATATATTCTCAATTATTTTCTTCAAATGTTTCACCATACAAAAATGATTAATTCTTAATTACACCTTATAATCTCCAACCTTCAAAATAATATTCAACATATAAAAAATCACAATAACCCTTATTACTTCTAACTTCCTTTTCATAAGAATAAAATTAAAGCCTTATAACTCCCTACTCAAAATTACATTTTCAAATAATTAACTTTATAAAACAATGCATTTTATTTTTAAATTTCAATAAAAATATTTCTCACTTTTGTCTAATGTAAAAATAATTTACCTTACCCCTTCTAAATCCCTAAGCACTCAACAAAAACAAATACACCACATGCTCATAACATTCCCACTATACACATTTTCTTAGGCACAAAAATTAAATACCTCAATGCACTCCTCAGTGGGACTCGATCCCTAGATAAAGCATCGCTTGTGCCTTAGCTGTAGCTACCATGTCATGTGAGCTAAGCACTCACGTGGGAGGTAAAATAACCTAGAGCACTTTGTCTCTTCCTTCCCTACACCAAATCCAAAATTCTTTGTTCCTACGTCATCACCAAGACTTGAGCGTAGCATCTTTGCATTCTCAATGCCTTACACACCTCATATTTACTGCTAGCCCAACCAGCTGGTTGGTGTTGAGTCTTCCCACCTTGGTCACTTTGTTTTCCATGTATTTTGGGGGCAATTAAAATTAAAATCTTTTCCTTTGTTTGCTCATGAATTATTCACCTTGTCTTTTCACAAATTGCATGCACAATATTTCGTAGACTTACCTTTGTGAGGTAAGTGCTATGGTATTTATACCATATGCTTCTATTTTTCAACGTCGATGGAGGAATATAAAATTTAATTTAAACTTGGCTCCCAACCCAACTTTGGGTTATAAAATTATTTTTTTTATAAATTAATTTATAATATAAATATTATAAATTATTTATAAACTACTCTAGGCATTAATTTAAACTTTTAATATTATAATAAATTATTATAATATTATTTTCATTTGGCCTAGGTGTTTTTCTCTTTTTTCCTTAGACCTTTTCTAACCGCCTTTAATATTATAATAATAAATATTATAATATTATTTCCTTTAGGCTTTTTCTTCAGGTTATTTAACCATCCTTTTGATCAATCATGTGGAGCTCTTAGATCAAATCTCTTGGGTTTAAAATATAAATATTTTAACCCTTCTTTTGCCAAGTCCTACACTGATTCATGACACTAACTCTTGACATAAATAACAACACAAATAACTCAAAATTTCCAACAAGTGCAGCCAAAAGTTGAAATCCATCCCAACGTAGCTAGAAGCTAGCGTAGCTGGAAGCCAATGTAACCAAAATATGTCCCACAATAGACCAGTGCTCCTCAGCAAAAACAAAAACCTCAGAATGAAGAAAAGTCCAATGTTACCAATAAGAAATGAATATAGAAGAATAAGGTCTAATAGAAGGGTTTGACTACTGACTTCAGGTTCCATGAGTGTGTGGCACATGTTAGGCATGGGGGGATTATGAGCATAAAAAATGCTCATATTTTTGTATGAGTTCTAATGGTTTTTGTGCGACAGTATTATGAGAGTTGTATCCTTTATGAAATATTATGTATCTATTTAATGAAATTATATGCATTATCTAATTTTTATGTGAAGTGTGTTTTGTGTAGATATTTGCTGGTTTTATCATCTTTTGATTAAGTCGAGGTCCTGCGTGGACCTAGCATGCTTCTACTTTAATGATTCTAAGGCATAGTGGGAAGATGCCTTGATATTCAGGTAGGCATCTTGACTGAAGGTACCTTGATCTTTAGGTATGCACCTTGACCGAAGGTACCTTGATCTTCAAGTACGCACCTTGGTCAAGTAAGTGCCTTAATTTACAAGTAGGTGCCCTACTCTACAAGTAGGTGTCTTACTCTACAAGTAGGTGACTTGATGTCATACATCAAGTAGGCACCTTAATACTTAGATGGGTGCATTAATGTCATACATCAAGGGCATCTTACTCTTCAAGTAGGTGCCTTAATGTAAAGTTCCTTGACTTTACAGCTGAAGGAGGCTTTGTTGACTATAGTAAGATGATGACAGAACGCCGGTGCAGTCAAACCAGAGGCAGTCAATAAAACAAAAAATTATTTAAAAACAGATGCAGACGAAATTTTTATTAAAATATATGCTGCTCACTAAAAAAAAACTTTACATATAATGCACATTATATATAGTGCTTTGAATAAATGGAAGGTGGAGGGAATAAAGGAAGAAACGGAGATGGAGAGATAAGGGGAAGAAGGTGCGGAGGAATAAGTGGAAGGGAGGTTGGAGGGATAAGGAAACGTGGAGAAATAAGGGAAGATGGAGGAGGAAAAATAGGAGGGAGAATAGGGATTATTGCCGACAAAGAAATTGCCGACAACCATAGGGAGTGGAGTGTTCACACTTCGGCTTAGGAAAGGGATTTTTCTAAGCGTCTTCAGGTGAACCCCTGTTCACACTTACAACATTCTCCCCCTTAAATTTGAGAGGACTGACTACACAGTCTCTCAGCTTTACAAATTGAGCTTTAGTCATCGCCTTGGTGAAGATGTCTGCAACATTTTCCAAAGTGTGATAGTATTGAAGCTCAACAATATCATGTTCCACCATATCTCTGATGAAGTGATACTTCATATCAAAATGCTTCGTTCTACTATGGTGGACAGGATTATATGCCAACTGAATGGCACTGATGTTGTCACAGTAGATTTTGGTCGGACCACTTTGCTATTCTCCAATCTCTTCTAGTACTTTCCTTAGCCACAAGGCTTGAGTACTTGCATAAGTAACCACTATATACTCAGCTTCTGTTGAAGATAGCGCTACTACTATCTGCTTTTTTGAACTCCAAGTTATTAGTCCTGATCCAAGACTAAAAAAATTTCCTGATGTTGACTTCCTATCATCAATATTGCTACCCCAATCACTATCACTAAAGCCTACAAGCTTGATAGTGTTACATTTATTGTACTGGATTCCAAAATCCAATGTACCCTTCACATATCTCAAAATTCTTTTAGCGGCTTGCAAATGCAACTCTGAGGGGTTAGACATAAATCTAGAAACAAGAGATACAGCATACTGAATATCAGGTCTGGTGTTGGCGAGAAACATCAAACTCCCAACCATACTTCTGAAAGTGGTCACATCAACTTTTGGTGCTCCATCATCTTTGC
Organism: Wollemia nobilis; assembly: GCA_028583015.1. Taxonomy (NCBI): domain Eukaryota; kingdom Viridiplantae; phylum Streptophyta; class Pinopsida; order Araucariales; family Araucariaceae; genus Wollemia; species Wollemia nobilis. The sequence goes on from JAQPPZ010003395.1 coordinate 2,245,278, forward strand.
TTAATTGGATCCCATGTCCAACTGTAGTTACAACTGGTTTGCAATGCTCCATAGCAAACTTTTTGATCATGTCCTAAGCATACTTATGTTGACAGATGAAGATCCCTGTATCTGACTAATGAACCTCCATTCCAAGGTAGTAGTGCATTAAACCAAGATCCTTCATCTCAAACTGCGTCATCATGGAGTGTTTGAACTCCATATTCATTTTTTTTTTACTACCCATAAAAATGAGATCATCCACATACAAACAAACTATGAGGATGTCATTACCTTGCTTTAGGTAGTAGAGTGTGGGTTCATTTTTGCTCCTGGTGAACCCATATTCTTTGAAGTACCCATCAATGTGTGAGTACCAAGCTCTTGGTGCCTATTTGAGACCATAGAGTGCCTTCTTCAATCTGTAAACAAGGTGTTCCTTACCTTGCACTTAAAATCCCTGTGGTTGCTCAACATACACTTCTTCTGTCAAGTAACCATTGAGAAATGCACTCTTCACATCCATGTGTTGGACTTTCCATCCTTTGTGTGAAGCTAAAGCAAGAACTGTTCTGATTGTCTCCTGTCTGGCTACAGGAGCAAAAGTCTCTTCATAATCTATTCCATATTTTTGAGTAAAACCCTTTGCTACTAACCTTGCCTTATGCTTCTCAATGCTTACATCAGCATTAAACTTGGTCTTGAAGATCCATTTACAACCAACACATTTCTTTCCTTTCGGAAGCTTCACGAGCTCCCAGGTGTCGTTTTTTATAGAGGTTATCTCCTCTTTCATGGCATCTTGCCAAATCTTCTAAGTACATGCCTTCTCATAACTAGAAGGTTCAAGATGTGCACTAGTTAACAAAGCATAGTTAACTTGATCTCCTCTGGGTTCTTGCTGGGATTCATCATCACCATACAAGTGCATACTTTCTAATCTATGTAAAACATAATCCATTTCACTAGCTTGACTCCTAGTATATCTTCTTGAAAAAATTTTATCCAACATCTGAGAGGATGGATGATACTGTAAAGTTCTCTTACCTTTGGATGGAACATCAATTTCCATTGGTGAGGAACTTACTGATCGCTGTGGAGAAGGACTTGGTGAAGAAGTTGAATCAAAATATGGACTTGGTGGATGTGTGGGCGGAGACTGCTTTCCTTTCTGTGGTAGCTTTGGTTGCACCTTCTGAGCTACTACATCAGTGCCTTCAACATCACTGAATATTTGGGGCTTACCCCACTCTCCCCCTTCATCAAAAATCACATCCCTTGAAACCACTATCTTTCGAGTTGTAGGATTGTAGAGTCTATAACCCTTTGTGTTTTCACAGTATCCTACAAAAATGCAAGCTTGACTCTTTGGATCCAACTTCTTTCTTAGCTCATCAAGAATATGAGCATATTCCAATGAACCAAATACTCTGAAATACTTCACATTTGGTTTCTTACCATACCAGGCTTGGTAAGGTGTCTTCCCTTTCAAACTTGAAGTAGGACTCATGTTCAAGATGTGAACACTAGTCCTTGTTGCATCTCCCCAATATGCATTACTCAAATGCTTTGTCTGAAGCATTGACCTTGCCATCTCCACAATGGTGCGATTTTTCCTTTCTGCTACACCATTTTGCTGTGGTGTGTAGGCAGTTGTGAACTACCTCTTGATGCCATGATGTTTACAAAAATTCAAAAACTGATTAGAGGAGTATTCTCCTCCTCTATCGGATCTAAGACATTTTATAGAATATCCACTCTCACTTTCAACTTTTGCTTTAAAATCAACAAAGCATGCAAATGCTTCATCCTTATGCTTCAAAAAATATATCCAACACATTATTGTGCAATCATCAATGAAAAGTAGGAAGTAGGAGTGGTTACCTAAACTCTTGGTCTGCATCGGACCACAGATGTCTAAATGCACTAACTGAAGAGGATAGTTGGCCCTCCATGCTTGTCCACGAGGAAATTTTGATCTAGCATGCTTGCCCAGGGCACACCCTTCACAGACTTCCTTACTGTCTTGAACTTTGGGAAGTCCAGTCACCATTGCTTGTGAAGTTAGCATCTTCAAACTTGTTGAATTCAAGTGACCATATCTCAAGTTCCATAGGACACTTGGATTAGTAATTGCAACATTTGATAACTTATTTCCTCCTGACTGGCCAAACTTCAAAGGGAATAATCTATTTTTTGACATTGGCACTTGTGTAATGATTCTATTACTATTTTTTTTGTCAAAAATGGTGCATTTACCCTCATCAAAAATCAACTTATAATTCTTTTCAAGCATTTGACCAACACTTAAGAGATTGTGTTGAAGATGAGGTGTGTAATAGATATCACTTACTTGTTTTATGCCTTCTTTCGTTGGAACCTCCATGGCTCCAATGCCTTCAACTACCAATGACTTGTCATCTCCCAACCTGATGCTGGATTTGTATGAGGAGTCTAACTTAGCAAAGAGTTCTTCTTTGCCACTCATGTGATTTGAACACCCAGTGTCAAAAATCCATGTATCATTCATATTTTGCTCTGTCTCGCCATAAGAAAGAAAGAGATTTGAGGACTCTTCCTCTTCTCCAAAATTCCCAAACCGATCGCTTCCGGTTGTCGTCGCTTCCTTACGAAATCTTTGACCAACAATCACGAGCATAATGGCTAGGTTTGCCACAATTGTAGCAAACTTGCTTTGATTTGTCTCCCTCCTTTTCCTTTTCCGCATTGTTTCCCTCCGTATTGTCGTTGTCCTCCTCTATTCTCGATTTCCACCTCTCGTTGGATGATCCTCCTCTCGTTAGGAGTTCCCCCTCTTTGGTTATTTCCCGCCTCGCCTCTTTGTTGACCTCTACCATGACCTCTACCTCTTACTTCATGTGTGGCAAAAGCTTTGTCATCTCCTCCATAGCTGGTGGTAGGAGTTTCCTGTAACCTCTCTTCATGTGAGAGAAGTGAACCAGTTAATGCATCAAAAGAGAATGTGGTTAAGTCTTTGGATTCTTCAATAATTATTGCAACAGAATTCCATTTTGGAAGAAGTGTTCTCAACACTTTCTTCACCATCATCTCTCGCTTAATATCCTCCCCTAGTGTGACCATTTTGTCGACTACTGCTTTCACTCGCACGCAGTAATCACCGACTCTTTCATTCTCTTGCATCTTGAGATTCTCAAAATCTCGTTTCAAAGTTTGCAGTTTTACCTGCTTCACTTGATCACTACCTCTATAGCTTTCTTTGAGGGCATTCCATGCATCTTGTGCATTTACATATGAGGCTATTCTAGGGAAGATAGTTCTATCTAAGGCAGCATGAATATGATAAAGGGCAAATGAGTTATTTTTTTGGGCTTCCTTTTTAGCCCTTCTATCAGCAGTTGAAAAAGTTGCCCATTCTGCAGCAGTTGGTTCTTCATAGCCATCTTCTACAACATCCCAAAGGCCTTTTTTGATTGCTTGTTATGAGACTCCCAATATTGGCTTTATCTCTAGCTCTGGCTCTGCTCTGGCTCCACTGGCTCTGAATCTGCTGGCTCTAGCTCTACTAGCTCTGGATTTACTGGCTTTGGCTCCACTTCAATATTGAACCCTTAAACGGGGTTCCAAGGGGCAGCGCCCCTGGCATGCCACCCCCGTCACGAGATGGGGAGTCCAAAAAATTTTGGAGGTGCTAAACGGGTGCTCCGGAAGACTTCCCGTCACTTTTCCAGATTCACAATATGCAAATTTTCAAGCCCCCTTGGGCGAGTTTTAATTGACCACAAAAAACTCTTCAAATAAGGCTTTAAAAATTTTCTAAAGTTTTAAAAAAAAAATTAATAAATTTTTATATTTTATTTAAATTATCTTTTAAATTTATTATTAAAAAGATAATATTAAATAAATATATAATTTAAATTTATTAAATAATTTTAAAACTTTAAATAAATAAAAAATTAAAACCTTATAAAACTTTTTTTTTTATTATTTTTACCTTCGTCATGCGGGGGATTCGACCCCGTGACCTCCCTGAGCACGGCAGGTGCGCTTTGCCGTTACACCATGGCGGTCGGCTGAAAAAATAGGGAACCAACTCCCTTTTATGATCTGCGGCGGCAAAAGTTTGAAAAATAAAATAAAAACCTTCTGTTATAGCACCCGGCGGGAATCGATCCCGGGTGATCTGCCTGCTGGCGGATCGGATCAACCACTACACCACGTCCCGTGGACGTGTAATCCAAGGGCACCGGGGGTGATTTAAAATCGCAGCAACGATTTTTTTTTTTTTTTAAATAAACTTAATCCCACATTTGCTGTGAGATGGCCGCCGAAGGATTTTTAAACAAAATGAAGCAATAGGATTATCGACTGCCTTCGGGCAGTCACACGTTGTGTTTTGCTGCCAATTGGACAAATCGCAATCTGCCATGTCTGCACACGTTGACCAATGCCGCTCTGCCATGTGGCACAATTTTAACCAGATGCGTCGTCGTCAGCCAATCACACTTTGCCACATCAGCCTCGATCCGTGTGCTACTGTGTCCACTACCTCGATCCGTGTGCCACCCAGTTAGCACCTCGAACTCTACGCCACTGCCACGTCTGATCTACTAGCACCATGTGTCACGTCCTTGTGCCACCACATGTCACCTCGATCAGCTATCCATCTCGGGATCTAAGCCGATCTGCCTCGACTGTCGTGCTTGCCTCGGGAATCGTGCCCGTCAGTCAGCGCCTCGACTGTCGCGTGCCTCGGGAACCATGCCCGAACTGGCACAATCTGGCTCTGATACCAGATGATGACAGAACGCCGGTGCAGTCAAACCAGAGGCAGTCAATAGAACAAAAACTATTTAAAACAGATGCAGACGAAATTTTATTAAAATATATGCTGCTCACTAAAAAAAAACTTTACATATAATGCACATTATATATAGTGCTTTGATTAAATGGAAGGTGGAGAGAATAGAGGAAGAAACGGAGATGGAGGGATAAGGGGAGGAAGGTGCGGAGGAATAAGTGGAAGGGAGGTTGGAGGGATAAGGAAACATGGAGAAATAAAGGAAGATGGAGGAGGAAAAATAAGAGGGAGAATAGGGATTATTGTCGACAAAGAAATTGCCGACAACCATAGGGAGTGGAGTGTTCACACTTCGGCTTAGGAAAGGGATTTTTCTAAGCCTCTTCAGGTGAACCCCTGTTCACACTTGCAACATAGTAGACCCTTGACTCCATGTCACACAGGATATCCTTGGAGAGATACCGAATGCATGAGCTATCTCAATCGCATTGGGGGAAATGCACAACCACTTGATGAAGCAGAATATGAGCAAAAGAGAGATTAAACCTGAAAATATAACATCCCCAAGAAAATATGAAAGTTATTTTTATCATGCACCTATTACAGTAACTAAACTATCTCAGTTTAGGTTGTAACTAGATATTCCATTGTAACAACATTATACAGTAAGTTTTGTGTATATTATATAAACACACAGACTTATCTGAGAAAGAGGGTAGGTGGTGTATGTAATATTTTATCATTGTACTGCATTATTATTAATAAAATTTTGCTCGAGAGTTCTTCCATTTGCGTTCTATTTTTGTAACTTATTTGGGCGAAAGCTGCTGGAGCCTGGGTCCACTCCAAGCTAGTATTCCTCCCATTATTTCTATCACTTTCTATATTATATTATTTATTTTAGTATGCTATATCTTTTATTTTTAGAAGTGTTTTTTACTACTTTCCTTTATTTACCAAGCACAATGTGCAATAATTTATTTTCCCATCCTTTTACTATGCATGATTTAATTGGTATAAATGAATCAGCTATATTTCCCAAACACTCCCTCTAATGATAGGTTTAGTGGACTCATCTCATAACGGTGTTGTAATTAGCCTTAAATGTGGTACTTCGTAAACTTACGAGTTCCCTAGTTTGATAATTTAAATGAGAGGGTTGTGATAGAAATAGGACCATATTTAACTAGTGTTTTTGCCTCAACAAGAAGCAACAAGGGTTACTACATAAAATTACTTTATTGGAAATTAGAAATAATCCAAGGGATATAAAAATAGGTTATTAGAGTTTTTACTAAGATTGGATAATTATAAATTTTCTTGTCTCAAAACTTCTAAAAAGGGACAAAAAAAATCCAACATTAAAACCTCTTCAAAATTGAAAAGTGCTTAGTTCAATAGGAGTAATAAGGTGTTAAAAAGTTGATTTTTGATCTTCACAAAATAAAATTTGTACAAAATCAACCAAAATTGAAATATTTTTTTACAAAAACACTATATTATATTCCAAATCATTAGGGATTCATAAGGCATTCTACAAAACTTGATAATAATAATAATATTTGTCTAAAATTATTAAGTTGGGAATATATAAGCTTTCTTCAAAACCTAAAATTAGGTGTTCATACTCTCATTACTAGGGAGACATAAGGTAGCCTAAAAACCTAAGGATTTATAAAGGTTTTATCAAATCAAGCTTATGTACTTTAATAAGGTATCATATATAAGGATATTTAATATAGAGTACCAATGTTCTATAAAATTTCAATTTCAATAAATAGCAAGAATCACTATTTTAAAGATCTATCATGGATGAAATTTTGAGGAAATCTTTCAGTTTTAAATAACTATTCCATCAAGTAGAATTATACTCTCAAAAATTAATAGATAATCTAGAAGGATACGAGTATATACCCTCTAACAACAAAGATAAATTCTCCTTATTCCTTAAATAAGCCAAATAAGGTATCTTTACAATATTGATTAACTATATTCATGAAATTCTATTCACAGCATGGTGGGACTCACAAATATTTGGCATATTTTCACCAAAAAATATTCTAATGATTTATCTATCATTAATTGTGTTTGTACTTACTCAACACAAGAAACAAGTTGGCAATAAAGAACAATACTATTATGATGATAGACTAACTTGTCATAAAGTAGAGATATCACCAACATCAAAGTAGAATCACAAGAAGAGAAGAAGAAAAAGGAAGAAGATACATACTAAAAGAGGCCAAGACATGAAGAATGAATAAATAGAGAAAGAACTAGTACACCAAAAAGGTAAGAACATAAGAATGAGAGGAAAATTACACCATGCCCTACTCATTCATAAACAATCAGAATCAAATGAAGATACTTTCAAGGAGAAATATAAAGGTGGCTAGATAGAAGATGAAATTGAACAAGCCAAATATCATCCATTAAAATAAGAAGCTCTAGCTACAACTTACTCTACATCATACGAAGACACAGATTACCTGGTGAACCTAAATATAAATAATATAGAGAAAGAGTACAAAGATTAAGATGAAGAAGAAGATCCATATTGAAGACTAAAAGTTTTCAATACCCAAATAATGTAATACAAGGGGAGTTTTATAAATAGAGTATATTCTATCATTTGGGTTATGTAAATGTATCTTCCAAGGTACATACTTAGATTTATTTAGGGATAAGTTATCTAGTTACTTCATGCAATGTAATAAATGTGCAAGTATCAATGTGTAGGCTGTATATGTGCAAGTTGTCCCTTACACAACTAGGTAGAGTGTTGGCCAAGTAACTTGTGTTCCTATATAGGAAATATCTCATTGTTAGATACATATAAATTTATGGGATATAGTTAGATAGTGTAGCTTAGGGGATAGTATAGTTCTATGTACTTCACCATCCATTGGTGATGGGTGCAATGTAGTTTAGTAGATTTATTAATGGAGTGTTCATTTCCTCCATAACTACATTGTATTATTTTATATGATTTCTATTTACAACATATTTTAGTCATCTAGAAAATTTTCTTTCATTCATATTATTTTGTATCTTGTGATTGTTATCTCTCAGTGCTCATTACATCAAAATCTAAAAGTAATATTCTTACTGACATAATAATTAACATAAAATCATTTTCATCTTTCTACCCTAGTGCTACCCCTATGGCATTATTGGATGCATATGTATAAATGTGGAAGGGGAGGTTCAAATTTGGACCTCTCGGTATGGGAGCAGTTCTCAATATTTCTTTCAAGGTCTGGAATGCTTGTTCACACCCACTAGTCTAGATAAATTTGGCAATCCTAGTTAATAGTGTGTGTAGTGGTTTGGCAATTTTGTTAAAATATTGAATAAACCATCAGTAGTATCCAATAGAGTCTAAGAAACTATAGATATATCTCTGTGTTTGTGGAGAAGGTAATTTTTTAATCACTTCAATTTTCCTTTTATCTACCTTGATCTCCTTAGTAGAGATATGGTGTCCTAAAACTATCCCTTCTTGCACTAACATAAAGCATTTTTCATTACTGAGAGATAAGTTTATTTCTTGATAGAATTGGATTACTTTATCTAGATTAGTTGTAGCTTCTTCAAAGGTTTCACCATATACAGTGAAATCATCCATATAGACTTCTACAGTCTCTCTTACCATATCTGAAAAAATGCTAACTACCCTCTAGAAAGCGGTGCATTACATAACCTGAATGGTAAGACTCAATACGCAAAGGTATCTCAAGGATAGGTAAATATGGTTTTTTCCTGATCCTCGTCCCCTATTTGGATTTTATTATATCCACTATACCCATAAAGGAACAAAAAATATTTTCATCTTGCTAAAGTATCAAGGATTTGGTCTATAAAAGGTAGGGGAAATGGTCTTTTCTAGTGGCTTTGTTTAACATTTTGTAATCCATGCAAATTCATCACTTGCCTTTTTCTTGGGTATTACCACCAAAGGTGAATTCCATTGACTATCTAAAATGGGATAGATAAATCTGGCTAATAAATTTTTTTATAGTTCAACTTTTATATTAAGAACCTATCCTAACATTATTATGTAATAAACCCTTCTTTCCTAAATGGGAACCCTCACTTACATGTGGATGGGACCCCTTGAGCATTAGGGTTAGGGCTAGTTGATTTTCCCAAATGGGAATGCCCACTAGCATGAATATGGGACCCCTTCAACATTAGGATTAGGGTTAGTTTATTTTTCTAAATAGGAACCCCCACTTGCATGTACATGGGACCACTTCATCATTAGGGTTAGTGTTAGGGTTAGGGTTAGTTCGAATCTATAAAAATATAAATGTAACAAAGGATGAAATATTTTGGAATATAATTTTTTTGGATCTTTACTTCTAAAGGAGGTTTCCCCCTTGAAGAGGCTCGCTATTCAGGATTGCAACTTCATTATTTCAACAAAATCTGTTGTTTGTTCCATTGCAATACTATATTTTAGTCATTTTTCTATTATTATTACATTTCATATGGTTTTATTCTTAGTTTATTGGTAGGTTATTATCAAGTGGTATCAGAGCACTTTCCAAGTCCATGTCTTGCTGCATTTCAATAGTTTGAGTTCCACCATTTTTACCCTAAATTTTTCTTTTTATTTTTGTTTCTTAGGTTAGAAACCTTGTGTCAGGGGTTTTAAAGTATCACGAAGAAGTTGTCATTATTTGCTAAGCTATATTACCTATAAAGTCTCTAGTGAAGTGAGGGATGATCAGGCTCCAATACCCATGACTTAGACAACACCCATCTATGAAAGAGCTCCCACGTATCTTCAAATATATTGGGAGAACACCCTAGGATTAGGAAAAACCTTTAGTCCTAAGAAAATTTGATTGTGTATTCTCCATTGAAAATTTACTAAAACAATGATATCTCTTCACTCAGAGCTTATATTGAATTAAAAAATTACCAAATAATGCTACGTTATATTTCACACACATTTGTCCTTGGTGGCTTTTAGTCAAATTTTGCCTTGATTTCCCACAATTGGAAAATTTTTATTTTTATTGTTAAGGCCATAACTTCCCAACAGTTAGTCAAATTGGTCTAAAATTTTGGAACTAGAAGCAGCCCTTTATTCTACATGAAAGACCCTTAAGGACCCATCTGTAAAATTTTAATTCTCAGTTGAATAAAATGGCCCGACGTCGACTTGCACTAAACCAGGATATCAAAAAAAGTCAAAGAAGTTAGTATATCTCCTCAAGGAGCACTCATATCGAATCGACATCAAAGTGGTCCCCATTCTAAACTAGTGTTTTCATCCCAATTCTAAAAATAAAGCGATGGAACAAGCCACATTGGAAACCATCACAAAATAACTTAAGACCCTTATTAAAGGCACACAATCAATCCAAGATGATATGTAAAGTTTTAGTAGAAAACTCCATGAACATCCAGGGCAAGGAAAAGGACCCCATAGTGAATGGAAAGGTTTTCACCCTACTTTTTACTGTGGTACTACCTTCAAGATGCCTAAATTGAACTTTCCTAAGTTCAATGGCCATGATGTTGATGGATGGTTGTGTCAGGAAAATCAATACTAAAAGTCTACACAACATATCTTTATTTTGAATCGAAAGCCCAATAATGGACCCAATGGTTACAATGAACCACTCCTGACTTTTATTGGGTGGCATTTGAGTTCCACTTTTGTTCTTGTATTAGGCCCAATGAGTATGTAGCCTTCAATTATGCCTTGACAAAGTTAAAACAAACTTCATTGATTCAAGAATATAAGACTCAATTTGATAGATTATATAACAAGACAAAGGGCTTGAATGAGATTTTATTCCAACATTGTTTTATCAGTGGGTTAAAATGTGATCTCAAGGTAAAATTCCAAATGTCCCAACAACAATCCATCATACAAGCCATATGGTTGGCTCATTGGGTTGAGAACAACATTTTGGCCCAACAACGATCTAAATTATTGCAAAACAAACCCAAAATCGCTACCAAGTTCCTCCCAAATAATATGGAGGCACCCACAAGAAATTACATCATGGATTCTAAAGTTTATATCCCAATGGAACCACAGGATAACTCACCATAGGAATTATATGTAAAGGAATCATAGGATGACTCACCATAGGATGCCTTACCATAAGAACTAGATGTAGACTCACCATAGGATGAATCACCATAGGAACTAGATACAGAGAAATACCATGATGACTCACCAAAGGAACCAGATGGAGAGAAAACTGATGTATAAGAACCACAAGATGACTCACCATAGGAACTAGATGCAAAGGAACCATAGGATGACTCACCACAAGATGACTTACCACAAGAACTAGATGTAGACTCACCATAGGATGACTCACCACAAGAACCAAATGCAAAGGAATCCTACGGTGACTTGTCGTAGGAACTAGATGGAGAAAAAACTGATGCAGAGGAACCATAGGCTGACTCACCATAAGAAATAGAGGAACTAGATGCAAAGGAACCACAATTTGACTCACCGCCTAATATCTCAATCCATGTTTACCCTATGGAAATATTTTTGATCCCTTAGATACATGATTTATTCAAAGGCCAATGTGATACGTGCCAATGGTTGAAAAGTGAAATAATACACACTCCAAACCCTCTTCCATTACTACCAATTCCAGAAATCCCTTGGATCAATATACTCATGGTTTTAATTGAAGGTCTTCCATAGTTAGGTAGTATATCTATGACTTTTATGGTGCTGGATCATCTCTCGAAGTATTCTCACTTATGTTCCCTTGTCCATCCATACCATACCTTCACTATTGCTCAAATTTTCCTAAGCTCTAGTTTTAGACTCCATGGTATGCTCCAATCCATTGTGTATGATCATGACCCCACCTTTACAAGTCAATTTTGGTAAGAACTATTGAAATTGTAGGGGATGCAACTATGAATGAGCTCAGCCTATCATCCATATATGGATAGGTAAACTAAAATTATCAATAAGTTCTTGGTGATATATCTCTATTGTTTCTATTATATACACCCAATCCAATGGGCTAAGTGGTTATCTTTGGACAATGGGTGGTATAATATTTTTCTTCACACAACTTACCAAATGAATCCCTTCGAGGATGTGCTTAGTTAGCCTCCATCACTCTCTTCATATGTACTGAGAAATTCCAAATCCCACACAATGGATGCAACCCTTCAATAGTGTGCCCAACTTTTATAGACTGATAAACATCATTATGATCATAATTTTATTGTCAGTGAACAAGACATTCATTGACTACTCTAGCCTTGCAAACACTCTTATGTTCCACCTTGTGCACATCACAAATTGGTAGCTCATTTTTTTGTACCCTTTAGATCTTGTAGTGGACTGGAATAGTGGCTCACGTCACCCCATTATCAAATTCTTGGTCCCATGATGTGGTTTACACCCTGAATATGCAACATGAGAACCTCTCCAATAATTCTAGCTATAGTTTCTTCATATTTAGCTTTTAGGATAAACATTTTTGAAGGGGGATGGTATATTAGGAATCTACCCTAATGTCATTATGTAATAAACCCCTTCTTTCCTAAATTGGAATCCCCACTTGCATATGGACGGGACCCCTTGATAATTAAGGTTAGGATTAATTGATTTTTCTAAATGGGAGCTCCCACTTGCATGAGGATGGGACCCCTTCAGCATTAGGGTTAGGGTTCATTGATTTTATTAAATGGGAACCCCCACTTGCATGTGGATGGGACCCCTTAAGCATTAGGGTTAGGGTTAGTTTGAATCTATAAAAATATCAATGTAACAAAAGATGACATCTTTTGAAATATAATTGTATTGGATCTCTACTTCTAAAGGAGGTTTCCCCCTCGAAGAGGTTTGTGATTTAGGACTGTAATTTCATTATTTTAGTACAATCTATTGTTTATTCCATTAAAATATTGAATTTTATATTTATTTCTATTATTCTTGCATTTGTGTGGTTGTATTCTTAATTTATTGGCAATTTCCTATCATTTCACTATTTTCTTCATTGTTGGATTCATCCTCCTTTGAGGTTGTCTTATCGGTATTATATTATCTTCCAAATAAATTGTGTGCATGTATACTTTAGATGCAAGACCCCTCATGTATTTATAGCCCATGTGAAAGTAAATTTATGGTTGACTAGTATTTCTTTTAACTTATCCTCTTGAACTGTTGATAATGGATTGTCAATGTGTAGTGTTCTACTGGGTTCGATCTCTATTTGTTTAACATTATTTTCCTTGTTGCCTACAAGTAGGAATTCTATAGGAGCTTGTGAATATTCACCTTGGAAGAAGTTTGTTATGACTACATATTCATATATTTCATCTTCTACCTCATCTGCGACCATCACTTGTTGTAGCATTAACAAGGCATCAATATTTAAAACTTGAAAATTTGGTTCTCCCAATTTGTTAGTGGATTGTGTAAGAGGATAAATGACTAGGTTTTTAATTTTTTGTCCACATAAATTTGTCATTTTCCCAGTCCTACAACTTATATAGGCATCATATGTTGCCAGCCAAGGACATCCTAATATGATTTGATAACCACCCAATGTTGATCTATACTACAGAACTAGAAAGTTTATAGGATATTCCCATGCATCTGCAATTACAATTATATCTTCTAGCATTCACTTTAAGAGTACTATAGATTGATCAACCAATTGCAAAATTGTTTTGGTTGGCCTCATATCTGTTATTTGTATTTTTTGCATGGTTTCTTTGGTAATGATATTATAGTTGCTCCTAAATCTACCAAAGTGTTGGATAACCTCAAGCCTACTATTTGAATTGTTAAGACCAGGCTTCCTGGATCATAGTACTTTGGGTGGTATGTATTTCCTAACATTAATTTAGCTAATTGACCTACCGTATTCACTAATTTTGATGACTATTTTTATCTTGGTTTCTTAAGATATAATTCTATAATGGCCTTCGTGTAAATTGGAACATCACTTATGGCCTGATAGAGGGGAATTGTAATGGTCAAGTTTTTCAACCCTTCCATTATATCAAATTTTGGTTGCACTTTTTTACTAGGTTCCTATAACCTTTTAGGGAAGGGTGGAACCCCTTTATTATTGGTTTTTTCAGCAGTCACATTTTCTTCCACACCCTATACTTAAGGTGTTTGTTCTTATACTTCTACTTCTATTTCTTCTTCCTCCACTAATGGAGGTATAGGAGCTACTCCTAATTGTCTACTTGATCTAAGTTGTACAAGATTACAATCTATCGGTTCTATGCTAATATGGTACATAGGGTACATTCTAGTATCTATCTAATATGTGGGTTGATTTATCTTATTATTTAGATTTGTGTTTGGTTGTTTCGGTAGTTGTTGTGACCTGGAAGTAGGTGGTGTCGATAAACTAGGCAATAGTGGTATTTGTGTTGTGTTTATGGATTTGGAGTCCAAGTATTATAATTTTTCCACTATGTTCTAGCTTACCAGTATGGCATCCATGGATAAGGTGTATGGGTAGTAGACCCTTGGGTGAAATTCATCCAAGGTGGATGACCCCACCACCCCATATTGAGTGGTTGAGCTCATCCTTGGTTCACAAAATTGGATCCCTCATACTGTGGTCCTAATCTTGGCATGCCACCTCCATAGAAAATTATTACCAATTTATCCTATTACCCATGAAGTACATTTTTGATACTTCTGGTTCCTCTTTCGTGTTTGGTAACTTTGGGCACAATTTTATTTTATGATTCATTTGACAAATAGCACACACTCTAATCTTGTTTTTTGAACACTCATTCTTGGGATATTTTATTCTACATATTGGGTATAAAAAGGCTAGTTTTGCTTTAGTTTCTTGCTTCTTTTTTTGAAGCTAAAATGTGTGTAGTTGAAGTGCAAAATATGATAGAATATCACTCTTCATGTCATCCAGCAAATTGCCTATTTTTTCCTTGGTTACAAAGGTTGTGGTTTTTGGTCCTCAGTTGATGGGTTTACCCTTTCTTCTTGAAATTTTTTGACAAAAATATCGAATATATGATATTTGGTGTTGGTAAATATCATCCCTCGATAACACGTTTAAGGCTTCTATGGATTCATTTGTGAGACCCCTTAAGAATATGCTATTCAAGGACTTATCACCCAGTTTTGCATGGGGTGAAAATTGAAGATTGAAATTAAATCTACCTTAGTAATCATCCAATTATTCTTCCTCCCTTTGCATCATATCTAGGACTTCTTCCCTAGCATCTCATGACCTACCAAATCCTGGTATTGTTCTAAGAATATTTTATTCATGTCTTCCCAAGTGGTAATTTTTTATTTCCTAGACTGATAAACCAACGTAATGTTGAATCATCTAACATAGAGGGAAATAGTTTTAGTATTTGGGCATCAATTTTATAGTCCATTGATCTACAAAGTACATCAAATTTAAAAAGAAACAGATCAAGGTCCTCATTTGGTAATCCTTTGAAAGTATGAAGATGTGTAGGAGATATATATTTTATTTTGGCATCTCTTATTTATTGAATAGGAAAATCAAAATTGGTGGAAGCCTCCTCATTTTTAGCCATAGTTTTAGATGATGTAGGTGTTAAACCTGAAGCTTCTACACCAGCTAATAAAGCTTCACACTCGTTTATTGTATCTTAAAATAGTAAATCTAAATCAAATGCTAAGGCAAACCCCCTTTCTAATATTTTCCACCATAGATTGTTTTTAAAGAAAGTTTGTCCAAATATTGGATTAATATGTCAAGGTGTCTCTAGTGGAGATTATGGTGCAACTTCAATAAGTGTTTTAGATTCTTCAAAAGGTTTTTTAGTTATTTCTAGAGTGATTTCTTCTTTTCTAATAAAGTGTTCATCTGGTCCTCTTGGTCTCGAAAGACTCATACATTATCAGGTAAGGGATATATGGGTAAGATAGATTGAATGGTTATTTTTAGGTTAACTAACCTACAAATCCTAAAATATTATAGTTGGGACTCTCACAAACCCCCCAAAGCCCCCCAAAAATGGCACCAAAATGGGGCCGAGTAGTAGAAAAATTGGTTCCCCCAACCCCCACGGGGGGGGGGGGGCCAGGGTTCAGGGGGGGCGCCCGGCCCGGCCCACCCTCCGCTCCTTTCCCCCTGCTCTGTTGTGTAATATTTTAAATGTTTGGGGGGTGGGGGGGGGGGGGGGGGAGGGAGTGTATGGTTGTGGGTTGGGTGGGGGGGGGGCTGGTGGTGGGGCGCGGGGGGGGGCGGCGGGGCCGTCCGCCCCCGCCTCCCCGCCCCCTTCTCCTCCCTCCCCTTTAAATTAAAAAAAAAACAATGGCACCAAAATGGTGAGCAAAAAATGGTGTTCTTGAAAATAATTATTTTTTTTGTATTTAATTTTATCAATATAGGAGTTCATAAACTTATTGAGTACCTATGCACAATATATGCCTGTAGTATTTGCGATATAAGTCCTATCTACCAATTGGTTTGGGGGTGTGTTGAGTTTGTTCATATAGTTCAATTTATCCAAACCAATAAAAACTAAATGCAAAAATTAAAACACACAACTGAAAGAAATTATAGGAAGTAAATTGCTGAAATTAAATTACTATTATAAAATACATTATTGAAAGATAAATTTCTGAAATTAAACACACGAACAAAAATTAAATTGCAGAAAATAAACACACTTGTAGAATTATATAAAGCAAAAAAATAACACACTTCAGAAATATAGAATGCAGAAAAAATAAAAAAGGATGATTACTGCATGGAGTGGCCCTAAGCTCCTACATACATCCACCCATCTAGTTACACAACACTCACTCTTTTGAATATATGTAACTAGAAAATACTCAAAACTTTATTTATAATTTTGCACTACAAAATAACAATTCTTTGCTGAAAAATTTAGAATCGTTGCTTTAAGGGTGGCGTACATTTTCTATAAAATGTTGTCATCCCATATTACAAAAATATAATATTTTAATTTTATATTACAATACAATTTGCTATGATCAGTTTGTGCATAGTTGTAATTAGCATCTAATAAAAGAGCAACAAGATAAACATATCACTTCCTAAGTTTATAATAATTTATTTCTATTATTCACATGGTATTTCGATCAATCGATCAATGTGCACAATGAAGGTGCTTTATTCCCACCGAAGATAGGTACCTTTCAGCCTACCACTGGAATATAGGTGTCTTTTGAATGCTAGAATATAGGCATTGAAATATAGTTGTATTTTTGTTGATGGGAGATAGGCATTATCCATCCTACTGCTAGAAGATAAGTTTCATTTGTCCTATCGTCGAGAGATAGGAACGATCCATCCTATCATTGGAAGATAGGCATCATTCATCCTATCACTTGGATATAGGCACCATCCAACCTATTTTCAGAAGATAGGCATCATTCCTTAGTAGGATTTTGATGTAGGAGCATCCAGGGACATCTAATGTAGAGGCATCCAGTTGCAAGAAAGCCGTGCTGAAGAATCGGCTAAGGAAGAAAACTATCGCGATTTCACGACGTGTCGTGAAATCGTGACAAAAAATGGCAAGGAGAGCGAGGAGGAAAACTTGTCACGATATCACGACAGAAAAAGTGTCGCGATATCATGACATGACGAGGAGAGAGAAGGTGCGGGCCAAAAATGTCACGATTTCATGACATGTCGTGAAATCATGACCAGAAGCGGAGAACGGAGGCAGCAGGCGGAATATGTCACGATTTCATGACATGTCACAAAATCATGACCAAAAGCGCAGAAAGAAGCCGAGGGAAATTGTCATGATTTCGCGACATGTCACGAAATTGTGACCCAAAAGAGCAAGAAGGCATAGAGGGAAGAGGATGTCGCGATTTCGCTACTGTTCTCTTCCTCTACTTTCGCCTCGCCTTGACATCATGATTTCACGACGTCGTGAAATCGCGACGTCGCGATTTCGCTACTCCTTTCAACTTTTGCCTTAGCAAAATTTTCCTTGCCTTCTTCTTCTTCTTCTCGTCACGCCATTTTTCCAGTATTTTGCATGGCCCATTCTCGTCACGCCATTTTTCCAGTATTTTGCATGGCCCAAACTTCTTCATCTTCAACTTGTTGTAAGTTTTGGCTGGAAATATTTCTTTTTTGAGATGGACCATGACTTCATCTCCCACTTCGAACTCTTTGAACCGTCGCTTTTGGTCTGCTCTTGCTTTATACTGAGTATTCATTTTTGTAATTTGTTTCTTTACTTCTTCATGCAAGCTTCTCATCTGTTTTGAGAATTCCTCAGCCTCTGCACTGCATTTTTCTCCTTTATCTAATTTTCTTAGCTTAGAAACGTTTCTCGGACTACTTCCATATATGATTTGGAATGGATATTTGTTTGTACTCTTATTGATAGAATTGTTGTATGCAAATTTTGCATGTGGCAAAACTAAATCCCATCCCTTGGGTTTATCTGCTATCAAGCATCTTAGCAAATTACCCAGACTTCTATTTACCACCTCTGTCTGTCCATCAGTTTGTGGGTGGTATGCAAAACTAAACTTCAGATCTGTCTTCGACTTCTTCCACAATGTTCTCCGTAAATACCCAACAAACTTTGTATCTCTGTCAGAAACTATGCTTCTTGGTAGACCGTGAAGTCGTACCACTTGAAAAATAACCCTGCGATGTGAACTGCATCACTTGTCTTCTGGTAGGGAATAAAATGTGCCATCTTGGAGAATCTGTCCACCACCACAAATAAAGAGTCATTTTCCCTCTGTGTTCTAGGAAATCCAAGAATAAAATCCATGCTTATGTCCTCCCATGGCCTTTCAGGTATAGGTAACGGCTGGTATAATCCTATGTTTTGCCTTACGCCTTTTGCCATCTGGCATATTCTACAACTTTACACAAAATTTTTCACATCTTGCTGAAGTTGCGGCCAGTAGTAATTTTCACTCACCAGGGCAATGGTCTTATCCTGACCAAAATGCCCAGCCAGTCCTCCACTGTGCTTTTCCTTGATTAAGTTCTCCCGCATGGAACTCCTTGGAATGCATAGTTTACTTCCCTTGAACAACATTCCATCTTGGATTAGGAAATCTAACCATTTTGTCCTCGTCCACGTAACAGAATGCCAAGCAAGCCGTCCAGTGCTGTCGCAAAATCGGGATCTTCGAGATAAAGACCCTTCGCTTCTCGAATCCTACTACTTCCACTATCATTTCAATCAGCCAGATTCTCGCCTTCTACTTAAAGCATCCGCAACTCGTTTGATTTCCCGTTCTCGTGCTTTAACACAAAGGTATAGCTTTGGAGAAACTCTACCCACTTCATGTGTCGTTGATTCAGCTTTTGTCTGGTTGTTGATGTACTACAATGCCTGATGATCAGTAAATAGAACAAACTCTTTTGGCAACAAATAATGCCTCCACTTCTTCAGAGCCTGAACTATAGCATAAAATTCTTGGTCATAAACTGAATACTTTTTTCGAGCATCATTGAGATTTTCACTAAAATAAGCAATAGGTCTGCCTTCTTGACTGAGTATAGCCCCTATTACACTGCCATTGGCATCACAGTCTACTTGAAATACTTTGTTAAAGTCTAGAAGTGCCAAAATAGGCTGTTTTGTGACCCTTTTCTTTAATGCATCAAAGCTCCTTTCAGCCCCTAAGGTCCACTTGAATTCTTTCTTGTCCCCTCTCATTGTTTCTGTGAGGGGTGCACAAATGCTGTTGAAGTTTCTTATAAACTTCCTGTAAAAGCTGGCTAGACCATGAAATGATCTTACCTCGGTTGTGCTTCTTGGGGTAGGCCATTCGATGATAGCTTTCACCTTCTCTGGGTCAATTTTTAGACCTTCTTCTAAGATTACAAATCCCAGGTATACTAACTCTTTCTTGACAAAATTACACTTTTTTAGATTTATTAATAACTGCTCCTCCCGCAGCTTTTCAAAAACCCTCCTGATGTGCATCAAGTGTTCCTCCAGGGGTTCTCACTGAATATTAATATGTCATCTAAATAAACAATGACAAATTTTCCTAAAAACTCTTTCAGTACCTCATTCATCAGCCGCATGAAGGTACTTGGTGCATTGGATAGCCCAAAAGGCATGACCAACCACTCATACAAGCCCTCTCTTGTCTTGAAGGTTGTCTTCCACTCATCTCCTTCCCTGACACGGATCTGGTGGTAACCACTCTTGAGGTCAATTTTGGTGAAGTACTTGGCTCCACTCAAACAATCCATTATGTCATCCATCCTTGGCAGTGGAAATCTGTATTTTATTGTTATTTTGTTGATGGCTCGAGAGTCTGTGCACATTATCCACTCTCCATACTTCTTGGGTGCTAGTACTGCAGGTACTACACATGGGCTAAGACTCTCCCTAATCAATCCCTTCTCCAACAACTCCTGGACCGGCCTGTTTAGTTCTTCAGTTTCTACAGGTGTCATTCTATGTGCAACTTTATTGGGCAAGCTTGACCCTGGTACCAAATCAATATGGTGACTGATTTTTCTTACTAGGGGTAAACCTTCAGGCACATTATCAGATATGATATCTGGAAATTCCTTCAATAGATCTTGGACTTCTACTGGGGCATATTTGCATTTTGTTTCCCTGACTCTAGGAACTAATGCATAACACATATGCTCATGCTTCAAATCATCTAAAAATTTTCTTCTGTCAACCAAGCAAATTCTTGCACTGCCACATACCTTTTCTTCCACCTCCTTCAGGGGCTTCAACTTATGATGCATTCCATTCTTGGTCACGGAATAGGTGTTGGCTTGGCCATCATGAACCGCACACCTGTCAAACTGCCATGGCCTTCCCAGCAGCAAGTGGCATGCATCCATGGGCATAATGTCACATAGAACTTCATCACGGTAATTTCCAATACTGAATTTTACCAGGCACTGTTCATTGACCAAAACCTTATGGTCTTTCTACAACCATGTGATCTGATATGGATGTAGGTTTTTCTTTCTCTCAAGTTGTAGCTTTGTAACCATTCCCTCTGAAACTAGGTTATCTATGCTACCGTTGTCAATGATAATGTTGCAAATCTTACCCGTGTATTTACACCTTGTGCGGAATAATATTTTCCTCTAATCTATAGCTCCCTCTTCATTCAGCAGGACTCTCCTTGCAATCATTACTTCTCCTCTCTCAGCTTCTTCTGAATTCTCAGACCCAACATCTTCATCAATGACTGCTACTCTGGCATTTCCTTTCGGCCTACGATTATTTCTTTCTCACTGCTGTGGGCATTCATATTGGTGATGTCCCTCTTCACCACATTGGAAGCAAGTCCCTCGAAATCTTCCTCTTCCTTGACCTCGTCCAGCTTGGCCTCTTCCCCCTGTAACCATTATTCTGATTACGGGGCGGTCTGTATTTTCTCTCCTTTGTTATTGATTGCTGCTACTTTCTCCATTTTTTTGAGATTCTTCATTTCTTCTTCCACTGTTCCTTCCATCGGTCCTTCCGCCACGACCTCTTCCTCTTTGCTTTTTTTCAAGCCTTCTATTGAGCTTCTCTTCAACCTTTAAAGCAAATTGGTAAGCGTCCTCTATGGTGGTCATCCGGACTAGACTTAGTTCTTCTTGAATGCTTGCTCATAACCCATTAATGTAACAGGCTACCTTCTCCTTGTTGGCCTCTGAATGGCCTATTCTAATCGTTATTTTATGAAATTCTTCTATGTATTCCTTCACAGACTTGCTTGATTGCCTCAATCCTTGCATTTTTTTTAGCAGTTCTAACTCATAATCACCAGGGATGAACTGCCTCTTTAGCTTTTATGCCATCTGTTCCCACTTAGTTATTCTCTCTTTCCCTCTTTTATTTCGCTCCAGCTGCACTCCTTTCCACCAAATGTTGGCATGACCTTTTAGTTTGGTCTTTGCAAATCTGACCCTATGAGGGTCCTCAACCTCTTCGTACTCAAAGACTCTTCCAGATTGTTGATCTAGTTGATCAATTCCTCTGGCTCAAGGTTCCTGAAATATGTGGAAACCTACTACTTCTTCTTCTTCCTTAGGTTGGTCTTCTTCTTCATCATCTTCTTCTTCACTACCTTCGTCTCTTCTTGGCTCCAATATTTTGTGCATTTCTTCTTGCAGAGCTTGCATTTGCCACTGTAAAGCTTGAGCATCTTTGGCTGCTACCATGCCTCCCCCACCAACAAGATTTCTCCTTGGAGGCATTCTGCTCACCCGATTCTAAGCTCTTCCATAGATCCTTGTGTAACGCGATATCGCGACGTCATGATATTGCAACAACGTCGCAATATTGTGATAAAACAAAAGGTGAAGGTGACAAAGGCAAGAGACGTCGCGATATCGTGACAAAACAAAAGGTGAAGGCGACGAAAGCAAGAGCTGTCACGATATCGTGACATGTCGTGATATCACGACCTATCGTGATATCACGGCCAGTTGAAAACAAAGACGAAAAAGACATGCAGACTACCATGTGGCATGTGCAGGAAAAATAGGCATAGGCGAGGATTCCAACAGGCATGTCGGCCATGTGTTCACTTTATCAAGGATCCCGTCGAACGGTCGGCCACGCACGCACTGAAGATGAAGTCATAGTTTCAAGGAAATATGTTGGCAAGCATGTCGGCCATTGAGTCAGGCGGAAGTTGCAGGTCATGGGCAACCTACAAACGTAGAGGATCGAGACCTCTATAAAAACCCAGTATTGTAATAGGAATGGGGGGATGGGAGATCACATTTCGAAGTGTAGGTAGTCGAAAAGCTAAGCTGAGAAATAGCATTTGTAAGCCTGTGGGCTGTTAATGCATGTATTTTCTAGATTAATGCAAGACCAAGCCGAGTTTTGGTCATTTGTAAGCCTGCGAGCTGTTTGATGTATGCATCTTCAGATTAATAGATGAAATATTCTGAATTTGCATGTGTGAAAATTGAAACGATTTCTCGGTCCCCCATCAGATTTAGGCACCTATTTGAGACACCACAAACTCTAATCGCTCATCGTTCCTTCAACACATTACAATATTTGCACAATGCCAGGTCCATGTGGAACCTCAACTAAAATATGTAAAAAAGATAATGAAAATATGCATGTACACACAATTTCCATTAAAAACACCGGTCAAGCAATATACGTCAATTTCCATCAAAATATATGTGATAATTATACAAAAATTCATTCCTAATATTAAAAATGCCATACATAACCCCTCTTAAACATTCATAAAAGTGAGTATTTTTGGTGCTCACCATATGTCTATCCTATAAGTTTCTAATTTAATAAATAAATTTAGCTCTACTCGAAGTGTCTTCTGCCATTTGCTTTTGTTCTATTATATTTGTTTGTTTTGGTTGTTCTTATTTGAGGTGAATAGGGTTATAGGTGATGAGTGGTTATTTTACACATATTTCTGTATCAGAATCATTTTATTGTTATAATTATTTAGTGATTATAATATGTTTTATGTGAATTACTATTGAATATTGTGTGAATTATTAGTAAATATGATTAATTGCAGTAATCTAACAAATGTGTTTGATTTATACAAAATTTGTCCGAATCTTGAGAAATATAGGAAAAAGTGTTGATATCTTGAGAAAAATACAGGAAAAAGTGTTGATGATCGATGAAGATATTGCAGAGCTTTGGAGTGCGCCTCGGATGAGAATAAGGATGAATAAAAGGACCCAAGATAAAAGCAGAGCTCGATGACAATAGTAGTTGACCTATTACAAAAGCATGTTACAGATGTATATTATTGAAGTATGTTACTGAAGTATGTTACTGAAGTATGTTATTGAAGTATATTATTGAAGTATATTATTGAAGTATATTACTAAAGCATGTTACTGAAGGTAACTACTAAATAAAATTACTAAATAATATTTTACCAAGCAGTTATCGAAGGATAATAAAGGTTGTTGACTAACGTAGCATGCCACATAAATGATGACACATCAAGTTTAGATAACAAATATTTTTGATAGCGTAGCTATATTTCATTTCATTATTAGGCTATATTGTTATTCATTATTTAGCATGTTTCTAATCTCGCTTATTAGCTCCGTAACTGATGGGCTAATCTAAGCTCTATGTATGCTATATATTTCATCAATGATAATCAATTATTGTTCCACTTCTCACATGGTATTAGAGAATATGTTGAAGGCTCAATTTTTGAGGTCCTAATTTCTTGGACTTGGACATGAAGGTTGAGGGTTGATTTTTGTGTCTCAGGACCCACAAACAGCCATCAGGTTGATGTGACTAGACACAGGACACAAATCTATCTCTCGGACCTGACAGGATCCGATGAGACTCAGTGGCAGACATGAACTAAGAGGGTGGAGGACTGTAGATCTGGCGATCTAAGTGGTGGTCTGACATAGACATCAATGTGGACACTGACCTAATAGGACACGTGGCATTATACCATTGGATGGATCGACTTGAATGTGATCGAGACATCTGATGGGACACAGGCTCAAAACTTTGGGCAATGATAGCAATGTAGCAGAGGCAAGGAGAAATGGAGATGAACATGGGTGGTGCTCTCCCCAAGAATGGTAGTCAAAGTGACCCCATGCAAGTAAGACTCCATCACCCTCTCAGGTAGTGTCTCCCCAAGAGGAGACACTTCAATAGGGAAGTGTAGACGCTTATAAACCTCCATACAGTTGACCTCCCCATGCATGTAGGATTAAAATTTCAATTTTCTCACTACACACCTACGCGACGTCAACCTGACTAAACAGCCAAGTTTGGTTTGTTCCTAGATGATCAAAGTTGCAGTCATTGAAAGGAGAGACTTCACTACGACGAGCAATTTGCCATCGAAGGAAGCACCAATATGCCTTTGATATTTTGAAGAAGCACATCGGACGTCTGATGCATTCTAGTGATTAGATGTATTTTGGATATTTTTAAGCTGACATCATGCTTGCCACCAAAATTTGTTGTAGTCATCACTTGGACAACAAAATGTGTTAAAGGCCATTGGATCTATAGTAGATTTGTTATCTTTGCTACATTATTAGAAGAGAAAATATAGTGCAATCGGGAGGAAAGGCTCAAGGAGCCTTGTCAAATACAAGGGCCTCCCCTGATCTGAGCGAATCAGCCCACTAGCCCACTTGGTCATGGGCTGAGAAGTAGGGATCAGGGAGCCCTGAGGTCGTGGGGTGAATAAGTGTTCCACTTCTCACATGGTATCAGAGCATATATTGAAGGCTTAATTTTTGAGGTCCTAATTTCCTGGACTTGGACATGAAGGTCGAGGGTTGATTACAGGAACCTAAGACCACTCATTGGAAAGCAACAAAACATGTTCTTCACTATGTATGTGGTACTATGGAATATGGCCTTGAATACAAGAGGAATGGTAAATTCTTCTTGCAAGGATACACAGACTTCGATTATACTAGGTTGTTTGATGATCGTAAGTCAACTTCAGGATATATTTTTTATCTTGGATCTGGTCCTATATCTTGGCATAGCAAGAAGTAATACATGGTTGCTATTTCATCTACAGAGGTAGATTATCGCATCGCACATGAAGTTGTGTGTGAAGTAATATGGTTGCACCACATTTTGACAAGTATGGGTCATCCATAAAAATCTTCAATACACTTGTTCTGTGACAACCAAGGTGTTCTAAACCTAGTCAAGAATCCAGTGCATCATGAAAGAACTAAGCACATTGACATACAATGTCACTTCATTTGAGATGAAGTTCCCCGACATTAAATTTAGCTTCAGTACGTTCCCACCAATGTTCAAGTTTCAAACATTTTCACTAAGGCACTTGCACATGTCAAATTTGAATTGTTTCGTAGCTCTCTATGTATTGCAAAATGATGTAATCAAGGGGGATGTTAACATACCTAGTAATTTTCCTATTACCCAAATAATGTAATAAGGGGGGATGATAGCGTTGCTATATTTCATTTCATTATTAGGATATATTGTTATTCATTATTTAGCATGTTTCTAATCTTGCTTATTAGCTCCGTAATTGATGGGCTAATATAAGCTCTATGTATGCTATATATTTCATCAATGATAATCAATTATTGTTTCGCTTCTCACAATTTTCACTTAGAAAAATATTTCATACTATCCATGAGAATATTTCAGTTGATAAAAGTTATTATTTTCTTAATAAAGTTTGTAATCAGATTATTATGAGAAGTTTTAGATATAGACGCAAGATTGTTAGACCTTTCTTGGAATATAGGACATGAGGTCCTAATGTATATCTTGCGAATCATTCAAAATAAGTATTGTCTTGTTAGGTTTGTTTGTAGGATGCCACTTGGACTAGTCAGAATATTTATCAAGTCCAAATAGGAATATGTATTATGTTAGGTTTAGATTATTTTGGTTGATGCATAGTTATCACATCAGGAAGTCCAAAAAATCTACATGGCAAAATATGTTGAGAAATACTGTTTGGAATTGTATTAATTACAATATAAATTACATAGGAGAGACCTTGAAAGAGGTCTCTACCTGTTATGGGAAAAATACAAGAAATTATTGTCTGTTCTAAGTTTACAATTCTGAAGAAATGCACCAACATGTACAATTGAATCTCCAATAATAAAAGTAGTATTTTGTTCTTCAAAAATGGTAATTTGTATCAATTTCATGTGTTGTTTAATTTATGTTATGTAAATTGTGTTTATCTGTTACTTGCATTCATAGAATAGACATAATGTTAGTATTAGTTATAAAATCTAGTTATTGAGATAAAGTAAACTAGGGGAGAAAGACTTACACTGCCCTCTAGGAGGTAGGGCCCACTCCTATAGCCAGTCCCTGAGCTCTCACCCCTACAATAGGTTAGGATTAGTTAGCCTTAAATTAAACTACATTTCAATTTACATAAAATAAGATAGATTGCATGAGGATCCTCACAAATAAATTAAATCATGTCATAAATAAATTAGTTTAAAAATAATTAGGTGCATCAATAAATCAATTCATCAGTAAAAGTAAATTATCATTGCATCATTATTTATTATACTCTGCATCATTTATTTTTGCACAAATTTAATTCTTTTTATTACTTTCCTATACACGTGAAACTTGAACAAAGAAACTTGAGCTAAGATTAGTATTAATCCCCACAGTATAATCTATACAAGATTCCTACTCTTTAAATCTAACCTTGATTTCCCTCGGATTGATAAAATTAAATGTAAGCTCTACAACCGATCATTTTGGTGCCATTCTCAGGGAGAGTAGCATCGTAGTGGTTAGTCAAAAATTTTGTTTGGCAATGCAAAGAGAGAGGCTTACTTGTATGTGAAAAGGGGTACGTACGAGACCTTGGTGTGCATACAAGTCAGAGTGGCCCAAATATGGTTCCAACAAGTTCCTCCATTCGACATTGCCAGGTTCATTTTTCTTAAAGGATTCATTTTTACTACTTTTATAGATTAAAAATTTATTTTCTGCAAATTTCAAAATTTGTAAATTTCAATTTTAGCAAATTTTATTTTCTGCAATTCCCTTTCTTTGGGTGATTACTATTTTTAATTTGATTTAGGACCTATGAGAAAGAATAGGAAGTAGGTGAACGCTGAAAACAACCTAAAATTTTCTTAGGACCCTATTTTTTTTAGTAGGAAGTAGTTACGTTGAGTGACACAACTGTAATGAAATCCCTCCTAATAGTCAAAGAACAATAGTAATTTACCTTTTACTTCAACAATTTTACTTCCAGTAAAAAATTACTTTCCAAGCATTTTTATTTTTTCCTAAGTATGCTGAAATTAGTTGTATAAACACATCTAATTTTAGTAGCATTAGGACTGTTTAGTAATTTTAAATTTATTTCTTTTTTGCTGTGTTAAGAGTATTTATAAGTTCTGAAATTTATATTTAAACTTGGCAGATAGTAGGATTGAAACAAAAAAATCAAAACCCAAATAGAAAATAAAAAAATATAAAATCAAAGAGAGAAAATAAAATAAAACAAATGGTGGAAAACAATCAAACTAAATTTATAGACCTTAGAAAATTATTAATACAACAGGAGGTTAATCTTCTTTTTGAACAAGGGAACAAAAAAACCAAACCAAAGTGGGAAGAACTATGTGAACGCATTGACAATATCAATAAAATATCATAAGAACTAAAGAAAATCAAGAGGATAAATATAGAAAAAAATCTAAGGGTAAACCATTCTTCACCTTCTCAAGATCTTGGAAGAAGCTGTGAGAATTGGCTTTGGGATAGGAGAACAATAGTAAATCCAGTAATTTATCCTTGGAATCAATACCTGGAGGACTCCCTTACCATTCACAACTTACTTTAAGACATAGAAAGGAAATAATTAGCCCTACAATACAATAAGAGATACTGCAGTATTCCTAGAGTCATACATTTTAGATAATTGTGCCAAGAGTTGCGTTATGAGCTACAATTTGGAATTCTTGATCCTGTTGCAACCAAATATTTCCTTGTTAAGTTGATTCAATTGTTGGTAGACTACTTCAAATTTGAAGAGGAACATTTTATGACACCAGAAAAACTTGATCTAGTCAACGATATTCAAAAATTATTCAAATAAGATTAGACATATTGCAAAAACAAGAAGTTTAGAACATTCATGAGCAAAACCTCTCTCTAAGTCATGAAAAGTGCTTTATGATGATGAAAGGAGGCATTGTTCTAGGATATTATATATGAGAAGAAGGTTTTAAAGTAGACCCTACAAAGATACAAGTTATTCAAACCCTTCAACCTCCAAAAACACAAATAGAGGTGAGAAGTTTCTTAGGACACGTAGGATACTACCGTAGGTTCATTAAATACTTCAATAAAGTTGCTACTCCCATGCTTAAGCTCTTAACTAAAGATAGTGAATTCAATTGGACAAATGCATGTCAAGAAGCCTTTGAATAAATAAAAGAAAATTTGACTATTGCTCCAATATTGAGAGGACCAAATTGGGAATTACCATTCCACATTCATTGTGATGCTTCAAGTTATGCAATAGGAGTAAGTATTGCAACAAATAGAAAAAAAATACCTTATGCTATCTATTATGCAAGTAAAAACTTGCATGGAGCTCAGCTTAACTACATTGTTACAGAAAAAGAATTTTTAGCTGTAATTCATGCTCTCAATAAATTTAAACATTACATAACAGGGTATGAAGTATTTGTTCACACTGATCACTCTGCCATTAGATACTTAACGAACAAAGCAACAATGGGCGGTAGAGTGATTATATGGCTTCTATTACTACAAGAGTTCAATGTCACAATTATAGATAAGGCAGGAAAATATAATGTTATTGCAGATCACTTATCTCACATGCAAATATTTGATGATAACGAGTTAATTCCTGACAATTTTCCAGATGAACATTTGTTTGCTCTTTCTATTTTTACCCCTTGGTACGCTGATATTGTAAATTATTTAGTAACAAGAAAAATACCTCAAAATTATACACCGCATGAGCATAGGAAATTAATACATCAAAGTATTCCTTTTATGTGGATTCATGGAATTCTGTTTAAAAAATATCCTGATCAAATCATTAGGAGATGTGTGCAATAAAATGATGTATATGACATTATTAGGGCAGCACATGAAGAACCTTGTGGAGGTCATTAT
Organism: Wollemia nobilis; assembly: GCA_028583015.1. NCBI lineage: Eukaryota > Viridiplantae > Streptophyta > Pinopsida > Araucariales > Araucariaceae > Wollemia > Wollemia nobilis. Next base: position 2,274,625 of record JAQPPZ010003395.1, read on the forward strand.
GCCACCCAAAGAATGGTTAATAAAATACTTCAAACTGGGTACTTTTGGCCTACTATGACTAAATATGCTCATCAATTTATTGATAGATGTGATGCTTGTCAAAGAGCTAGCAAGCCTACACCATCTATGGAAATGCCTTTGGTTCCACAGATAGTACTTGAACCATTTGAAAAATGGGGAATTGACTTTTTTGGACCTATAGACCCTCCAAGTGATGGTAATAAACACATACTTGTATGTACAAATTATGTTACCAAGTGGGCTGAAGTTAGAGCTCTCCCACGAGCTCAAGCTGAACCAGTGGTCAATTTTCTTTATGAAAGCATAATGCAATGCTTTGGAGCACCAAGAGAATTAGTTTCAGATCATGGACCTCAATTCACCTCCAATGTGATTGATCATTTTTTTAACATCTATCAAATAAAACACAAGAAAACCTCACCATATCACCCTCAGGCTAATGGACAAGTAGAAGTTACAAATAGAGAACTTGAAAAGATTATTACAAAAACTGTAATTGTTAATAGGGGTGATTGGGCTGAGAGATTAAAATAAGTTGTATGGGCATATAATACAACTTGGAAAACTACCACAAGATTATCACCATATGAAATGGTCTATGGAAAACAAGCCATCATGCCCATTGAATTTGAGATAGAAACCCTTCGCACAATAGTACAACTTGACATGAATTTGGATAACGCAAAAAAGAAAGGTTGGAAAAGTTAAATATTCTGGATGAGAGAAGATTAGAAGCATTGCATAGAACTGAAATAACCCAACAAAAATGAAATAAATGGCATGATAAACACATTGTACCACGTACATTTCAATCAGGAGATTGGGCCTTGTTATTTGACTCTCATTACCAAGATTTTCAAGGTAAATTAAGAACAAGATGGCTAGGACCCTATGAAATTGAGGAAATATTTGGAAATGGTACATTCAAGCTTAAGCCCATAGATGATTCAACAAGGAAACTACTAGTAAATGGACATAGGCTTAAACTTTATAAGAAGCCATTATCTAAGGAAGAATTCATACACCAGTTTAGACAACAAACTAATTTGCAGTGTATTTTTGAACTGCAACCAACTACTATCCAATAAACTCTCTTTGAAAAGAAATAATAATAATAATAATAATAATATAAATATATATTATATATATATATCAAAATTGAAAAAAATTAATTTATAAAAATAAAAATGATTATGCTTCCTTTATTTCATCATGAAGTATCTGTATTCCCTTCCATTTTTAGTCTTAATGTTTTAAAGATAGCTCAAGGAAGATGATTACCACATGATGCATAGTACCTTGTTGCTAGATGAAATCTAGGTATTCTTCAAATACTCAAATTATATCTGGTATCCTGAGCAAAATTTTCATTGAAAATAAAGCAAATATTTTAAAATGTTATAAGTTACTCCTAGTTGATCAAGTTTTTCTTTTGACCATGCACAATTGCACATCTAAAAACATTGTGAAATATTGGAGAAATTAACTCATGTGTTATTTTTGCCATAAGTGAATAGTTTCCCTTGCTTATCTATTTATACGCATGGTCTAGAATACTAACAAATTGGCAAAAGGACAAGCTCGCCCTTCACCTTCAAAAAAAAAAAATCCCTTGCTCCTCATCTAATCGAGCAAGTATCCCCATAAAAATCTTCTTGCTTCTCCTCAAAATAAGCAAGAACCCCAAAAAAAGTATTCCAATACAATTCTTCTTGCTTCTCTTCAAAATAAGCAAGAACCCCAAAAAAAGCACTAAAAATCCCTTGCTCCTCCCAAAATGAGCAAGTATCCCACATAAAACAAAAGTAAATAAAGGGTAAAAGAGCTTGAATCCCTAGAATTTTTAGTATCTCAAACACCATGGGATACTCTTTATTGAAGTATTCTTACGTATTAGCACTAAGTCCGGATAAGACCTCTAGATGCTCATAAGATCAGCTAGCTTTTTGGCATACATAACCCTTGTTGTTTTTCAATCCTTACTCATAATGGGGAATGAATCCTCACTACACACACAGTTGGTCTTGAAAGAGGCTTGAAAATACTAGGACAACTTTGACATTAAATTGGTTTGTGAGAGGAGTAAATGAAGTTGTTTCACAAATTGCTAGAATGTTTGAAGTCCTTGAAGAATAACCCTAGAAACATCACATGCAGATAAAATCCCAAAGACAATCCTCATGAAAGTACTATGGTTTCAATTTTTTTCTACAAAAGCATGGCTTGTGTCCATCACATTTTCATCCTTTAAAAGCCATCTTAATAACTATTTCACTTTTTCCCATGATTGAAGATATCCTAGAAGGCTGAAATTAGATTTTATATAAATTATTTTTCTATCCTAGAAACTTCTTCATGACATACAAGAAGCATACTCACCAAAAATTATAATAAAACCCCATTCATAAAATTATCCTTATATTATCCATAAATATAAATAAGCACCCTTCCTTTTTGTTTTGGCTATATAGCCAAAATTACAGTTTGGGGGGGATAAATAAAGGCATATACAACTCATAATACAGTTTGGGGGAAGAAAACAGGTAAAGTATTTTCTTGACTCTAAATAGTATCTTTCGTAAGTGTCTTCCATAAGTACCTTTCGTAAGTGTCTTCCGTAAGTATTCCTTATCTTCCATAGGTGTCTTTTGTAGATATATTCCATAGATACCTTCTGTAAAAAAAAAATTGTAATTATCTTTTGTAAAAGCTTCTGTAACACCATCATCAGTAACACTATTCCGTAACACCCTTCTGTAGCTGTCATCCGTACTCGCAACGCTAAAAATCGTAAGTTTAAAAATTTAAACTGAAGACACATGGCAACTTAAGAATAGGGTAAATGAAAGCGCGTGACAATGACAAGCATAAGAAAGCGTGACAGTAATATTTTTTTCTTCCAAAATTAAACTAAGGGAAATTAAAATTATATGATATGAACCCTTGGTTCATATAGCTATCAAACACCACGTATTAATGTGCTTGAGCCGATGATCAACCATCATCCGAACCAATCAAAACATGATAGATTTTTACTCCCGCCATGCGAGGTGTTAAGGGAAGTTGACGAAAGCTAAACCACAAAAAAATTATATTAGCATGGGACACGTGACTCTGTCCAACCAATCGTGAGAGGTTACGCGGATTAAGGATTTTCACCATTGATTAACATAAGATCAAGGGCTGAGGAGGAAAAGAGAAAACATAGGTAAAGAAACATGACCCTCTCCTGCTATTGTGATCGATCATCGACACGTGCCCCCTTTATTGCCCAATCGAGCAAAAAACATGAGAAATTGGATGATCATCGTCAATTGAAACAAGATTGACAAACGATATTATACCAAAATTTAAAAACCCTATTCACCAAAAAACTAGGGTAAACACCACCATCGTTGATATGTTTTCAAGTCATATTCATCGTCGATAGAGAGAAAAAAAAGTATCCACCATCGGAAGAAACATAGTGATGCTACATGTGGCCATGCAGATGAAACAAACCAGCCCCAACCCGAATCCAGTCACAAAATGCAGAGAATATTGTGAGGATTTGAGAGAATAGTCTGAGTAAAAAGGTCAAAATTGTGTCGATTAGGTCAAAATAGTCTATGATTTTGCATGTGCTAGCACCGGATTAGGTCAAAATTGTAGGGTTTGTTGAGAACGTCGGAAGGTGGTGAAGCTACGGTGAAAGCGACAGGTAAAATTTCAATTTTAAATTTTGATTTTTGTTTTTGTGTTTTTTTATTGTTGTTTTCCTGTATACAGAATAGATATTCTCTACTTCATTCTGTACATACGACAAGAAATAGATACAGAAGTTTAGGCAGAAAATTAGGGTAAATTACAAAGATTTCAAAATATAGAAAATCATTTATCTGGTAAATTATAGAGATTTTAAAAATAAAAAAATATACAAAGATTATAAAATTAGGGTTTTTGAAAATATAGGAAAAAAAAAAAAATCATATGTATTAAAAGTTTTAGATCTGGTATGATTACAGTAGGGTTTCGAACAACTATTTGAGGATGTATTTTATTTTTAACCATAAAATAGAGTAAAATTCTAAATAAAAAAAATAATAATAAAAATAGTAAATTTTTAAGGGCTCTACCGACTTCTGAGGAAATTTTGTTTATATATAAATTGCAGGGTTCTTGGTGATAAATTTGAAATCCTCTTCTCTCAACCCTTAGCCATCACCATGCCTCCACCCGTGTTTCAAAAACATAGTGAACCATCATCCATTGAGACCCAAAACCCGAGCGACTCTGTAGTCGAGCTTTTTTAGAATGCCTAGTGGTGGGAAGCATTGACTAAGTTTAAAGGCCATGATTTAGGGGTGGCTAGACATTTCATAATGAACTATAACCCCGACACAATGTCTACCCATGTTGGAGGACTCCAGCTAGACTTAAACCCTAGCTTGATCTCTGAGGTGTTGGGTTTACCTGAGGTTGGTCTACCTTATTATAAAAACCCATCTAAAAGCGTCACTCAGTTGGTGATAAAATTTGGTGAGAAGTGTACAATTCTTAGAGACAAGGAGGGATCAATCAAAGGGGTTTCAACTTCTACACTTCCCCTCCTATGGCAAGAAGCAGTTGTCATTATTATTAAGTTCTTCACTCTTGAGGGATGAATGTCTGTCTTATCAGCTTACCACATTCGTATGTTAATGAACTTAAAATTCTTGAATAATAAATATTGTGTCATTAATCTACCTTACTTTTTGTTCCAATCACTAAAATCGACTATTTTATGAGTTAAACCCAACAATTCTCAAGGAAAACCAAGACTGCACTTGATTGCGCACCACGGTTTAATTAAATTGATTATCCTAAAAAAAGCTCATGAAGTGAAAGTATCCTAGAACCGGATCGTGGATGAATCCAACTTACCCGAATGCTCGAAATCTACCGGATCTGAGGGGGAACATTCGATAGAGGAAGAAAATGACTCTGATAGTCAGGAAGAAGAGCCTGAAAGCCCAAAATGGAAATGTAAGACTTTGAAAAGTAATAAACAATCCCGATCGAATATCAGACGTCAAAAGAAGATTGTAGAAAACTTTGAACAGGAAGATGAACAAGGGCCTGAATCTGAATTACCTGCAATCGAGTCTATTGTAGAGACCTTATCCTATCTTCGTGCGTAGAATATAGTTTTGCAAATGAAAATTGATAGATTAAGGGAAGATTTTATAGAACACTCTAAAATTATCCAGAGAGCCCTTGTTGTTCAGATAGATTTGATTAAGCAATTTTCTATGGATAAGACACCAAAGCCTATGGACTCTATCAACCGACCGCCACCTATCGAAGTCTCCCTGCATAAAAGTTCTACTTCTGGTAAAAAGCCTAAAAAATCTATAAACTTTAGCAAACAAGTGTACACTAATAAACCAATTGACTTTTCAAAGATCCTCGAAGAGGACAGTTCCCAAAAAATTCTTAGTATTACTCAACAGAATCAACCTACAAAATTGGATCTGCCTGCCAAGAAAGGAAAAACATTAAAATGTCTTGTCTTGGATGTAGGGATGCCTTTGGAGCTTGATCTGATGGTTAACGATGAGGAACTTCATCCTTCATAGACAAAGGATACAAAGAAGAAAGGAAGTGCTCAGGAGGTTGAGCACATCAAAATAGTTATGGTGGAAACACCAGTTGTAGCAGTTGCAGCAATTGTAGATCAGTGAGCTAAGGAACATATACAACGAGTAAAACAAGAGCGTAAATTACCAGAACCAAGACCACGATCATCCCAGATTTCTTCTCAGATTTCTTCTCAACACGCACCAGTTGGATGAACAATGAAAAAACTGTTATTTTATTAATTACTCAGACTTATATTTTTATGTATTGATCATATTTGTAGTATATTATCCATGGTATTTTATCTGTAGACTTTTATATGATGACATACGTAATATGTACGAGTTAATATTTGAAATATTTTTGTTGAACTGTCATTTATTGATATAAACTGTTTATTCTCAGTTTTGTGAAATTAATAATTTTTGATAAATTGAATTGATAGATATTTCCTGTATTTTGGATAACTGATTATTTTTCTTATTTTCTTGGAGAAACTTAGCATGATTCTATTAAATATATCTATTTGATTTGTTTTAGATGATTTATGGCAAAATCATATGCATGTTTCAAAATCATTATAAGTTCTGTAAATAGTATTCTCTAAAATTCTGGTAATGATTGTAATGATTTATGTTATTCTTTCTATACAAATATCAATGTACTTAGAATTTTTAGTTATTCATAAAATTTTGAATATCTGATGCATGTATAGGGTTGTTATATTCTGTTCATCTTATCTTCCCGCATGCATGAGGACATGCATAGACTTCGATTTGGGGGAAATGATGAGTGGTTATTTGACACATATTTCTGTATCAGAATTGTTTTATTGTTATAATTATTTAGTGATTATGATATGTTTTATGTGAATTACTATTGAATATTGTGTGAATTATTAGTAAATCTGATTAATTACAATAATCTAACAAATGTGTTTGATTTATACAAAATTCATCCGAGTCTTGAGAAAAATGTAGGAAAAAGTGTTGATGATCGATGAAGAGATTGCAGAGCTTTGGAGTGCACCTCGGATGAGAAGAAGGACGAATAAAAGGACCTAAGATAAAAGTAGATCTTGGTGACAATAGTAGTTGACCTATTACAAAAGCATGTTACAAATGTATATTACTAAAGTATGTTACTGAAGTATATTACTAAAGTATATTACTAAAGTATATTACTAAAGCATGTTACTGAAGGTAACTACCGAAGAAAGTTATTGAAGAATATTTTACCAAGCAGTTACCGAAGGATAATAAAGGTTGTTGACTTATGTAGCATGCCACATCAGTGACGACACGTCAAGTTTGGATGACAACAAATATTTTCACTTAGCAAAATATTTCATACTATCCACGAGAATATTTTAGTTGATAAAAGTTGTTATTTGCTTAATAAAGTTTGTAATCAGATTATTATGAGAAGTTTTAGATATAGACGCAAGACTATTAGACCTTTCCTGGAATATAGGACATGAGGTCCTAATGTATATCTTGCGAATCATTCAAAATAAGTATTGTCTTGTTAGGTTTGTTTGTAGGATGCCACTTGGACCAGTCAGAATATTTATCAAGTCCAAATAGGAATATGTATTATGTTAGGTTTAGATTATTTTGGTTGATGCATAGTTATCGCATCAGGAAGTCCACAAAATCCGCATGGCAAAATATGTGGAGAAATACTATTTGGAATTGTATTAGTTACAATATAAATTACATAGGAGAGACCTTGAAAGAGGTCTGCGGGAAAAATACAAGAAATTATTGTTTGTTCTAAGTTTACAATTCTGAAGAAATGTGCCAGCATGTACAACTGAATCTCCAGTAATAAAAGTAGCATTTTGTTCTTCAAAAATGGTAATTTGTATCAATTTCATGTGTTGTTTAATTTTTGTTATGTAAATTGTGTTTATCTATTACTTGCATTTACAGAATAGACATAATGTTAGTATTAGTTATAAAATCTAGTTACTGAGATAAAGTAAACTAGGGGAGAAAGACTTACACTACCCTCTAGGAGGTAGGGCCCACTCCTATAGCCAGTCCCTGAGCTCTCACCCCTACAATAGGTTAGGATTAGTTAGCCTTAAATTAAACTGCATTTCAATTTACATAAAATAAGATAGATTGCACGAGGATCCTCACAAATAAATTAAATCATTTCATAAATAAATTAGTTTACAAATAATTAGGTGCATCAATAAATCAATTCATCAGTAAAAGTAAATTATCATTGCATCAATTATTTATTATACTCTGCATCATTTATTTCTGCACAAGTTTTATTTTGTTTATTACTTTCCTGTACACGTGAAACCTGAAAAAGAAACTTGAGCTAAGCTTAGTATTAATCCCCATGGTACAATCTATATGGGATTCCTACTCTTTAAATCTAACCTTGATTTCCCTTGGATTGATAAAATTAAATGTAAGCTCTATAGCCGATCAATAGCCTAATTGAGAGAATAGAGAGTCTACATAAGTTTGGTATCAAAGCATCTCAAGATGGCCCAGAGGGGAATCCATATGAGCTGGAGAGGAAGAGGTGGGAGGAATGCAGGTCCAAGGAGTAACAATGCAGATGAATGGCTTAGGAGGTTGGAAGCCATTGAGGTAATATTGTATTTGGATGATTCTAAAGAGAAAAAGGAAGACCAAGGGAATATAGCCAAGGTAGTAGACCCTATGGAGAGGTTTATTGAAGTTGTATCCAAGCAAAGCTCCAAATTGAAGGTTGATAATTCAAAATTTAAAGGTGAACTTAATCCATACTTATTCCTGGATTGGATTCAGGAGTTGAAAAGGTATTTTGAAATGGAAGATATGGATGAAGATGATCCAAAAAGGGTGAATATTGTAGCCTCCAATTTGAAGTCTCATGTTGGCCTATGGTGGGAGAACTTGCAGAGTTCTAGAAGAAGGTAAGGAAAGGAAAAAATTAGATTGTGGCCCAAGATGTTGAAACATCTATGAAATCAATTTTTACCATCTGATTATCAACAAAAATTGTTTAGGGAATTTCAAAACCTAAGGCAAAGGGATCAATCCATACAATCATATATCGAGTAGTTCATGAGGCTCAAATTCATATGGATCTACAAGAAGTAGAACAAGCAACAATTAGATATGTTAATGGGTTAAGGTCTCAACTCCAAGATGAGCTTGCCTTAGTTAAGTTACCTACAATGGATGAGGTATATGAATATACTTTAAATGTGAAAGATAAATTGAATCAAAAGAGTAAAATGAGTAAAAAGGGTGATATTAGCCAAGATAGAGGGAGAGGGAGTTCCTCCAAACCTACCAAATAAGAAGATCTTGAGGGGAGTATGGAGCCTAACTTCAAAGGAAGAGGAGGTTTCAGAGGTAGAGGAAGAGGATGACAATACTCTAGAGAACAAAAACCCTTAAGATGTTTCATATGTGATGAAACCCATAAGGTCATGGACTACCCACACAATCCCAAGAGGGCTATGGTAGCCCAAGAAGAAGGAGAAGAACCTCCAACTAAAGAAGTGGAAGCAAAAATAGGAGAGAACTTGATGCTACGAAGAACTCTAATATCAGGGGATAAAGAGGCCCCAAAAGCTGATTGGAAAAGAAAGAGCATTTTTTGAACAAAATGCAAGTGTAGAGAGAAAGTGTGCAAGGTGATTGTAGATGGTGGGTCTATCAAAAATATTGTAAGTAAATAAATAGTATAGAAAAACTACAACTTAATTGTAGTCCAAAATATAATCCTTACAAGATCTCTTGGTTAAAAAAATATCATAGTGTGCTGGTGAATATGTCTTGTCTTGTTGCTTTCAAAATTGGTCCTTATGAAGATAAAGTGCTTTGTGATGTAGTACCTATGGATGCATGTCATTTATTATTAGGTAGGCCTTGGCACTATGATAGGAATGTAATTCACCATGGTAGAGAAAATACATATGAAATTCAACATGGGAAAATATGCCATATTTTGAAGCCTCTTAAAGGTGAAGACTCAAGTGAAATAGCAACCCTATCTTTGTTTACAATGGGTTGGAAAAAGTTTCTCAAAGAGTCAAAGGGAGAAACCTACTATCTTTTATATCCTAGAGGGGCAGAGAAATCCAATCAGCAGAGTAATGAAGTCAAGGATAATTTTCCTAAAGGTGAATATGGAGACCAATCATCCATTGGTATTCCAAGTGAAGAATGCAATAAAATTGGTGAGGAAATTGAGAAAGTATCATAAATATCCAAAATGGCTCTATCACTAGGAAAAGATTTGTGTACCGATGTAGATGTTGCATACAAGTCCCTAGATTTGGATCAGGATATTGTTGGAGGTCAGTTGAGGGATCAACATCATCATCATCAAGACATTGAGCTTATTTTTTATCATTCTTCTCATACACAACTAGATGTTAAGACTGGAAGTCTGATACCAAAGTCTTCCTTTGAGGACAAAAAAGCATAGTTTTTGCCAACAATACAGTCAGGAAGTTACTCAAAAATTGGCAAGAGGCCATATATGGAGGGTGAGCACATATGTATGGATGATTTATCAGAGTACTTGGGTCCAAAATTTGAGGGTCCAACTCCAAATACCTTTTATGGGGTTTTTGATGGGCATCATGGTGTAGAGGGTAGTTCCATGTAGAAGGGGAAGAGTAGTGGAAATATCCAGAGACCATAAGCCTAATTGTTTCAGTGAGAGAGCGAATTGAGAATTTGGAAGGATTTATGTATGATGGATATCTAAATGGATCAACAACAAAAAGCTATAGGTTGGTGTCAAATAGCTTGCTAACCTTGTTGGCATCACTTTGGGACAAAAAGGTAGAATTATTGTTTTAGAAAGCAAGTATGGAACTCCAAAAATTGTTAGTGATGGTGTGACAATTTTTGAAGGGATTGAGCTAGAGGATCCTATAGCAAATATTGGATCCAAGTTGGTAAGGAAAGCTACAACAAAGACAGATGACTTAACCATTGTAAAGGTGGTTGCAATTGGAGAAAATCTCATTCAGATCACTAAGGGGATTGACAAGACAACAAAAGCCTTGGTTTTTGAATTGAAAAAATTGTCAAAGGAGGTTGAAGATAGTGAGTTGGTAGATGTTGCCATGGTGAGTGTTGGGAACAACTATGAAATAGAAAATATGATAGTAGAGGCCATGAGTAAAGTCGACAGAAAGGATGTTGTAACCCTTGAAGAGGAAAAAAGTGCAAAAAATAATTTATATGTTATAGACGAAATTCAATTTGACTGTGGATATATTTCTCCTTACTTTGTGATCGACAACAAGAAGATGAGTATGGAGTATGAGAATTGTAAGTTATTATTGGTTGATAAAAATATCACAAATGCAAGAGACATGATTGGCATATTGGAATATGCCATCCGTGGTGGTTATCCCATTTGATAATTGCTAAGGATATTTATGGAGAAGCCTAGCTGAACAAGACTATGAAAAAAATTGAATGAAAGAATTACCAAACTTTTTGGAGTTGCAGTTATTTAGGTAGGAGCACAAATAGAGACGAAGTTGAAAGAAAATAAATTAAGAGTGGAGGATGCTTTAAATTCCTAAAATATATCTTGGTCCCCTCCATGCAAAGCCTAAATTTCAATAGGTTCTTATTTCAAAGGAAGATGAGTTTTTTATAATTAGCTATAATGGCATTTGGGATGTGATGATATAATTTATGAATAAGGGCTTTGAACAAAAAAGTTTAGAATTCTAAAATTTGGGGAGGATGATGTTGAAAATTATCCATCCACCCTACCCACTCTTCATTTATTGTGTTTATTTCTATTTTTGTAACAACTGTGTTCTTGAATAGGGGATCATGGGCTAGGCGTAGTTATTATCTATAAGCTATTTTTGGTTTTAGTGGTAGTAAAAAATACGAGTTAGTTAGGATTAGAGTTTTTTGGGATATTTTTATACTATGGGATGGGGATTTTCTAGGGGGAATTCTGGGAAAGGGTTTTCTGGAGAGAAAGACTCTTGGAAGTGCTACTGCTACTTTTTTCTAAGATGGTTTTATATTTGTCTTATAAGTTTCTAATTCAATAAATAAATTTGGCTCTACTAGAAGTGTCTTTTGTAAGTTTCTAATTCAATAAATAAATTTGGCTCTACTAGAAGTGTCTTCTACCATTTTCCTTTTTTCTATTGTATTTTTTTATTTTGGTTTTTCTTGTTTGAGGTGAACAGGGTTACAGGCTGATTGAGAGAATAGAGAGTCTGCATCAGTTGTTTTTTGGATTATCACTACGAGCTATTGGGATGTTATATATGCATAGCATTTAATAATTACATATCTATTCATTTCTATAAAATTTGTGTTAGTGGTCTATTTTTTTAGGTATTAGCTACTATTTGGATTATTATAGTGAACTATTGGAATGGTAGAATGCAAAATACAAGTTAAATTTATATTTTGTAATGCTTTTCTTGGTAGCTAGTGTGTTAGGCTCTTTATGTAGATAAGTTGCATGGTGTTTTGCATAGGGTGCAATAGTGTTGTTAGTTGAATGTCATATACCTTTTAATAAACATTTATTTTCCCCTTCTCTTTCTCTTTAACCCCCAATTTCTATCTTTAGTTTTCTTTTATTTTTTTTTATTTTCTTTGCACAAGGAACCAACCCTCTTTGGAGATTGGCTCAAAATAAATTCCAAGCCATCCAATTTTGGTCTTGGTATAGGGTGCAAATCACACCACTAGGTGAATCATAGACCAAGATTTTTTGGCATGCCTAGTGGGATGGATCATTCAACATTCACCCCATATCCCTAGAGAATCAAAATTTTGATAAATATCTTTACCTCACAAGTAGACAAAAATCTATTCACTAGTGACTCCATTGTTGAGGAACCTAAGATTGGTGACTCTATTGAAGGAATAATCTTTAAAATTACATGATGACAAGATCAAAGGTAAGAAAATCTTAAATAACCTAGTACAGATTGATGATTCCCTAATAATATTGATACCTCCCACCTAAATCCATGGTGGGATGCATATGGCCTAGAATAGTACCAAACCTCTTAATATCCCTAATCTCCATGACATTCCTAAGGTTGCATTGAAAGCTTTCTCTTCCTATGATGGTAGGAAAAAGAAAACCTATGAACACTACCAAGATGTCATGACTTTAGCTACCATTTATGATATTGCCCATGAAGTTGTCATGGTAAGGTTGCTGACATTATCTTTTAGAGGTAAAATATAGGTATGGTATGACTCATTAGAGGAAAGAAACATAGGCACTTAGGATGATTTTGTTGAACCTTTCACTCTAGAATTGAATAACATAAGGGATTATTACCTTTTTATTGCTTATTTCTCATCCATTCAGAGGCATCCCCAAAAAAGTATTACTGATTTCAACATCCAATTCAGTAAAATTTGGCAAAGACTCCCTTAGGACATAGGCCATTACATGCTCAATCCTTCATCTTCTACCTAAATGCTTTCATAGTAGACTTAGATCTTTAAATTGAGTGGTCCAATGAGATGAGGCTTCCTCAAATATTCCAATTTTCTATCATGGAATACACCCATCTTGGTTGGTAAAATTCTGCCAAGAGTCATAGTATCTGGAATTTATCAACCAAGCGAACAAGTTGCTTTTTCAGCTCGATTTTTGAATTCTCTAAATACATACCTAAATCATATGCACAATATACTATTCTAGCAAGTTTTATGTCTATCTTACCCACTATGGGGTCATTAGAATATGTTGAACTACAAGAGTTGAGAGCTATGATCTGGAATCTAACATACAAGATTACTATCTCAGAGAAGTATATTTCTACTAATGGATATCAAGAAGAAGAGCAACAATGTAAGTTTACTAAAATCTAGGATGCAAAAGAGTAGTCAAATGGCTTGTAGGGTCATTTATTGATTCAGAGTCAAAATTCATAGCTAAAGAGATTACAACCTCTAGTCTTACCTATATGTTGACCTATTCCAAGGAAAGACCTTGGTTGCCAAATTTTTGAAAGCCGAAGATTCTCGATGTTGCAAAATAGAGAGAAAAGTATCCCCAAATGGAGATAGAATATTGACAAAAAATTATGAAGGAGCTAATAGATAAATATCTAGAAATACTGAAGGAGCTCATGAAGGATGAGTTTTCCATGTCTGATCTCAACTTAGTGATCCACATAGACATGGGAATTTGGCACATGACAAAGTCAACCAATAGTTATTATAAGGGCTCAAATAGTCACATGTTCCAAAAAATGAGTCTAAAAAATCTAGGGAAGATAGCATAAGGATTTCTAGTAGTAGAAGATTATTCCATACCTCTTTTCAATGCAATGATTCATACATGCTTGGAAACTCATAAAGAGAAAGACATCGATCCAAAAAAGAAGCCAATAGAACAATCATGGATTGGAGGTGAGCTATCCTTGAGTTTCAATGCTAGAATTCATACAGGCTTTGAAACTCACTCTTTCTCAAAACCAACTTGACAATAATGTTTAGCTCAAACAAGTCACATGTTCTAAAGGACCATAATGTAGGAGAAATGGATATTCATGATGACATGGTTTAGGCATTACAGATTCTAATGAAAAACAACATGTGAGAGAGCTAGCATAAAAACACATGAATAATTTTTGAGTAATTATACAACATATAAATAAAGATGAGAAAAGCTAAATATTATATGACCATTGATTGAAGTGGGCTACAAAGTAGCACTAACATGAAACTAATTTCTATGGAAATATAATAGGTAGTTCATATGTGTGGTCAAGGAAGGTTGGCATAAATTAGGAGGGCCAAGAATTAGAAAGACAACTTATAAGGAACATATAAATATGTTTTTATTTATCTAGCCAAACAATACTAAGTAGGAGAGAGTGTTAATTAGATAAGTGATTGTAATGACTTTCTTAGCTGAAAGAATCTATATAAGAAGTCCTCTCTTATCATCTCACAATCCCTGAGGAAAGTTGTCCTTCAAATGAGATAGTTCACATTCCCTCCCCTCTTGTGATCAAGATTCTAATATTTGCCTCCATAGACTTTATGCCCAATAGACAAGGCTTATATCCAATATGAGAGGTAAATTTTGAATAAAATTGTTCTCTAGTGCCAAATAGGATGAGGGGCCTTGAAGCTAAATCAATCTATCAAGTGAGGCTAGCTTAGTAAGAGATCAAGCCTGCTCAATTTTGGCCAATAATGGCGCTAATTATTTTATTCTTCTCATCTAAGTATTTACTTTGTCTACTAATGACTCTGTCGTTCTCAATTTTGTAAGAAAAAATCCCCAAAGGAACCAATAATGTAGGCCAATGAAATTTTCCACATAGATAAGTCCTAGCAAATTTTATGACAATTTTGTAAATTTTTGTTACTTAAGATGTAAGGAAATTTTGTCAAACTTGGTAGTTTTTGCATACGACAAGCCAAAAATCTAGAGGTAGCCTTTTGGACCCAAAAATTAGCTAATGAAAAGAAGTATATCCACTCAAAAGTCCAAAACAATAGTGGCCATGAATTTTCAAAGCCAACATCAGTACGAGTCTTCATAAGACTTGAACAATCAAGAATCTAAAATTGTTAGTGGTCGGGGACAAGAATGGCTAGAAATAAAAGTGGCTAGACGCAAGAATGACCAAAAGGTATGAGTGGTCAAATGTTTTAATGATGATGCCAACAAATCCTCTAAGAGGTCCCAACTAGGTCTTTGAGGCCTATATAATGAGATAAAATCTTCAATAGATAATGATAAGGATAAAAGGCTCCTAGGAAGGTCTCTTTTAGCAAGGATCATATATGTTAAAAGATAGGACCACCTAGGAACTCCTCAACCATCAAAATCAAAATATTTAGGCAATAAAATGACAACCAATCTTTTGAAACTTACAACAATGGTGACCTCCCCTGGTGATCATGAATGAAAGTGCCTATAAATATGACAACTAGTGTAACAATAAGATATAGTGGGAAAAATCTAAACATTCTAAACACATATGGCTACTAGGGTTAGTATTGGCTAGACTAGCCACCTAAATCAAGCCATTTGGGCTAGAAGAGTGATATATGACTGAGGTAGAGCAAGAAAGTGACAACCAGTTCTTCCAAGCATGTTGATTGAGCATGAGATCCATACTGGTCTAGGCTATTCCTATTCTTATTAGACCTATTGATACAAGAGCATCCGATGGCAGCAGAGCAATCTTGCATCGACAAAAAAAAAAATTCTAAGTGTTTGCCTTGATGTCGCGATATCGCGACAGAGAAAAGTGTCGCGATATCGCGACATGTCGCGTTTTTGCAACTCAAGAAGGTGAGAGGAGGCATGGAGCAAAAATGTCATGATTTCGCGACATGTCACGAAATCGCGACCGAAAGAAGACAGGAAAGGCGTAGAGGAGAAAATGTCACGATTTCGTGACATGTCGCGAAATCGCGACCGAAGAAGCAAAAAGGAGGCAAGGAAGGAAAATGTCACGATTTCGCGACATGTCGCGATTTCACGACCGAAGAAGCAGAAAGGAAGCAAGGAAGGAAAATGTCACGATTTCGCGACATGTCATGATTTCGCGACCCTAGAGGCGAGGAGAAGGCAGAAAGGAAAGATGTCATGATATCGTGACATGTCATGATTTGGAGAAAGAAGAGCCGAAAGGGAAAGATGTCGCGATATCATGACATGTCGCATTTTCGTGACCCAAGGACAAGAGAAAGCGCAAAGGAGAAAAAGTGTCACGATATCATGACATGTCACATTTTCATGACCCAAGGACGAGAGAAGGCGCAAGGGAGAAAAGGTGTCGCGATATCGCGACATGTCACATTTTTGCGACTCAAAGAGGAGAGAAGGCGCAAGGAAGAAAAGTGTCACGATATCGCGACATGTCGCATTTTCGTGACTCGAAGAGGGTAGGAAGGCAAGGAAGCCGAAAGTGTCGCGATATCATGACATGTCGCATTTTCATGACTCGAAGAGGGCAGGAAGGCAGGGAAGCCGAAAGTGTCACGATATCGTGACATGTCGCATTTTTGCGACTCGAAGAAGGCAGGAAGGTAGGGAAGCCGAAAGTGTCGCGATATCGCGACATGTCGCATTTTCATGACTCGAAGGAGGCTGGAAGACAAGGAAGCCGAAAGTGTCGCGATATCGTGACATGTCGCATTTTCGTGACTCGAAGAAGGCTGGAAGACAGGGAAGCCGAAAGTGTCACGATATCACGACATGTCACATTTTCATGACCAACGAAAGAAAAGAAAGTGTAGGCGATTACAAGGGTCGTTACAGAGGAATCTACCGAGCGATGGTATACCGAACGTCATCAATGGTTGATAGGTGGACAGAGCCTACAGTGGCAACATTGAAAGCACGTGGCATCGAGGTGCAGTGAAAGCAGACGAAGATCAAGGATCGAAAAGAAAGGCGTTCGAAGGTGAAGACAACGAAGAGGCATGGGAAATGAAATGAAGGGTCAGACAAGGGAAATGAAGAGTCATGCCAGAGATTTTAAAAGGGTGAGCGAAGGCATGCACAAGGGTCGGAGAACTGCTGAGCCATAGTTGCAGACGTGAAGGCAAGAGGGCGATTCTGGACCAGTTTAGACTGTTATTCTTCCTGGGCGAAAGATGTTGTAAGAGGAAAGAAAATAACTATCTTTCAGAGTGAAGGAGTTTTAAATGGCAGACTGCTGCCATTATTGTAAATCAATTCCAACTGTAATGAATGAGATTTAAGAATCTGTTGTGAGTTATTTGTGGATCACCATCAAGTGGTATCAGAGTGGGAGTTCCTGAGTGTGTGAGCAGATCACCGAAAGTGAGGCAGTTTGCACCAGGATCTATGGAAGGATTGTGAGAAGAGAGTGAGGAAGAATGCCTCCATGAAGAAACCATGGTGGTGGAAGGAATGTGGTACCTGAAGAAGATTTCAGAGCTTTGCAGAGGCAAGTGCAAGCCCTACAAGAGGAATTGCGAAGAGGGGTTGAACCAAGGAGAGAAGACCATAGTGAAGATGAAGCTTGGGAGGTTGATGATCCATCGGTTGAAGAAGAAGCAACGGATCCTACAGAAGCCAGATTAATTAAGGCCATATCTCGGATCGGGAAGAAGGCAAAGTTTGAGGTCTCCACGTATTCTGGGAGTCTCAATTCAGAGGAGTTAATTGACTGGATCAATGATATGGAGGAATATTTTGAGTATGAGGAGGTTGTAGATCCAGATCGGATCAAGTTTGCAAAAACAAAGTTGAAAGGCCATGCTTGCATATGGTGGAAAGAAGTGCAGCTAGAAAGAAATAGAGGAGGAAAGGAAAAGATAACCAGATGGGATCGAATGGTAGAGAAGTTGAAGAGACAGTTTATTCCTGTAGATTACGAATTGGACCTGTTGAGAAGAATGCAGAGTTTGAGACAGTCAAACAGATCTATCAAAGAATATACAGAGAAGTTCTACCTGATCTCAATCAGAACTGGCCATGCAGAGGCTAACAGGGAGAAGGTGGCCCGTTACATCAATGGGTTGAGAACCAGTATTCAAGAAGAGTTGATTCTAGTTAGGATGAGCACCATTGAGGATGCTTACCAGTTTGCCCTCAAAGTCGAAGAGAAGCTGAACAGACGGTTTGAGGGAAAGCAAAGAGGAAGAGGTCATGGGGGAAGAACTGGTGGAAGGACCAGTGGAGAAAGATATAAGGATCAGAAGAAGGCTGGTGAAACCAGTAATACCCAGGATCAGGAAGATAGGAACACCTACCAACCCCGTAATCAGAACAATGGTTACCCAAGGGGGAGAGGTAGATCTGGACATGGATTTGGAAGGGGAGGATTTCGTGGAACCTGTTTCCACTATGGCGAAGAAGGACATCGAGCATACGAGTGTCCACAACACCGAGAAGGGACAAATGAGAGACCTGAGGGTCCTGCCAGAGCTATTGTAGCCGATGAAGGTGCTGAATCAGAACATTCTGAGGAGGCAGAGGGAGGAGAAGTTATGGTTACAAGGAGGACCCTGTTGAATGAGGAGAAAGGATCAGACTAGAGAAGGAGCCTGTTTCGCACAAGGTGCAAAAGTTCGGGTAAGGTCTATAACATTATTATAGATAATGGTAGTACTGATAACTTGGTCTCAGAAGAAATGGTTACCAAGTTACAGTTAAAGAGAAGGGGACACCCGCATCCATATCGGATTGCGTGGTTATAGAAGGACCATAGGGCCTTGGTCAGTGAGCAATGCTCGATGAAATTTAATATTGGGAAGTACTGTGATGAGGTCCTATGTGACATCCTGCCTATGGATGCTTGCCATTTGCTGTTGGGAAGGCCATGGCAGTTTGATCGGTGTGCAGTGCATGATGGTCGCGCCAACACTTACTCAGTGACAAAGAATGGAGTGCGCCATAAGCTAAAGCCCTTGCAGGAGGTGGGTGAAAAGGTATGTAGCAGCGCTAGAATCTGTTTAGTTGAAGGGGGAAGATTTTTGGATAGTTTAAAGCATGAGCATATGTGCTATGCATTAATTCCTAGAGTTAGGAAGGAAGAATGCAAGGATACCCCTGTAGAAGTCTTAGGACTGTTAGAAGAATTTCTAGACATTGTATCTGATAATGTGCCTGAAGGTTTACCACCAGTGAGGAAGATCAGTCACCATATAGATTTGGTACCAGGATCTAGTTTACCTAATAAGGCAGCACATAGAATGACTCCTACAGAAACTGAAGAGCTGAACAGGCAAGTCCAAGAGTTGCTAAAAAAGGGACTGATTCGGGAGAGCTTGAGTCCATGTGCAGTACCTGCAGTACTAGCACCAAAGAAATATGGAGAATGGAGAATGTGTACAGACTCTCGAGCCATTAACAAGATCACCATAAAGTATAGATTTCCATTGCCAAGGATGGATGACATTATGGACTGTTTGAGTGGAGCCAAGTACTTCACAAAGATTGATCTGAAGAGTGGTTATCATCAGATTCATGTCAGAGAAGGAGATGAATGGAAGACAACCTTCAAGACCAGAGAAGGTTTGTATGAATGGTTGGTCATGCCATTTGGGCTAACCAATGCACCAAGCACATTCATGCGGTTGATGAATGAGGTATTGAAAGAATTTTTAGGCAAATTCATCATTGTCTATTTGGATGATATTTTAATATTTAGCAGAACCCTGGAAGAGCATCTGATGCAAGTCAGAAGGGTTTTTGAGAAGCTGCGGGAGGAGCAGTTGTTAATAAATCTGAAGAAGTGTAATTTCGTGAAGAAAGAGTTAGTGTACCTAGGATTTGTCATCTCAGCCGAAGGTCTAAAAATGGACCCAGAAAAGGTGAGAGCTATCATTGAATGGCCTACTCCGAGAAGCACGACTGAGGTAAGATCATTCCATGGTCTAGCAAGTTTTTACAGGAAATTCATTAGAAATTTCAGCAGTATTTGTGCACCCCTTACAGAAACAATGAGAGGGGATAAGAAAGAATTCAAGTGGACCTTAGGAGCAGATAGGAGTTTTGGTATGATGAAGAAGAAGGTTACAGAGCAACCTATTTTGGCACTTCCAGATTTTAATAAGGTATTCCAGGTAGATTGTGATGCTAGTGGTAGTGCCATAGGAGCTGTTTTGAGTCAAGAAGGTAAACCTGTTGCTTACTTTAGTGAGAAACTCAATGATGCTAGGAAGAAGTATTCAGTTTATGATCAAGAGTTTTATGCTATAGTTCAGGCTCTAAAGAAGTGGCGGCATTACTTGCTGCCAAAAGAGTTTGTTCTATATACTGATCATCAGGCCTTGCAGTATATCAATAGCCAAGGGAAACTAAATCAGAGGCACCTAAAATGGGTTGAGTTTCTACAGAGTTATACCTTTGTGTTGAAGCACAGGAGCGGAAAATCAAACAGAGTTGCAGATGCCTTAAGTAGAAGGCAGTGTTTGTTGACAGAAATGAAGGTGGAAGTGGTAGGATTTGATGAACTCGAAGGGTTTGTACCCTGAAGATCCTGATTTTGCAGAAGCCTGGAAGGCTTGCTTGGCACCTGTCACTTTGGACAGGACCAAGTGGTTGGATTTTCTGATCCAAGATGGAATGTTGTTTAGAGGAAGTCAATTATGCATTCCAAGGAGTTCAATGAGGGAAAATCTAGTCAAGGAGAAACACAATGGAGGGCTGGCTGGACATTTTGGTCGGGACAAGACCATTGCCCTGGTTAGTGAGAACTACTATTGGCCGCAACTGTAGCAAGATGTGAAGAGGTTTGTACAAAGTTGTGGAGTATGCCAGATGGCGAAAGGTGTGAGCCAGAACACTGGATTATATCAGCCATTACCTGTACCAGAGAGACCATGGGAGGACGTCAGTATGGATTTCATTCTTGGTCTACCAAGGACGCAACGGGGAAATGATTCCATATTTGTGGTGGTTGACAGGTTTTCGAAGATGGCACATTTTATCCCCTGCCAAAAAACTAGTGATGCAGTTCACATTGCAGGTTTATTTTTCAAAGAGGTGGTACGACTTCATGGTCTACCAAAGAGTATCATTTTTGACAGAGATACCAAGTTTGTTGGGCATTTCTGGAGGACTTTGTGGAAGAAATTGAAGACAGATTTGAAATTCAGTTCTGCATACCACCCATAGACTGATGGCCAAACGGAGGTGGTGAATAGGAGTCTGGGAAATCTATTGAGATGCTTGATAGGAGATAAGCCCATGGGATGGGATTTGGTTTTGCCACAGGCAGAATTTGCATACAACAATTCTGTCAATAGGAGTACTAACAAATCTCCATTCCAGATAATATATGGGAGCAGTCCAAGGAGTGCTTCTGAGTTGAGGAAGATGGATACAGGGGAAAAGTGCAGTGCCAAGGCTGAGGACTTTGCAGAGCATCTGAAGAGTGTGCATGAAGAAGTGAAGAAGCACATTACTAACATGAACAACCAATATAAGACAAAGGCAGACTAGAAGTGACGGTTTAAGGAATTCACAGTGGGTGATGAAGTCATGGTTCATTTGAGAAAAGAGAGGTTTCCTACTAAAACCTATAACAAGCTGAAGATGAAGAAGTTTGGACCATGCCAAATTATGGGAAAATGGGATTCAGACAATGCGTATGAAGTGGAATTGCCAAGTGGCCTTAACATATCACCTATTTTTAACATTGCAGATTTGGTAGAGTATCATGAAGGAGGCAGTAGCGGGACACCAAGTACAGAATTATGGAGTATTCCAACATCTACTTCAGCAGCAGACGAGATCGAGGAAATACTAGACACTCGAGCAGGCAGAAGTACCAGGAACCGGCAGTATTCTGAATATCTGGTCAAATGGAAGGGCAGACCTATTGAAGATGCAACTTGGTTGTCCAAAATAGAGGTCGACCGCTTGGGTCTTCCTCCAACAGTACAGAAGTAAAGGACACTTCTCAATCCACCCTGGGTGTCTGATGCAGGAGCATCCGATGGCAGCAGAGCAATCTTGCATCGACAAAAAAATTTCTAAGTGTTTGCCTTGATGTCGCGATATCGCGACAGAGAAAAGTGTCACGATATCGTGACATGTCATGTTTTCGCGACTCAAGAAGGTGAGAGGAGGCATGGAGCAAAAATGTCATGATTTCATGACATGTCATGAAATCACGACCGAAAGAAGACAAGAAAGGCACAAAGGAGAAAATGTCACGATTTCGTGACATGTCGCGAAATCACGATCGAAGAAGCAGAAAGGAGGCAAGGAAGGAAAATGTCACGATTTCGCGATCGAAGAAGCAGAAAGGAAGCAAGGAAGGAAAATGTCATGATATCACGACATGTCACGATTTCGTGACCCTAGAGGCGAGGAGAAGGCAGAAAGGAAAGATGTCATGATATCGCGACATGTCACGATTTCACGACCAAAAAGGAGAAAGAAGAGCCGAAAGGGAAAGATGTCGTGATATCGTGACATGTCGCATTTTCATGACCCAAGGACAAGAGAAAGCGCAAAGAGAAAAAGTGTCGCGATATCGTGACATGTCGCATTTTCGTGACCCAAGGAGAGAAGGTGCAAGGGAGAAAAGTGTCACGATATCATGACATGTCGCATTTTCATGACTCGAAGAGGGCAGGAAGGCAGGGAAGAAAAGTGTCACGATATCGCGACATGTCGCATTTTCATGACTCGAAGAGGGCAGGAAGGCAGGGAAGCCAAAAGTGTCGTGATATCACGACATGTCGCATTTTTGTGACTCGAAGAGGGCAGGAAGGCAGGAAGCCAAAAGTGTCACGATATCGTGACATGTCGCATTTTTGTGACTCGAAGAAGGCAGGAAGGCAGGGAAGCCGAAAGTGTCACGATATCGCGACATGTCGCATTTTCGCGACTCGAAGGAGGCTGGAAGACAGGGAAGCCGAAAGTGTCGCGATATCGCGACATGTCACATTTTCGTGACTCGAAGAAGGCTGGAAGACAGGGAAGCCGAAAGTGTCACGATATCGCGACATGTCACATTTTCACGACCAACGAAAGAAAAGAAAGCGCAGGCGGTTACAAGGGCCGTTACAGAGGAATCTACCGAGCGGTGGTATACCGAACGTCATCAATGGTTGACAGGTGGACAGAGCCTATAGTGGCAACATTGAAAGCACGTGGCACCGAGGTGCAGTGAAAGCAGACGAGGATCAAGGATCGAAAAGAAAGGCGTTCGAAGGCGAAGACAACGAAGAGGCACGGGAAATGAAATGAAGGGTCAGAAAAGGGAAACGAAGAGTCATGCCAGAGATTTTAAAAGGGCGAGCGAAGGCATGCACAAGGGTCGGAGAACTGCTGAGCCATAGTTGCAGACGTGAAGGCAAGAGGGCGATTCTGGACCAGTTTAGACTGTTATTCTTCCTGGGCGGAAGATGTTGTAAGAGGAAAAGAAAATAACTATCTTTCAGAGTGAAGGAGTTTTAAATGGCAGACTATTGCCATTATTGTAAATCAATTCCAACTGTAATGAATGAGATTTAAGAATCTGTTGTGAGTTATTTGTGGATCACCATCACCTATGAAAGGATATTCTTGTAATGATTAAGCAAGGCTAGTATAAAAAAATTTAAGTAGCATAATTTTTCAGTATGAAGGTTGGCAATTTGAGTGTTTTCCTACTATAAATTATGAAATTTATCTCTACTACTTAATGAATCAACTATTTTTGACCTCTACCAATGAAGGGTTACAAAATTTTTGTGTATGTATACTCTATAATATCTAGAAATTTTTGTAAAAGCTTTGTTAATGGTCTAATTTTTTTTGGCCTAAGTTATTTGGATTATAACTATAATCTATTGGAATGTTAGAGATGCACAACATGTAATGATTACATCTCTATTAATTTCTATAAAATTTGTGTCAGTGGTCTATTTTGTTAGCCCTAAGTAATTTTTTGGACTATAACTATGGGCTATTAGAATGGTAGAATGCATTATAGGATTTAAATTTATTTTCTATGATGCTTTGCTTGGTAGTTGATCTATTAGACCCTATATGTAGATAAGTTGCATGGTGTTTTCATAATGTGCATCAATTTTGTTATCCAAATATCATATGCCTTTTAATCAACATTTATCTCCCTTATTTTTATCACTAAACCTCCATTTCTATTTTTAGTCTTCTCTTATTTATTTATTTTCTTTGCACAATAAGTAAATGACCTTATCTATAGGTTATCTCAAAATTAATTCTTATCCATCCAATCTTAGTCTTGGTCTAGGGCACAAATCACACCACTAAGAAAATTGTAGACCAAGAACCCCTTAACAAAAAAATTTAGACTCCAAAAATAGATTGAAGATGCATTCTATATAAGATGAGGAGTCATAGGGAGAATGCTTAATGCAATCAATGACTTGGTTATGTGGTTTCCTACAATCCAAATATTCAAAATTACTTTTACTATGGACACATAAACACATACTAGAAGGATTTCTTAATCCCATACCTAAAGAAACCCAACTTTCTAGTCAACTTCAGTATCCCAATAGATTTAGACTCATTCAAGGAGTATGTATATATAGTATTTTCTAGTATATACATAGTCTTGGATGGGAGGCTTGATCTAAATTTCTATGGAGAGCACATCACCTTACTTAATGCTATACTAACCTATCTGAACCACTCATAGATGATTGATTATACAAAGTATATTGTAGATCAAATGGATAGTCAATTAAGAACATTCAAGGAAGAAAAGATATTAAAATATGACTTCTACTTGGTTTGACTTATTCTCTACTAAAATAAGGACTGGTTCCTCTTCTTTTCATTACCTACCATCCAGGATACCACCACACAACCATTAGTATCATATACCATTTTAAATTCATCATCCATGCAATCACCAACTATATCACCACTCATTAATAGTCTAGTACAATTAGCATCATGATATACTCTCACTATTTCCACTTATTTCCTACCATCACTATGCAATTCACTCCACTCGTTTCAACTTCCACTTTCACATATTTACCATGCATACCATCTCAAGAAAGATAACTTCTCCTATATGAAATTATGTACACTTGCCCAAGTCAAGGGGTTAAATCTATAGGAGCACCCCCTCAAACCAACACAACTGCTAGACCAAGTGCGACCTTTGTGTGTGTGTGTTTGAAGAGACAAACATCATTGATTTTTTTTATGTTCTTGCTTCTAAAGAGAATAAATGGAAGAAATAATATAATGGCTTAGTGAGAGGACCTCTAAGGATTCTATTGTCATGTATTCAAGTTGGAAATAAAAATAGATAGAATACACATTGTTGAGGCTATGGAGTGTAGCCCATCTAAAGTAGGAATAAATCCTATTGACTTGACTACCAAAGTGTCTCATCTAGACATAAATAAAATGGACCCATACCAAATGGTCCAACTAGAAAACCAACTCACACTTGACACAACCATGAAATTTTACCACTTGGTAGTTGAGAATGAAACATTTCAGAGAAGAAACAAAGAGATCAAAGAAATTTTGATCATATAAATAAAAAGAGGCATCAAATCCAAAGATAGAATGAGGTTCTTAAAGGTGATGCTTTAGAAAGGTACCATCTAAAAAATTATATTAAAGACCTTAAATCTCAAATTTCTAAAGTTAAAATAAACAAAAGGAAATCAAAGTCCCAAGGTCCAAAACCAACTCCAAAAGGCCTTGAAGAGAAATATTAATAGATTATAGAATGCATAGCCCCATGGTCAACTGATATGACTATAGACTTTAAGGATTATCAAGATAAAGAGTCATGTCTCTCTATGATAATATCAAGGGATGGGTGAATAATGCATATGAGGAATTATAGTTGGCTTACTTTGCATAAGAAAGCTTTAAACACGTCGCTAAAATAATTAATAACATAAAAAAAAATTATTTGTGAAGAGTGAGTGCCAAGAGATAAAAAATTCCCCTCAATGATAACATCATAGACATAGCAACTCAAGATAGATTGCAAGGACCTAGTTAAGAAATTGAGAAAAGTTCTAGATACCTAGAGGAACCTCCAAGTTTACAAGGATAATTTAACATTATTGAAAACCCAAGTTTAGGAAATGGATAAGTAAATTCAAGGGTTAGTTTTTGCTAGAATGCCTAGCATATTTGATCAACAAAAACATGTCTTGGATGACAACATAAAAGAAGCCATGCTCAAAGAGGAGAAAGCCAAGATGGCCAAGCGGATGCAACTAAAACCTATGAGAAAATAGAGACAATATATGCTAAGCTATAGGATCTAATTTGAGAATAAATGTATCTTTTAGAAAATATCCATTTGAATACCTAGTAAGATAAGAAAAATATTTCAACACAATCCACTTTCCAAGTGACACAAAATGGCAAAAGTTTCTAAGATCACTACTATAGAAGACTGAATAATGAAAACCAAAATTTTGACAATTTTATAATGAAGGTTCTAATTTTGTATTATCCATGCTAAAGGATAAAGACAATATTTTGGATCTCATCGCAATCAAGCTTAACACCCCTTGAAGTTAGCAAAATATATTACCTTGATACTAATTTGGGATTTACAAACTTTGAAGTAACACACAACATAGAAATTAGACAATATGTGCATGATTATGTATAAGGAGAGATTTAGTAAGAAAAAAAGTGTTGATCCACTTATAAAGCAAGCGATTTTCCTATAAATGTGAGCAATTCACCAGCTAACTAGAACAAATTACTCATATAGATACAAAGGTAAAATTTTAGGTTTGAATCCCAAGGCAAATATTTTGGAAAGTGATATTTTTGTATGTAGTGCCACACTAAGTTTGCAAGCCTTCTAAGTCTGTTAGAGGTATAATTAAAGGTATGTAACATTTGGTGGTATATAATTTTGCTAAATATGCTCTCAAATATTTATTTTAACTAAGAATGATTGTTTCTCACCCTAGGTAATTCAAGGATAAAATTTTACTATAAATATGGTCTTAGGGTCTCCATTGTAATCATATTTTGGCCATAATATTTAATAGCTAAACTCTATGAAACCCATATTATGCTTTTATCCCATGAGATTTAAGAAACTAGCAAGTCTTTAGGTATTCCATTATTGGCACCACCCTCTTGGTTTGCTAATGCAATGAACCTCTTCTTCTCATACAAATATTTTACCTCAAAAATTTTAGTGTGGAGATGTACTGAGATAATAATTTGATACCAAAGATAATTTTAACTATGATTGCATAGTGTATTGATAAAAGCAACACTAATATTGTATATCCAATAATGGAAACATTTATTAATTGAAAAATGGAAACATAAATAACAATAATTGTAAGATTTTTGGACAAAATATTACTATCATGAGCCACTTTGAGGGGGAAACCTCCTTACAAAATATGCAAATTCTTCTCTACCCCACAAGGGTTACATCCTTCCCATTTTAAAATATTTACAAGAATATTTTATGACATTTTATGATATCCTACTATGACAGTATTCTATGACAATATTCTTGACTTATCTAATTTATGATAATTACATTCATGATACCAAATGATTACATTCATAATTCTATGACAACAAAGAGATTCTATGACAAAGTAGTTATATACATGATTATATGACACACACTCTCCTAACTTAATATGTGGCCCACTTATAACTTGATACATGGTCCACTTTATATAAAATAACATATTCCCCTATGAGTTATAATTTTTAGGTATGTAACACGTCAACCCCCTTAAAGAAGCTTTGCACTTAGAGCTAAAGGTGGAAAACTAGTTGAAAGTCCTACAATAGCTTTCATGTGGCATATACTGGTGGTAACCCTTACCACTACACTAGCACTTTGATGATATCTTGAGAAAGAATATGTTAGGTTTGATGATCCATAATGGTTATAGTATGCAAAATAATATATCCATATTAATCTAATTTAGGAAGGACAATATGTACTTGTGTGTGTGTGGCCACCACTTTCTTCAAGTAAGTTAAATAAAAAAATGGACGAATCTTGGATATTGTTGACAAATCCAACTTGTAAGCAACCTACCCTATACAATGTAGTATCTTGTAGGGTCCATAAAACATGGGTGCCAACTTATGTCAACTCTTTTTTTTTAGGGGCATTCGTTTATAATATTGAAGATAAAGGAAGACCATGTCACCCTCGACAAATTACCTATTATTTTTGTGTTTGTTTGTTTGCTATTTCATAATGTTCTGGGTGGTAGCCAAATTTTTCTTGAGAGATGCTAAGACTTATTACCTATAGTTGGGGATTGTGTCAATCACATCCACCTTCAAGCTATTTAGCAAGTAATAAGTGAGTGTTATGGGTGGTTGATCATACATTGCTTAATAAGGTGTCATCCTAGTGGTTGAGTTAAAATTGGTATTGTACCACCATTTGGATAAGATAATCCATTGAATCCATTTGGATTGATTATATGAAACAAAACATTGAAGATTGATCTTGAGATATTTTTTCATCATCTCCTTCTGGCCATTTGTCTATGGGTGATAGGATGTTATTCTTTTCAACTAGGTTCCTTGAATATGATGTAGCTCCCAGAATTTACTAGTAAATATCTTATTTCAATCACTAACTATGGTATGTGGACTTCTATGGAGTCTAAATATCTTATCCATGAAACTCCATGCCACTATCCTAGAAGTATAGGTATGACTTAAGAACAAAAAATGATTATATTTGATCAATTGATACATGATTAAAATTATAATTGATTTACATCTAGATAGATTAATTCCTTCAATAAATTCCATGGAGATGTCTATCCATGATGACTTTGGAATGAGTAAAGGTTAAAGTAATCTTGGTGTATTGGTTGATTTTCCCTTTTGATGCTAACAAGTTTCACAACTATCCATAAACTATTTGATATCCGACTTCAACCTAAGCTAGTAGAAAGTACACTTTACCCATTCATAAGTCCATAAGAAACCCATGTGCCCCATATTAGAGATGAGTGAATCTTTGTGAGAATTTAGAAAGCTGGGATGTGGGTGGAATATCGCCCTAATGCTTATAGTGTAGTTTCCCTTGATTCCATGAATAATTGGGATGCTTATTTGATGTTATCTACAACTCCTTAATGATATTTAGAAGTGTGGGATTTTCCTACCATTTTGACTAAAGTGTCTCAAACCAATCATAATTAAGGATGGACAGTGCATATAGAACATCCTATGTTTCAAGAAATTTAGAAAGAGCATCAGTAGCTACATTTTCCTTCCCTTGCAATAGACTATTTTGTAGTCATATCGTAATAGGTTAGTGATCCATTTTATTGCATAGGAGAAGAAAATATATGTTCCAAGAGATACTTAAGGTTGTGATGATCAATCTTGATAAAGTGTCAACCCAACAAGTATGGTCACCAATGGAGGAAGGAAAAAACAATAGCCAATATCTCCTTTTTGTAAGTGGATTTGGAAATATTCCATCTTGATAGGACAATATGAAAATAAGTGGACAACCTTATTACATGAGTACTATCCCCAATCCAACTCCCAAGGCATCACTTTCAATAATATTTTTTTTGCAAAATTTTAGTATGGCTAAAATTGCATTGTTCCATGTGAATGCATCCTTCCTAATCATAGCTATCAAAGGGACCAGTATATTCCCATAGTATTTTATAAACTTTAAATAATATCCTATAAGGTGAAGGAATCCCCAAAGGCTCTTCAATATTTTAGGTTTGGACTACTCCTTCATGACCTCAATCTTTGTTGGATCTACTTAGACACCATATTTGGCCATGACATGGCCCAAATATTCCACTTTGGTTTCCCCAAATGTGCATTTAGATTACTTGACATACAGTAGGTTTTTTTTTAGGAGCTTCAAAGCCTTATCAACATGTTATAGGTGCTTTTCCATGTTTTATTGTAGATGAGTATGTCATTGAACAATACCAATGCAAAATTTCATTGGTAGTGTTTTAGAACCCTATTCATAGAACCTTAAAAAATTTATGGTGTATTGGTGAGGCCAAAGGGAATGGCCAAGAACTCATAATGCCCCTCATGAGTCCTAAAAGTTGTTTTGGGATGTCATCCTTGTGAACTTGAATCTAGTGATGACCTAACCTGAGGTCTAGTTTAGTAAAATACTAAGCACCATGTAACTCATCTAATAAATCATCAATAATTAGAATAGGAAACTTATCCTTAATGGTGATATTTTTGAGTTCATGAAATCCCACACACACTCTCCATGACCCATTCTTCTTCCTAACCAATAATATGGGGGCTAAAAAAGGACTTGTGCTTCAAAAAATGAGCCCTACATCTAATAGTTACTTTATTAAATACTTAATCTCATTATATTGGTGATAGGGATACCTATATGGCTAAATATTCAAATGTTGACTCCTCAAAATCAAATTGATTATGTGATCTTCCAATCGACTAGGTGTAATTATTTGGGTTTGATGAAGACTCATTGATTCTTGGTTAAGATAGCTAACAAGTCTAAGGGCATATGCTCATCCTAGATAATACATAATTATATTTGGAAAAATCTACCTATAACTAATTGATCATTCTTAAGTAGTCTTTGTATTTGATGGGATGTTACAATCTTGTCATTGTCAGTTTTTACACCTTGAATGGTGTGGGTTCTGTTATTGACAATGATTTACATACAAAGTTTTAAAAAATTCTAGGATATTGCTTCTAATATTCATAGCCAAGGGAAACCCAATATGATATCTAGTCCATCCAATGGGATTTTATAAATATTAGTCTGAAAGTGATAGTCATCGATGGATAGAAAAGCATTTTGGTACCTCCTAACATAAGTATGTTAGCTTTTGAAGCTTTAAACTTAAAGTAGATGCAACCAAAAGTATGGAAATAAGCATGCAATATCATAATTATGTTAATGGCTAAATAATATGCATGAAAATATGATAGAAAACATGAAATAATGCTCAAGAAATTCTCATAAATGAAAGCTCACAAAAATATACAATGCCATGCAATGGAGGTCACTACCTCTCCATTTTGCAAAAATAGGTCTACATTGTATCTACTATTACTCAACCTATACACTCTAAAATCCTCTTTTGCTTCTACTCTATGAAGGCCCATTTATAATGAGATGTAACTCTTTACCTTCAATATTCCTATGAAACCTCACTATTCTATTCTAAGGACTTATGTACATCTGGACTACATGCACATTTACAATATTGCACATTCTAATACTTGTGTATTTATTACATTGTTTTAATAAAGTACTTAATTCCTAGACAACTCCTAATCTAAATATGTACCCATGATGATACATTAGTAAGGAACCAAATAATGTAATATATTTCAACCCCCCTGTATTACAGTATTTGGTTGTGAAGAATTTTAGTCTTTAATAAGGATATTTATCTCTTACATATTCTTCTACTTGATAAGGATCTTCGGTAATATCTTTAAGTCACTTTGCACTGTATTTCTCCTTGATCTAATTGTAGACCCAAAATTTTTGCACCCCTTTCCTTCATACTAATGCATCCATTCATGAAATGGTAGGGAACATAAAGTGCCTACACCTCGAAAAAGAAGCACTCAAGTTGTGCTCTCCTTGGTGTTTGTCGATGAATTAGATGGGGTTCACCAGGAAACACTTTATGGCAGTTTCCACACCTAGGTAGAGTGAGAGTTTGATGTTTTCTCTTAAGAATACACCTAAATTTTGGTAAGAGTGCAACTATACCTAACTACATGCACTTTGAATTTCCATGAAAATAGTAGCATACAATTTATCTAAAAATATTGTAAATTTAACTACAATGCAATGGTTTTTGTAGATACTGAAAGCAAAAAGGTAAATTCTATGCTATCTTGTTTTTTTCCTTTCTTTCATTTTCTTTTCTTTTTTTTTGTATTTTATTTTATGGAAATGCTTAAAAATAGGAAAGTACAAAATTAAAATTTGAAAAAATGAAATAAATCATAAGACCCTTATAAGATGTGAATGGTTGATCTTAGGAAAATTTGGATCTATCAAAAACAAATTCAAAAACACAAAATAAATTTGTATCTTAGAAAGCAAATTTGAAAATATCTTGCAACAATTGGAATTCATTCAAAATCTACATTTTTATAAATACAACACTAAAAATTGTGATTAGTGGTGAGTGATATGCTTAAGCCACTACAAGTTTGATCCTCAATGATGTGGCAGTCATATCTCCTTATTTTTTTAGTAAACCACAAGTAAATTGATTGATTTATAGATCTAATGCAAGCATATATATTCAATAATAAAGCAGTATAAAATGTAGAAAGTAGTAAAGGCTATGATAACAAAAATGTAAGATATAAAATGATGTGATAAACCTCAGAACAAGATTTTACCCCTAGCATATGTTTGTGTGAATCTGGACGGTTCCAACAAATTCAGAAAGTTCTAAATTCATTTAAATTTACAATGGTAAAATTTAGAAAGTTTTGTAGAGTAATTTTAGAAACTTATTTAGCAAATTTGGATGATCATAACAATCTTTCAAATTTGTTTAAAACCTGCAATTTGACAAATACATGCAAAATATCCACACTCAAGGGATATTAGAATTAAAAGTACCCATTTTCAATATTAACATAAGATAAGAAATTTATTTCTTAGGCATCTCTATGCAAATACGAAACTTACAGAGCAAATTTGGGAATACTCTGAAACATCCAAATTTGTTGAAAAAAAATAAAATTTTGATATAATGATGAAAAATAATAAAATCAAGATACCAAATCAAAGCACATGGATTGATGGCACCAATTGTCATCTTATTTGATATCTAAAATGGTGATAGGACGACACGAATCTCTCATTAAACCTACAAAAAGCTATGAAAAACTCTTCTCCACTTCAACCTCCTACAAAATCACCATTAGGTCCTAAGGGTAATCTGCAACATTTAACAACCGAGGCAAATCAAAGAAAATTAAGGACAAAGATAGGTCAAGGTTGTTAGGGAAAATTAGGAAATTTTCCAACTTAGGTGAATTTAGAAGGTTTCAAATTTGCTAAGAATTCAAGTTTGCCCAGCTTGGAGGCAAATCCAAACAATCTGCTAACTAACATAGGCACACATTTTATTTGCACCAATTTGGACGTTCGAATTTAATTCAATCGTCCAAATTTGCTAAAAAGGGGGAAAAAAATAAAAAAAGGTTTTAACGAATACAAAAAATGAGGCAGAGAGCTAGGGAGGAAGTTAATTTGCTAAGGAGAGGAAACATGTTGTTAGGGAGACTAAGAATTTTGAAGTGGGTCAAAATTCCATGGCCACATTTTACCCCCTCTTTGGTGCATTTATGAACAATAAATGTGTTAAAGAAAGATGTAGCCAAAAAATAATTGCACTTCAAAACAAAAATATTTTTACATATTTTATTTTATTATTTATTGTCTAGAGTACCCCCTTCGAGTTTTGTGAGAAATTCAAAATTTGTTACAGAAATTGAAATTTGCAAAAACAAAAGGGGCAAAATAGAAAATTAAGGTAAAACCTAATTCATTTTTACCATTGAATTTTTGAATTTTGCTATGGATAAAATGGCTTCTCCTCTTCATTGGGTGGATGAAGTGTGATAAGGTGGTAATAGAGTAGGTTTACAGATACGGGTAAGCCTTAATTTAAAATTTGAATTTGAATTTTTACATTATTTGATTTATTTTTTGGAATTTTTAATACAATTGATCGTCGCACGATAGCACAGGCAATTTCGAATGGTTTAGGTAAATTCAAGCATCTGAGTTCGTTTGAACAAACTTTTGAATTTGTAAATTTAGATGGTTTTGATGAATTCAAGCATCTGAATTTGACTGAATATGTGTTTCAATTTGCAAATACAGATAGTTCAGGTGAAATCAAATTTTTGAATTTGATTAGACAAGAATCCAAGCTTGCAAATTTGGTCTTGCTAGGCAAATTTGAGCATCTAAATCTGTGTTCGCAATGTGTTCGAATTAGTGAATTGTGTCTAAATTTGCAAAGGATGAAGAGATGTACATTTTACTAATACTATTTTTGTGAATTTTGATTTTTTTTTTTATTAATGTTTTTTATCATGATAATTTACTAAATAATATTTTTGTTTATGTTTGCAGTGAGGCACTCTCAAGAATTGAGAGTGGTAGTATAAGGTGTTTGAGGATCACATTAGAGATTTGGATGATCCTAAAAGGTCGATTCTACAACAGTTCAGGCTCCTTCATGTGGTTTAGATGCCATGGATAGAGGTAGATAATCCTCTCCTAACTGCATTAGCCAAGATATGGTATCCAAGATATTTCACATTTTGGTTGCCAACAGGTGATATGACATTGACTCTAGAGGATGTGTGGAGTATTCTTTGGATTCCTATCAGGGGTCAATTTTTTTATTAGTTGATGACCTAGGTAAATGTAGTACAACAACTGATAGTGAATCTCTCTTTTACCATAGATCAAAGTGGGATCATCATGAGGGATTGATAGCCATAGAGGGGGTTTATAGACTGACAATGGTGTTCTCTAGGATAGTCATTGGATTGTTGTCATGCCATAAGAGTGGATGATATCTCTCAAGGATTTGGCTAGCATGATGACTGTAACCACAAAAAGGTTCACACCTAATGTATCATATTGCAAGAATTGATAAACAAAATATAAAATGCATACAAGAACAATAAATTGACAACAATATGATCAATAAAATATGCTTTATTTCATTATATTTCAATTCCAAACTCAAATTACAAGTACATCCCTCTTAGGGATAATCATCTTGATACAATTTCTACAAAAGAAGGTATTTTTATTTCCCTCTCAAGGGTAGGTGTGATTTCAAAGTGCCCTTCAGGATGACACGAACTGCTCTAGGGTGGAGTAGACCCTCTTCTTCATGGTGAGGAAGGAAATAAATTATTGTAGTTCCTTTAAAACATGTTTCCTACAATCAAGAAATAACACAAGAATGCCAAAAGCATAGGAAGCCTCTCATGATGAGGCCCTTTAAATATAAATAGCACGAGAATAGCATAATGACATGAAATCAAGAAAATGCATAAAATATGCTAAACATGTGTAAATATTATCAATATTGATGGAAATATGTGAAAAATAAATGCAGCTATCAATATATAGAATCAATTACTTGAAATAAAGCAATATAACATGAAAAGAAACCATTAATGTCTAAACTGCCATATTGAAAACAAGTTAGTAAAAACACTAATTATGCTGGTCAGAAGTCTCTAAAATCCTAACTAAACCATTAAAATGCTAAATGTAATCTAGTTAAGCATACTAGAAATAAAAAAGTAAAGATATTTGTCACTTGTTGCAAACCGTAGCTCTTATGCACGGTCTGCACTATAAACCGCGGTTGAAACCATGGTGAGCAACCAAGTGGTTTACCCTCAAAATTCAAGGGTTGTGTGCTTGACCTCCTTGTCCAATTGATGTTCAAGGGTTACCTTAGGTTTTCTCTAACAAATTTGGTGGTTGAATCATTGAATGAGGCCTCCTTTTTCTCGAATTACCATTTCATGGTTCTCCTAGGTCCTTAGGGAATCCATGGACTAATTCATCATGATGCTTGACAAATTGAAAATGGGGATGGAAACAAGTCTCTCTATATGCACTCAAGTGAGTCCAAAATTTGATAGGACTTCACTACTCTAAAATCCAATGCTTGCTTCATAATTTTCCCTAATTCTTAGGGGTACTTATAGGATGTCCCAGGGCTAGGGGTGGCTTCATGGAGAAGCCAATATCAATAAGGGGTGGTTAGGACAATTGGATTGAAAGATTCCATCCTCTAACCACCTTCTTCTATAATAAATGGCCATTCAAACCGATTTAGCTCAGATGAAGGCCAACTAAAATTTAGTTAAGATCATAGGTTATAGCTACAGTCCAGACTATAAACCGTAGGCCTTAACTATGGTTCAGATTATAGACTGCAGGTCTAGGCTGTGGTTCAGACTGATTAGGCTAAGGAGCCCAACTTGAGTGGTTAGAACCACTACTCTATCTTGGAATCTGTCCAAGATCTTCCATATGGTCTTGTAGCATGTCCATATTAGTAGTAGCCATTGACATGACACATTTTAAGTGTCTATAGATGACCCTTTTGAGATGGGTTGTGGGATAAAAAAATGCTAAGTAAAAATATACCTCCTAAAATGATTTCAAAGGTTCTATGATGATAATTAGTCGGATCAATATTAGATGCCCCAAGTCTTGCAAAAGGACGTGCATCTTGGAATCATTGCTTCCAACTCTTTGGAGGCTTAAACTTGAAAGAGTTTGCACTCATCATCAGACATTTGAGTAGCTTTGGAGCTATAATAGGAGTTAAGCCTATATAACTGAAAGGATGAGAGTTACAAACAAATTATCATATTTGATATTTTCCCCAAGCAAAGGGGTAAGCTTATGATAGTTGTTGACAATGATTCTCAAGGCCGAACACAATTTTGACAAGATCAAGGGATCTACGATCTCAGGTATCTTCTGTTGATTTTGATTATGATTTGATATTATGACTACCCCCTCAAGTGACGAGTCGATGAGGGTAATGACAATTATTGAAGCGACGAGATCGCTTGACCACAATGAATGATCTGAATAAATTTAGATTTGAGCATTTTAATGCCTTGGCTAGGCCTAGTTCAGCATATGATTCCAATTGTTAATAGTATTTACACATTTCTATCCCATGGAGCAGTTGGGCTGCAATAGTCATCTTAGGGAATAAAATTGATACAAATACACTTAGATTTATTTTGAATCAAGTTATTGATGATTTGTTGAAAATATGTTAGGAGAAATGACATGAAACACCTCGTTCCCATGGAGCAGTCCAGACTTGAAGGCCTTCTTTGGGATTGAGAAGAAACATATCAAATCAATGATGACAATATTTGCCCCAAATTTCCTTATGGTAATTTAATCATCTTGCCGGATTGCATGGATCACCAGTCATTGTAGATGCCAAGTGTATAGGGTAAGTTACTGAATACGAGACACATTTGGTTTTTTAATTATTTGATTTTTTGTTAATTTTGATTTATTGATCGATATTGGTGCTTTGAATATCATAAAATTTGTAATATTGATTGCTATTTTTTAAATTTTATTCATTAGGAGTCATTAATTTGTCATTTTAGACCTTCCCACGGTGGGGTTTGAGTGCATTTAATGCTAGTTACAAACTGTGAGTATGGTCTACGGTTGAAAATGTTCAATTTGGGAATCGCAAGTTGGGGCTGCGGTCCGTCAAAATTAGAGGAAACTATAAATAGTTTTCCCACTTTAAAAATTTCATTATTCTCATTCAAATAATTGCATTTTAGAGAGATCTGAGAGGTGAGAGACATTCCTTGATTCGTAACACTGCAAAAATTGATCTCAAATTTCACTCGTACCCTGATGGCAAACCCAAGACAACCATCCACTATAAAATGCTATGGTGCGGGTAAGGCAACTCGAAATCAAGTCCTCGCACTCAATCGTATTAAGTAATGGGTTAATGAACTTCACTAAATTTTTGGCAACGAACCTCATCGTAGACTAGGCTAGGTTAGATTTTCATTTTTTTGGCTAGCTAGGCTAGGAAGGGACCCAAAATGGGTCTTGTTCCTAGACCAAAGATGGCACCTATGGCTCCCAATTGTTATATTGGTAACCATAGCTATCAGTTGTGGTTAGAATTTAAATTTCCAATGATCAAATTTGATCGCAGTCGGACCACAAGGTTGACCCGTGGTTCGATGACTTTGGAAAAAATTTCTAATTTTTCTCACTTTTTCTAAGGTTTTTTGGAAATTAATGCTAGTTATTGCATGTTTGAGATGCCTTTTGAATTTTCTTGATGTTTTTGATGTTTTTAGAGTCATTTTTTATCTGTTTTTGCTTATTTTTAGTTATATTTTTCTCTTAGACACTATTTATTTCTAGATATTGACTTCTAGGGCCCGAGAGCTAGACATACTTTGCACCCTCTATAAATAGCTTACTATAGGGGAGCGAGAGTGGTTTGGAGCCATCGACTTTGGTTGTCTTGGATCTACCCACAATTAGGGTAGATACAACATATATGACCGTGTTGGCTCGAATCTGGAATTCCTAGACCAACACATTTCATCTGTCGATGGGTGAAATAACCATCACCCCGGAGGACGTCTATCAGATCTTTAGGATGTCTATTGATGGTGAAGCCATCACCTCCTCTTCCTCTAGGAGGAAGAAGGTTGTTTGCAATACTATTTTTGGTGATCAAAGTGACGAGGCCCAACGAAAAATGGATCATAGAGGTGTACACATTGACTACTAGTAGGGGGAGTGCATCTTCTCTATTAGAGAGGCAGTCTTCATGCACCTCATCATGCAGATAGTCCTTCCAGGCTCCTCATGAATGAGGATCCCTTGGAACCTTCTTGCTGGCATCAGGAGGGTTGTTCAAAGCACCATCCTTCGGCCACTACTCCTATCCTAGGAAAACACTTTATTATGCCAACTCTATCGAGAGCTATATCAGGTGACTTGTAGGAGTTGGATAGGCATAATCTATAGACTAGTACTACATATCTAGGGTTGGTAGCATATCTGCATTCAAAATCCTGCATATCTACCACTTGAGATTGACTCTATTGATGATGAGCACTAGTTCTACGTAGCTTTTTGGCCTCATGAGGAGGAGGGGTGCCGAAGCAGGTCCCATGCAGGGGATATCAAGCATTACCTTAGTAGATTCATGGGATTGAGACCCTATGATATATAGTGGTGCCCATACATGGGGTGTCCTACATGGCCAGAGGCTAATGAGTGGTTGCATTAGGCTCGTTAGGATAGGTGGATCCATGGTTGCAAGGATGAGATTAGGAAGTACCATTTTTATTCTCGTGTCTTGCAGTAATTTGTCTTGGTTCAGGATATACCAGAGTTTTCAATCATCTACAGGTGGTTAGCTCTAGAGAAAGGTTTGAAATGGATATAGCTGATAACACTTGGGGATGCGACTGATGATTTCTAGAAGTTAAGGGTTTTTGTGTCTGGGATTACTCCTACATATGATGTTTGGTGGTCACTATGATAGTGGCAGAGATCTGGGTCCGTCAACCATATTGATGACAAGGCTAAGGCTAATCCATAGGGGTGCAATGTGTACCCACAAACTGAAGGTGGTTTGGGGGTAGAGGCTACAACAGGAGATGCACCCCCTATGAAGATCAAGGAGGAGGCACTGGATGAGGGTTAGGTGCCTCTAGATAGTGAGGTAGGCCATCTGCTAGCCCAGGTAGTAGATCTATAGAGCCAGGTTGGGCGGTTCCACACTCAAATATTGTAGAGAAAAATAGCATCACCATTTTAGAGGTGAAGCTAGCTCATAGCGAGATGTACGATGTATTATGGATGCATATGAATGCAATATTTTGTTAAATGCATATTTTATTTGCTTTATTTCATATATTTAATTTATGATGATGTCACGATATGCTAATACAATGTATGTAGTACATTATTTACATGATGGTAATCAAATGTAAATGAACCTGTATGCTTTAGTCACTTTAAAACATAAATAATGAATACAATTAT
This sequence comes from Wollemia nobilis, assembly GCA_028583015.1. Taxonomy (NCBI): domain Eukaryota; kingdom Viridiplantae; phylum Streptophyta; class Pinopsida; order Araucariales; family Araucariaceae; genus Wollemia; species Wollemia nobilis. The sequence continues at coordinate 2,314,292 of JAQPPZ010003395.1, forward strand.
ATTTATCAATCTAATGGACGACACCACTGAATGTCTAAAAATTATGAATGTAATTTAAAATCCTTAAGATAAGAATTTGATCAATTAATCACCCATGTATGAAATGTAATGGTATGCGATGTTATGATGCGAATGATATAGTGTCATTCTATTTTCCTTTGCAAATTTGAAAAATATGCACAATAAGTCAGTGGTAATCTAAATATTATTTCTAATATCCATCTGGTATCGATCATATATCTTGATTGTGCTTTATATGATTATGTATCATGGACTCGATACTTTGTAGTTTGATGATTTTATATGGTTTGTGATAGTTGGTATTTTGTTTCTATTAGAGAAATTTGTGAGGTTTTCCATGAGACTCAAACACCCTAGTACACTCATCAAAAGTTGTATACTAACCACACTAGACTTCTGAAGTGTGAGGATTTTTCTAGGATAGGCCCTAACTGCTCATTATAACTATGTGTGAACATTATTATATTAAGATAAGACATGAGCATTCCCTGATGTTAGGTGGGATTATTTCAACCCATTGCTAAGATAGGGGTTCCACAAATGTCTTATCCAATCCCAAGTTTAGATTTTAGTTGGAATAAGCCACTAGGCAATGCAGGACACCTGAAGCTAGCTCTTCCTCATTCAAACATTATTCTACCCACAAGTGAGATGCAAGTGTGTCAGACAATTCATCATGCGTAAGGTACAGTAGCACCTACAATTCTAGGGATTCAGGCTCATTTCTTTCTATCCTTCAATTTTTAGGATACTTGCTTATATGTGGTGAAGTAAGGGAGTCGATTCCATATTTGACTTTGAATATCTCTAGATATTCATTTGATCTCTCTTAGAACCGGATTTTTGATATTCATTTGATCTCCACTCGAACTTTGAATTATGATATTCATTTGATATTCACTTTTTAGCATTTATATTTGATAACTTTCTTTAGAAACTTTTCTTTGGGGGATTTACTTTGGAAAACTTTTTCTAGTATATCAATTGAGGATATCGATCTTATGATATCAATATGGGATATCAATCTGGGAAGTCGATCTATGATATTGATCTAGGGTATAAATATTGAGGATTAATGTGGGATATCACTCTAGTATATTGCTCATTTTATCATAAGTAAGAGATTTTGAATAGGGAGCTAACCTGTCCTTTTGCCAACTTCCAACATTTACCATACCGTACGCATAGAGGGATAAGCAAGAATAACTCTTTTTTCCTCAGGATACCCGATCCTACTTCACGATTTTCATATTCCCATAGTCCTTGTTAGGATTTTTTAATTTGTGGATTAGTGATAGTATTCTGATATGTTAAGGGCTATACTAACTGAACCTCAACTACAAAAGCAAAGCAAGCTTTCTACAAACTCTTGATAAGACCTCTAGGTATGGTTGAATGACCAAAAAATCCTAGTATATCTCCATAGCAACAAAATAGGTTGTGTTGAAAAATACAATTACTCACATGAATGATGGATCATGATAAATGTAGAGATGCATGATTTAGACACAAACGTGGTGTCGTTTGTAAGACTTACAAACATAATCCCTTATATTATGGAATGCAACGGATGATGAATGCCTATATGCAATACAATAATGCAGTGGATGCATGAGTGAATGTAAAATGAGAATGCAAAATTCAAATTCAAATGCAAATGTTTTTGTATTTTATGATTTACCAATTTTTTTTTTATTTTATTAATTTTATAATTTTTATGATTTTTGAGCCTCATATCTGACCAAATGGTGAGTACATGCCTCTGGAGCCTTTAGGAGTGACCAAACGGTGTAGAAATGTCATTGGAACCTTTAGATTTACCAAGCGATCTTTCAACAAAATCCTTAGAGCCTTTTAGGATGATCGAGCAGTTTTATGCAATCGTCAGAGCCTTTTGGGTTTGACCAAAGGGCTTATAGATGCCTTTGGAGCTTTTTCATTGACCAAACTACTTATGAGAGTGTTTGGAGCCTTTTAGGATGACCGAGCAGTTTTGAACAAACCATCAGAGCCTTTTACTATGCTCTTAATATTTAAACACCTTAATATGGATGATGTTGAGAGATCCAGGCTCTTCAAAACCTCCTAGTGATGTTAGGCGATAGGTACCTGGACCAATATTTTTAGATATGATGTAGGGTCCTAACCAATTAGCCACAAATTTGTCTCACATATATGGCGGTAAATTAGAGTTCTGTTGGTTCTCTTTCAAGACAAGATCCCCAACTTCAAACTCTCTCTAGTGGAATTTGATATTGTAAGCTCGTTTTAGTCACTCTTGATAAATGCATAGATGCTCTAGGGCATTCACACGACATTCATCAAGCAATGTCATTTGATCCAGTCGAGATTGTCGTGCGATGTCATCATCGATGAATTCTTTTAATGTGATGCACAACATTAGAATTTCCAATTCCAATTGCATAATGGTCTTAGTGCCATACACTAGTGAGAATGGCATTGCCCCAGTGGGCATCCGAATACTAGTCCTATAAGCCCATAATTCAAGAGGCAGCTGAATATGCCAGTATTTGTGGTTTTCTTGGACCATATTTTTCAATATGGCCACCACTATCTTATTTGAAGCTTCAGCCTACCCATTTTCTAAGATGCTAGGATCCTTTTCCAGGGAAGACAGGACAAAAAAGCCCAACATGTCTTTCGGGAAGCTAACAAAATTGTTGATAAGCTGGCAAATTTGGGTGTCGATAGTGACTGACTTTTCAAATGAGAACACGGTGTCCCAAGTGAAGTAGAGGAGCTTATTCAACAAGAATGCCAATAATGATAGTCAAATTTACCAATAGGGAAGGCACTGTAAGTTCGAAGGCTAGGAGTATTCCCGTCTATTTTTTGAATTGGACTCACAATAAAAATTATCTGAGCTATCAGTATTCGTGGATGCTTCTTGGAAATACCACAAAGACTAATGGGGATAGTCACATGTTAGATAACATGGCTCCTAGTCATATTAGTAATTTGAGGTTGGTTGATAATCATAGGGAAGGAAAGAAATGGCAATATAAGACTTCGAACCAAAGCCATGTGGACCACCAGATAGCCACCACCATAAATCTAGCCAACAGGTTCACTTTTCCAAGGCTGATTGGCCAAGATAGTATGTGGTACCAAAGCATGTCATATACGAAAGAAAGCAATTACCAAAGAATTATTAAGATTAACTGTCAATACAAATTTTGTGGGAGTTTTTTTAGTACTCTGCTATGTGTGTCTACAACTTTTTGTTTCTCCATTGTCTGAAGGAAGGGATCCGTGTCTGTTTTTTTTTTGTAATTATGATGCATGTGTGTTGTCTCAGGGTATACCCAAAATGTTGTCTGAGAAGTTTATTTTTGATAACAAGCTATGTGTCTTACTGGATGTAATGGCTTTGGTGGCATGTAGATTTTACATATATAGGATCCTTAGTAAGGATATGTTCATCAACAGCCCTGGGCTAATTTTTGTAAAAGGTTTTGGGTCAACCTGTAAAACCTGGTATTAATGCTATAGTATCTTATCTACAAAAAAAATATAATAGAGGAGGATAGAGACTCTACAAAAAACACTTCAAGTTTTCTATGTAAATAGAAGGGACCTAGCTTCTGATTTTGTGAATGATTTATGTGTGTGATTTATTTCTACTTTATTCATTTCTATTTTATATTAATGTCTATTATCTACTAAGTTTAAATTCTGCATCTAGATTTGAACACTAATGGTGAGGGAGTGAGTATTTGAATGTAACTCTGGAAGTTATCTTCGTAAAATCATAAGTGGATTTTTCACCTTATTTCTATTATATGCTACTATAATGCTTGATTTGAATTCCTATTGCTAGTCTATCCCCAATCCTACATCTTATAACCTATGGCTATATTTTCCATTTCTTTCCATTATTTTCATTTCTTTCCCATAAATCTAAGATTAAAAACTATGTAGGAATAGTAAGGGAGCCAACCCCCTCTGGATATTGGCCCGAAGGACATTTCTTTCCTTCATCCTTTCAATGTTAGCCATGTCTAGGGTGCACAAACACATATTTTTTATTTTAGGTAGATATTTGACCAACAGTTTTTGGCATGCCCAATGGGACACGTAAGTATCATATTGAGAAATATATGTAATATTAAGGTCTTGATGTTTGCCTTTGTATTATTAATCTAGGACATCTAGTGACTCAGATATACCTAGAAGCCTTTGAATGTGAAGTTGGTGAAAGTTGTACTTCATGATCATAAGATCGAAGGCCAAATTTCATAAAAACACATTGAGTTCTTTGAGCTTGACATCCAAAAATTAGGAGAACACCCCAGGCTAGTCACATTGACTCCTACATTACCCACGCCATCTTCACAAATAGCTGGTATTTTCCATTCCTTCAAGCCTAGCTAGTATTGCTACTAGTTTTTCTCCACCTCAAGTAAACCCTTCAGTTAATATGGCTCATAATCCACCATCATAGCCACCAAGGAAATTTCTAGCATGGAATAGCTCAAAATATTTAAATTTGTAAGTACAAAATCCAGTCCCTCGAGCAACATTGAAGTCTTTGCCTAGTTATAATGGTACATGAAATACTACTTATGAGCATATTCAATATGTGGCTTCTTTGGAAATAATCCATGATATCATAGATGAAGATATTATGGTAATATTACTTGTGTTGTCCCTCAGAGGGAAGTTGTTGTATTGGTACTGATATTTACCACCCGCTACTATCACCACATGGTACCAGTTGGCAAAATTATTGATTAAGAATTTCCATGAGAAAGCTGGTCCATTTTATTTGTTGCATCAATTTACAAACATACAAAGACATCCACAAGAGAAGATAATGGATTTCAATGTCAATTTCACTCAAAGTTGGTAGAGAGTTCCTGATGGTCTTCAGCCTACTCCTGAATAAGCCATGTTTTACTATCTCTAAGCCTTCAACTCTGACATTGGTATGGTCATTAAACAAGCCAATGTCAATACATTTCTAGATTTGTATACGTAGGCACAAAAGGTTGACGTAGATTTGATTGCCATAGGTAAGCTACCTCTGAAGGTAACAATACCCATTCTTCCTAATATTCCATAATATCTGTACTCTAGTGTATTTTCGTAACCCATACCTTATATGTATCTCATTCCTTCATGGAGCTCGAGTCTGCCTCAAATTGCATTAGTTCCAATTTCATAACTCTCTACTCCAAAAATTCCATAATTACTTGCACCAACTGTTCTATAGTTACCAGCTCCATTTTCATTCCTAGCGCTACTAGCCCTACCTATTCCATTGCCATTAATAGCTCCATCGACACCCTCAAATCCTAATCTACAAGATAAAGTATTGAAGGAGTTGCAGTCTGTCAATTCACCAGTAAGGACAATGTCAAAAAAAATAATGACCATTAAGAAGAAGCAAGTTGAAGCTGACTTTCAATCAAGGAGATTTCAGACACCACCAATTACTAGAGAACAACCAACTTCGGTTAGCAAGGATGTGGAAAGAAACACAAATGTGTTGGCAAATAAATAAGCTAGTACATCAAAGCGAACGTATTGGTGCTATACCTATAATTATTATTATGGTGAAGACATGTGCATGGTTTATTTGAACTATGTACATACATTAGAAGAAATTTCTACCAGTGGATAGATCAATATTATAATGAAAGTTGATCATAATTTTATGGTCCCTTTCTTGGAGTAAGTTTCAATCCTTACAAGGGTTGGTAAAAATTCGGTAACTATTGATCCAACAAATATGGAGCCACTAAATGTCCCCACTGAACAAAAGGGACAAGGTTAAAAGACACATCCACAAGCAAAAGCACCTAGTACAACAACTAAATAACAATATTCTTTCTTGTTGAAGGATCTATTACCCATGCAAGCTCAAGAAATATTGTAGGTAAAGGCATCAAATTCACAACCTACAACTGATCAAGTAGAAACTAAGGTGAAGGAACAAAACAAAGAGCACCTCAAGTATCTATTATTGACTAAGAATCAAAGGGTAGAAGCTATTCATTAATATCAAAACAAATATGAGTTAGCTACTGAAGTGAAAAACTACGGTACCACTGACTACAATATCATTGAAGAAATGAAGAGAATCCCTGTAAAGGTGAGTTTGTATGATGCATTGTAACTCCTTGGATAGGTTGATTTGTTGCAAGAGTCTCTCAAGTCTATGAAATATAATAATGTTATCATAGACACTAAAAAATTGTACCACTGGTAAGAATAGATATCCCCCATTCTATAATTCTCTCAGAATGGAAGGATGGATCATGCATAATTGTATGATCGATTCCAGTGCTGCAACTACTGTCATGCCAAAGGAAATATGTGAGGTCATGGGAATGGAATATATGAGGAGTAGTCTAGGTGTATTACCGTTGGATGAGACCCTAGTCAAGATAGTGGGTGTGATTAAAGATATTTCTATTATTCTGCATAGTATACCATAAATCACTGTCATTCAAGAAGTGGTGGTAGTCAATTTGGAACCATACTTTAGCATGTAACTTTTGAGAGAATTTACAACAAAGCTAGGAGGATATATTTCTTTGGATTATTAAAATTTGGAGATTCATTTTAAGGGAAAGAGAATCCAGATCTATAATGAAAAGCCTTCCAATTTTCACGTAGAAAGACTTGAGGAAGAATAAAATCCCACAGGCACAATCAATATGATGATATAAGAAGTGCAAGAAGTGGACTTGATGGAGGAAGCTCTTGGTGAGATCCATTTGGAAGCTGAATTTTTGTTTATGGATTTCAATGCAATGGTAGAGATCGATATCGGTTGTTACACCATAACCAAACCTGAATAGATTGAAGCAGGAGATTCTAGCTCCTAGGACCCTATCTCAGATTAGTTATGGAAGTTATATTTTGATGGTGCAAGATGCAAGAATAGTGTAGGAGTTGAGATTCTTCTTGTTTATCCTACATTACAAAAAATCTACTCATATTGATTAACTTGGAGCTATACAAATAATGTTGCTAGATATGAAGCATTATGCCTTGGTCTGAAGAAAGTAGAGAAGTTGGAAATCAAATAGTTGTAGATTTTTGGAGAATCTGAGCTTATTGTCAATCAGACTACAAAAAAATATGTGTCAAAGCAACACTATTTAAAGGCTTATCGTAATAAAATATGAGATTTTTTTGAGTCTTTTATAGCACTAAATATTCAAGCAATTTTACAAGAACAAAATAAGCATGCAGACATCTTGGATTCCCTTGGTGCTAATTTCTCTCCCATAGAGCAAGTGGTAAGGATACCAAAGATCATGAAGGTAATTTATAGACCTTTGGTCCTAGATAGGAATATCTATTGGTAGGTTTTTGATAGTGATTAAAAAATAGTTAATTTTTTTATTAAGAAAGTTGCTAGTGTGGAAGAAAGAATACTGGCTGAGGAGAAAATGGAAGGGATGATTCAGTTGAAGAATAACCACATTCCTAGGGGACTAATTTCACTTGAAATCCTATTTTATTAAAATAACAGAGTAGAGAAACACAAGATCAAGGTTGACATAAATGAGTATAAGTGAATGCAACTAGAATTTGATAAGGTAATCAAATCCAAAACAAACTATATGCCAGATGAGCTCAAGGATATTAAGAATATGTGTTATGAATTCCTTAACATCATTGCATGGATCCATCATGATTTGAAAGGATATGACAAGAATGTGGTCCAACACACCATTAAATTGCAAGAAGAGGTAAAACCTTTTTTATAGAATAAGAGGCTTGTTAATCCAAAGATTGAGGAACTGATGAAGGTAAAACTACTAAAAATATTAGAGGTAAAAATCATCTACCCCATTAAACACTCCACTTGGGTAGCAAATCTGGTTCCTTTTCGGAAGAAGAATGGAGATATTAGCTTGTGCATGGAATTTCACAATCTAAACCAAGCATATTTGAAATAATACTATCCTCTATCATATATTTATCATATTCTTCACATAGTCGCTAGAGCACAGAGATTTTTATTGCTTGATGGTTTCTATAGATATAACTAGATCTAGGTGAAGGATGAAGACCAGCACAAAATGACATTTACTACAAAGTGGGGCACCTTCACCTATCAAAGAATACCTTTTGATCTTTCCAATGCTGGAGCCACATTTTAGAGAGCTATGAATATCACCTTCGGTGAGTTTTTGAATCAAATTATTGTAATTTACCTTGATGATATGACTATTTTCTCACATCACAGGGATGAGCATGTCTCTCTACTTAGACAAGTGTTTGAGAAGTGTCAAGATTTTGGTATTTCCATCAACCCAAAGAAATCAATTTTTACTTTCAAAGAAGGAAAAATATTGGGACATATTATTTCACAAGAAGGGTTTGCCATTGATCCTACGAGAGCCGAAGCTATCCTAAAATTGCCACTCCCAGTAAATAAGAAGGAATTGTAGTCATTATTTGGCTAAATCAACTTCATTCAATAATTCATCATCAATTTTTCTCAGGTAGTAAATCCAATGACTAAATTCCTAAAGAAAAATGCAGAATTCAAGTGGACAAAAAAATGAGATAGGCATTTCAAGAGATTAAGGAGAAAATCACCCAAGTGCCAGTGTTGATTAATCCAAATTATTCAAAGGATTTTATCCTTTACGCAGTGGATGAGTATGAAAGTTATGTTGTTGTCCTCATGCAAAAGCAAGATAAAGGGGATAAAAAATTGATTGTTTTTATGAGCCAGGTCATTTTATCACACCAAGAAAAATATAACTTCATTGAGAAGCATGTTTTGTGGTCATGAAGTCTCTAAAGAAATTTTGGCATTTTATTTCATAGAGTGAGATAATCGTCTATGTTATTCATATAGATGTCAGGAATTTCATCCTTCAAAGAGATTTGGGTGACAAAAGAGTAGGTTGGATATCAAATATTCAGGAGTATGATGTAGAAATTTTGTCAACTAAATTAGTTCATGATTGAGCACTCTGTCAAGATTTGGATAAAAGTACAACTTTTGGATCTCTAGTACCATTACATGATGAGGTTGTCAACAAGAGCAATCTTGCCAATCAGGTTACAGGTGATCATGACTGGACAAAGAAACTTATTGAGTTCTTCACATATGGAAGATGTCCATCACATCTTGATGCCTCACAATGGTGAATATTTAGGTTATAGGCCCTTAGATATATTTTTTCGCCAAGTGGATTATTTCATAAGAACATAGATGGAGTACTCAGATGTGTGAAAGAGTCATAAAAGTAGAAGATATTGGAGGAGTTCCACTCTGGATTATTTGGTGGACATTATGAAGGAAGGCCTCTAGCCTTGAATATCATATGGGCTAGATATTTTTGGCCCACTCTCTTCATAGATACACATAAAGTAAGTCAAAACTATGATAATTTTCAGAGGTATGTTGGTAGGAGTAAGAAGGCATATCTGCCTCTACAACTGATCCAGGTAGAAGATCCATTTTAGTAGTGGGGATTAGATTTCATTGGAGTCATAAATCCTCATTTCTATGTCGAGAATAAATATATTTTGATAGCGATCATTTACTTTACTCAGTGGGAAGAGGCCATCCCAAACAAGAAAGTAGACCAGGCTACAATCATCTCCTTCCTTGAAGGATTGATTATCCATTTTGGTGGACCATATGTTATTGTGATAGATAATAGGATTCCATTTATTAGGGCAAATATTACTGAATTTGCAAGTAGGTATGGGATTTATCTGAAAACCTCCAATTATTACCCATAGGAAAACGGTCTGGTAAATTCCACGAACAAGAATTTGCTTTGGATCTTGAAGAGAATGCTTGGAAGAAACAAAAGGAGTTGGTATATGTTGTTAAATCAAGCTCTTTGGATGGATCATATATTAGTTAAGAAGTCTATTAAAACTTCTCCTTACTCCTTGGTGTATGGAAAGGAAGCAGTTTTACCCACTCACATCGAGCTCCTAGTTCTCCAGGTCTTACAATTATTCATAGATGAAGATGATGAATATGATACCATGAGTGCAAGGTTGGCCCAACTTCTACAACTAGAAGAGGAGAGATAAAAGGTATATGTGGCTTTCATTGAACATGCTAGAATGATACAAAAGTGGTTTGGCAAGAAGATGATAAAGCAAAAATTTTAGGTTGGAGATCTTGTGCTTAAATGGAATGAGAACAAAGCTAAGACTGGAAAGCACCACAATTTTGACATAATTTGGGAAGGTCCATTTCAAGTCTCAGGGGTAAATTCATTGAATGCATATCATATCCAAGACATGGATGGTTGGGACCTTTCGATTCCAGTTAATGGCCTTCACTTAAAGGCCTATTTTTAGTGACATGATCAGGGGTGCAAGTATGTAAATATGTACATATTTTATTTTTTGCAAGTATTTTTATTGTTATATATATATACTATATATATATATATATATATATATATATATATATATATATATATATATATATATATAAATGAAATAAAGGGGACGAAGTTGAATCCATCGAAAATATGCCAGGATACCCTCAAGGGAAAAATTACTTTTGCTCCAAAATGTTTCTTCTCTCTCTAAAAATCAATTTCACCCCAAAACAGTTTTTCGAGGACACATTATGGGTTTCAGGAAAAAATAATTATTTTTAAGATTTTTTGAGGGCTTCGAAGTTAAAAAATGATTTATTGTCAAAATGGAGTATGGAAGAGAAGGAGATATAAAATTTTCATGAAGTTTTTGGGGTGAAATCATTTTAAAAGAAAACGTTCGAAGGTGCAATGGGAAGGCTCTATATTTAAGAATTTTTTTATAAATGTGCTTCGCCCATAAATGGAGTGAAAGCTTCTGGCACCCCTATTTGAGGTGAATGTTATTTGTGAATGAAAATAGCGTTGTGACAGTCAAATACAATAATGATCAACAACACTTTCACCCCAAGTGAGGGGTGAAACTCTCATTTTCCTCTCACAAGGGTAAAACTACATGAAAATATTTTAAATCTTGGGGGTGTGTTCCGGTATTTTGGGAAACTACATATAAAAGGGTTTAAGTGAAATCAATATTGGATCGAATGCAAAAAAACAAAATTTCCCATTTGCAACTCCAAGAATAATTTTTTTTTTTGGAAAATGCAAAGATTGATTGATTTTTTAAATTGGCCTTTTCTAAATTTGGGGTAAAATTGAAAAACATTAATTTACTTTCAAAAGAGAGTTTCACTATGGAAGTTAATTACACAGGTGGAAGATTTTTTCATGAGCATAGGATAAAATGAGAAGTGCCCTATCAAAGCGATTTTTCCCATCAGCATGTGAAAATTTTTAAGAACGACCGATGACATTGAAAAACATGTTTTCAAAGCGCTCGATTGAAAATGATTGCATTGGATTTGATTCGGACAATGTGTTGACGTTCCCAAGGACCATGATCTCATGATTTCAAATCAAGGGCATTAATTGGATCTAATGTGGTGAATTAGTTTTTCAGAGTGGCCATTGGGGATCCAAGGTGTGCTTTTTGAGGCGTAACGTGGTGAAAGCATAGTTTTCAAAAAAAAAATTATGGTGAATGGAGGTTAATAATCGTTAAAATAATTGATAAAAGCGTTGAGTGAGTTGACCAAGGTGCACATACTTTTGAATGTAACAAAGTGATTCACCACATTTATTATGGTAGTTGGATGTGCTCCCTATAAATAGATCCCAAAGATTAAATTTTAAATTTTGCCTGTGTATTTTCAAGCTGTTAGTTGTAGAGTGTCGTAAAGAATTGTTGGGATATCCATAATGGGCAAGAGAATTGCAGAAGTAAAATATTTCATAGAGACAAAGTAGACCAAAAAGAAAATAGAGGGTGGAAAAAGGTCCAAGAAATCCTGAAGGAATGAGAACGTGGACTTGGACCCATACTATGACACCATGGCAGAAATCAGAGACTGCATCATCACTAACAAGGGTATGGTCAAACAACACCAAGATGTGGAATTCACCATCAAGTAGGGGTTGATGTTGGAGATTCTTGTAATGGTGTAATATTATGAATAGTTGTTCTGGTACCTATGTACACCTGTACATGCTTACTCAGAGCTAGTGAAGATAATGGTCAGATTTTATAACCTAACTACCAAGGTTGTTTGAAAGGCAAATGGGAAAGTTTTTTTGATCATATCTTATAATGTAGTTCGATATGTTTTTTCTTGTGGGGTGAAGCCTCCCTCTGATATGATTTTTAAAAAATTGCACCTCAATGAACAGGAGAAGTACCTATCTACTATGTTGATGCGATAATTTATGGAGATATAGTTGATCAAAGAGTTGTAGCTAGGGCACTTGCCGAATCTACCAAAGCTACTTTTAGATTTAAGAGTCTAAATATATTCTCAATGATAGAATGTATTGTTGATCTCTCTATAGATTCTATAGTTCACAAGTGGAAGGTGACACTTATGAAATGCATATCACAGATGGAGTTTTATGCTATGACAGTGATGAGGGTAGGCGTAAATCTAATTTATTTTGATTGGGAAGATTTTATATCTCGAAAGATTCATATTTAGTTGGAAATAATGAATATGGGGGAGGTGATGTCATTTAAGAACACATAATTCCTCATATGGTATTTCTTTCCATTTGCATCAACACTTTTCGTTTATAGTTGTTAAACAAGTTGATGAGGCGAATAATGTTTTACCAGTTTATATGTGAACTACCACTCTATCAAGGAGAGAGTAATTTTATAATTTTAACCACTTATTTTTGGGCCCCACAATTGAGATGATATGTGGCAAGAGTTAAAGGGTACCACGGGTAATGAGAGAAGTGGTTTTCATGGTATAAAAGGGTGATATCTTCTTGTTGACTCAAGGTGTAGTTGTGCAGATTTTTGGCTTCACGTGCAAGATGTTATTGCTATCATATTTCACCATAGAACATGTTTTTGTAATGGAGGTGGTGCACTAAAATGACTACATTAATGATTTTTATAGAGCAAGGCACAATAAAGGAAAACATGTACAATATCTTTTAGATTCGGCAATATAGAGGTGAGCCAGATTGGTCAGAATAGATTGCTTATGGAGGCTCTCCAAGATTTAGGTCTGGTGGAACTGCCTCAAATATGGAGGTGTGACCCATTGGGTAATTTTTTGGAGTTAATAAAGACCAAGCAGTTTCATTGTTGCCCATAACCTGATATTCAGAAAAATTGCAATAATATGAAGGGGCACAATTTGGAGTGACATGTTGAATCCATGATGTCACTTCCACTGTGGAATTATTTTTATGAGCAAGAGGCCAAATATAATCCCCTAGTGCACAAATATCATATTCCTCCTCTGAGACTATTTAACCAGATGAAAAATCAGCTGCCTACATGGTCTGAGGAAAAGATCATAAACTGGTGGATTATAAGAGTCCACAGGGGAAAAATTACATCGAATTATGGGTTGAAGATGGACAAATAATTCTCCAATGCATATGATAATTTGTCAACATCTATCAACCTATCGCTTTCTCCAAAGTTTTACCTCAAAGTTTTTAAAAATTTGACAATGAAGGAAGCATGGTTGAATAACATCACCCGATAGTCGAATAAGCAATACATGGGGAAGAGGAACAACCACTAGTGTTTAAAAGAATATATTAGTAGGTGAAGTGAAGTATATAAGAGATATTTCCTTTTCCAAAGGTTGTAAAGAAGCTGAGAATCAGTGTAGTTTCTTCATCTACGATTGCAGTTACTACATGTGTAGTAAATTCTCCTCCACCAGTATCAGTTGCTCATGTTAGCACTTCCTAGGAGCCATTAATTCAAGAATGGTCATTGGACTAGAAAATGGAGATCATAGATGTTGAGGTAGAGGCATATAAGTAGCAAGTGCAAGAGGAACCTATCTCACTCACATGGCATCCAAGCTCGAAGGTACGTCTCTCTCTCTCTCTTCCTCTTCTGAGTAGTTAGTGGTTGTATTTCATTCCCTTGAGTTCCTACATATGTTGCCCAATTATTTGGCATGCCTTATATTTCCATTTTACCCATTATCTCTCACTTGTAAGTCACTATTGCTCCTTCTTCTATTCCCCTCTCTTCGACCTTATTTTATTTCAATTCATTTGTGTTATGCCCGAATCCATTTTTGCATCCCTCACCTTTCATTCTTATCACTTCTTTCGAAGCCATGAGTACACAAGCTCCTCCATGAGTGAGTGTAACTACTACTGCCCCTGGCACCTCCATCCATTCCACTATTTTGGTTCCTTCTCTTATTTTCATTTCCTCTTCTTCCTTCAAGCCAGACTGTTCATAGGCTCTGTTCTCCTTCACCCTATTTTTGGAGCTGTAGGTATTTCCCATGTTTGAGTTGATTCCCAAACAACTAGTTACAATGAATATCAGTCAAGCTCACCTGAGTTTATCATATTGGTTGAAGAGTTGTAAGAGAAAAGAGGCACTCGCTCTAGCTAAGCCACTCAAGAAAGTCATCTTTGATCTAGTTGCCATGGAGGCCCATACTACCAATATGATTCCCTTGGTCCAAAAACCACAAGGAGAAATGACCTAAGTGATTACGCTTACGAAGTCATGATAGAGGACCTAATAAAAATTGATCCTACTAAGAATATGGGGAACATCCAAGTTGATATGAGCTTGGTTTACTTGCATGGTGAGCACTACAAGCAGTGATTCTATGACACTGAAGCAAATATTTTCAAGCTTGAAGAAGCTCTAGATAAGAGTAGAGCATAGTATAAAAGGAGTGCAAAGGAGGTGGAATATTGGTGACATCAAGCAAAAGCCCACTAGAAAGAAAGAAAAATAGTAGAGCAGTAGGTACAACCAGTGAAAATACAACTTGACTCCATACAGAGATAGATGGTAGAGAAGGCTACACAGGTTGTGAGATTCTCTCAAAAGACAATTAAGGAGACTCACCTTTAGTTGGCTAAAAGTTATGAGAAGATGGTGGTGAAAGCAGTCCTAGTCCTGTAGTATCTCTATGAGGCTCGAATACAGATTCAGCTGAGTGAACAGGTGATAGAAAATGTGGAAAAATTCCTAGATCCACATTTGGATTTGGTAGTAAAGATACAAGATCTTGCTCAATATAATATGCGCATTCACCCCATGAGAGATGGATTGTATCTGGTCTAATTCTCAAATTATGTTACACAATTATTTTCATAGGTTGGACCTGGTGAGAGAGGGTAGGAAGCTACTTAACATAATTGAATAGGAGCATTCTATTTCAATGGTTCATTTTTATGCTCTCACTAACATGGGATTCCCAATTTTTACAGGCAAATGGGGTGAGCCACTACCGAAGGAATAGTTAGAAGAGGCTTGGAAGAATTTTGTGTAGGACACATAAAAATTGATAGTTGGGAAGAGCCAATTATGAAAGAATATGTGTTACCACTCATGAAAAGGTTCACTCACATGGAGTCATCTTTGTTTGAATTAGCTCAGAGATCTAGGCGCATTAGCTTGGAAGATATTGAGAATCTATAATACATTTATGAATCACTTAGTGTTCCTTCCCTATTTATCATAGATGCTTGGGATGAAGAAGTTACGGTTTATGAAGTCACTTGTGAAATTATGAAGTAACAAGAGGAGCAGGCCATAGAAAAAAATATAGCAGTTGAGTAGGGGTAGGGAAAGACATCTAAATCAGATGCGCTGACTAATACATATAGTGAGGAAGACCACTAAGATCCCAATGGATAAATTCCTATGGTCACTTGCATCCATGCAAGTTGGATACCCTGAGAGCTACCAAAAATATTAGCAATTTTGCATCTTGCCACATTATAATTTTAATAAAGTTTTGTTAACAATATTATTGTAAAGTGGCAAATACATAAAATCAATGTTGTAGTGTTTTTGGCTAGTATAATGTGTTGCAGTTCATTTGTACGTGTTAACATTAAGGTAAAATACATAGAAATAATGGATGTTATAAGGTAAAATGGTTGTGATTTTAAAAAAGGGATAGTGGAAAATTGTGTGCAAATTCAGTTGAAATCGCCCGAACATATAAATGAAAATTGCACCTGAATATTAATGGTAAAATAGACACAATAACCTTTTTGCCTCAAGTGAAGGGTAAAAATCCCATTTTCCCCACTCTAGGGTGAACGTAGTTTTAAATGAGGAAAATATGTCAATTTTTGCTAATATGTCAATTTTTGCTAATATGACTTTCACCCCAAGTGAGGGGTGAAAATCCCTTTTGCCTTCCCTTGGGGTGAAACCACATCTAAAGGTGATGTTCATGGTGGGCCCGAAGTTAAGGTTTGAAGGCAACAAAATGGAGTACGTTCATCCCAAGTGAAGGTGAAAATACTGTCCACCCCACCTTGGGGTGAACATCATAAAAATGAGTGACACGTTTCCAAGTTAGTGTGTGGAGAAGTCAAGTAGGGTTTTGCCCTAAGTGAGGGGTGAAACTCCCATTCGCACCCCTCTAGAGTGAAATCCCATCATCAAGGAATTCAGAGGTGTTGTTCCATGGGTTCCATGAAGGTATATCATTCACAATTATGGAGCAATAATATTTTTTACCCTCACTTTGGGTGAACATCAAGCAAAGGTAGCAAGGTGCCAAGTTACAACATTGAAAATTCAAGGCTCTTTCACCCCAAGAGAGGGGCGAAACTACCTTTCGCCTCTCCTTGGGATGAAAGCATATGGAGAAGGAACACATTGTGGGTCCC
This sequence comes from Wollemia nobilis, assembly GCA_028583015.1. Classification (NCBI taxonomy): domain Eukaryota; kingdom Viridiplantae; phylum Streptophyta; class Pinopsida; order Araucariales; family Araucariaceae; genus Wollemia; species Wollemia nobilis. The sequence goes on from JAQPPZ010003395.1 coordinate 2,331,010, forward strand.
ACATTGGCATGTGTTGGAAAAGGAGTTTTAAAAGGATTTCACCCCAAGTGAGGGGTGAAAATCCCATTCGCCCCTCCTTAGGGTGAATGTATATTTCAAAGGAAAAAATATTTTCTAAAATATGGGTTTTGGTTATGGCAGTCAGCAACACTTTCACCCCAGGTGAAGGATGAAACTCCCATTCGCCCCTCCCTAGGGTGAAACTATATGAAGATGGTCGAAGCGTTGAAGGTGAAACAAAGGCATATAGTAGGGTGTTTCAAAAGGATTGTGTCATTATTATGGGATGAACGCAATGCAAAGAGTTTATAAAATGAGTCAAGTTGTGGGCTATGCATTGGGTGAAATAATGTAAGAATTGGAATATGTGTTTTAATGGTGAATGAAAAGAATATTTTTTCTTCTCCCTTGGGTGAAATTATATGGAATGGTGCAAAGCATGACTCAAAGATGCAGGATGAGTGAAACTATAAAGGTTGTTATTTTGTGGGTGCTCTCCCCAAATGGAAGCATGGATAAAAGAAAGCGGAGAACTTTGAACAGTGCACTTTCGCTCAGCTTTTCCTGTCACTCCATTTTGAGTGAAATTGTTTTCAAACATTCAATAAGGCTTTTCGAAAGTGCCCAATATTGAGAATGGTGAGAATTTAATGATTGTTGCAAAAGGAGCTATGTTCCCGAATTTTATGTTGAAAGGGTGCAAGATTAAATACCACATGGTGATTTTCATAAGTCCCGAAGACATTCCCAATATACTTCACCTCTTTTCAAAGAAATACTAAGGGATAGTAGACTTCCTTGATAAAGGCAAATTTCTAAGGCACAACGACTATCTTTGAAGTTTTTTATGCACCGACACCCAAATTTTATGATTTCCTCGAAATGTTTCCTTAAAAGCTAGATTATCGCCATAGAAGGAAGATTTTTGAGGAGATTCCTCTTGTTAGTTCTTGATCCAGGGACATTTTGTCTTTTGTATATTAAATGAATAGAGGTAAAAACCTCTATAAATACTAAGCATTTCAATGTAATAGAGGAGGATAGACACTGCAGAAAACACTTAAAGTTTTTTGCAAAAATAAAAGGGACCTAGCTTCTAATTTTGTGAATGATTTCTACGTACGATTTCTTTCTACTTTAATCATCTAGATTTGAACATTTCTGGTGAGGGAGTGAGTACTGGAATGTAACTCTGGAAGTTGTCTCCACAAAATCGTAAGTGGATTCTTTACCTTATTTTTGTTCTATGCTGCTATAACGCTTGATTTGAATTCTTGCTACTAGTTTGTCCTCAATCCTACATCTTCTAGCCTATGGCTATATTTCCCATTTCTTTTTGTTATTTTCATTTCTTTCCCACAACTCTAAGGTTAAAATTAGTGTAGTAATAGTAAGGGAGCCAACCCCCCTAGAGATTGGCCTGAAGGACATTTCTCTCCTTTGGCCCTTCAATGTTGGTCGTGTCTAGGGTGCACAAACGCATGTTTTATATTTTAAGCAGATACTTGACCAACACTATCATAAAGTAGGTAAGTCAAGAATATTGTCATAGTAGGATGTCATAGAATATTGTCATAAAATGTTTAGAAATATTATTGTAAAAAATATAAAATGGGAAGGATGTAATCCTCACAGGGTAGAGAAAAATTTTCATATTTTGTAAGGAGGTTGCCTCCTTGAAATGGACCACGATAGTAATATTTACTATCCCAAATTCCTACAATTATTGTTATTTATATTTCCATGTTTCAATTAATAAATTTTTTTGTTATTGGATACGATATTAGTGTTGCTTTTATCAATAATCTATGCAATCATAGTTAGAATGATATTTGACACTCAATTTCTTATCTTAGTACAACTCTAATTTAATAAATTTGAGGTGAAATATTCTCATGAGAAGAAAAAAATCATTGTAAGTGGTATCAAAGCCATTTCTAGGGCATGGTAAGCTTATTTTGTAAGCAATTTTATTTCTATTAATCCTAGGTTCATAGATTAGAAATAGTGTTTTGCCCATTTTAAAATAATATAGAGGAGTTTCCATTATTGCATAAGCTAGATTGCCCATAAAATATCTAGTGAAGGGGATATCAGGCTTCAATGCCCAATCCTTAGACAACACTCATACATGGATTTGAGCTCCCATGTAACTTGTGTATAATGTGAGATCCCTTTAAGAACCCCTAGCCAAACCTTCATATATAGGAAACTAGTCGACCATATAATATCCATAGTGCACCAAACACAACACTCGAGAAGATTACCCTCCCATATTATCATAGAGGTGAGTAGTGTACTCAAGGGTGTGTGTGGAACCCTCTATGACTAGTAGCCTATAATATATGTATGAGCATTATTGGTTGTTACTATGATATAATAGAGAGTTATGGAGAGTACACAAACCCTAACCTCGTATCCATCCATTTTATGCTTACCTTATTAGGAACATAGCTCATAGGATAGAAAAATGAAACTCATAGATTTTGGAAGTAGATACACAACTTGAAAACCTCTATTCCTTAAAAATCACCCATTGTGAGTGTCTCATCGAGTTGCTCATTTTGACATATAACACCTATACATTTTTTTGGGACCTTTACTAAAAATAGTAGTTAAGGGTGCCAAAAATTATCATTTTGGGATATAGCCCATTATGATCATCTCATTGAGCTAATCATATTAGTATATAACATCCATACACCTTTTTGGGATCCTTACTAAAAATAATAATTGCTAAAAATAATGTTTCTATTTTTAGTGTGACTATGTATCAATGGAGGTCATAATAAACAAGCTAGAGGAAAAAATATCCAAGCTAGATGCTCTCTGTTGAGTGTTAATTTTACCCAATTGTGAAATTACACTCTCCCTTAGGGTTTGGATCTCAAAACCCTCTCTTGCAAAGAAGTTAAACAAACAACTTCTCCAAGGTCTCCGCTATATTAGCATTTGCATATGTGTATTAGTACTCTCAATAAAAATATATCAATTTAATGCTAGGAACACCTTAGTGATTGCAAGTAACTGTAAACAAGGGGCATGTGTTGGTTTATTTTACCATGATTGTTCATGAAACCAAAATGAAGGTAAATGTGAATTGGCCCTCATATGACCATGATGTAGTGCATTAATTCATTTTATCTTGAAAATTTTAAGGTAGATTTTATCTTCCCTTATTAAGTAGATTTTAATCAAATTTTACCTTGCATTAAATCCTACTTTTAAACATGAAAATGAAGATTAAATCTATCTATGAATGTAAATATGAAATGATGAACAGACTCCTTGAATGTAGCTTCTTATCACGAAGATAACAATAGCCTTTGATGTGAATAATAAATTATTCCTCTTTGGTGAAATTAATTTTCACAAAGAAATAATAATTTATTGTTTGAAAATTGTGACCTCAAAATATCATCATAAATTATTCCTCTTTCATAAAATCAAAATTTTCATAAAGATACATTACCCCTCTTCAATGAAATTAGAATTTTCATGAAGAGAAGTGCATTTATTGCTCCGGAAATGATCACTTGTGAAACGCCATAAAATTGACCCCCTTCAATGAAATTGATATTTTCATGAAGGTAAGATCATCTTATACTTGCAAATAACGTATGAAGCTGAAAAAATCTGATTTGGCTTCAAAATAAAAAAAAATATGAATTTTCGAAACTATAAAAATCTGCATCAAACAGTCATTTTCAAAAATTAATATAAAATCGACATGAAATGAGTCCGAATCTGTTGCGTATGATAGATTTTACATCATTCTTCACAGCCATATAATTATTTTTATCATTTTATTTTTTTACGATTTTTAGTTTAATGAGTGAATTTAAAAAAAAATGCAAAATAAAAATTTCGAAAACAGAAAATAAAATCTAAAAATAAATTTAAATGCTGAAAACAGACATATGCAAAGCATTTCCAGTTTGATGGCATCCCGTCCACCGAAACTTGAGAAACTTTTACCTGCAACCTATTATATTCTAACCTGCATTCACACAATCAAAATAAAATTCACACAATCGAAATAAAACAAAACAGGTGCTAGCTCCTGAGGTACAAACATAAATTTCAGATCCCAAATATTCGCTTAATACAACCCAAAAAAATAATATTAACATTATCTATAAATTCGAAATCTAAAACAGAAAAATAAAACAAAATCCAAATTTCTAAAAGACTTTTGCATTAGAAATATTCCCTGTTACAAAAGGTCCAGCCCCTTTGTTTCTCTTTCCAATGGCATATTTGAAATCTCCCTCAAACTCTTCGTTTCCTGTTCTGGTTCATTTCCCCTTTCTGTTTTCGAAACAACCTTCCATTTCCTCTTCCACCGGTTTGATTTCTGACGTTTGGTTTTTCTCGCTGGTTCATTTCATTTTCCTATCATTTGCTCTGTTTCAACTTTCTTTGATTTCTTCTTCCTGCGTTTTATTTTCTCCCATGATTTCTTCTTTCTGCGTTTTATTTTCTCCCATGGTTATATGTAACGTAAACGTGTACTGTACACAAATGGGTGATTTGATTTTTTGATATATGGTGAATTAACCCAATAAATAAAACATGGGCACATATTGCCCACCAAGCCTTTATAATAATTTTACAATACGCATCTTTAATTATGCTTTTATTATGGAAGCCTTGTAATGATTATATTTTATTCCCCCTGAAGGTTAAAATCACACCAGCGGTCGATGTTTACGAATGTCTTCATTCACGCCACTGCACGCTACCGTTACATCTGCTATCTAGACTGCCACAATTTTTCACCTGCAACGCTGTTCCAGATACAACCAATTATTCCACACTGCTGCCGAAACCGAGCGGTTATGCCTCACCGAAGATGCATGCCCACATGGCATCGCCTGATATGCCGGTATGATGCTCCGTTGTACCCCTGTGTCGTGTCTATTTGGCTGTCCGCTGTCAAACTTCTGACTGCTAAAATACTGAGCAGTGAGTCATTCCTTCGCTGTTAGCAAACACACTTCAGGGTCGATGATGCCACTGTGATGAAATTGAAACACAAAAATCCCTGGCTGCTGTGTGTTTCTGCACTGTATGTCACCAGGAATTTCTGAAACGCCATCAAAATTGACCTCCGCCGGGAATCTCTCCACTCTTATTTTCTTGCTCTAAATGCATGTTTTGGCTCTCCGTCTATCACCACATATCAGGAGCAAACATCGAAAGGACAACCAACTTTAATTTTTTATTTTTTGAAACCTCCCTCGCTTTGCTCCAGTAATCACTTCGTCTGTGGGTCCACATCGCTTTGATTGTTTCAGACCAGTCACATTCTTCTTCCACTGCACTGAGTAGAACACCTTCCATCCGCATATCACACCTCGGGGTCATCACTGTGTTTTAAACTATGCATTGCCGTGGGATCTTTCTCAAAATGTCCAAGATATGTCGACCATTTACTACTTTATTGCTTCATCATCACATTCGGGAATCGCCGCTCGAGTGTGTCCATGTTCGTATTTTGATTGTTTATCTATGTTAATAAATGCCCTGACTTCATCATTCATTTGGTGTAGGCTACTGGTAAATGTCGCACTCTGAACTAACGGTTCTGCATCCCCCATTTCTGACTTCCACTTCCAATGTTCAGCATCAACTGCTACATTTCAATTCCCTCGGCCATCCCCCATATCTGTGAGGTGTTTACTGCCTGGTATGAATCCGCTGCTGTCGCATCATTGCTTGGTGGAACATGGTATCTTTCCAAACTTTCCATAAAACCGTATTGTCCCGGGAGCTACGTGCGAGTTTACATCCTTCTGGTAGTAGCCGAGCCTTGTCATTCGAATTCGATGTTGTACACTAACTGTTGCTGTGTTGCCGCCAATTATTGTCTCCAATGTGTTGTGAATAATAAATTTTCTTCCCTGTGATGATTTCCTGCAGTTGGAATGATTCTCATCCTACCATCTCCATCCAATCTGTCAACTCCCAAAATATGTCTCAAGACCGCTCTTGTCGACATCACAAATTTTATTATCGAAAATAGTCTTTACTTTATTCTGTGCTGGGCTATCCATCAGTGGTATCCGATGGGGTCACTGCTGGGTCATTACCCATGTTGACCCGGTGAATCTGTGCTGCCGTGTCCGATAAACATGCTGGCGTAAATCTTCGTTACCATCTTCCTATCTGCCATGCAGGGTTTGTGTTATGATATGCATGTTTGCTGGAGGAAGATGTCTTCGTATTCTATCAAACCAACAAATCCATGCCATCCACATTGGTCGAGGTCATTGAACCTGGTTTTTTTAATTGAGTAAATACTTCTTATACATATAATAAGGGTTAAATCCAGGTCACATTAATGGCATCCTTACTTCAATAACATCATCGATAATGTAAGTAATATTCTTACAGCCGGAATCACACCATCATCCACTGTTTTGGAAGCTCGTGGCTTGCGTTCTTTCGTCAGGCTTAGTCTTCGCATTTCTCCCAACGAACGCTTCCATAGCCGCGTCCTGCCGCTGTCATCTAATGGTGCTCCACGTCTTTATAGCCTGCAAACATTCAAAAATATTTTAGTCATGATATTACCAATATCTTAATCAAAACTAGCACCACACAATAGTGCCGAACATAGATCAAAATGCCCAACCTTCATAACATAGTAAAAGCATATTAGGTAGCGTCACTTTATTTGTTACCTTGTATTATTTTTATTTTTATTTTTAATTATTTTATAACATCACTTACATATATAACAATATATGTAGATATTACTTTATCTTAAAAAAACAAATTATTTTTATTTTTATTTTTAATATATATTATGATGAATGAAATATATCATAATATAATTTTATATTTTTATTATTATTATTTTTATAAAGTTATATATGTAAACTATATATGTATGATTTTATGTTTTATTATATTTTTATTATTTTATTATTTTTTTAAAAAGCCTTAAGTTATTTACTTTAAAAGACCTTCAAATTAATTAAGACATCACACCGAACTATTAAATAAGAGTAAATTAAGAAATCACACCAAACAAAAAACAAAAAATCAATACCTAAAATTGTCCTACAACCTCATGAGGAGGTTGTTGTGAAAGATTATCTCTTTGAAGCCTCCTAGGATAATCGAAAATCAAAATGAAACAAATACAAAGGAAACTAAAGGAAATCAATAAAAACACAAGTTTGAAAACTTAAGGAGACCCATCCCGCAATTATCATCACAACACGAAGATTTGAGGAACTCAATACATGCTAAGGTTCGCATGCAAAGGACCTCAATCAGGAATCCCATACGATACTTGCGGAGGACACCTACAGTCAGTCAATCAAACCAAAATCTCCTTTCAACCTTAAAGCAAAAGGTGGGTCCCCAAGTTTTGGGGTTAGTTGTGGAGCAGCCAAAACACTCTCATAGAACCCAAGGGTCAAATGTCTTCTCTTGTCACCATGATAGTAGACTTAAAGCATAAGCAAGCTCATACGAGTCAGGACATTGAGGTGCTCAAAATTAAAAACCCAAATTTTGATGGGTATGCTAAGAATAGCCCAAATGCTTAAAGGGGAAAAACTATTGCTCAACCAAAATTTTCTAGGATCTTTAATGAGGAGAACACTCAATGATATGGGAAAAATAAAAGCATGACTCCACAAATCCCTAAAATATATTCTCCAAGGTTTAATGGAACAAAGCCATAGAGTTGGTTGATTAAGGTTGAGCAATGGTATGAGCTTCATTAAACCCCCTTTGATCAAAGGATATTTATAGCTACATTTCATTTTGATTTGGAAGCACTACATTGGTACCAGTGGTTGAGAAAACAAGTTCCCAATATTGGGTGGACACAATTCAAGAGAGAACTCCTTAGCTAGTTTAGACACAAAAAATTGACCCACTTGAGTGAGTCATTTTCTCTAGGTCCTTAGTGAGACCATCCAACTTACCTAATGTTAGAGTTACTATGTTAGTAACTATGATTATTACCTCATTTAGGTAATTTATAAGTTTCACCTAGGTAGATATAATTTACCTCATGGTAAAAAGTATCTTGTTACTTTTTACCACCAGTAAATTTTTTTTCTAGTTACCTAGTTAGTCACAGTAGTCATTTTGACTACGTTGGTTAGTAGGTTAGTTGTTAGCTAGCTTTCGGGTGAGAGATCCTATAACGCGTCTATTAGCGTTAGTTTAGGATAAATTATTGCATATTATTTTCTAAGGCTATTCATAGCCTAATGTTCTCCTATTTAAACACCCTTCAAATTCAATAATATTTTATGGCTTGTGATTTAATTTCATTTTGCACTTACCTTTACCATCATTGGCATCAGAGCCACGGGAGGAAGGCACAAGCTGGGAAAGGCAAGAAATCATTCCAAGTGGGCAAGGCGGAGGCAATCTCATTCCAGGGCAATGCAAGACTTCGTTTCACGTGCGCTTCAAGGGTTTGAATTAATTTGGGTTTGAATTAATTTTTTTTTCTAACCCCTCTAAGGTTTTGAATTATTTTTTGGCCCTTCCACTGGCGACCAGAGAAGAGTCTCCGACGCCCTTTGATCGTCGATCGAAGAGGAGTCTTCGATGACTGTAGCGACCCCTAATGTTGGTCACCCTGGCGATCAAAATTGTAGCACCCTAAAATTGGCCCAGTTAAACCATCAGTAAAAAGGTAAAAATTTGAATTTTAACCTCGAAACCGCCCGTTAACTGGTCACCTCATTTTTGTGCCATTTTTAGAAGTTGTTTTGATCATTGGATGATATCTTTGTCGATCTAATGATATCGTCACAAATCGAAAGAATTCATCTGGAACAAAACGTCCAAACGATTTCATCTCAAAACCAAATTTTCATAATTAGCTTCTATTTCAATGACCTCTCCAACTTGGGTAGAAGCGTGTCTACGTGGTTGGAGATTCCCACGTTGAGGATCTCCCAGATTGGGATGATCCCCAACCTCCTAAACTCCCCTAATCCTATATAAACTAGGATTTTTCTAGTTTATCCCCCTGATCCCCTGATTTCTTGATTCCCTGACTGCCTTCTTCCCCTGCCTGCTCTCCCTGACTCCCTACAGGATTTTATATATGTATTTTCAAGTTTTTGTTGCAGGATTTCACTGTGTTTCAGTCGGAGATAGCTCGGATCGTCACAGGCGATTCAACCATAATTTCGGATGATCCTGTCAAGATCGGCGACGATCTCATACGATTGCAAATGATCTTGACTGCAATTCAGCTTGGGGGTAATTAGAGTCCCGAGTTTGCATTTTCTACCTCGTTTCTTTATTTATTGGTGCATTAGATTAATTTACTTCTATTTTGCATCTTGGATTTCACCTCATTTAGCATAATTGCATGATAAGATTCAAAATAAGTTACCAAAACATTGCATCTCATTTAATTTAATATCTGGATTTATTATTCAAACATCTATACTCTTATTTCTATCATTTTGCATCATTCTTGCAATTGTATTTTTGGTTTTTGGTGTCTATTTTGTTGATTGTAGGTTTTTGATGAATTCGTCTGACGAATTCGTTAGGTTTCTGATGATCCTGGGCGATCTCAGATGATCACCTATGATTTGGGATTATTCTGTATAATTACAAACAATCCTGTCATATCCGGGATGATCTGGACTCCTACAAATTTTAGAATATTCATCAGACATCAGAAATCCAGTGTACTCTTCTCCATTTAACATATTCTCTGTATTTAAATGCATTAGGATTCATTTATGTCTGTTGTCTTCATATAAATCAAAATTTTCATATAGAATAGCTTAGCTTCATTTTGGCCAACCTAGGAATCTGAATGATTGAACATAAAATGAACAAATCAAACCCATTCTCAACCTAGGTGTGGAAACTGCCACTCAAAGTTTCTTGGTGAACCCCACCATCCGTCAAAAATTCACCTTTATACCCCTCCCTCGAGAGGCGTGACCTTCAAAGGGCCTCTCTATCCGAGGTATTGTTCCATCCTTTTTGCATCCCCCTTCCGGGCACGGATCCTTTAGCCTAAAGGTAAGGGTGCAAAAAATTTGGGCGATACGAGAAACAAACCCACAACCTGACCAGCGACCAAAAATGAGTTTCGATGCCCGAATTCAGGCGACCTAGTGACCGAGATCGGAGAGGGCAGGAGTGCCCTCTGATCTCCTGCGATCAGCCTGCTAAGGAGGGTAGGTGCGCACTCCCATAGGATTGGCAGCAATGATCAGTCAACTCCCACCCACCTTTCATCCGACGACCAGAACAGAGTTTTGGTGCCCGATATAAGGTGACCCAATGATTAGGATCTAAGAGGGCAGGAGGCCCTTTGATCTCTGATGATTATTTGACAAGAAAAATGGCAAGAGCGCCCTGACTTTGGATAAGAAGAGCTGACATAAACCCTAAAAGACCTAAACCTGGCACCTACCTGGCAGAGTTTGACACGTAGCAAGACCCTATTGACTAGACGAGACCTAGATCAGTTTGGACACATGGCGGACAACCAAAAGACATGACACGACACATGGCAATCGACTGGGTGATGATTGGGATGACTGGGTAGACCTAGATCTGACTTGGGTGACATGGCGTGTATGAGGCAAAACTGACGTGGCAGTTACTAGGCGGGTTTGTTGATGTGGTGGAGTGATGTGGCAAAGGGTGTTGTGCTAACGGGCGTAACAAAACCTATTTTTTTTATGACACATGGCAACGATCAGTGAACATTCATGCAAGCATAGATTACCCATAGGCAATCAAATGGATAAGGGGGTGTTGGTGTTTTTAAACACCAACAACACGTCCGCCTTATCAATGTGGGACTAAAAGTCCCACATAATTTTTTTTTCCTTCACGAGGCTCCACGAAGGAACAAAATGAGGCCCGTCGACCTTCATTCACAAGGTCAAGCCTAGCCCGACCGGCAAAGGGGGCCGGGCTAAGGCCTTGGGCGGGGAGTCCCGAGATCGACTCCCACCAGGAGTCAAAACAATGTTTTCTTTTACCGCGCGCTATGGAGGTTGATTAAAACCAAAGGTAATTCATTTTATTTGTTTTTTATTTATTTATTTTTTATAGTTTTTTTTTAATAATTTAATTATTTTTTTTAGTTTAAAAATCATTTTTTTCTTATATTAAGTGATTTTTTACTAAGAGAATTTTTTTATTATTAATTAAATTTTGTTTAAAATAATTAAATTAAAGCAATAAAGATTGAAAAAGGGTTATTTTTTTTGCAACACAACAAAAATTATTGCTTTTGTTTTCTCCTTAAAAAGGGGATATAAGACATTTACTAGCACACAATTTTGTTGCAACATTAGAGAGCCTAAAAACATCTTCTCAACACCTTGTTAAAATTGCAAAATTCAAAGGAGGACAACATCAAGAAAGTTGATTCTATATTGCAAAATTGGAAAACAAGGAGGACCAAAATTTGCAAAACCATCAAAATTGGAAAACTTTAAAAGCCAATTTTTTTTTTTTGCAACTACAACAATTCCATTTCTTTTGTTTTCTCCACATTTGGGGATAAAGAGACAAAGAAACATCAAATTTTGTTGCAAAACATCAAACTTGGCATTGTGCATTTGTTTTCTCCAAAGGGGGGATATAAGACATAAAATTGCACATTTTTTTTGCAAACTTGAGAAGAACTTGAAGCCTTGGGTCCATCAAAACTAAGTCGTGTGTCAACTAGTTCAAGAAGCCTTTCAAAAGCGGGTCATGTGTCGACTTGTCTTGAAAGGAGTGCTATTTGTTAAATTTGCAAAACAAAGGGGGGAAGACAAGAAATTGTATTTCTTTTGCAAATTTGTAACACAAAAGTGAGGAGCACTTAAAACAAATCAAACTTGTTTATTTTGCAAAATTAGAAAAGATAGGCAATTGTTTATTGTCACATTATTTGCAAAATTGTAAGACAAGGAGGAGACAAAAACATATCAATTTTTGCACAACACACATTCAAATTTTGTTGCAAAAATTAAAAGGTGCATTTTCGATTTTACTCAACACCTTCATTGGCAAATTAGGTGCATTTTCGGTTGCATCCGACACCTAGGTGATAAGAATTTTTAGGGTATTCTTGTTTGATTATTGCATTATTTCTTTTTGCAATTATAAGTCATAGAATCAAGAACACTCCATACCCCAAAATTTCACAAATTTGTGTAAAATCCTTGCACAGATTTAATGCCACTTTCACTTGATATTCTCTCCTAAAAACCAAAACCCCTAATTCACTCTTATTTGTTTGGCTTAATTTCCTCAAACTGATTATCCCTCTTCAAGAGGATTTTTAGGCAGGTGCCATTAAATATCTTTTTGAGTGAATTATCTTTCACCTCTTATTTGTTTGGCTTAATTTCCTCCAATTGATTATCTCTCTTCAAGAGAATTTTTAGGTAGGTGCCATTAAATATCACTTAAGAGTGAAAGAAAGATCATATTAGTACAATTTGTAGGACCTTCATCATGGAAACTATCAATAAATACTTAAGTGATACACAATTGCTAAAGGGTCCTAACTATTCAACATGGAAAACTAAGATGAAAGCCATCTTTATTGTAGAGGACATGTGGGACTTAGTTGATGGCACTGAATCAAGACCTGCAACAATAGGAGTAGATCAAAAAGCATGGGACAAAAAGAACAATAATCTTATCATTTTAATACTCCTAGAAACTACTTATGAGATTCAACCTCACATAAGTGAAGCTAAAACTGGTAAAGCTGCATGGGATGCACTTAGTACCATTTTTGAAGGCAAGAATCAATCAACTGTTCTAAACCTTCAAACACAACTTCATACACTCCATATGAAGTCAGGTGAATCGGTAGAACTATTCCTCTGTAGAGTGGCAGATCTAAAGTCTAAGCTTAATGCTTTTTTCTTAAAGAAAAAACCCCTTGGGGGCCCCCCCCCGCCACCAACAAACCAAGAGAGGGGGCCCCCCCCCCACACCACCCCCCCGCCCCCGCCCCCCCCCCCCCCCCCCCACCTCAATATTGATATCGGATCCCCATTCTCCTTCTTGGGGGGAGGGGAGTTTACCCCCGCGCCCCCCCCCGCCGCCCCCCCCCCCCCCCCCCCCCCCCCCACCACCCCCTTAATGCTTTAGGTGCCAAAGTAGAAGACACCATTTTGACTTTAGTAATTTTGAGAGCTCTTCCCAAATCCTACAAAATGTTGATTACATCTCGTAATGTTTCATAAAGATTTGTCACCTTTGTGGAGTTAGTCAATTTGCTTCAAACTGAGGAAGGAAACCAACTCTAAAATGATGAAGTGTCAAACAATGCACTTTATTCAAACTATAAAGGTAATAAAGAAAAATGACACTTTAAAAGGAGGATCATCCTCAAAATATAAGGGAAAGTAATCTCAAAAGAGGTTTTGCTCGTATTGTAAAAAGGACAACCATGACACCAATCGGTGTTGGTTCAAAAACAAGCAAAACAAGAAAGACAAAGGCACATCACATAAGAAAAACAAAGGTAATATTTCTAGTGAAGTGTCTATTTTTGATTCTGATTCTGGTTCAGAAAAAGCACATAGAGTGCTCATTGCTAAGACAATATTGTAGAGGGAAAACACGTTTGTCACCTTGAGCAAACACCATTTCCTCTCTTTTTTTTTTTTTTAGGCTTCATAAATAGCATAAGTTTTTGTTTGAAATACTTGTAATAAAGGGGTGTTTGTAACTCTTTTAGGCTTCATAAATAGAAAATTCTCATTGTTTGAAGTTCTTGTAACAAAAGGAGGGAATTTTCTGGTGTAAAAATTGCCTAGGAGGCAATCTTTGTAAAAATCCTTCACAAAACTCTTGAGTTGCACATTTTTTGCAATTAAGGGGGATATACATTTCTTTTCTTCACAATTTTTGTAAAAAGAGAGGAAGACTTATAAGGGTGCATTTTCGATAGCGACCGACACCTTAGTCATACTTCTTTCAAAAATTAATTACATGTTTTGCAACGAGAAGGGGGAACTTATAAGGGTGCATTTTTGGCAACGACCAACACCTTAGCTACCTTATCTTTTGCAAACTCATATTGTAAATGAATGAACCTCGTATGAAGTGATCTACTCTACTACACCTAGCGATTATAGCGGCTGGTTACCCATGCAATTTGGTTGGATGATGTGATTACTATAAGGACATTCGTTGGTGTGAAGACAAAGTGAGGAATGATCCATTTTTTGCTTAGGAGCAGCCAGAGCACTATGACAGAGCAAGAACCAGTAGATCGACATCTTTTTCACTGTATTGGGGAAGTTATATACATTACCCAAATAATGTAATAAGGGGGGATGTTAGAGTTACTATGTTAGTAACTATGATTATTACCTCATTTAGGTAATTTGTAAGTTTCACCTAGGTAGATATAATTTACCTCATGGTAAAAAGTATCTTGTTACTTTTTACCACTAGTAAATTTCTTTTACTAGTTACCTAGTTAGTCACAGTAGTCATTTTGACTACGTTGGTTAGTAGGTTAGTTGTTAGCTAGCTTTAGGGTGAGAGATCCTATAACGCGTCTGTTAGCATTAGTTTAGGATAAATTATTGCATATTATTTTCTAAGGCTATTCATAGCCTAATGTTCTCCTATTTAAACACCCTTCAAATTCAATAATATTTTACGGCTTGTGATTTAATTTCATTCTGCACTTACCTTTACCATCACCTAAAGTAATTTTGGGCCTCTCTCCTCCTTTTCCCTCTTTTTTCCTAGTTTTGATGAAATCGTAGTCGGGGTATGATTTTTCCTAGCTAGTGTTTTCTCTTAGAAAACCCTAATTTTTCAAATCGATCTCTTAAAAATCGGTTTTACCTTGGTTTTATCACCCATCCTTATTTCAAATCCCTTAGAAATAAAGGGTCTTGAAGACTTTTTTTCACCTAGAGAAATCCTAAGAACCCAAATCCAAGAAGAAGAAGAAACAAGCTAATAAGAACAAGTTTTGATACAAACAAGAAGTGCCTAATCACTAATGTACCAAGTGATTTGTGGAAAATTTTGAATATTTATGGAGTTGTCTTCTATTGCATTGATTGTGTGTTAATTCCCTTGGTGGATAAGTTTTGGAGCCCTAAGAAGGAGTCTACTATCTTGGAGGTCCTCATCCTTTTGTTTGATTTTTTGCTACCACCAGGTTGTTTTCACTCATTTGCATCAATTCACTATTAATTTCCTATCCATTTTATTTTTCTTTGTATTTTACCTTTTCTTTTTATTGCAAAATCGTGCCCATAATTATAGAGTATGATTTTTTTAGAAGCAAAATCATGGTTGCCCTATGTAGGGCATGATTTTACCTACATTAAGCTTGGGAGTAGAAGTTCACCCCTAAAACCAAGATATGCATTTCATGTTATATTTAAAGTATAATATCACAATTTGCACTATGTTCATCATATTGTTCTCCTACATTATATTATGTTGGTTAATATTCCAAAAAGGTCAAATTTCACTTTTACATTATAAAGGTTAGCTAAAAATACCTAGGGGCTTGACTACTATGACTCCAAGTACAATCATATAGTGGTCTAACTAGGCCCCCTAACATTGATCATATATTTTGAGGGTTTTGTGAAGATATTTTATTGGATAGAAGTTGTGGAACATTGATGGACACAACATAAAGCTTGGAATAACCACCAAATAATATAAGTATTCTAGTAGATATTTAGGCTATATATTGATTGCTTTTTATCCATTCCTATTCAAAATATAGATCACAAGTAAATAGAAGTAACTAATCAAGTTTCTAGGCATTAATCAAGTTTCTAGGCATTTGAAATAATAAATGCATATAGTGTGCATTTAGGGTTTTAACATTTTTTATCAATTTCTCTTAAACCCTTGCTTAATGGCTTTTGCTTTGCAATTCTATGTTAGTGATCATTTAATCAAAGAATCATTCTAGGGTTAGCTCTTATCTTCTTGCATTTTGTATATTGCATTGTTCTTTCCTTTTTTCCTAGTGGATTTTTATAAAGGACAAACATAGGTGCATGCTTAATTGATACATTCAAACACATCCCACCCCAAACTTGGAGTGAGTCCTAAAATTGTTTCTAGTGAACCCTTCCCTTGGTTTTCCACCGAGTGTAGAGTTATAACATATCCCTACAGTCACCTCAACTCCCAACGAATCTAGTCGAGAATCATAAGCGATAGGGTATTTTTTTCCCTCTACATCTTTGGTGAACCCAATGTGAAAGACACATCTTTGTGGTAAAGATATGAAGCGTCTTCCTTTGTATTTTCTTAAAAAAATTTAAACAAGACCACTAATTTTTTTACTTATAATTATAGGAACACTAATAAATATCTTAAAAATCTTCTTGTCTATCTTTCGTTATTTTTCTATTCTATCCTATCACTTATTCTAATGGCTTCATTCCTTATAAATTAGTGAAGGTAGCTAAAGTTTGATCACATCCCCCAAAATATGATCATATTGATAAAGAGAACCCTAACCTTGATGCAGAAGAGTAAGAAAATGTTGAAACTAAAACAAACTATGATCCCCTTGAAGGGTCTGATGGTAGCTACTTATTTAAATTATTTAAGCATATTTGGGGTTTCATGAATTGTTATAGGGTGGACTTATTTAAGGCTATGGAATGGGAAGATCAACATGAAACAAGTGAGACTCCTCCTCCTCCAGTAGTCTCTCCTATATGTGTTCATGCTAACACTTTATTTGAATATTTGAATCATGGTAATCTTATCCATTAACCAACTTATGTCACTATTGTAACCACCAATGTTGAAAGGAGTTCATAAGTTCTTCCAACCAATACTGCCACTCAAGATTACTTTCAATTTCCTCCTCAATATGTTATACTCAACATTCTTTCTTATGTTCCACCAACTATTAGTTATCCTATCCAACAAGATACCACATATCACAATAGTATAAATATATCCAACATGGGCCAAGTATCCTTTTAACAACCTACCTATACCCCTCCCTTAGAGAATCTAGGGGTATTGCACAAAAATAATTTTCAGGTGCAAAGTTTAACTAATATGGTGAAACAATTGGTTTTAAGAGTGGATATGATTCAACCTCCTAGTTTCATATATAGTGTGCAATCAACTCTTACACCCTATCATTACCACTAGATCATATCTAGTTTTATCTATATATAAGGAAACAAAATATCCAATTGAGCATTTAATAATGTTTAGAAAAACTTGCCATGATATCATATATGATGACATGTTGTTTCTAAATACATTTCCTAAGAGCCTTGATGGCATGGCATTAGAGTGGTATTATCAGTTTCCCAACTATTCTTTAAGAAATTTTGAAGAAACAACTAAATTATTTGTGCAACAATTTGGTGCTTATGTTGAAAATAATGTAGCGATGAAAGATGTTTACATGTTAAAACAAGGTAAAGAAGAAATTTTTGCACAATTTTTGTCTCATTGGAGGATTCTAGTTGGATGCTTAAGATACACCTTACCTCCTCGAGACATGCTAGAAATATTTATTGGAAAATTGCAAGAGCCAATGTCTTATGCATTGGAAACTATAATTGTCAGCAAGAAAAGTAGAGCAAGCTCTTATTAGAAGAGGACAACTTAAAGTGAAAGAATATAAGGCCACTAAAAATTAGTATAATAACAAGCATATGGTAGGTAATGGAGTTACGGATAGTAGGCCTGTTAATAGTATTGTTAACAACCTACAAAAAATAGTTCTTAGACAACCTCCACAAAGGAATCTCACAAGGATTAATGTGCCTATGATAGTGGTTCTAAAGCAACTTTTGGAAGCTAATATGATTGAGCTACCTCCCATAAGGAAAATTGATATCACAACTAATTGGTATAAGGTTGGTCAGTTTGTGAGTATCATAGAGTGGAGGGGCACTGGATGAATTCTTATAAGAGGTTAAAACATGTGGTTCATGGACCTGATTAATACGGGATGCCTTATTATGTAAGGTTCTCACCCACCAAAAAATCAACCTCCTACTAAAAAAGCACCCTAATCAATACATGGAGTTCTTCCAATATCCCCTCCCTAAGCATGGGTAGTAGGCTACTAATCAAGTGTCATATCAGAATGTATCACATCCCTATGATAATTTGGTTGGTATGATAGCAATAACTACAAGTCAACAAGCACAAAATCAACTAGCTCAACATTCTCACAAAGAGGTAAGCTCTTCATCCAATCCACCTTCAAATACTATTCTAGTTTTGAAGAATGCTTAGATAAGGAGTATGAAAATGAGAACCTTACCTTTAGTGTTGCAACCTCAACCTAAAGTCTTCTCTAACCTTCAATAGTAGTTAGCCAGTACTCCAGCAAAGATCTCTATCTTAGAACTCTTACAAACTTCTCCTACTCATATGAAATCTTTGTTGGAACTTCTAAGACAACTACTTATCCTGACAGACAACTCTCGTAGTGTTGTATCTAATATTATAGGTTCTCTTGAGATACATCACATCACATTTTTGGATGATGATAGGCCTTCCTCGAACTTGCAAGGGGATTCTTCCCTTTACATCACAATATTTATTAGGAGAATTTTGTCAAGATAATATTGATTGATAGTGGTTCTTCCCTTAATTTATGCACTTATCAATTTTTCAAAATATTTGGATTAAAATATGAAGACCTAATTAAATATAATATTATCATCAAGTATTTCAATAATGAGTCCCAAGAGGCCTATGGTATTGTGTCTATTTTCCTTAGGGTTGGACCTTAGATCTTAGATACCTTATTCTATTCGGTGTCTTGCCCTACATATTTTAATATACTTCTTCAACATCCTTGGATCCATGCAATGAAGGTTATCCCTTATACCTTTCATAAGTGTTTGAAGTTTGAATTTAAGGATCAGATTGTTACCATTTTTGGTAACCCTTGTCCATTCAAATATTATTCGATGGTTAAGAAAACTCAGTCCAGTACCAACATTTTTCCTTCAGTTTCATAATTTGCTCCTCCAAGTTCCTCATCTCAAACATATGAGCAACTCAAAAGTCTAAAAGTGAGTGAGGAACCTTGAATAAAAGTTTCATCATGGGATCAAGTTAATAATTTTATTCAAGAACCTCTTTTGGATCTAGCCAAGCTACCACCTTTACCAAGGACTATGGGTTTACCTCATAATAAATATGAAGTTGTACACATTGGCATGTGTAAATTTATATTTATAGGAACAACCTTTAAAGAAAATATTTGTGGTAGCAACCCTTCTCCTATAGAGCATTATTTTGCTCATTATTACTTATTCAATGATTACCCACTCCCAAAATAGATCTTATCTAGCATGGAATATGGTGGTAAAGGTTTAGGACCCCAAAAGAAAGGCATTCAAGAGCCTTTGGGTGTTGAAGTTTGTCCTAGAATGTGTGGCATAGGATAAATCCCTAATAAAATTTAAAATTTACCATTCAATAATGATGATCACATTAAAACTTATGCTAAATATTTAGATCATCAAATATTGGAGTGGAGTGATGAGGACGAGGGACCCCCTTATCCCTCTAACATTTTGTTTTATAATATGACAAATATTATGCATTCTGATGTTAAATATTCTACTTATCAAAGAGACCTTGCTTTGCTCTCTTACAGAGATCTTACAAAATTAAGGATAGCCCCTCCTTTTGTTAAGAAATATGGTTCAATTCAGGTTTATGAATATTTTCATGCAAAGGTTTCCAGAAAAAAACTATGAAGGAAATTCCTTATGATTTTGATCATCAAGATGATCCCTATTCTAGATTTTTATTTTATGGAGCATTCCCTTGTACGCCCATTCATTTTTTCAAGATAGGAGGCACAATTAAAGTATGTGCTGACTATCGTTCTACTCACTTGTATTAACAATATAAAAATAAAAATAACAAATCATTAGGTAGGCATACCTTGCATTTTAATCCATCACATTCATTTGCCTACTCATACTACATGCTTGAATATCATATTTTGCATGATTTACCTGACATTCCATTGCATGTGCATATCTTCTTGTCATAATTGCATTGTTGCTTGCTCATGACTACTTTCATATAGCTTTTTGGGGACCTCATAATAATGGCATGTGATGACACATAGTTAGGTCGTAGGTCACATACATTGCACTCTCACGAGGACTCTAATTCCTAGCAAAGTCCTCAAACTAGGGCTTTTTCTTTTTCCTTGCTTCTCTTGTTTTTTGTCACTTTTTCTGTCTTTGCTTTTATGGTCCTTGATCTTGCAAGTTTTACTGATGACCATCAATTTCTCTTCAGGTTAAGGAACTTAGTTCTTCTTCACTTTTTTATTTATTTCTCTTTTTTCTTCTAGCACATGCACACACTCACATCTTGTTTTTCTCAATTTGCTTTTCCCATACACATTTTTGCACACACCACATCCCTACGGGGGCATACTCACTCTAAATCATCAACACACACAACAAAATCTATATGGGATAGCTTCATGGCCACTTGTAATGGGTAGCCTCCATTTCAGTTATTTATGAACATACATCCTAGTGGGTATCTCTTTCCTCTTATCCGTCTTAGCAAGCACTACACCTGTAACAGGTTTCAATCCTTATTTTTGACCATATTAGTGAGTGCTACATCCATAGCAGGTATCACTCCACTTGTCCATCTTATTTGCACTTGATCTATGGATGATTGGTTACACTGATCTGATATGGTCTACACTGACTCAAGCATCATACTTCGAGCCCCATTTTTCTTCTTTGTTAGCCCTTTTGTTCTTCTCTTCTTCTTCTTCTTTCTCTTCATCTTCCTTGTTTTTATTTTTTTTGCCTTATTTTTTGAAATTACACCTTGTCTTTATGAGGCACGATTTCTCTATGTGACATTATCGTGCTCCATTTTTATGAGGTGCAATTTCACCCAAAGTTGTTTTCTTTCTTTTCTTCACTATTCTTTATAGCTTCTTCCTCTTTATTTCCTATGTTTTCTTTATTTTGTGTGTTTTCATGCATTGCATTCATACATTTATATTTTAGGTTAGTGCATTTTAGTTAATTAGTTTCATGCATAAATAACTAAAAATATTAAAAACATCATAAAAACACCATAAAAGTAAACACATAAGCATATATATTGCACTAAAAAGCAACATGATATTACTTGAGAGGAAGAAAATATACATATGTCTACCTGGTCGGTGTACCATAGACCAAACCCAATATAATTGACCATCCTTAGGGATGCATGCCACACTAAAAAATTGACATATCACACTGATCCCCTCCCTAGCTCTATGATCCTATCTCCTTTGCTCCACCCGTCAGAGGTGGTCTTAGTGGGGGCATGTTCATAGACCATGAAATAGTCCATGATATAGAATGAGTTATTTTTTATTTTTTTCCATTGCCCATAGGTGTCTACCTCTTTTTTTGATTCATTTATTAGGCCATAAATGCATCAAAGAAGGGGAAAAATGTAGACATGGAAAATTGATCCACTTGAGTGAGTGATTTTCCCTATATCATCAGGCAGACCTTCCAAATTATCGAAAGTAATTTTGGGCCTCTCTCCACCTCCTTTACCTCCATTTTTCCTAGTTTAAGCAAAATCATGGTCAGCCCTTATGGGGCACAATTTTTTCTAGCTAGGATTTTCTCTTATAAAACCCTAATTTTTCAAATCAACTTCTTGGACATCAGGTTTCCCTTGGTTTTCCCACCCATCCTTGTTTCAATCCCTTATAAATAAAGGGTATTGAAACCTTATTTTCACCTAAATAATCCTAAGAACCCATATCCAAGAAGAATAAGCAAGCTAAGAAGAACGTCTTTTGATACAAACAAGAAGTGCTTAATTGCTAAAGTACCAAGTAATTTGTGGAAGATTTTGAATATTTATGGAGTTCTCTTTTTCTACATTGATTATGTGTTGTTTCCCTTAGTGGATAAGTGTTATATCATTATCTTGGAGGTCCTCATCATTTTGTCTACCTTTTTTCCACCACCAGGTTGTTTTCACTCATTTGCATCAATTCGTTGTTATTTTTGCATCCATTGTTGTTTTATTTGTATTATTCTATTGCCTTTTCCTTCTATTGTAAAATTGTACCCCATAATTATAGGGTATAATTTTTCTAGAAATAAAATTATGGTTGCTCCATGTAGGGTGTGATTTCATTTGCATTAAGCTTTGGGGCAAACATTTACCCCCAAACCCTAGATCTACATTTCATGTTATATTTATAGCTTAATAGCACAATTTGCACTATGTTCATCATACTATTTTGTTGCATTGTATTATGTTTGTTCATCTTCCAAAAAGGTCAAATTTTGCTTTTAAATTCTAAAGGTCAGCTAAAAGGACCTAGGGGACTTGACTATTGTACCTCCAAGTATAGTCATGTAGCGATATAAGAAAGCCCCCTAACGTTGATCATATTTTTTAGGGTTTTGTGAAGTTATTTTGTAGGATAGAAGTTGTGGGATATTATTGGACATGATATAAGTCTTGGAACAACCATAAAATTAGATAAGCACCCTAGTAGATCTTTAGGTTTCTTTTTGATTGATTTTTATCCATTCCTTTTCAAAACATAGATCACAAGTACAAAAAAGTATTTGATCAAGTTTCTAGGAATTTGAAATAATAAAAGCATGTAGTTTCCATTTAGGATATTAACCTTGTTTTTGCATTTCTCTTGAACCCTTGCTTAAAGGCTTTTGCTTTGCAATTCTAGGATTAGATATCATTCAAGCAAAGAATAATTCTAGGGTTAGCTCTTGTCTTCTTACATATTGTATCTTGCATTTTGCTTTCTCTTTTTATAGTTTAGTTGTAGAAAGGCTAAACATAGGTGCATGCTTAATTGATACATTCAAACACATCCCACCCCAGACTTGGAGTGATCCCTAAAACCATTCCTAGTGAAACCTTTCCCTAGTTTCCCATCGAGTGTAGAGTTATAATATACCCCCATGGTCACCTCAGATCTCAAAATATTTAGCTGAGAATCGTATGTGGTAGGGTAGTTTTCCCCCTCTAAATATTTGGTGAACCCAACATGAAATACATGTCTTAGCCTTTGAAGTCAATTTTATGTGTCTACAACTAGCTTGGATTATCCAAGTTTGAATATTTTACCAGACTACTCACTAAGATGAGATTAAAAAACACTATGCTTTGAGCATATTACTACTTTTGAGATGCTTGCCAATAGGACTAAAGCTCTTCCTGATAATTCTCAAGAGTTTCTTTATTAGTGGCCTTAAGGAAGAGATAAGGACTAAGGTTCAAATGCTTAAACCATCCACTTACATGATATCCATGGATCTATATAAAATCATACAGAACAATTAGAATACTCAAAGGAAGGCTTCTAGTATCCCTATATTTCAAAATAGAAATTTTGCATCCATCAATAATAATTCTCCAAATGCTCCAATGATCAAGAGGTTAACACTAGAGGTCCAGAGAATATGGTCAATCATAGATCCAAGGGACTCTATTATAACTATGATAAAATGTGGTCCATGGGATACAAATGCAAAACCCAACAACTCTACCTCCTATATATGAGCAATACTTTGACTTCTTCTATAGACATAGGGGATGACTATATGGATTTAGTAGAAGAGCACCTAGATTCAATGGATGTAGAACCTCCAACTAATAGCCAAGAAGAAGCAATCCCCACTATTTTTTGAATGCCATTGTAGGAATATCTACACCATAATACATGATAGTGCAAGGAGTTTTCAAAGGGCACAAATTTCTAATCCTATTGGACTAGTCTAGTAGCACTGACAATTCTATTGATCCTAGTGTTGCTAAAAGGGATGATTATTTCATTTCTGGTCACGATCAAGTCCAAGTAAAAATTTATAATAGAGATATCATGAATTTGTTGGAATATATTACATTATTTTGTTCCTTACTAATGTACCATCATGGGTACATATTTAGATTAGGAGTTTATTAGGACTTAAGTACTTTATTAAAGAAACTTAATAATGCACACGTGTTATGATGTGTAATGATATAAATGTGCATGTATTCCACATGTACATAAGTCCTTAGAATAGAATAGTGAGGTGTCATAGAAATATTGGAGGAAAATAGTTACATCTCATTAAAAATAGGTCTTTATAGAGTAGAAGTGAGAGAGGATTTTTGAGTGTATAGGTTGAGTAGTAGTGGATACAATTTAGACCTATTTTTTCAAAATGGAGAGGTAGTGACCTCCATTGCATGACATTGTATATTTTTGTGAGATTTCATATATGAGCATTTCTTGAGCATTGTTTCAAGTTTTCTATAATATTTTCATTTATATTATTTACCCATTATCATAGTTATAATATTGCATGCTTATTTACATACTTGTGGTTGTATTTCCTTTAATTTTAAAGCTTCAAAAGCTAATGGTATCAAAGCATACGATAGATCAATAGGAAATAGAGAGAGCCACAATAGTAATTAAGAGGAGATTGCAAATATTATTTTTATATTTCTAAAATTTACTATTGGCTAGAGTTTTTCCACAATGTTGCAGAAAAATTATGAAGACTAGAACTCAACATTGAGTCCACTACATTGGTAATCTAAATAGTGAATATTGTTTTCTATAGATTTACAAAAATACTATTTATAATATTTTGTTGCAGAAAAGTAACTCCTAGAAGTTGAGAAACTTCCTACAACATATTGAGAATAATATCACCTTCATTACCTGAAAGTCTATGTGCTTTCCTTGAGCAGGGATTAGTTATTTTCTACAGAAGAGTAGATATTGAATATTTGGAGGTCTAAGGAGAAAGTTCTCATTGAAATATTTATAGATAGAAGACTCCTAGTTGAATATTGTGGAGAGATCTAGTGGTCAAGGAATCCATATTGAAGATTGTAAATCTAGGAAGGAGGTCCTAGAAAGAAGACCCCATTGAAGGAATAAAAGACTCAAGGAGAAGAGTCCTAGTGAATATTGAAGATTGGTGATATCCATTGAATATTAAAAACTTCACATTGAGAAAGAGGTCCATAGAAGATCCCATTACAAAAATTTCATAGTTGAAGAGTGAAGAGATCAAGGAAGGTCTCATTGAATTTTTAGAAGCTACAAGTTTGAAGACCTTGGAGAGGTTTCAAGGATAAAGAAGGAGAAGGTTTAGTGAGCATCATTAGAAGATTTCCTAGAAGAACTCATTGGAGAAATTTACTACCAAGGATAATTTTTTGATAAATAACTTGGGATAATTTTTACCATTTGACAACAAGCCCAAGAGAGAAGGATTTGGCAAGAAGCTTGCCAAATTTAGGAGAAGAAAAGTGTAGACTTCAAGATAGTCATTATATAGGCCATGTTTTAAGTCAGAATTTGGCAAGAGAAAATAGATAGAGAAACCACCAAATCTAAGAGACTCAAGGAAAACATTTCCGTGAAGTTTTTGACTACTTTACAATTTCAAAAATTTCAGATTTGAGGATATAAAAAGGCTGAAATTTGGGCAGCATTAGTAGTTGTTAAGGATTAGATTTTAGAGGTACATCCTGAAGGAGTATTGAAGCCACCAAATCATAGTTTCGAGTTGCAGATTAGTGGAGTCAAAAAGGTGAGCTAAAGAGCTATTTTTTGGACAACCTAGAAGAGATGCAATATCATCTACAAAGGGCAGAAATTTAGGTGACCTAAATCACCATAACCATCATATTTAGAGGATAAAAGGTATGCAACAAATGTGCAAAATTTTATTTAATTGAAATTTTATATTTAGTTTTTTATGAAGTTTATTGAGCACCAGTTTCAAAGGTTAAAAGGTTGCATAAATAAGTTTCAGTTCAAAGTCTTCAAGGTAGTGTAGAAGTTACCTACACAAGAAAAAATATAGAAGTTAGATATATTTTGAGAGAAAGAAACATATCAAAATTCTATTGTTTATTTCTAAGCAAAGAAGACTCTACGTTTTTGCATTTCCTATAGTGCAAAATACAATATTGAAAGCTTGGATTTATTAGTGTAAACATAGCCAAGAAAAGGAAAATATTGCCAAGGGTTTGGAGGTAATATTGAACCCTGTATTACCTCACTCATCTTAGTTTGCAAAAGAAGTGGAAGTCACCATTTCAAGAAGGGAAGAGAACCGATTCAAGACCACAGGGGGGCAAACGTCTACACCATCACATTTTATGTTTGCAAGCATCTCATTAGAGCCATTTTAGATAACTCTAATAGTAAAGTATATCCAAGGGAAAAGGAGATAGTTTGAATAGTTTCAACCTGCATTTTATCACCCAAGTATATTAGATATTACTTATCAAGGGAATTCAATGAGAAAGGTGAAGTAAGAGATTGATTTTTAGATTTCTAAAACTATGTATCCATCCAAGGATCATTGGGAAATAGGTAGGAGGATCAACTACACTAAGGACGTCAATACGTCTAGCATCCTAATAGCCTTTGGTGAAGGCAAGAAAAAGTACATCCAAAAAGTATTTGGAGAAGCAAGATACCTTTAACAGTTGAAAGCCTTTGGTGAAGGCAACACAGGTAGATACAAAAATGTCTATCTCCAAGCAACACAAGCTAAAGATGCATCATAGGTGTGCAAGCATTATAGGATATAGTCCCTACTTTGCCTATGGAAATACATTGGAAGAAGCTATGTTGGCACCAAGTCTAGCCACTTTTTTACCCATTAAATCACCCAAATTGCAATGAAGAAAATATTCCATTCAACTCGGATTTATAGCATGGAAGTCATTTTAGATTGCAAGGTAAACTCAACATCTTGCACTATCAAAACAAGTAGGAGATACATTAGTTTACAACGCAGACCATCGCATTCATATCTATCTCAATAAGGAGTTATTCTCCATTTGAATCCATATCATAACCTTGATAAAAATACGTTCAAAGTGTTGGAAGAGTAACCACTTCTGCCATATAAGTGTTATAGAATAACCATCATTCTCCTATCAAAAAAGCATTGGAAAAGAAACAAGAAGGGCTGAAAACAAGCAATGGAATAGCCTACATCAATTAGTGCAAAAGAGTTGAAACACTTGCACCATGTGGGAGAAGACATTGCATTCATTTGCCATGACAACAAGGAAAATTTGAGAATCCTTGGATATTATTCATGTAACGCTCCTAAAGAAGCATCATTTGCAGGTCAGGAATGTTGAAGAAGTCCATAACCTTACCTAATGCCACTTGTCATTCAACATTAAAATGGGAATTTAAAACATTTTTGGAGCATCAAAATAATGCTATCACAACTTGGTATTTCCCATAGATTACTATAAAATAAACCCTAAAATAGAAGGGCTTATATAGCATTCATAAAGAGTGATGTCCATAAGAAGCTTGAGGAAAAAATATAAAGTGCATTTAAGTCTTGAAGCAACAAAGAAATCGAAGGTGAATAATCGAGGAATCCATCAAGTACTCAGGCCAACACAAATTTTTCAAAGAAAAGCACACACAACAGAGATTGGAGTCTGTAAATCAAGTTATAGTGTAAAAGAACACGTCCACCAATGACATAGTAGCTTGAGTATTAAGAAAAGTGACAATAGAGAGAGATCAATTATCACCTAAACTGAATTAAATCAAAGCACATTCATTGAGGAGAGTAGATACTTGTAGGCTAAACATTAACTTGAAAGAAGCACACACAAGTTTGAATTAGATATTGGAGGAAGCATGCATACCAATGAAGAAGGAAGTAATGACTTTATGTTGTATCTTGGATTTGACAAGAAGTCAACCATCACTAAGTCGTAGAAAGTTGAATCAATTTTAGAGATCTTGCAAGGTTGAAGGAAAGGTAAGATTTATATTGTAAATTTATAAGGTTTTAAATTCAACTTATACTAGAGATATCAAAATATAGGAGCAATAAGGTGTTAATCTCTAGATTGTTTATCTTGGAAAAAATGTTGAAATTAGAAGCATTTGAATAATTATTGTTATTACTTCAAATATATTTGCAATTATAAGATAAGTTGAATTTAACTTGCAAACATATATTTATTGAAAACTTCTAACTTGGAAGATATAAGGAATCCTACATCAAAATTATATCATGGAATTTTATAGATTTATCATAGCATTGCTTCAAAGTTAAATTTTATTGTTTGCATCAAATACTAGTTGGAAAAGTAAAATTTATTAGTCTCATATCCAAATTAAAGAGACAGATAAAATCCAACTTAATTATCTTAAATATATTTTATTCTTATCTTATAAAAATTGCATCATTAAGCTTTCTACAAGGAGAGATAAAAAAATTATTTTAGAAAATTTGAACATCATCACCTTACTAGGGGGACAAAAGGGTTTCAACTTGAAGCAAAACTATAAAGCTAAGTATACTATCAAAGTCCTTTGATCACTCAATCATTTAAGAGATAAAAGAATATTTTTACAAACTTAGAGAAGTTTTTTTAAAGTTGAAGAAGATCATTTAATTATCCTATTAGGGAGTTATAAGGTAGACTACTTCAAAGGATCTACTAAGAATATTCACAAAAACTCTAAAGTACTAGAGCTCCATTGGTTAATAATTTTTCACAAGGTCAAGCACTATCCACTCAAACTAAGAAAAAGGGGGATAAAGATGTCAACCTCAAAGAATACAATAAACAAGGATATGAATAACACCATTAGAAAGGAGAAGGCAAGTGTTATAAAATTTGGAATCAAGAATCTACTAGACAAAACTGAGAACTTAG
Source organism: Wollemia nobilis (assembly GCA_028583015.1). Taxonomy (NCBI): domain Eukaryota; kingdom Viridiplantae; phylum Streptophyta; class Pinopsida; order Araucariales; family Araucariaceae; genus Wollemia; species Wollemia nobilis. The sequence continues at coordinate 2,359,729 of JAQPPZ010003395.1, forward strand.
ATCTTGCTTCAAGATTGATCTATAGTGAAACACTAGAAGAAAATTTTACAACCATTGAATTCTATCTTCATGCTAGACTCATTGAAGCAATTGATAATGGAAAGAAAGAAGTTTCAGTTCCACTAGAATTTGGAAGTATTTTATATATGGCTCTACTAACACTTCAAAACTACAAAGAAGAGAATACAAAGCAGAAATAATTAATTGAACTACTCAAAGTGAAAACAAAGATAGATGAATCCTTCTTAGAGAAAATGTTTCAAGCCTCATGTAGTATTAATACTTCAAGTTCTACTAACTCAAAATATTATCATGATGCCTTGAGTGTTTGTTTAGAAGTCTTTGTACACAGCAAGAATAGTAATATGAAGGACAAAGGCAAAGAGAAAATACTCATGCAGGAAACAGGTGATAGTACAACCACCTATGAAAGTGTAGTAAGTGATATCACAGAAAAGAATAAATAAAAAGAAGATAAAGAAAAAGAATCAGTGTAGCCATGGAATTTTGACTCACCTCAAAATTCCTAGTCCTTCTAACAACATGACTCCCCTCCTTAGCAATGTAGCTTCCCCCCTTAGCCATCCACCTTGATTTTCGTGCCCATTAAAACCTATTTCTATCTTTTCCCCTTTTTTTAGCAAATTCGGATGACCGAATCAAATTCGGACGTCCGAATTTGTGCAAATCAAATGTGCACCTAAATTAGTTAGCGGATCATTTGGATTTACCTCTAATCTGGGCAAACCCAGATTCTTAGCGAATTTGAAACCGTTCAAATTCACCCAAATTGGGAAATTTCCTAATTTTCCCTAACAAACTCCCACCTATCTTTGTCCTCCTCATTTTTCTTTGATCTACTTTGGTTCTTAAAAGTTGTAGGCTACCTTCAAAGGGAACTAATGGTGATTTTGTAGGATATTGGAGTGGAGAAAAGCTTTTCATGTCTTGTTGCAGGTTTTATGAGAGATCTTGCCATTCTATCACCATTCCAGTGATCATCTGAGATGACAATTGGTACCATCGATCCATATGCTTTGATTTAGTGTCTTGATTTTATTATTTTGCATCATTAGATCAAAATTTTATTTGTTTTTAATGAATTTAGAAGTTTCAAAGTATTTCCGAATTCGCTCTATAAGTTTTGAATTTGCATAGATATACCTAAGAGATAAATTTCTTATCTTGTGATAATCTTGATAATGGGTACTCTTAATCCTGATATCCCTTGAGTGCAGATCTTTAGCATGTATTTGTCAAATTGTAGGTTTTAAATGAATTTGGAAGATTATTATGGTCATCCAAATTCACTAAAGAGTTTTTGAAATTGCTCTGCAAACTTTCTAAATTTGACCGTTGTAGATTTGAATGAATTCAAAATATTTTGAATTCATTGGAACCATTCATATATGCACAAACATATGCTAGGGGTAAAATATTGTTCTCAGGTTTATCACATCATTTCATATCTTAGATTTTGGTTATCATAGCATTCCTACTACTTCACTATTTTCTTATTGAATATATATGCTTGCATTAGATCTAGAAATCGATCATTTTACTTATAATTTACTGAAATAACTAAGGGGATCTGACTGCCATATCACTGAGGATCAAACTTGTAGTGGCTCAAGTAGATCCCTCACCACTAATCATAATTTTTAGTGTCCTATTTGTGAAATTGTAGGTTTTGAATGAATTTGAAAAGTTGTAGGATATTTTCGAATTCGCTTTCTGAGATTCGAATATATTATGTATTTTTGAATTTGTTCTGATAGATCTAAATTTACATGAGATCAACCATATAGATTAGGTAAGGGTCTAATTTCTGATTCATTTTAGTTTTTCATATTTCAATTTTGTACTTTCCTATTTTTAAGCATTTTCATAAAAGAAAATACAAAAAAAAATGAAAGAAAGGACAAAAACATGTTAGCATAGAATTTATCTTTTGCTTTCAATATCTACAAGAAATCATTGCATCGTAGTTAAATTTACAAGCTTTTTAGTTAAATTGTATACTATTGCTTTCATGGAAATTTGAAGTGCATATAGTTAGGTATAGTTGCATTTTGGCTAAACCCTAGGTGTATGCTTCAAAGAATCCATCAAACTCTCACCCTACCTAGGCATGGAAACCACCATAAAGTGTTTCCTAGTGAACCCCACCTAATTCATCGACAAACACCAAGGAGAGCACAACTCAAGTGCTTCTCATCTGAGGTGTAGGCACTTCATTTTCCCTCCCCTTTTAGGCATGGATCCATTAGCCTGAAGGAAAGGGGTGCAAAAATTTTGGGTCTACATTCTTTGGTGAACCTGACGTGAACACACCATCACTTTGAATTTATTGCTTTTCTTTTTAAAAAAAAAAACTAAAAAATCATTAAAATTGTGTCTTAGATTAAGCCACATAAAAAGATAATTTTTAATTGAACGAATCACACTTTTTTATTTTTCTTTCACATCATTGTCCTAAAAATAACCACATACAATATGCTTTTCCATAGCTTTGACTAGTCTGGACATAACAGGATATACAGTGAAGGCTTACGAACCTTCAAAAAGGGATTATCCTTTCACCTATACCCAAAAAACTTAAAACTTTAATCAAGATTTTAAAATTTGACTGGTCCAACAACCATCATAGCCATGGAAAATAGCATGCATCTCTTTGAGGTGTATCACTACCCATGGTGAACTGGGTGAGGACTGGTAGGACCTTGGGCTTCATCATGGCTTGGAATTCATCACCAAGCATCTGTATGTGGGCATCCAAGTGAAATCCTAATTGAAAAATGAGACAACTTGGCCTACAACTTTCAAAATAGTTCAAAAAAAATCCTTAGAAGAATTTTTTTTTAAGATTTTTTTTTTTCACTTTTACTTTTTTTTCTAAAAATAAAAAAAATATAAAAAAATTTAAATGGTGGACAATAGTGTTAGAGATTCCACACTTATAGACCTTAGGAAGGAACTTATAGAAAAAGAAGTCGACATCCTCTTTACAATAGAGAACATTGGGGAGATTTGTGGCAAAACTTTGATCTCATTAAGAGAAGGTCTGAAGAATTAAAATAAATTAAGAGGATTGATATAACAAAAGCCTTAGGTGCAGATTATTACTCCCCTTACTTCAAAATTAAAAGGAGTTGTGAACGTTGGTTAGAAAACAAGAGGGCTAGCATCCATTCCATAATCTACCCTTGGGAAAGCTATTTTGAAGAATCATTAACTATTCACAAATTTCTAGCACACCTAGAAGATAAGGAAGTAACCTTTGAGCAAAATAGAAGATATCATAAAGCACCTAGAGTAGTTCTCTTCTGATATTTTTACCATGAACTTCAATTCCAACCTCCTACTTCTAGAACTAATAATATTACTCTTGTTCATTTCATTCACCTTTTGAAAAAGGATTTTGTTTTTGAAGAAGAGCATTTTATGAACCCAGAAGACTTAGAGCCTATCAACGACATCCATAAACTCTTTCAAGAAGATTAAATCACCTAGCTTCATTATTTAAGATTTTATAAATATTTAGTAAGAAATCTTTTTAATTTAATTAATAAAAAAACTTAGGAGTAGCATCAAAAAATGCCTAAAACCTTAAGGAATGGTAAACAGGTGGCAACCAACTCCAAAGGGGAGTCGAATAATGAAAATCCTAATACCAAAATAGAGATAGAAGAAATTCAAGAGGAACAAGTAGCACAAATAGAACAAAATGAAGAAGAAGAAATAATCGACCCTTTTGAGCCTAAAATGGGACCTAAAGGGGATATCCATTTTGAATATGTGCAACATTTCTATGAATTTCTAACTCATAATCGGTCTACTCTCACTAATGCCTTTGAAATAGAAGATCAACTTAAGAGGGGTGATTTTTCAATTGAAGCAGCTTTGGAATAAGATTTTCAACTTCACCCACAACCAGAGACATATGCGAGTGATAATCTCCCTCCATTACAACATGTCACCCATAATGATCATTCCTTAGGTACCACCCAAATTACACCTTCTCAAGATATTCATTCTCAAATTCAAACATCTATGGCACCACAACACAAACCTATTTTTGTTGCCACTACAACTACTTCCACCCAAAAACAACCTTCTTCCTCTACCAATAATAATTTTCTTTCTCAATATTTTAACAACCGATTTGCTCAAGCTTCTACATCTCAAAAAAATCAAAATGTGCAAATCCCTACTTCTTCTCAACCAACCTCTCAACAAAATATATTTCCTTATAAGCTCACTAATCCTCCTACTTCAAATCCTATGCACAATAGTATTACCATTCCAACTCCTTATGCGGTAGCACAAGCTACATATTACCCTCCCTATGCAAACATAGTGGCACAAAATAGGCACAATGGACAACCACACCATCTTGAAGCTATAGTCAAACAATTAGCTTCACGATTAGATCAAATAGACCCTTATCACCCTACATATAGTTATAAGGAAATGTGTAACCAACCATTGGATCCTATTGTTACCGCTAGACCATATCCTAAACACTTCCCCATGCCAGTTCTACCAATTTATAAGGGGATCGAAGATCCGATTGAACATCTTCATATGTTTAGGACAACTTGTCATGACATTTCATATGATGATATGTTGTTAAAAATATTTCCAAAAATCTTAGGAGGTATGGCTTTGGAATGGTATTATCAACTACCAACACATTCCTTAAGAAACTTTGAAGAAACTATAGAGTTATTTGTGCATCAATTTGGTGCCTACATAGAAAGGCATGTCACAATTAAGGATTTGTACAACTTAAAACAAGGGAAAGAAGAAGGTTTCACAGAATTTCTAGCCCGATGGAGAAAACTCTTGGGCAAATTACATTTTGCTCTACCTCCAAGAGAAATGCTAGAAATATTCATTGGAAACCTACAAGAACAATTATCCTATGAGTTAGCCACTGCCACTATAACCTCTTTTGATCAAGCTATCGATTTAGCAAGAAGGGTAGAAGAAGCCCTTATCAGAAGAGGACAACTTAAAAGGAAGGATGAGGATAAATCATCTAAAAATCAATATAAGAACAAGCATGTGGTAGGAGATGGGGTCACAGATAATAGACCTCCTCCAAATGTTAATACCATAGAGACCACAAAGAAGTTTGTATTAAAAGCACCTCAAAAACCTCCACAATAAAATTTCACAAAGTTGAATCAACCTTTGACAATGGTCTTACCACAATTGGTAGAAAGAGGTTTGATAAAATTGCTAAAGATACGACAACCAGACACCTCCCAACCTTGGTATAGACCAGACCAACATTGTGATTTCCATCAAGTTGATGGACATCCAACCAACACTTGTAGAAGACTAAAACATTTGGTGCAAGATTTAATTGACAATGGAAAGTTAGAAGTGGAAAGTCCTCCACCAAATGCTAATCCTCCAACAAATGCACAAAAGCAACAAGCACAAAATGTTAATCAAAATCTAGACATCTTCCAAAACCCATTACCCAATCATGGTAAGGAAGTTGTGAATCAACTAGATTATAAGAATGTGCCTCATCCAACATATTATGTGGGAATGGTTAGTAATCACCTACCATCACAACTTCCACAAACTATATTTGTGCCTACCCAATCCATAGTTACAATTGAGAAATTTCAAGGAAGAGAGTTACAATCTTCATCTTTTGAACATATAGAAAGTGAATCAGAATTAGAGGTAGATATTAGTTCTCTTCATTCTAATAGCTTAGAAGATGAATCAGGACCAATTCTACCCATTATAGATTTGTTAGTTCTAGAGGAACCATTTCCAAGAATGATAACAACTCATCCCTCTTCACAACAACTACTTTCTATAGAACAAGCATCAACTGCTAGATCTCACTCTATTCAGTTTGATTCTTCCAATTCATTTATTATCCCACAATCACCACATCAATCAAGTAATATTGTAGGTACAATTGGAGCCATTACTAGGCAACAAGCTCAAGCTCAAACTTCTCAACCTCAACTATCTACAACTCAACCAAATGATATGGATCAACCACATTTTGTTCTAAAACCACCTCATAAAGGGAATAATTTAGTTCGACCTCAATAGAAGACTCCTTTTGATATCAATGAACAACTAGCTAATACAACAACTAGAATTTCTCTTCTTGATCTTCTTAGGACTTCATCTATTCATAGGGAAGAATTAATGAATACCCTAAGTCAAATGATGGTGCCTCAGGACATAGAGCCAACTATCGTAGTTAATGTTGTGGCCTCTCATGGAATTGACTACATTGATTTTCATGATAAAGATATTCCTCCTCAGAGTATGCATAGGGATAATCCTCTATATATAACAACATTAATTGGAGATGTGTGTGTTAAAAGGGTGTTGATTGATAATGGCTCATCTTTGAACATTTGCACTTATGAATTTTTCAAGAGGTTTGGATTCAGAAATGAAGATTTAAGAAGAACTGAAATGATTATTAAAGCCTTTAATGATGAGACCCAAGAAGCTTGTGGTGTGATATCCATTCCATTACAAGTTGGTCCTAGGATTTTGGATACGTCCATTTTTGTTGTATCTTGTCCAACATCATACAACATTCTTCTAGGACATCCTTGGATCAATGCAATGAGGGCAGTCCCCTCTACTTTGCATCAATGTGTAAAATTTGAATTTAAAAATCAATTGGTCACCATTCATGGAGATCCTAGACCTTTTGAAATGTGTGCAATGGTGGAACCCATTGATGTTCCATTTTGTCCAGCCTTATCATCATTAGCACCTATTCCTCCTAAGTCTTCCCTACCAACGCTTGATCCACCACCTTCTTCTGACATATCTATACCTTCTAGTGCTAATGATCCTTCTACATCATACCCTCTTACAGATGAGGCTCTACCAGATTTATCCACCATATTAGCACCAATTGAACATGCTAATTTTGTTGTACAAGACTCCATTATCTTGTCTCAATTACCACCATCCCCACGTACAACAAGTTTACCTCACAAAAAGGGAAATATATATCATGTTGGAAATTGTACCTTTATTTCTATAGGATGTTCCCTAGATAAAATCAACATTAAGCAAATGAGCTTTACATTTGATGAAAATAGTTTTGCTCAATGTTATTTCTCAAATAGATATATAAAATCTAAGAAAATTATGTGTGATATGGGGTATAAGGGTAAAGGTTTAGGTCATTTTAAAAATGGCATACGTGAACCTTTTGAGGTTGAGGAATGGCCTACCCGATGTGGTATAGGCTATATCCCTACAAAATCTCAGCCTTTTCCCTTCGATGAAGATGATCACCTAATCACATATGGTGAATATTTAGAAAATCAAAAGCATTTAATAGATATTAAGAAGAGAAAGAAAACTCATTTTTTTTCTTGCAATATGCTTTCGATGGTCCATCCAAAAATAATTGCCACTCCAGATGAGTGTGTAGAAGGAGATGTCTTTTATGATATCCCTCATGAAGAAATCATGCAGAATAGTTTCTTCTTTGATGGGTCCATCCCATGCATAGCACATGTTCAAACAACAACTACACAAGATGAATTAGCCAAACTATCCCTAGAAGAACTCCAGGAAATGGGTGTTTCACCCACTCCTCCCAAATTTGAAAGGGATTTGAGTATTGTGGTAGAAGATATTTTGAAAATTAATATTGGAATAGAAACCAATCCTCACATGGTTAAAATAGGAGCTACTTTGAGAAAAGAAGAACAAATTAAATATATAGAACTTCTTGTAGAATACCCTGACATATTTGCATGGACATATGTAGATATGCCCGGCTTGGATCCTTTTATAGTCATGCACCATTTGGTGGTTCATCCTGATGCAAAACCAGTAAAACAAAAACTTAGAAAAATGCATCCTAAAATAGCCTTGTTGGTTAAAGAGGAATTACAAAAGCTTTTAGATGTCGATTTCATTCAAGCTATCGACTATTCTGATTGGATATCTAATGTTGTTCTAGTATCCAAAAAAGAGGCTACTAAAATCAGAGTATGTACTGATTTTAGGGACATCAATGTTGCATGTCCCAAAGATGACTTTCCCCTTCCTAATATGGATCAAATTATTGAATTCATAGTAGGAAGTGGGATGTTATCCCTTATGGATGGATTTTTAGGATACAATCAAATTTGTATAGCACCAGAGGATCAACCCAAAACTACCTTCATTACACCATGGGGAACTTTCTATTGGAAAGTAATACCCTTTGGTTTAAAGAATGCAGGGGCAACTTATCAATGAGCTATGACATATGTATTTCATGACATGATGTATGAAATTTTGCATGATTATGTGGATGACATCATAGCTCGGTCTATTAAGGAGGAAGATCACATTCCTAACTTACGACGAGTATTTAATAGACTCCATGAATACAAAGTCCATTTAAACCCAGACAAATATGTTTTTGGAGTAAAATATGGTAAATTGTTGGGATTTATTGTATCTATGCGAGGCATAGAGATAGATCCTATTAAAATCAATGCTATTATCAATATGCCACCACCAAAAACTTTAATAGAGCTTAGAAGTCTACAAGGTAAGCTCCAATCCATTCATCATTTCATTGATAAATTAGTAGATAAATATCAACCCTTTCTTAAGTTACTTAAGAAAGATACCCCTTTTAAATGGGATGATGAATTTCAAGAAGCCTTTGAAGCTCTCAAAAATATTTGCTTACACCACCAGTGCTTGTTCCTCCTAGACCAGAACATCCTTTTATTTTATACATTTCTACCTCAGAACTTGCGTTAGGAGCAATGCTAGCACAACATGATGAGGATAAGAAATAACGAGCCATTTATTACATAAGCAGAACTTTGGTAAGCTATGAAACTCATTATACACCCCTAGAAAAGCTTTGTTTAGCTATTGTGTTCTCTACACAAAAACTATGCCACTATATGCTTAGTCAAAAAAATTTATCATAGCAAAATTTGATCCATTACGATATTTGATGAGTAGACCTTACTTATCAAGATGAGCAACAAAATGGGTTCTCACTCTAAGTGAGTTTGACCTAACATTTATTGGTCAGAAGTCCATTAAAGGGTAAGTCATAGCAAATCAACTCACTATTGCCCCTCTTGAATCTACTCATCCCTTAACAATAGAATTTCTAGATGAATGCCTTAATTTAGAAGATGATCATTTAGACTCTTGGTCTCTATTTTTTGATGGAGCCCATTGCATGAGTGGTGCAGGTGCAAGCATCATATTGGTGTCTCCACACAAACAACTTATTCCATTATCTTTCAAACTCCAATTTGCCTATACAAATAACATAATAGAATATGAGGCCTTGATTCTTGGTTTACGAGCAACTTTAGCTTTAAATATCAAAATCCTATCAATTTTTGGAGACTCGCAACTCATGGTAAATCAAATTAATAATATCTACCAAACCTGAGATGAGAAACTCTATCCTTATAAAGAATTTATCTTAAAACTTATGTCTTTATTTGAGAAAGTTACTATCGAAGCTATCCCTCATACTAGTAACCATTCTATGGATGCTATGGCAGCAATTGCTTCTCTTATTCCTTTAGAGTTGGATGATGATCATGCTACTATCATCATTCACCAACTCTAAGAACCTACTTCACTAGAATCTTTCCTAGCACCCTTGGATATCTTCATAATTGAAGAAACATCCTCAAAACCATGGTATGAGGATATCTTTAACTTTCTCCAAAATGGATCATTCCTGGATGGTCTAGATAGGAATCAACATAGACTTTTGCGTAAATGAGTTGTTCATTTTATAATCATCAAAAGTACATTGTATAAAAGATCTTTTGAAGGTATCCTTCTAATATGCCTCAACCTAGATGAATCCAAAAAGGCACTAAGTGAAGTGCATGATGGATCTTGTGGAGGTCATTTTAGTGGTAGTGCCATAGCCAAAAAACTCCTACGAATGGGATATTTTTGGCCCTCCATGGAAAAGTATGCTAATGATTATGTGCATCGATGTGACAAATGTCAGTGACACGCAAATCTTGTTCATGCTCCTGCTCAAGAACTTCAAGCCATTTCTTCCCCTTGGCCTTTTTCAAAATGGGGCCTAGACATCATTGGGAAGATTAATCCAATCTCATCCGATGGTCATAAGTTCATCATAACAACAACTGAATACTTTACAAAGTGGGTAGAAGCCATGCCATTGGCTTCTTGCATAGGAACCCAAGTCTCTAAATTTATCTTTAATCAAATCATCTATAGATTTGGGATTCCCTCTACACTTGTCTCTAATAATGGAACTTGCTTCAAAAATAAAGACATACAAAAACTTTGTGCAAAATATAAAATCCAACATAGATGGTCTACTCCTTACTATCCACAAGGAAATGGCCAAGTTGAAGCATCCAATAAAACTTTAATTAAAATCTTAAAAATATTGGTTAATAAGTTAGGTCGAGATTGGCATACTCAATTATATCCAACCTTATGGGCTTATCGGACTAGTGTTCGAACCCCTACAGGTGCTTCTCCCTTTGTCTTGGTATATGGTACTAAAGTTGTATTTCCTTTTGAGCTTGAAGTCCCTTCTTTAGGACTTTTACTTCAAGATGCTGAAGTAGGAGATGAATATCATGTTGGATGACTAAGCCAACTAGAATTATTAGATGAAAAGTGCATAAACGCTTTAGAGCATCTTCACGCTTATCAAGACAAACTCAAAATATCATACTCCAAGAAAGTTCATACTAGATATTTTGAGGTTGGAGATCTAGTTCTTAAAGAAAATCAAAAAAATACCAATGCTCGAACAGATCTTAAAGGAAAATTTCAACCAAATTGGTTAGGTCCATTTATCATAACTACTAAATTTGGATCAGGTGCATATCGTTTGGCTACCTTAGATGGAAAATACCTTAAGGAACCAATGAATATAATGCACCTTAAAAGATATTATGCATAAAATCATGTTTCACCATTGTACATAGTTGTCATATATTTTGTACATACAACATTTGTTGCATGTAGTTTAATTCATAATCACAACCATCTCATATAAATCATCTTTCATATAGTTGCATTTATCCTATATCTTTAATGAGTTTTGGTCCAATTGCATATGGCATATAGTCACATCCAATTATTATATCATTTAAATATTAGACCGATGCTATCAAGATTCATAGTCAATCTTGGTTTTCTTTGAAGAAATTCAGAGTTTATCTTGAACCACTCACAGGATTCACATTTTAATAAAATCTTGATTCTCGATATTGATTAAAAATCTCTCTTGAACCAAAATCACTATTTCTCATTAAGAAAATTTTGAGTTTTGGGAATCGATTCTACCACTTTTTGAACCAAAACACACTTACACATCTTAAAAATGATTTTGCACAAAGAAATATGATACTACATAGTAGTCCTAGCTCCTTAAGAGAAAGGTTTCCCTTGCTATCCTATTATGTGCATGGTCTAGAATGCTGAGAATTGAAAAAAGGACAAGCTCCCCCTACCCAAAATAAATCCCTTGCTCTTCCACTAATATGAGCAAGTATCCCTTGAAAAAAAAAAAAAAGAAAATGATTTTTACTACAAAGAAAATAAATCCCCTTGTTCAAAAATGAGCAAGAATCCCTACTAAAAGAAATCAAAAGAAAATAAGGGGGTAATGAGCTTGAATCCCTAGAATTCCTCAGTTATTCGAAAATTATGGGGTGATCCCCATTACAGCAATGGGTTGAATGAAACCCGCATGGAAATGGGGTAGTCTTACGCATGGTGACATGTCTATCACATTAGCGACCTTATTTTGTATAGACCAATGTCCACTTATGGATAAGCTAGCTTTTGGTGGCTTGTATTACAAAGTAGTTAAGTCTAACCATGTATAAAATCATGGTAAATGAATTCATCATTTGCACACACAATGGTTCTTAAAGTTGGTTTGCATCATTACCTTACTCAAAATTGGTAAATGAACTTCATAAGCACACACATTTGATCCTTGAGAGATTTTGTATCATAATTAAGATCAAGATGGAAAATGAATACACAAATCACACACTGGTTCTTGATAAACTTGATTTCATCCTAAAATGACCAAGATTCTCCTTGAGTTTTGATTAGTTGAAGTCACTATATCCTCATGGATTTGTATGACTGTTAGCATAAGCAATTGGCCCTAAAACCAATTAATCTTGCATCTCATATCTACCACCTAGTATAATGCATTCATTTCATCATATTGCATGATTGCTTGCCATATACAAAAATTTGCATTGATCATACATAATTGCTTAGTCATGTAGTTGCATATAGACTTCGTGATGATGGCATGAGATAATCCTAATAAAATCTCTCCATTTACTTCACACTAGGAATCTTATGCCTAGCGCAAGTCCTCTATCCCATTTTTCATGCTTAATCACCTATATTGCATCATACTTCTCTTAAGTTTAATAAAAATTAATCTTAAGATCACACATTACTTATCATCAACTATATCACTTTCAATCAACAAATCTCAAACTACTTTTGGATCATAACCCTTCGATGTCAGCATTACAACAAAACCTCACACAGGATCCACTTCATGACCAACGCGAGGGGCAACCTCCATAAATGGTCATATACAAGCACACATCCTCGAGGTCTATTGTTGACTGATCAAAATCGTAAGGGTATATTTCCCAAACAATATTTCTTCTACAAACAATTAAATCACACTACATTACAAAATATCAATTACATCAAATCACACTTCACTCTCCTACAATGATATCTTGATTAAGCATGATAAAAGAACATTAGAAATCAAACATGACCATAAGCATGATTATGAAGATCATCAAAAACAACAAATATATTTTGCATTTTGCATAACACATAAAACAAAACAAAACAAAACAAACAATAGTATAGTATTACTCTCACAAAAAGGTACATAAAGTACATAAGGTCGACTGGTATACCACAATCAAAACTGGTATACTCAATCACTAGGGGGTATACCACAAAAATAAGCCTCGGTATATCATCCCCTAGAGCCTCTAGAACTCTGGCTATCATCAGGAGGTGGCCTGGGCACCTGAAATTGAGGGACCCCAAACACCAACCTAGAAGCTGATCTAGAGTGACTCGAAGCAGCTAACTCTAGGGGCAATGGAGCCCTATGACCCTTAGGAACTACCTAAAAATATAGTGTCTAGTAGAAGGTCACCCATTGTGATGCTAAGGTCACCTTTTCCTACGTCACCATTAGTGCACTCTATAGAAAGCTACTACCTAAATATTGGTCTAAAGCTTTGCTCCTGATTGAAGAGATTATAACCAAACTTATTCCATAACACTAAAGCATAATTAAATAACTCAGAAGAAAATAACAACTCATAATAAACATGTAAATAGAACACAAGATATTTACCCTAGTTTACCCAATGTGGGCTAATCCAGCAAACAAGAGCCACACCTCCTTTGATATTATTTTCACTCCTTACCCGAAATGGGACATTACAATAAATATAAAGGAAACTCTTACAACCCTAAACCACAATGTGGTATTATAATACTGTGGGCACAACACCATGTTGTAAAACCACCCAAATCCACCAACCATGGGAATTCTAGAAATCACTTCGTAAATCACTCTGGAAAAAGGAAAAAAAAAATTGGGGGGATTCGCCCCCATCGAACCCCCTAAGATGACTTCATCCTCTCTCAGGGGGCTACACCCCCATAAAACCCCCCCAAGAGGGCTTCACCCTCCCCTTGGCTTTGCCTCCCCTTCGTGGGCCTTATGCGGCTCACCTATGAACAACACAACCTAAACGAGGTCTTTTTGTACAGTTCTTACTCTACAAAGAATGAGACACATCCAAAACTCATCTGGTGTGATCATGATTGTGCCTGGTGTGACTATACCTACACTTCTGCTAGCCATGCATGCACTTGTGATAGCTGAGTCTGATTCTATCCTAATAAAGCATGAGATTGATAAATTTGAGCCTCCAATGACTAAATATGACTAGCCTGTATGTCCACATACCTCTTTAGAATAGCAACCTCTCCAACACTACTTGACTCTCCAATCTCCATCGCAACACCCTTCCTGGGTGAGTCCTATCAAGGTGATGATAAAAACTCTCGCTATGGAGATAAAGCCTACTACTAACTAATATCCTCCTCCTCTTGAGAAACTCTTTCCCATTAAGAGGAACTCTATATTTACCTACTCCCTCTCATCTGAGGACCAATACTACTCTATGTTGTAGCTCTCTCCCTTATTATATCCTAGTAGATATCTGCCTAGCAGTCGCTTGGTATATTCATTGTATTTTCTCTACTACTACTCAAGATATTCATACTACACTACCATATCATCTACCTCTGGGAGTACCACCATAGGGTCATCCTCATATGGCTTTGTGAACCTTCTAAGATCAAGTACCCTACTAGTAGTAGTTAGGTCTCATGTCACTTATCGGTACCAAAAACATTGTACCAAGGGTATCCCCTATACTAGCCCAAACTGAATCTATACTTGGTTGGCTCGATGTAGCTCTATCTCTCCCTTCTCCAAGAATATCCATCATATCATGTCGCAAAATCATGATAGTTTTTCTTTTTGAAGTGGCCCATTTGCAAAAGATCAAAGAAAAAGACAAGTAAGAAAAGTGTCGCGACATCGCGACATATACAGCAGGCAAGAAAATTTGTCGTGATTTCATGACATGTTGGAAAAGAGAGAAAGAGCAAGAAAAACTATCATGATTTCGTGACATGTTGGAAGAGAGAGAAAAAGCAAGAAAAACTATCATGATTTCATGACATGTTGGAAGAGAAAAAGGCAAGTGGAAAAACTATTGTGATTTTGTGACATGTTGGAAGAGAGAGAAAAAGCAGCAAAAACTATCGCGATTTTGTGACATGTTGGAAGAGAAAAGGGCAAGTGGAAAAACTATCGCGATTTTGTGACATGTTGGAAGAGAAAGAGAAAGCAGGAAAAACTATCACGATTTCGTGACTACTTTGATACCAATTGTTAGTCTTACAATGGCACTGAGAGGGGGGTGAATCAGTGTAGTTCTTTAAACTTAAATTCATAGCTCTTAAAACTGAAATAATGAAACCTTAAAACCAGATAAAGCAAGTATCACAAGAGAACATCACACAACACAAGATTTAACGAGGTTCACCAATTTGGCTACTCCTCAAGAATGACTGCTTGGACTACCATCCAAATCCAGCCTTTGCAAAGCACCAACTTTACAATCAATTTACCAACACCCACTGGAAGGAGCACCAACCCCTTATTTATCTGCACCAACAGAAAGGAGCACCAACCCCTAATTTACCAGCACCTACTGGAAGGAGCACCAACCCCTGATGCCAAGCTGCAACCTGGACTTCAATTTTGAATCTAGAAGTTTAACAAAAAAATACCTTCACTTTTACAAGACCCTGACTGGTCTATTGCTTACCCAATCTCTCTCACTGTTTATGAAACAGACACATCTTCTACGATCTACAGCCGCACTTCACCTTCTTTGAGTCGCTTCTCTACGCACCCTCTATGCACTATCTTCATACACTCTATGCCCTTACAACTGCACTTTGCGTTCATCTTCACCCTTTGCACTCTCTATGCCTTCTACTTTCTCTATGCAATCACAACCGCACTTGGTCGAATTTCAACCTTTTCGCTCTCTACACACTTTGCTCTCTCTATGCACTCACAGACGCACTTAGGAAAATTCGACATGACTCTTCACTCACTTTGTGCACTTCGCCATCATCTCACCGCTTCTACACTTTCTACGCTCTTACGGCCACATTTCACACTTTGACACGCATTCGATGACTTATACAACAACTCCACAATTCTCCAAACAACCCTCCTTTTATAACAATATTTTCATGATGAAAACCCTAATCTTAGTCGGCTTGCATAACAAATGTAAACCCTAATCTTAGTCGGTTGTCATCGGTCTTAGTCGGCTTCAACTCATGAAGATATTCGATAATTCCATCGCTCAAAGATTTCATTCGATAATAGTCCTTGTAGCCATTGCACTGACTTTTGTTCACTCTTCATATTTTAGCTGCATGAATTCACTCTGTATCTGCCCCTGTAAATGTTGTAGAGATGTCGGTCCACTATCATACTTCTCATTTTAGTTGGGTTCTTCTTCTTGTCTTGCGCACATACGACCTATCACGAAATCGTGACATTTCTGCCTCTGAAGCTTCTTTTGTTGCTGTTGCCATGAAAACACATGTCGCGATATCGTGACACTTTTTCTTTCTCTCTCTTTCTCCTTGCATTGGACCGTAAAAATGCTACATGTCGCGATATCGCGACACTTTTTCTCCTTGCTCTTTCTCTTTGCATTGGACCACGAAAATAACATGTGATATCGTGACACTTTCTTCCTCCGTAGTCTTCAACTTAGCTTTTGTCATGAAATCATGACACTTCTACTTTCGTACTTAGCTTCTTTGCTTTTGTCATGAAATCATGACACTTCTGCTTCCATACCTTCCTCTCTTTCTTTTGTCATGAAAATGTGACATGTCGCGATATCGTGACACTTTTCAAACTTGCTTTCTCTCTCCTATTTTAGTCACAAAAATGCGACATGTCATGAAATCGTGACACTTTTCCAACTTACTTTCTCTCTCCTATTTTAGTCATGAAAATGTGACATGTCACGAAATCGTGACACTTTTCCAACTTACTTTCTCTCTCCTATTTTAGTCGCGAAAATGTGACATGTCACGAAATCGTGACACTTTTCCAACTTACTTTCTCTCTCCTATTTTAGTCACAAAAATGCGACATGTCACGAAATCGTGACACTTTTCTTACTTGTTCTCTTTCTTCGAACTTGTCGCGAAATCATGACACTTTTTCCTGCTTTCTCTTTCTCTTCCAACATGTCACGAAATCGTGACAGTTTTTCCACTTGCCTTTTTCTCTTCCAACATGTCACGAAATCGTGACAGTTTTTCCTACTTTTTCTCTCTTCCAACATGTCACGAAATCGCGACAGTTTTTCCACTTGCCTTTTTCTCTTCCAACATGTCGAAATCGTGACAGTTTTTCCTAATTTTTCTCTCTTCCAACATGTCACGAAATCGCGACAGTTTTTCCTACTTTTTCTCTCTCTTCCAACATGTCGCGAAATCGTGACAGTTTTTCCTACTTTTTCTCTCTCTTCCAACATGTCACGAAATCGTGACAGTTTTTCCTGCTTTTTCTCTCTCTTCCAACATGTCACGAAATCGTGACAGTTTTTCTTGCCTGCTGTATATGTCGCGATATCACGACACTTTTCTTACTTGTCTTTTTCTTTGATCTTTTGCATATGGGCCACTTCGGTCTTCTTGGAAAATCATTGTACATACTCTGAATAACCTTTGAACTCCTGTCTTCGGCATCTGAATAGCTTTTGAACTTCCTGTCCACTGCATCAACAGATCTATCTGACTGTGTTGACAACAATGACAATATTGTTGCTGCACCTTGCTCAACAATCTCCCCCTTTGGAATTGTTGGCAACACATGTGCAATTTCCTGTAACTCTTCTCCCCCTTTGACAATAATACCAAAGGGCTACTGTAGACTCCCCCTGAGTCCATGCACAACATTCTCAGGCAAAATTTATTACACTTAGCAAAAATCATGAACATGAGCAAAAAGATAATCAAATACTTAAATGCTCCCCCCGAGAATGTGATCCCTGTAGCTAGTCAATTCTTGGGAAGTGTGACCACTCCCAATTTATTGCGAAGGTACTCAAAAACTTCCTTGGGCAATGGTTTTGTGAAGATATCCGCTACTTGCTCTGTAGTTGGAACAAAATCCAACTTAACCTCACCTTCCGCAACTTTCTCCTTCAAAAAGTGATACCGAATAGCAATGTGTTTTGTGCATGAATGCATAACCGGATTCTTGGAGATGTTAATGGCACTAGTGTTATCACACTTAAGCCATATTGGCTCACTAAGCTAATACCAAGATCTTTCAAGGTTTGTTTCATCCACAATACCTACGTACAACATGTTGTCGCTGCAATATATTCTGCCTCTATTGTCGATAAAGAAACTGACTCTTGTTTCTTACTGTGCCACGCGACCAATCTGTCTCCAAGATAGAATGCACCTCCACTAGTACTCTTTCTGTCATCGACACATCCTACCCAATCTGCATCTGAATACGAAATAAGGGTGAAGTCTTTACCTTTCGGATACCATAACCCATACTCCATAGTACCCTTGAGGTACCGAAGAATCCTCTTCATTGCTGTCACATGAGTCTCCTTGGGATTAGCCTGAAATCATGCTACCATGCATACTATGCTCGGGGTGCCTGTTTCAAGCCATATATCTTCAACTTACAAACCAAGTTGGGATCATCACCAAGCTGGAAACCATCTGGCTGCTCAATATAAACCTCTTCTTCAAGCTTCCCATTCAAAAACGCTGATTTCACATCTATCAAAAAAATTGTCAAGTGACTCACACTTGTACCAACTTTTGTCCAACACTGTACCGACACTGCAATTTTACTGCCAACTCTGTGCAAGCATCAAACACTGTACCACAACACCAACCAAATCCCTTTTTACATTTTCAACTTGGTCTATGTTTTCTACAGTCACCGCTGGTCACACCTTACTTTCAACTGTTCGAATCAGGAGACAACATTTTGTCAAACACTTCACGGCCAACTATAGTGCACCTTACTCAAACTCATACTTCTGGACCTCGGATAGGTATGATTCACAAAGCAAAGTTGCTCATCTTGATGAGCTAAACATGAATCAATAATCAGACTTCAATATTTTTCACCACAGCATCATAATAGATCTAACAATCTTCACGTCAATGTGTAGTTCAAATACACACTACTTTTATCGAAACACATATATGCGGCTAGGGCAACATTCTTTCACTAACCAAATTATCTAAACTGTTATAATCCTTAACTTTGGACAATGGCAGTAAGAACCATCACCAGTACAACAATGACATATAGCAATACTACCAATAATGACAACTCTCAATTTAATCACCACCCTTCACGACACTTCCACAAACAACTACATGAACTGAAAACACACTTCGACAACTATACGACAACTTCCCCGACTACTTGCCTTTCATCCTCAGGTAATCAAACAAATACATAGGAGCATTAAAATGAAACTTCAAGATTGCTCCCCCTGAGGATGTGCTATCTGGAGTTGCTTAGTGCAATAGCGGAGTAGTCTCCTTCAGTCCAAGGAGACACGATTTCCTTTCTTCTATCTTTCTCCAAACTTTCTTGAACTCGGGCTTGGATTTTTCAACTACATCCCTATTTTGCACCTTTTCGTGAACTCGAACATTTCTCTTGTGTGGTTGTCTCTTGTGCATCCTTGATGAATGATTATTTTCCTTTCTTTTATGTACATGATTTATTCCCTCGTCTGTGTTGCGTTCTTTGCGTCTGATGAAATCTACTATTTTGCCTTAGATTAGATACAAAAGTGCTTGGACAAAACCTTGCTATGTGCCCATGACCATTACATTGAAAACATTGTACATAGTGTTCACTCAGAAATGCAGATGTATTTCTACCAAACATAACTCTTTGATTTATTATTCAATCCACAATAAGTTGCCTTGTGACCATACTGGTTGCATCCGAAACAATAGCCATTAAAAGTATTATTATGAATAGAGTGAGAGTGATAGAACCTCTTTTGTTGTGGTTGCTTTGTTGTAGATCTCCTTTGATATTTTCTTCCTTTTGAAGATTCAGCTTCAAACTTTTCTTGCTTCGATCCTTCAACAGTGAACTTCTTCTTCTCTACAGAGTTGGAAGATGAAGGTTGTTCAACTTCATATCCAAGACCACGCTTATCCATGGAGCTTCTTTGTTGGCTTATCATTTTATCTAGCAACTCTGTGCTCTTCTCGAATTTGAGATTTGTATTGGCCTCTTCTAGTTGTTTCTTCAATAAAACAATCTCTTCCTCTTGTTTGCAGCAACCAATCTCTTTCTCATTGATCTGTGACCCGAGAGTTTCTTCAATCCTTTTGAATTCTTCTACCTGTACTTTCAAACTGGTTATTATTTCATTTGCATCCTCAAGCTTTCTTGAGATTTCCTTATTCCTTTTTCTTTCTATCTTCAATTCATCCAGAGCTGCAATTAGTTCCTCTTTCAAATTTATTTCTGCATCAATTTCTTCTTCATCACATTCCTGTTCTTTTTCTATTTCTTCTTCGAGTGTCATGAAAAGACCTCCACCTATTTCTTTTTTAGAATCATCCTCTAGGACTTCATTAACTCTCAACATATATGCCTCTATGTTCTCATCGTCATTCAACTTTAAAGCTTCGAACTGAGCTTGATGTGTTTGTAACTTGGCCTCCTTGATCTCATCGTCTCCTTCATGAATACTCCTCAGTTTGTCCCATATTTCTTTTGCCATTTTACAACTCATGATCTTTACCAGTTCACTGTCTACTAATCCACACCTGATAGCATTCTTTGCTTTTGAGTCATTCTCAAACAGATTCTTACCGACAACATCGGTTGGAGGAGTGATGGGTATTGTGTATTCACTATCTACTGAATCCCAGATGTCGTATCCCAAAGCACAAAGATATGTCTGCATCCTGATTCTCCAGACCGCATAATTAGTTCCATCAAACAAAGGTGCTTTGTTTGATGAGAAGTCTTCACCACCTTTTATGGTTCAATTTTCCCCCCCACACCAAAAACCGAGCCCCCCGGGGGGGGGGATACATCCCCATTGCGGTACTAATCCAAGATCAACCCTAGCTGATTTAGCCTGATAAGGGAACTTGGCTCTGATACCAATTGTTAGTCTTACAATGGCACTGAGAGGGGGGTGAATCAGTGTAGTTCTTTAAACTTAAATTCACAGCTCTTAAAACTAAAATAATGAAACCTTAAAACTAGATAAAGCAAGTATCACAAGAGAACATCACACAACACAAGATTTAACGAGGTTCACCAATTTGGCTACTCCTCAAGAATGACTGCTTGGACTACCATCCAAATCTAGCCTTTGCAAAGCACCAACTTTACAATCAATTTACCAGCACCCACTGGAAGGAGCACCAACCCCTTATTTATCTGCACCAACAGAAAGGAGCACCAACCCCTGATTTACCAGCACCTACTGGAAGGAGCACCAACCCCTGATGCCAAGCTGCAACCTGGACTTCAATTTTGAATCTAGAAGTTTAACAGAAAAATACCTTCGCTTTTACAAGACCCTGACTGGTCTATTGCTTACCCAATCTCTCTCACTGTTTACGGAATAGACACATCTTCTACGATCTATAGCCGCACTTCACCTTCTTTGAGTCGCTTCTCTACGCACCCTCTACGCACTGTCTTCGTACACTCTGCACCCTTACAACTGCACTTTGCGTTCGTCTTCACCCTTTGCACTCTCTACGCCTTCTGCTTTCTCTACGCAATCACACCGCACTTGGTCGAATTTCAACCTTTTCGCTCTCTACGCACTTTGCTCTATCTGTGCACTCACAGACGCACTTAGGACAATTCGACATGACTCTTCACTCACTTTGTGCACTTCGCCATCATCTCACCACTTATGCACTTTCTGCGCTCTTACGACCACATTTCACACTTTGACACGCATTCAATGACTTATTCAACTACACCACAATTCTCCAAACAACCCTCCTTTTATAACAATATTTTCATGATGAAAACCCTAATCTTAGTCGGCTTGCATAACAAATGTAAACCCTAATCTTAGTCGGCTGTCATCGGTCTTAGTCGGCTTCAACTCATGAAGATATTCGATAATTCCATCGCTCGAAGATTTCATTCGATAACTAGTCCTTAGCCCCACTGACTTTTGTTCACTCTTCATATTTTAGCTGCATGAATTCACTCTGTATCTGCCCCTGTAAATGTTGTAGAGATGTCGGTCCACTGTCATACTTCTCATTTTAGTTGGGTTCTTCTTCTTGTCTTGTGCACATACGACCTATCATGAAATCATGACATTTCTGCCTCTGAAGCTTCTTTTGTTGTTGTTGTCACGAAAACACATGTCACGATATCATGACACTTTTTCTTTCTCTCTTTCTCCTTGCATCGGACCGTGAAAATGCTACATGTCGCGATATCATGACACTTTTTCTCCTTGCTCTTTCTCTTTGCATCGGACCGCAAAAATACATGTCACGATATCGTGACACTTTTTCTCCTTGCTCTTTCTCTTAGCTTTGGCCCACGAAAATACATGTCGTGATATCGTGACACTTTCGCCTCCGTATGCTTTCTCTATTCTTTTGTCACAATATCGTGACACTTCTGCTTCCAAAGACTTCTACTTTACTTTTGTCACGATATCGTGACACTTCTGCCTCCGTAGTCTTCAACTTAGCTTTTGTCGTGAAATCATGACACTTCTGCTTTCATACTTAGCTTCTTTGCTTTTGTCACAAAATCGTGACACTTTTGCTTTCGTACGCTTCCTCTCTTTATTTTGTCATGAAAATGCGACATGTCGCGATATCGCGACACTTTTCAAACTTACTTTATCTCTCCTATTTTAGTCTGAAATGCGACATGTCACGAAATCGTGACACTTTTCCAACTTACTTTCTCTCTCCTATTTTAATCGCGAAAATGTGACATGTCACGAAATCATGACACTTTTCCAACTTACTTTCTCTCTCCTATTTTAGTCACGAAAATGCGACATGTCACGAAATCGTGACACTTTTCCAACTTACTTTCTCTCTCCTATTTTAGTCACGAAAATGCGACATGTCACGAAATCGTGACACTTTTCTTACTTGTTCTCTTTCTTCAAACTTGTCGAAATCGTGACACTTTTTCCTACTTTCTCTTTCTCTTCCAACATGTCACGAAATCGTGACAGTTTTTCCACTTGCCTTTTTCTCTTCCAACATGTCACGAAATCGCGACAGTTTTTCTTGCTTTTTCTCTTCCAACATGTCGCAAATCGTGACAGTTTTTCTGCTTTTTCTCTCTTCCAACATGTCACAAATCGTGACATTTTTCCACTTGCCTTTTTCTCTTCCAACATGTCACGAAATCATGATAGTTTTTCCACTTTTCTCTCTCTTCCAACATGTCGCGAAATCATGACAGTTTTTCCTGCTTTTTCTCTCTCTTCCAACATGTCACGAAATCGTGACACTTTTTCTTGCCTACTGTATATGTCGCGATATCGCGACACTTTTCTTACTTGTCTTTTTCTTTGCATCAGACCACAAAAATACGACATGTCGTGATATCGTGACACTTTTTCTCCTTGCTCTTTCTCTTAGCTTTGGCCCATGAAAATACATGTCGCTATATCGCGACACTTTCGCCTCTGTACGCTTTCTCTATTCTTTTGTCTAATATCGTGACACTTTTTCTTCCAAAGACTTTGACTTTGCTTTTGTCGTGATATCACAACACTTCTGCCTTTGTAGTCTTCAACTTAGCTTTTATCACGAAATTGCAACACTTATGCTTTCGTACTTAGCTTCTTTGCTTTTGTCACAAAATCATACACCCTTTTACTTCCTCTCTTTATTTTGTCGCAATGCAACAATAATCACGCACTTTTCAAACTTGCTTTATCTCTCCTATTTTGTCATGAAAATGCGACATGTCGCGAAATCGCGACACTTTTCCAACTTACTTTCTCTCTCCTATTTTAGTCATGAAAATGCGACATGTCATGAAATCGTGACACTTTTTCCAACTTACTTTCTCTCTCTATTTTAGTCGCGAAAATGTGACATGTCGCGAAATCGTGACACTTTTCCAACTTACTTTCTCTCTCCTATTTTAGTCGTGAAAATGCGACATGTCACGAAATCGCGACACTTTTCTTACTTGTTCTCTTTCTTCGAACTTGTCATGAAATCGTGACACTTTTTCCTGCTTTCTCTTTCTCTTCCAACATGTCACGAAATCGTGACAGTTTTTCCACTTGCCTTTTTCTCTTCCAACATGTCACGAAATCATGACAGTTTTTCTTGCTTTTTCTCTCTCTTCCAACATGTCGCGAAATCGTGATAGTTTTTCCACTTGCCTTTTTCTCTTCCAACATGTCACGAAATCATGACAGTTTTTCCTGCTTTTTCTCTCTCTTCCAACATGTCGCGAAATCGTGACAATTTTTCTTGCTTTTTCTCTCTCTTCCAACATGTCACGAAATCGTGACTTTTTTCTTGCTTGCTGTATATGTCGCGATATCGCGACACTTTTCTTACTTGTCTTTTTCTTTGATCTTTTGCATATGGGCCACTTCGGTCTTCTTGGAAAATCACTCGACATACTCTGAATAACCTTTGAACTCCTGTCTTCTGCATCTGAATAGCTTTTGAACTTCCTGTCCACTTGCATCAACAGATCTATCTGACTGTGTTGACAACAATGACAATATTGTTGTTGCACCTTGCTCAACAATCTCCCCCTTTGGAATTGTTGGCAACACATGTGCAATTTCCTGTAACTCTTCTCCCCCTTTGACAATAATACCAAAGGGCTACTGCAGACTCCCCCTGAGTCCATGCACAACATTCTCAGGAAAAATTTATTACACTTAGCAAAAATCATGAACATGAGCAAAAATATAATCAAATACTTAAATGCTCCCCCTGAGAATGTGATCCCTGTAGCTAGTCAATTCTTGGGAAGAGTGACCACTCCCAATTTATTGTGAAGGTACTCAAAAACTTCCTTGGGCAATGGTTTTGTGAAGATATCCGCTACTTGCTCTATAGTTGGAACAAAATCCAACTTAACCTCACCTTCCACAACTTTCTCCTTCAAAAAGTGATACCAGATAGCAATGTGTTTTGTGCGTGAATGCATAACCGGATTCTTGGAGATGTTAATGGCACTCGGTGTTATCACACTTAACCGATATTGGCTCACTGAAGTTAATACCAAGATCTTTCAGGGTTTGTTTCATCCATAATACCTACGTACAACATGTTGTCGCTGCAATATATTTTGCTTCTGTTATTGATAAAGAAACTGACTCTTGTTTCTTACTGTGCCATGCGACCAATCTATCTCCAAGATAGAATGCACCTCCACTGGTACTCTTTCTGTCATCGACACATCCTACCCAATCTGCATCTGAATATGAAATAAGGGTGAAGTCTTTACCTTTTGGATACCATAACCCATACTCCATAGTACCCTTGAGGTACCGAAGAATCCTCTTCACTGCTATCACATGAGTCTCCTTGGGATTAGTCTGAAATCATGCTACCATGCATACTATGCTCGGGGTGCCTATTTCAATCCATATATCTTCAACTTACAAACCAAGTTGGGATCATCACCAAGCTGGAAACCATCTGGCTGCTAAATATAAACCTCTTCTTCAAGCTTCCCATTCAAAAACGTTGATTTCACATCTGTAAAAAAATTGTCAAGTGACTCACACTTGTACCAACTTTTGTCCAACACTGTATCGACACTGCAATTTTACTGCCAACTCTGTGCAAGCATCAAACATTGTACCACAACACCAACCAAATCCCTTTTTACATTTTCAACTTGGTCTATGTTTTCTATAGTCACCGCTGGTCACACCTTACTTTCAACTATTCGAATCAGGAGACAACATTTTGTCAAACACTTCACGGCCAACTATAGTGCACCTTACTCAAACTCATACTTCTGGACCTCGGATAGGTATGATTCACAAAGCAAAGTTGCTCATATTGATGAGCTAAACATGAATCAATAATCAGACTTCAATATTTTTCACCACAGCGTCATAATAGATCTAACAATATTCACGTCAATGTGTAGTTCAAATACACACTGCTTTTATCGAAACACATATATGCGGCTAGGGCAACATTCTTTCACTAACCAAATTATCTGAACTATTATAATCCTTAACTTTGGACAGTGGTAGTAAGAACCATCACCAATACAACAATGACATATAGCAATACTACCAATAATGACAACTCTCAATTTAATCACCACCCTTCACGGCACTTCCACAAACAACTACATGAACTGAAAACACACTTCGACAACTATACGACAACTTCCCTGACTACTTGCCTTTCATCCTCAGGTAATCAAACAAATACATAGGAGCATTAAAATGAAACTTCAATATTGCTCCCCCTGAGGATGTGCTATCTGGAGTTGCTTAGTGCAATAGCGGAGTAGTCTCCTTCAGTCCAAGGAGACACGATTTCCTTTCTTCTATCTTTCTCCAAACTTTCTTGAACTCGGGCTTGGATTTTTCAACTACATCCCTATTTTGCACCTTTTCATGAACTCAAACATTTCTCTTGTGTGGTTGTCTCTTGTGCATCCTTGATGAATGATTATTTTCCTTTCTTTTATGTACATGATTTATTCCCTGTCTGTGTTGCGTTCTTTGTGTCTGATGAAATCTACTATTTTGCCTTAGATTAGATACAAAAGTGCTTGGACAAAACCTTGCTATGTGCCCATGACCATTACATTGAAAACATTGTACATAGTGTTCACTCAGAAACGCAGATGTATTTCTACCAAGATAACTCTTTGATTTATTATTCAATCCACAATAAATTGCCTTGTGACCATACTCGGTTGCATCTCGAAACAATAGCCATTAAAAGTATTATTATGAATAGAGTGAGAGTGATAGAACCTCTTTTGTTGTGGTTGCTTTGTTGTAGATCTCCTTTGATATTTTCTTCCTTTTGAAGATTCAGCTTCAAACTTTTCTTGCTTCGATCCTTCAATAGTGAACTTCTTCTTCTCTACAGAGTTGGAAGATGAAGGTTGTTCAACTTCATATCCAAGACCACGCTTATCCGTGGAGCTTCTTTGTTGGCTTATCATTTTATCTAGCAACTCTGTGCTCTTCTCGAATTTGAGATTTGTATTGGCCTCTTCTAGTTGTTTCTTCAATAAAACAATCTCTTCCTCTTGTTTGCAAGCAACCAATCTCTTTCTCATTGATCTCGTGACCCGAGAGTTTCTTCAATCCTTTTGAATTCTTCTACCTGTACTTTCAAACTGGTTATTATTTCATTTGCATCCTCAAGATTTCTTGAGATTTCCTTATTCCTTTTTCTTTCTATCTTCAATTCATCCAGAGCTGCAATTAGTTCCTCTTTCAAATTTATTTCTACATCAATTTCTTCTTCATCACATTCCTGTTCTTTTTCTGTTTCTTCTTCGAGTGTCATGAAAAGACCTCCACCTGTTTCTTTTTTAGAATCATCCTCTAGGACTTCATTAACTCTCAGCATATATGCCTCTATGTTCTCATCGTCATTCAACTTTAAAGCTTCGAACTGAGCTTGATGTGTTTGTAACTTGGCCTCCTTGATCTCATCGTCTCCTTCATGAATACTCCTCAGTTTGTCCCATATTTCTTTTGCCATTTTACAACTCATGATCTTTACCAGTTCACTGTCTACTAATCCACACCTGATAGCATTCTTTGCTTTTGAGTCATTCTCAAATAGATTCTTATCGGCAGCATCGGTTGGAGGAGTGATGGGTATTGTGTATTCACTGTCTACTGAATCCCAAATGTCGTATCCCAAAGCACAAAGATATGTCTGCATCCTGATTCTCTAGACCACGTAATTAGTTTCGTCAAACAAAGGTGCTTTGTTTGATGAGAAGTCTTCACCACTTTTTTGGTTCAATTTTCTTTCCCCCGAGAAGAAAAACACGCCAGCCCTCCCTTTGGGGGGGGGTTTTTTTTTTTCCCATTGTGTTACTAATCCAAGATCACCCTAGCCGGTTTAGCTTGGAGAAGGGAACTTGGCTCTGATACCAATTGTTAGTCTTACAATGGCACCGAGAGGGGGGTGAATCAGTGTAGTTCTTTAAACTTAAATTCATAGCTCTTAAAACTGAAATAATGAAACCTTAAAACCAGATAAAGCAAGTATCACAAGAGAACATCACACAACACAAGATTTAACGAGGTTCACCAATTTGGCTACTCCTCAAGAATGATTGCTTGGACTACCATCCAAATCCAGCCTTTGCAAAGCACCAACTTTACAATCAATTTACCAACACCCACTGGAAGGAGCACCAACCCCTTATTTATCTGCACCAACAGAAAGGAGCACCAACCCCTGATTTACCAAGCACCTACTGGAAGGAGCACCAACCCTTGATGCCAAGCTGCAACCTGGACTTCAATTTTGAATCTAGAAGTTTAACAAAAAAAATACCTTCACTTTTACAAGACCCTGACTGGTCTATTGCTTACCCAATCTCTCTCACTGTTTACGGAATAGACACATCTTCTACGATCTACAGCCGCACTTCACCTTCTTTGAGTCACTTCTCTATGCACCCTCTATGCACTGTCTTCGTACACTCTGTGCCCTTATAGCTACACTTTGCGTTCGTCTTCGCCCTTTGCACTCTCTGTGCCTTCTGCTTTCTCTATGCAATCACAGCCGCACTTGGTCGAATTTCAACCTTTTCGCTCTCTGTGCACTTTGCTCTCTCTGCGCACTCACAGACGCACTTAGGACAATTCGACACGACTCTTCACTCACTTTGCGCACTTCGCCATCATCTCGCCGCTTCTACGCTTTCTGCGCTCTTACGACCACATTTCACACTTCGACATGCATTCAACGACTTATCCAACCACTCCACAATTCTCCAAACAACCCTCCTTTTATAACAATATTTTCATGATGAAAACCCTAATCTTAGTCGGCTTGCATAACAAATGTAAACCCTAATCTTAGTCGGTTGTCATCGGTCTTAGTCAGCTTCAACTCATGAAGATATTTGATAATTCCACCGCTCAAAGATTTCATTCGATAACAGTCCCTGTAGCCGCCACACTAACTTTTGTTCACTCTTCATATTTTAGCTGCATGAATTCACTTTGTATCTGCCCCTGTAAATGCTGTAGAGATGTCGGTCCATTGTCATACTTCTCATTTTAGTTGGGTTCTTCTTCTTGTCTTGCGTACATACGACCTATCGTGAAATCATGACATTTCTGCCTCTGAAGCTTCTTTTGTTGTTGTTGTCACAAAAACACATGTCACGATATCGTGACACTTTTTCTTTCTCTCTTTCTCCTTGCATCGGACCGTGAAAATGCTACATGTCGCGATATCGTGACACTTTTTCTCCTTGCTCTTTCTCTTTGCATCGGACCGTGAAAATACAACATGTCGCGATATCGTGACACTTTTTCTCCTTGCTCTTTCTCTTTACATCGGACCGTGAAAATACAACATGTCGCGATATCACGACACTTTTTCTCCTTGCTCTTTCTCTTAGCTTTGGCTCGTGAAAATACAACATGTCGTGATATCGCGACACTTTCGCCTCCGTACACTTTCTCTATTCTTTTGTCACGATATCACGACACTTCTGCTTCCAAATACTTTGACTTTGCTTTTATCATGATATCGCGACACTTCTGCCTCCGTAGTCTTCAACTTAGCTTTTGTCGTGAAATCGTGACACTTCTGCTTTCGTACGCTTCCTCTCTTTCTTTTGTCGCGAAAATGCGACATGTCGCGATATCGCGACACTTTTCAAACTTGCTTTCTCTCTCCTATTTTAGTCGCAAAAATGTGACATGTCACGAAATCGTGACACTTTTCCAACTTACTTTCTCTCTCCTATTTTAGTCGCGAAAATGCGACATGTCGCGAAATCGCGACACTTTTCCAACTTACTTTCTCTCTCCTATTTTAGTCGCGAAAATGCGACATGTCACGAAATCGTGACACTTTTCCAACTTACTTTCTCTCTCCTATTTTAGTCGCGAAAATGTGACATGTCGCGAAATCGTGACACTTTTCTTACTTGTTCTCTTTCTTCGAACTTGTCGTGAAATCGTGACACTTTTTCCTACTTTCTCTTTCTCTTCCAACATGTCACGAAATCGTGATAGTTTTTCCACTTGCCTTTTTCTCTTCCAACATGTCACGAAATCGTGACAATTTTTCTTGCTTTTTCTCTCTTCCAACATGTCACGAAATCGTGATAGTTTTTCCACTTACCTTTTTCTCTTCCAACATGTCACGAAATCGTGACAGTTTTTCCTGCTTTTTCTCTCTTCCAACATGTCACGAAATCGTGACAGTTTTTCCTGCTTTTTCTCTCTCTTCCAACATGTCGCGAAATCGTGATAGTTTTTCTTTCCTGTTGTATATGTCGCGATATCATGACACTTTTCTTACTTGTCTTTTTCTTTGATCTTTTGCATATGGGCCACTTCGGTCTTCTTGGAAAATCACTGTACATACTCTGAATAACCTTTGAACTCCTGTCTTCTGCATCCGAATAGCTTTTGAACTTCCTGTCCACTGCATCAACAGATCTATCTGACTGTGTTGACAACAATGACAATACTATTGTTGCACCTTGCTCAACACCACACTCAAGCTAGCTCCTCAACATCCTCATCCTAGCTAGGTTTTCCTTACCAATATCTCCAACAAATACAAGGAGCAAATAAGTCATCAATGATCCACATGGCCTCATGCAAACTACTTATCCTCCTATTGCATACTTCTATGTGGCCCCATTAGAATATATTAGGTTACCCCTCCTATACCTACTAATGTGGTAATCCCTCAGGTCTCCTCACTGTAATGTGCTCCTAGCACCACATCTATAGAAAAGTGATAAGGACTAAGCCACGACTGTGCTTATACATGAAATTAAATAATATCCTATATAAGTGGTATAGCACAAACAATCCCTATGTAAACCGCCTATTGGACTCCCTCATATATGCCATTGTAGACACCTAAAACACGTCATGTCGATGGTGACTACTCATATGGACATGCTACAAGACCATATGGAAGATCTTGGATAGACTCCAAGATAGAGCAGTGGTTCTAACCACTCAAGTTGGGCTCCTTGGCCTAATAAGTCTGAACCATAGCCTAGACCTATGGTCTACAGTCTGAACCATGGCTAAGGCCTACGGTTTACAGTCTGGACCGTAGCTGTAACCTACGGTCTTAACTAAAGTTCAGTTGGCCTTCATCCGAGCCAAATCGGTTTGAACGGCCATTTGTTCTAGAAGAAGGTGGTTAGAGGATGGAAGCTTCCAATCCAACTATCCTAACCACCCCTTCTTGATCTTGGCTTCTCCATGAAGCCACCCCTAGCCCTGGGACATCCTATAAGTACCCCTTCAAATGGGAGAGAGCATATAGAGCATTTTGATAGCGAAGCACTATCAAAATATAGAGAGTGCATTTGGAGATCAAAGCAGTGAAGCCCTATCAAATTGTGGACTCACTTGAGTGCATAGAGAGAGCCTTGTTGCCATCCCCATTGTCAATTTTTCAAGCATCATGACGAATTAGGCCATGGATGCCCTAAGGACCTAGGAGAGCCAAGAAATGCTAATTCGGGAAAACGGAGGCCCTATTCAATGATTCAACCACCAAACCTGTCAGAGGACACCGAAGGTGACCCTTGAACATCAATTGGACAAGGAGGTCAAGCCCACAACCCTTGAATTTGGAGGGAAAACCACTTGGTTGCTCACCATGGCTTTCAGCCACGGTTTATAGTGCAGACCGCTCATCAAAGCTATGGTTTGCAATAGGTGACATATCTCTTTACTGTTTCATTTCCAGTATGCTTAATTAGATCACATTTAGCATTTTAATGGTTTAGTTAGGATTTTAGAGACTTCTGACCAGCATAATTAGTGTTTTTACTAACTTGTTCTCATTATGGTAGTTTAGACATTAATGGCTTCTTTTCATGTTATAGTGCTTCATTTCAAGTAATTGATTCCATAGATTGATAGTTGTATTTCTTGTTCACATATTTCCATCAATCTTGATAGGATTTACACATGTTTAGCATAGTTTATGCATTTTATTGATTTCATGTCATTATGCTATTCTCATGCTATTTGTCTTTAAAGGGCCTCATCATGAGAGGCTTCCTATGCTTTTGACATTCTTGTGTTGTTTCTTGATCATAGGAAATAGGTTTTAAAGGAGCTACAATCATCCATTTCCTTCCTCACCATGAAGAAGAGGGTCTACTCCACCCTAGAGTAGTTCGTGTCATCCTGAAGGGCACTTTGAAATCACACCTACCCTTGAGAGGGAAATAAAAATACCTCCTATTGTAACAATTGTATCAAGATGATTATCCCTAAGAGGGATGTACTTGTAATTTGAGTTTGGCATTGAAATATAATGGAATAAAGTATCTTTTATTGATCATTTCATTGTCAATTTCTTGTTCTTGTATGCATTTTGTATTTTTTTTATCAATTCTTGCAATAGGATACATTAGGTGTGAGCCTTTTTGGTGGTTACAGAAGGTGATCATGGTGGAACTCCATAATTCATGCGATCTAACTGTTGTTTCTTGATTTTTGAAATTGTAGGTACAGACCGCAGCTATCAGCTATGGGCCAACAACTGAACCATAGGTACAACACATAGTTTATAGTTTGAACCACAGATCAGACCTACGGTTTACACCTGACAACATAGACAATAGAAAGTAGAGTGCAGACCAACTCAGGACCTGAGGTAGGCCCTATTTTCCACTCTCTGTTTCTTTTTACTTCTCTGTGTTTTTACAGAATGCTTGTTTTTGAATGCAACTAGGAAAAGCAAACTAAAAAAGGGAAATCAATCATGTCCTAGTTCATTTCAAATCTGCATTTGTAGAAAGGCGTTGCTAGGAACAACGGATCTCTGATTGCAATCCACCCTAGAATCCAGCGTGCTTGATAAAACTTGTTTGTTTGGTGTGCATGTGTGATGCCCAAGTAGTGGCCATTATCATCGTAATATGCATTGTCTAAAAGAGCATCTAGAATAGCTTGCATTTTCTGAATTTGAAACATTCTTTCATTTGCATAGCATATAGAAAATGAGCATGAGTGCTATATGATGCATTTCTTTTATGTACAATAAAATGAACCACACACACCACGTCTCACTTAAATGCTAGTGAGTTGGGCTTGACATCCAACCACTAGTAGGGTTCAACGATGGTGGGCGTAATTTCCATCCATTGGCCCAAATCCTATGTACCCTTTGTTACTAGACCAATACCGGATCCAAGAACCTTTCGTACCCTAGAAAATTTGCATGTATTCTCTTTGGAGGGTATAACGTTGACTGGGGGAAAATGGGTGAGGATCTGGGAGGACCTGTGCTCCTTGTCCGGGTGTGGACTTTCATCACCACACATGGGGGATTTACGTGGCCTGGAAGTCACATCCAGGTTGTCGAGCTATGAGCATACAGGTGAAAGCCAATTTAAACTGAGAATATCATTCAATGCTTTTCAAAACATGATAAGGAGTTCTATACTGATACAACAAATTATTGAAACAACATCAAATAGTCTAGGGCTCACTTTTAAAAATTAATACGAGATAAACACCATTGTATACCTTGTTTGCTTAATAAAGAATAAATCTAGACATTAGGTGCACCATGGTGGAGACACGGGGCGGTCGACAAAGGCACAAGCCTGAAGCCCATGACCAAGCCCCAATAGATTCACATCAGCACATGTCGAATCCTTGCCCACATGCGCTCCTCGAACATCGTTCGATGAGCATTAGAGGAGATAATTTGACAAGGGGGAACCTATTGAGCATACCCCCAATAGAGGAGCTTCTATGCATTCCTCTAGACATAGAATAGAGCATGGAGCCTCTCAGCATGAGGGCGTTCCACTTGAAAGCCATTACCAGGATCACATTGCACGTGCATCCACAAGATCGGCTGAAGAGTATGTTATACAGGGATCCAAATTGGTACCCCTACATCATAGGTCTATAGGAGGATCCATGGCTCCACCTTTGGAGTACAAACATGATCGAGACCCACCCATTCAGGGGCATGCAGATAGGGCCACCATTGAGCATAGGCCTATGTAGACTCCCACACATGGTGAACATCGAAATATCACTATTGATATGGCTAAGGTGGGAGCCAATGGCACACCACCACATGAGCGATGGAGATCTAGATAGTTAGATGGATTAGGTAGCATCCTTGAGCAGCTAGGCTATAAGCCTTTGGCTCCACCCACCCATGCTCTGAGTGAGCATAGTGGAGGTTCTATTAGGACTACTAGAGAACATGGAGAGGCTTCTAAGCACCCTCATGTGACACATCCACCATCCATGCATGGTGGCATAGAGCATAGAGCACAATAGGATGCCCATGCCATATTTATAGACAAGGGCAAAAGCATCATAAATCAGTCAGATGGGTATAGAACCCATAAGGTCGCTCACACAGAGCATGCATACTAGAGGCCTATCATGGCCAATGACCTTGATAGATCACATAGACTAGTATCTGAGTAGTGGTGATAGCTCCTCCAAGATCAATTGGAGGATGCTCACCTAGAAAGGCAGCGCATTGAAGAGGAGAATCTTCAATCATAGAGGCTCATCAAACAAAGACTATACGAGCAGCGCCTATGGGAAGAACGCATCCTTGCCCAAAAGGAGCACGTAGAGTAGGAGGATAGGCTAGCTAGGGCTGGTCTATATACTCATGTCGAGAATAGAGAGTGCACTCAGAGAAAGGATTTTTCACAAGCCGATGCGCAGTAGGAGCGCAGAGATGCTCATACTCATATTAGTGCCCAACAAAGAGAATGACCACCACCATTCGAACATGAGGGGCAACAACAATATGAGGAAGAAGAGGGAGTGGGAAACAATCAAGAATATCCTAAAGAATCCCTAGTCGAGGAGGAGGAGGAGCAACGACCTCCACCTCGACAGAGGAAGAATGTACCTCCGAGACCACCCTCACGTCAGCTTAGGGAGGAGGACTTCTTATCCTCAGAGGCTTATAAAGCCCTAGCTGAGAAGGTAAAAGCGATTGAGAGGCAAGGCATGACACTTCAAAAGCTGACATTAAGAAAGATTCATAATGAGCCTTTGGACCCCTCGATACCTGCTCCAGCTTACCCTGAGCATTTTGTTATGCCTAGGTTAGACAAATTTAAAGGTGACGAAGATGCACAGGAGCATGTCACGAGATTTTTGGATGCCTGTTTCTAAATTGCTAGCAATAATGCCTTGCTTTTGCACACATTTGTTATGACCCTTTCAGGCCCAGCCCGAGAGTGGTTCAATCAGCAAAAGAGGCACAACATTACCAGTTTTGAGCAATTGGCTGACGCTTTTCTTGAACGCTTTTCTTTTGGCATCAAGAAATAGGCTAACCTTTCTGACTTGGCTGCACTAGCTCAGCGCGATGATGAGCCAATTGAACAATACAAAAAGAGGTGGAGAAGATTGATGGCAAAGCTACCATTCCCTATTCCTACTATGGAATTAACCCGAATGTTCACCAAGAGTTGTGCCAAGCACATCTCGCTACTATTGCAACTGCAGTAGTATCCAACATTCGAGGAGGCTTTGGCGCAAGCCAAGGTAATTGAAGACATCAAGTTGTAGGAAGGCAATTTGAAGCTTAAGAATAGGAAAGAGGGGCCTAAGAAAATCTCCACAAAGCAAAAGGGCAAGTAGGCCCATGTCAACCAGGTAGTGCTAAACCTCCAGAGAGAGGATAAAGGGTAGCAAAAGTAGAATTATCAAGCCCAACCTCCTCCTGCATAGTATGAAAAGTGCAATAACAACTATAAGGGAAAAAACAAAGAACAATGCCCACCTCACCAATTCACACCTCTAAAAGAATCATTGACTTCAATATTCCACTAGTTATGTGAGGCTAAGGTGATCAGACTACCCGAGGTTAAGCTAGTCGATCCGAATCAGCCCAAGTCGAAGGGATATCAGGATGACTTATTTTGCATCTACCACCGAGTGAAGGGCCACGACATCGAGGTATGTTGGTCCTTCAAGCATATTGTGCAAAACATGATTGAAAAGGGTGAGCTTGTAATACCAAGTAATCCATAGGTGCCTGACAACCAGAACATGGGGATTTACAAAAATCCGCTACCAAACCATGAGGCACCGTGCAACAACATTGGCCAAGTCAACCAAGTGCATGTCGAACCGCCTACCCAAGGGTTCGTAGGCATGGTGAATGTTGTTACAAGACATGGGAGATATGAGCAGCCGAATCAACCATGTGCTCCCATAAGAATACAAGCCACACCAAATCAATGGTCGACACAGAATATTCCAGGCCCACCAACGAGATCGATGGTGACCATACGGAGTAGGTTAGTCCAAAACCTGTAGACAACTCCTACAAAGATGTCTATATATGAACTGATACAGTAGTCCCCTAGGCACAGGGAGACTCTTATGGACATTCTAAGGTCCATCGAAGTACAGTCTCAGGATGCACAGGCATTTACCAATTTTGTGGGACATGTACAGTAGTGCTAAGAGCCCATGATCCAGTTTTATGATCATGAAATTAAGATGGTTCCTATAGATATGGTTGACCCACCATTGCATATCATTGCATGCATTAATCACGTACCATTTAAGAGGGTCTTGATCGACATTGGTTCATCGATCAACATAATAATGACCAAGGCATTGAATCATTTGAAGCTACCAAAATCACACATTGTGCCCACCACCTTCACATTGAGAGCGTTTAACGATGCCCTATGCTTGACGGTTGGCACAATTGTCCTACCTGTGTAGGTAGGCCTAAAGACCATCTCTATGATGTTTCATGTGATCGAGGGGGCCATGCAATACAACATCCTACTCGGGAGGCCTTGGATTCATGAAATGCGTTGTGTTCCCTCTATATTACACCAATGTGTAAAATATTTGCATGAGGGATGGGTTCACGTAGTGTCATCAGATGAAGAACCTTTTAAGTTCATGAACCTAGCGGATTTGCCTAGGGGTTTCATACTCCCATCAATGCACCTGGACATCCGGCCTGCATCATCAATTAAAAATCTAGGAGGTAAACCAACAGTACATGCTCAACCATCGATATCTGTGTCACACAGATCTGAGCGCACTACTACTACTTCACTAAAACCGACTACATCAGTGATGCTTCGGGATGACAAGAAGTTAAAGGTAAATATGGGAAAAAAAGAGAAGAAGCAAATACCCGAACCAATCGCTAAGGAGGCTCCCATCCCCATGGAAGTGGAGGAAGCCCAAGATATAGTCGAGGAGGTACCTCAGCCTACCTCGCCTACATCATCAATAGGGTCATCCACACCATGGGTGATAGTACATCTCGCCAACACCGGATTAGGTGAGTATATTATGTAGAATGTAACCTTCAGACCTATTCTAGAGACTGCACAAGAGATGGGCCGACCATCCACTCATCGTTATCTGGTTGGATCGATGGTTCCATTGGGAGAGCCACCTAATCAGACTAATTTCATCTATGTTAGGCTAGATCAACTTCCAACATGAGAGCCCATGGATGAAGATAGTGATGAACCTTTCATAGTAAATGTTCATTATTTATCCAACCCGGAGTACTCCATGCATATTTTTGAGTTGTATCACTGGCATGGGTATGGACTTGGTCTATTTGAACAAGGGCGTAGAACTCCATTCGAGCCATGTTATCAGCTAGCAATTGATAGGTTTGGATTGGGGTTATAGATACAAGGACAAGATGACTTGCTTGCAACATCCTTAGATCACTTGTACCTGAGTCTAGGGGACGATGTGGACTTCAACCCATATCATCCTAATATTTCCAGATTTTGGAGGACTAACCCGATGGTATCTATCATCACTATTGAGCCACTTGAAGAACATCATGAAGGGCTCCTAGAGAAGACTAATACAGATCAAAACCCTAGAGGCAACCTGGGTCATCAAATCTGTAATGCAGTCGATGACACAGGTGTGCAGGGGCATAACCCCATAGTTTTAGGTGATCTCAAGTTAGGAGATCTTTACAACGATGATGGAGAGGAGTCCACCTCCGAGATAAGTGGACCAAGTTATGATGTCGACAGTGAATCCTCAAACAATGATCAATCTGAGGAGGAAGCTGAGGGGGGCTATTTAAGGCCTTTGTATGTGCATCACCTACTGCCTATAGAGTCGGTACATGTTACCGAAGAGATCCTTCCCAACATTGATCATTCGAGGGAAGAAGTAGAGCTAGATTTCTTGGCGATGTCACACTTGCGATATAATTATCTAGTTTTTCCAGATAGTGATGATAACAATCAAGAAGTTAGATTCATGGGGCCGCACTTGCCAGAGTGCCCCATAGGAGTAGGAGTGAATGATGGGTTCTAGTTGTCTGATAGTGATGAAGAAGATGAGTTAGAGAGGGCCTACCTTGGTCCTCCTTATTTACGTTACCATCATCAACCCATCGACATAGATGAGGTCTATCATCAGTTATGTGTTGGTCCTCATCTGAGAGCAAGACGATTAAACCTGGATCAAATTTATCGGTTGGTTAATCCCCTTCCACCGACCTACATGGAGCTCCATGAGCCAAATGATCCTATTTTGCAGTCAGTGCATAGGGAGGATCCAATTGTCCGTAGTCCTCACAGAGAAGACCCCTTTGTGCCTGTGCCATTAGAGCCAGATCGTGGGTATGAGGACTACATTGATTATGTAGAAGTTGGTCCGTGTGGTCCTGGAGATCAATTCCATTCCATAAACATGGTCTCCATTGATTTGACCACTCCACTCTACAATCCAGCAGATCCGTCCAAACCGTTGTATCTTAACAAAGATGCTATCGACTGGGATCACGTTGATTCACCCATTGAGCCTAAATATTTCTTCCCCAATGAAGAAATGTTACAACCATTTCATTTTGTGCCAGGCTGTGCATATGATGTCTATCATGCCAAAAATACTTCCAACGTGGAACCTATCAACCCGGTTGATGACATCCATTTGATTCCTATGCCTCATCAGCTTGAGGAGGGATCGCATATGTCAATAGAGGAAACCTTTGAGGTGGATATCAATAATGATCCCACCAATGCAAAGAAGGTTAAATTTGGAGAGAGTCTCACTCCAGATGAGCGGGCCACCCTCATCCCTCTACTGAAAGAGAGACCAAATCTGTTTGCTTGGACGTATAAGGATATGCCAGGTCTAGACCCAAAATTGGTTATGCATAACCTTTCGCTAGATCTGACGAAGAAGTCGGTCAAGCAAAATCTTAGAAATATGCATCCAATAGTAGCCTTAATGGTGAAATATGAGCTACAAAAGTTGTTGGATGTAGAATTTGTAATCTCCATCGACTATCCAGAATGGGTGTCCAATATGGTACCCATGGGAAAACTTGATGGAAGAATCCGTATTTGCATGGATTTTAGAGACCTAAATAAGGCAACACCCAAAGATTCATTTTTATTGCCCAATATTGATGCTCTCGTAGATGCAACTACAGGTCACGAAATGCTCTCCTTAATGGATGGTTTTTTTGGTTACAATAAAATTTGGATTAAACCCAAAGACCAACATAAAACCATGTTTATAACGCCATGGGGAATGTTTTGCTATAAAGTTATGCCATTTGGCCTCAAAAATGTTGGTGCCACATATCAACGGGCCATGACATACATTTTTCATGACTATATGCATAAAATTCTAGAATATTATATCGATGACTTGTTGGCCAAGTCATTGCTACGAGAAGAGCATGCAGAGGTCTTAAGGAAGGTCTTCGATCTCCTGATAGAGCACAATGTCAGGTTGAATCCTAAGAAGTGTGTATTTGGCATAACTTCTGGAAAACTACTAGGATTCATCATCTCTAAATGAGGCATCGAAGTTGACCCAACGAAGGTCAAGGCTATCTTGGAAATGCATCCTCCCACCAATATTAAAGAGTTAAGGAGCCTTCAGGGCAAGGTAGCATCGATAAAGTGATTCATCGCTCAGTTATCGGATAAATGTCGACCCATGAATCGACTGCTACATAAGGGGGTCCCATTCAACTGGGATGAGGACTATCAAGCAGCCTTCACTGAAATAAAGCAATACCTGGCGATGCCACTAGTGCTAGCTCCACCAAGGCCAGAGGTGCCTTTTCTACTATATATATCGGCAACTGACTTTGCACTAGGAACCATGTTAGCCCAAAAGAACGTGCAAGGCAAAGAACAGGCCATATATTACATTAGTCGAACCTTGGTGAGCTATGAGCTCGGGTATGCATATGTGGAAAAATTATGTTTAGCAAGTAGTGTTCGCTACAAAGAAATTGTGACACTATATGTTAAGTCATACGACATATGTTATATCCAAACAAAATCCTTTGTAGTACATGATGAGTAAGACGTATCATAATACATGTACTGCGAAGTGGATCATGCTACTGATAGAATTTGATCTAGAATTCATAAGCCAAAAGTCCATTAAGGGACAAGTCATAGCGGATCAATTAGCTGAGGCACCACTGTCAAACAATAGGCCTCTGACCATAGAGCTTCCGAATGATGCAGTCTTCATCATATCTGAAGCTCTCGAACCCGAAGAACTAGAGAACAATGTTGATATGACTCTGTTCTTCGATGGTTCGAAGTGCGAGCAAGGGGGTGGTGCAGGAATAGTGTTTTTCATGCCGCAAGGAGCTCCTATGCCCTTGTCATTTAAACTAGACTTTCCATGCACCAACAACAACGCTGAGTATGAAGCCCTACTGCTGGGCCTCCACATAGCCATCGCCATGAATATTAAAATATTAAACATCTTTGGTGACTCCTTGCTCATAGTAAATCAAGTTAAGGGGCTCTTCCAATGTCGATGTCCCATATTGAAAGCTTACAAGGATCTTGTTGCAATATATCTGGCTAAATTGGAATGGTATGACATCGAGGCAATCCCTCGATCATCAAATAGGTTTGTAGACACCATGGCTTCTTTGGGATCCTTAATCCCTCAGAATCCATCTGCTGATTTCACTACCATTCATGTTAAAATGCTTTCACACCCGACTGTGGAACATGAAGCCTTTGATAATAGAATGTCAATCAACATGATAAGCGTAGAACCAAAAGTCAAATGGTTCTGCAGAGCTGAAGAATTTCTAAAGAAGGCACCCTGGGGGTCATTAACCTCTTAGAGTCCGATGGGGAGTGGTACCACCATTCACCATAAGGTTGTTTCCTAGTCTGCATTTGCAAAAGTAAATACATAGGGGGAGCAAGTCATCTTAGTAGTCAAAGCTGAGGCTTATCAAAACTAGATGTTGCAAATCCATGACTTCCTGAAGCTTGGTGTAATCCCAGAGGGATTATCGCATGCCACGAAGCACACATTTAAATAGAAAGTGGCTAAATATGTCTTAATAGGAGACATCTTGTACCGACGAGGTTATGATGGAGTTCTCCTTCATTTCTTAGAGCCCCAAGAGGCATCATGGGCAATTTCACAAGCTCATGACGGTACGTGCGATGGCCATTTCAGTGGCATGGCCATCATCAAGCGCATCCTTTGAATGGGCTACTATTGGCCCACTATGGAGAAGGAGTGCAATGTGTATGTCAAGAAATGCATCAAATGTCAGCATCATGCTAATCTTATGCACTTGCCATCGTAGGCCTTACAACCCATCCAAGCGGCTTGGCCATTTGCTCAATGGGGACTAGATATTATAGGCAAGATCTCTCCTCCGTCATCGGGCCGACATACATTTATAATCATGGCTATTGAGTATTTCACAAAGTGGGTGGAAGCAATACCCTTAACAACGACAACTGGAGCTCATATAGTAGAGTTTATACTGGAGCATATCATAAGTCATTTTGGGATTCCATCCAAAATAATATCAGATAATGGAACGTCCTTCAAGAAAAAAACTATGAGAGCTTTGACATCTAAATATAGAATCAAACACAGTTTTGTGACTCCATACTATCCACAAGTCTAGGGCTCACTTTTAAAAATTAATATGAGATAAACACCATTGTATACTTTGTTTGCTTAATAAAGAATAAATCTAGACATTAGGTGCACCATCGTGGAGACATGGGGTAGTCAGCAAAGTCACAAGCCTAAAGCCCATGACCAAGACCCAATAGATTCACATCAGTACATGTTGAATCCTCTCCCACATGCGCTCCCCGAATATCGTTCGACCAACATTAGAGGAGATAATTTGATAAGGTGGGAACCTATCGAGCATACCCCCAATAGAGGAGCTTTTGTGCATTCCTTTAGACACAAAATAGAGCATATAACCTCTCAGCATGAGGGTATTCCACTTGAAATCCATTACCAGGATCAAATTGCACGTGCATCCATAGGATTGGCTA
Source organism: Wollemia nobilis (assembly GCA_028583015.1). Classification (NCBI taxonomy): domain Eukaryota; kingdom Viridiplantae; phylum Streptophyta; class Pinopsida; order Araucariales; family Araucariaceae; genus Wollemia; species Wollemia nobilis. Next base: position 2,401,961 of record JAQPPZ010003395.1, read on the forward strand.
AAGAGTATGTTATACAGGGATCCAAGTTGGTACCCCTACATCATAGGTCTATAGGAGTATCCATGGCTCCACCTTTGGAGTACAGACGTGATCGAGACCCACCCATTCAGGGGCATGTAGATATGGAAATCACTGAGCATAGGCCTATGCAGACTCCCACACATGGTGGACATCGAAATATAACTATTGATATGGCCAAGGTGGGAGCCAATGGCATGTTGAGCAAGGTGCAACGACAGTATTGTCATTGTTGTCAACACAGTCAGATAGATCGGTTGATGCAGTGGACAGGAGTTCAGAGGTTATTCAGAGTATGTACAATGATGTTAAATGCTTATGAGGATGTTTTTGATGTTTGGGTGAAGTTGTTACAGGTTGTTTGTGCAAATTTGCAAAAGTTGAAAAAATCGTCAAAAAGTTGTCAAAGCAGCAAAATAGTCAAAAAGTTGCAAAAGTCGCCACGGGCACAGTTGGACAGGATGGATCAGTTTGGAACATGCCAGCATGTCAGGAAATAGTCCATAACAGCATTGGAGATGTCAGCATAGTGTTTGGATTGATCGGTGATGTTTTCGGTATCTTGGCGGATGATTTGGCAAGTGGTTGTACAGGCTGAAAAAGTGCAGGTTTTGTCAGAAGCACTGCGAACAAACCGTAAGGATTTATGTAGCAAAATTTGAACTGGAGGTGGTCGTTATCTTCAAGAACATGTGTTCCAAATTTCAATGAAAACGGAGAAACGAGGCGAATTTTACAAGCGTTGCAAGACTGTCACAAAAATGCTCTTTTTGGAAAAAGTGTGTCAGTAGCTATTTTTGTGGAAGTGGTACAGGCGAACCGTAAGGAGTTAGGTAGTGAGTTTTGGTTTGGACATATTCAGTGTTGCAAATATTCTACGTTTCAAATTTCAGAGAAAACCGAGTTACGAGGTGAGAGTTATGATTTTTGCAAAAACGTTACGGGTCTCTTTTATGTCAATTTGTGCCACTTGTGCAAAATCCTTTAGTTGGCCGTTTCGACCTTGAAGAGTCGCCAGAGTTTCAGTTTCAGTGTTGTTACACCTTCAAGGCATCAAATAGATCATCTTTTGTTTTTGGTTTGAGTTGTCACGTGGTCCCGAAGTATGAGTTTGAGTAAGGTGTCAATTCTAGTTGCATGTGAAGTGTTTGATGAAATGTCTTCTCAATATAAACAAAATGGATAGGTTAAAATATAAAAAGGGATTTACAATTGACAAGTGGCATAGGAGAATATTGTGTCATAAAGGAGTTACATAAAGAAGGAGTTACAATTGACAAGTGGCATATGAGAATATGAAAGGAGTTACAATTGATAGGTGGCATATGAGAATATGGAATTTACAAAAGGAGTTACAATTGATAGGTGGCATGTGAGAATATGGAAGTTACAAAAGGAGTTACAAAGAGAAAAGATAGTTATAAAAGGAGTGTTGCTTGGAGAATTTTAGTTGGGGATTTTATTTTGTGAAGTGAGAAGAGTGTGTGGAGAAAAATAAAGAGTGAAAATCCGTGTTTTTGGGAAAAAGGTGAAAAATGTCACTTTAGTATTTTGGGCATAACTTTCTCATACGATATCAATTTTGGCTGAAATTTTGAGAGGAGGTCATAGACAGAGTTCTGCACAATACCCAGAAAGCGTTTAGCATTTGACAGAACGAGCTAAGAGAACGGTCAATTTTTTGTGAGAAGAGAAGATTCATATATGTCATTTTATTATCAATATCAAAATCAAGTGGGTGCTTGGTAGAGGGGTTGGTGCTCCTTTCTATTGGTGCAGATAAATTAGGGGTTGGGGCCCCTTTCTTTGGGGGGGGTATATTTGGGGGGGGGGTCCCCTCTCGGGGGGGGAGAAAAAAGTTGTGAAGTTGGTGCTTTGCAAAGGCTGGATTTGGATGGGAGTCCAAACAGTCATTTTGAGGATGTAGCCAAATCGGTGAACCTCGGTACATCTTGTGTTGTGTGATGTTCTCTTGTTATACTTGCTTTATTTGGTTTTAAGTTTTCATTGTTTCGGCTTTAAGAGTTGAAGATTTAAGTTTTAAAGAGCTACACTGATTCACCCCCCTCTCAGTGTCATTGTGAGACTAACAATTGGTATCAGAGCGAGGTTCCTGAACAAGCTTAACCGGCTAGGGTGATCTTGGAAGTGACACAATGGCAGGTGGTGAAGGCTTCTCATCAAACAAAGCACCATTGTTTGATGAAACTAATTACGCATTTTGGAGACTCAGGATGCAGACATATCTTTGTGCTTTGGGATACGACATTTGGGATTCAGTAGATAGTGGATACACAATACCCACCACTTCTCCAACCGATGTTGTCGGTAAGAAACTGTTTGAGAATGACTCAAAAGCAAAGAATGCTATCATGTGCGGATTAGTGGACAGTGAACTGGTAAAGATTATGAGTTGTAAAATGGCAAAAGAAATATGGGACAAACTGAGGAGCATTCATGAAGGAGACGTTAAGATCAAGGAGGCCAAGTTACAAACACATCGAGCTCGGTTCGAAGTATTAAAGATGAATGACGATGAGAACATAGAGGCATATATGCTGAGAGTTAATGAAGTCATTAATGCGATTAGAGGACTCGACGAGGAAATCAAAGATTCTGTCATCGTGAAAAAGGTATTAAGATCTCTTCCCCAAAGATTTGATTCTAAAGTTTCAGCTATAGAAGAAGCTAAAGATCTAAATTCTTTTAGTATGGATGAGATGCATGGTTCTTTGACTGCATATGAGATGAGAATAGGAAAATCTAAACCCACAGACAGAGAAGCTACTTTTAAAGCCCATAAAAATATGAAAGCAAAACAAGAATCCGAGGAAGAAGAGACATCGAGATGAAATGGAAGCAAACTTTGTTCGAAAACTAAAAAGGGGAAAAGGAAAATACAGAGGAAAGTTACCGTTTAAATGTTTCAACTGTGGAGGCATTGGGCATTTTGCAGCTAAATGTCCACTTAATGAGAAGAACAAAAGTGATGAAGGATCGCACCAAGAAAGAAGTGACTGGAAGAAAAAAACAAATTTTAGAAAAGGCAACTTCAAGAAGAAAAGTTTCATCTCCAAGAATGTCAGTTCATCGGAAGACAACTCCGGTGAGGATTCTAAAAAGGAAACAGGTGAAGCTCTTTTCATGGCACTCAAAGAAGAAAAAATAGAAAAAGAACAGGAATGTGATGAAGAAGAAATTGATGCAGAAGTAAATTTGGAAGAGGAACTAATTGCGGCTCCGGATGAATTGAAGATAGAAAGGAAAAAGAATAAGAAAATTTCAAGAAAGCTTGAGGATGCAAATGAAATCATAACCAGTTTGAAAGTACAGATAGAAGAATCCAAGAAAATATCTGAAGATCTCGAAGTGCAAATAACCATGAAAATAGATTATTGCAGCAAGCTAGAAGAAGAGATTGTTGGTTTAAGGATGCAGATAGAAGAGATGAATCGTAAAATTAGTTGTTATCACAAACGTGAAGAAAGTTCTATGAAGTTGGATAAGATCATAAATAACCAAAAGACTACAAGCATCAAATTTGGTTTGGGTTTTGACGAAGGAGAATCATCAAATGGATCAAAGGCCATAAATGAAGAATCCATAAAGAATGAAGATAAGAAACAGGTTGATCAAGAAAAAATGACTCATGCAAAAGAAAGCAATAATGCAAGGCACGAAAGGAGAATTGACAATGATGGATTCACCAATGTCACACATCAAAGAAGAAGAAGATTTATGGCTCCTACGACAACATGGCAAAGACCATCACCCGAGGTTCAATCATCTCTTTTTTGGTTACTATTTTAAATGCAATGGTTATGGACATAAGATTTCAGATTGCAAGTATAATGTAGGACCAAGGAATTTTACCAGTAGAAATGTTTTTTCACCTTTGATGGATTATGCAGTAGAATGTTATAACTATCATAATTTTGGGCACATTGCAAGAAATTGTCGAAGTACATTTGCATCAAATCAATTTTAGGGAAGAAAATTTCAACCAAATGGAATGAGACAAAATAGAAAATTTCTCGAAAAACATGCACAAGCTACTGAAAAAGAAAAGTCAAAACAAGAGCCCAAAACTGTAATCAAACCAGAGTGGAAAGAAAAAGAGCGACCTAAGGAAGAAAAGGAATCCCTGATCGTACAAACAGCATTTAAAGCACAGAATAAATCTGCACCATGGATACTTGATAGTGGATGCTCCAATCATATGACAGGTGACAAACAAAAATTTGAGAAGTTACAGACAATATGAAGGTGGTTCAGTAAAATTTGGAAATAATGATGGAGCTAAGATAGTTGGCAAAGGTTCAGTTAAGATCAGTGATAGAAAAATCAAGTCAAAAGAAGTCTTGTTTGTGGTTGGTCTGAAGCATAACTTGTTGAGCGTAAGTCAGATTTGTGATAGAGGTCATGAAGTGATTTTTAAGAAGCGAGGGTTTTGAAGTCAGAAAAGCAAATAGTGGAAAGTTGATAGCAACTGGATCGAGGACATCCGGCAACCTGTACACTCTCTCAGAGACTTCAGAAGGAGCTTGCTTGATTGGACAGGAAGAAGAAAATTGGTTGTGGCACAAGAGGCTCGGTCATATCAGTTTTGACAATCTAGTAAAAATCAGCTCAAAAAAGGCAGTGAGAGATATTCCCACCATTGGCAAACCATCAAATAGCATTTGTGCTTCATGCCAAAAGGGGAAGCAAACTAGAGTCTCATTTAAAACAAAAGAGTACTACACAAGCAAACCTTTGGAACTAGTACATACTGATTTATGTGGACCCATGAGAACGCAAAGCATAAATGGTGACAAATATTTTATGTTGTGTATAGATGACTATTCCAGGATGACATGGGTACTATTTTTGAAGCATAAATCAGAAGCTTTTGAGATGTTCAAGGTTTTCAAAAACCAAGTTGAGAATCAAACAGGAAAAAGGATTAAATGTTTAAGATCGAGATAGAGGAGGAGAGTTCATTTCAGAGGATTTTATAGAGTATTATGAAAAATATGGTATTAGGAGACAGTTTTCAGCAACCAGGACACCTCGAGCAGAATGGTGTGGTAGAAAGAAAGAACAGGACAATGCAGGAAATGGCACGGACTATGTTGACTGAGAGCAAAGTAGCAGACAGATTTTGGAAAGAGGCAGTCCATATTGCGGTATACATCCAAAATAGGTGCATGTTGAGGACGCATGAAAGCAAAACTCCTTATGAGTTGTGGTTCGGTAAAAAGGCAACAACAAGATACTTTAAAGTTTTTGGCAGCAAGTGTTACATCAAAAGAACTGAAGAAAACCTTGGTAAGTTTGAAGATAGAGCGGATGAAGGTATTTTTCTTGGCTATTCGTCAAAAAGCAAAGCTTACAAATGCTACAACAAGAGGCTAAGGAAAATTGTGGATAGTGTCGATGTTAAAGTTGATGAAGGTAGGGAACGAGTAATTAGCTATGAAGAGAACTACCCAATTTATGAAGAGGTTATTGAAGGAGATGAGGAAAAGGAAACGGAAAAGAAACAAAAAATTGACTCAGATGATTCAAACAGTGATTCAGAAGTGGAAGAAAATAAGAAATTCAAAATAGGCAGCTGGCAGAAAGATCATCCTAGAGAGCAAATAATTGGAGACCCCACAGTTGGTGTTCAGACAAGAAGAAGAGTAGTAAGCAACTACTCTCTATTATCCAGCATTGAACCCAAAAATGTTGTTGACGCAAGCAAAGATGAAAGTTGGATGAAGGCAATAAATGAAGAATTAGATCAGATCGAGAAAAACAAAACTTGGGAGTTAGTACCAAGACCTACAAATAAAAATATAATCGGTACTAAATGGGTCTTTCGAAACAAATTGAATGAAGACGGACAGGTAGTCAGGAATAAAGCAAGATTGGTATGTAAAGGCTATGCACAAGTTGAAGGTATTGACTTTGAGGAAACCTTTGCACCTGTGGCTAGACTAGAGGCAATTAGAATGTTTTTGGCTTTAGCGGTTTACAAGAATTTCAAAGTTTATCAAATGGATGTGAAATCAGCATTTTTGAATGGGAAACTTGAAGAAGAGGTTTATATTGAGCAGCCGAGATGGTTTCCAACTTGGTGATGATCCCAACTTGGTTTGCAAGTTGAAGAAAGCATTATATGGCTTAAAACAGGCACCCCGAGCATGGTATGCAAGGCTAGACAACTATCTTACTCAACAAGGGTTCAAGAAAGGTATGGTGGATAGTAATTTGTATGTCAAAATAGAAAATGGCCATCTTATTGTTCTTGTTGTATACGTAGATGATATCATATTTGGCTAGCAACAAAGATGAGTCGTGTAAAGATTTAGCAAATAAGATGCAGAAAGAATTTGAAATGTCAATGATTGGTGAACTTTCGTATTTCCTCGGGTTGCAAGTTAATCAAAATGAGAAGGGCATATTTATTTCTCAAATTAAATATGTGAAAGAGATGTTAAAAAGTTCACAATGGAGGATTGTAAGCCAGTTAGCACTCCCATGACGACAGGTTGCAAGTTGAGCAAGGATGACAAATCTCCACATGTTGATCAAACCATGTACAGATCTATGATTGGGAGCTTACTGTACTTGATAGCTACCAGACCAGATATTTTGCAGGCAGTATGCATGGTAGCACGATTTCAAGCTAGTCCCAAGGAGACTCATGTGACAGCAGTGAAGAGGATTCTTCGGTACCTCAAGGGTACTATGGAGTATGGGTTATGGTATCCGAAAGGTAAGGACTTCACCCTTATTGCGTATTCAGATGCAGATTGGGCAGGATGTGTAGATGACAGAAAGAGTACCAGTGGAGGTGCATTCTATCTTGGAGACAGGTTGGTCGCGTGGCATAGTAAGAAACAAGAGTCAGTCTCCTTATCCACAGTAGAGGCAGAATATATTGCAGCGACAACGTGTTGTACGCAGGTATTATGGATGAAACAAACCCTGAAAGATCTTGGTATTAACTTTAGTGAGCCAATTTTAGTTAAGTGTGATAACACCAGTGCCATTAACATCTCAAAGAATCCGGTTATGCATTCTCGCACAAAACATATTGCTATCCGGTATCACTTTTTGAAGGAGAAAGTTGCGGAAGGTGAGGTTAAGTTGGATTTTGTTCCAACAACAGAGCAAGTAGCGGATATCTTCACAAAACCGTTGCCCAAGGAAGTCTTTGAGTACCTTCGCAATAAATTGGGAGTGGTCACGCTTCCCAAGAATTGACTAGCTATCGGGACCACATTCTCAGGGGGAGCATTTGTGTATTTGTTTATCTTTTTGCTCATGTTTGTGATTTTTGCTAAGTGTAATAATTTTTGCCCTGAGAATGTTGTGCATGGACTCAGGGGGAGTTTGCAGCAGCCCTTTGGTATTGTTGTCAAAGGGGGAGAAGAGTTACAGGAAATTGCACGTGTGTTGCCAACAATTCCAAAGGGGGAGATTGTTGAGCAAGGTGCAGCGACAGTATTGTCATTGTTGTCAACACAGTCAGATAGATCGGTTGATGCGGTGGACAGGAGTTCGAGAGGTTATTCAGAGTATGTACAATGATGTTAAATGCTTATGAGGATGTTTTTGATGTTTGGGTGAAGTTGTTACAGGTTGTTTGTGCAAATTTGCAAAAGTTGAAAAAATCGTCAGAAAGTTGTCAAAGCAGCAAAATAGTCAAAAAGTTGCAAAAGTCGCCACGGGCATAGTTGGATAGGATGGATCAGTTTGGAACATGCCAGCATGTCAGGAAATAGTCCAGAACAGCATTGGAGATGTCAGCACAGTGTTTGGATTGATCGGTGATGTTTTCGGTATCTTGGCGGATGATTTGGCAAGTGGTTGTACAGGCTGAAAAAGTGCAGGTTTTGTCAGAAGCACTGCGAACAAACCGTAAGGATTTATGTAGCAAAATTTGAACTGGAGGTGGTCATTATCTTCAAGAACATGTGTTCCAAATTTCAATGAAAACGGAGAAACGAGGCGAATTTTACAAGCGTTGCAAGACTGTCACAAAAACGCTCTTTTTGGAAAAAGTGTGTCAATAGCAGTTTTTGTGGAAGTGGTACAGGTGAACCGTAAGGAGTTAGGTAGTGAGTTTTGGTTTGGACATAGTCAGTGTTGCAAATATTCTACGTTTCAAATTTCAGAGAAAACCGAGTTACGAGGTGAGAGTTATGATTTTTGCAAAAACGTTACAAGTCTCTTTTATGTCAATTTGTGCCACTTGTGCAAAATCCTTTAGTTGGCCGTTTCGACCTTGAAGAGTCGCCAGAGTTTCAGTTTCAGTGTTGTTACACCTTCAAGGCATCAAATAGATCATCTTTTGTTTTTGGTTTGAGTTGTCACGTGGCTCCGAAGTATGAGAATGAGTAAGGTGTCAATTCTTTGCATGTGACGTGTTTGACGAAATGTCTTCTCAATATAAACAAAAGGACTAGGTTGAAAATATAAAAAGGGATTTACAATTGACAAGTGGCATAGGAGAATATTGTGTCATAAAGGAGTTACATAAAGAAGGAGTTACAATTGACAAGTGGCATATGAGAATATGAAAGGAGTTACAATTGATAGGTGGCATGTGAGAATATGAAAGGAGTTACAATTGATAGGTGGTATGTGAGAATATGGAAGTTACAAAAGGAGTTACAAAGAGAAAAGATAGTTATAAAAGGAGTGTTGCTTGGAGAATTTTTGTTGGGGATTTTATTTTGTGAAGTGAGAAGAGTGTGTGGAGAAAAATAAAGAGTGAAAATCCGTGTTTTTGGGAAAAAGGTGAAAAATGTCACTTTAGTATTTTGGGCATAACTTTCTCATACGATATCAGTTTTGGCTGAAATTTTGAGAGGAGGTCATAGACAGAGTTCTGCACAATACCCAGAAAGCGTTTAGCATTTGACAGAACGAGCTAAGAGAACGGTCAATTTTTTGTGAGAAGAGAAGATTCATATATGTCATTTTATTATCAATATCAAAATCAAGTGGGTGCTTGGTAGAGGGGTTGGTGCTCCTTTCTGTTGGTGCAGATAAATCAGGGGTTGGTGCTCCTTCCAGTGGGTGCTGGTAAATTGATTGTAAAGTTGGTGCTTTGCAAAGGCTGGATTTGGATGGGAGTCCAAACAGTCATTTTGAGGATGTAGCCAAATCGGTGAACCTCGGTACATCTTGTGTTGTGTGATGTTCTCTTGTTATACTTGCTTTATTTGGTTTTAAGTTTTCATTGTTTCGGCTTTAAGAGTTGAAGATTTAAGTTTTAAAGAGCTACACTGATTCACCCCCCTCTCAGTGTCATTGTGAGACTAAAATGGCACACCATCACACAAGCGATGGATATCCAGATAGTTAGATGGATTAGGTAGCATCCTTGACCAGCTAGGCTATAAGCCTTTGGCTCCATCCACCCGTGCTCCAAGTGAGCGTAGTGGGGGTTCTATTAGGACTGTTCAAGAACATGGAGAGGCTTCTAAGCACCCTCACATGATACATCCACCATACACACATGGTGGCATAAAGTACAGAGCACAATATGATACCCATGTCATCTTTACAAACAAGGGCAAAAGCATCGTAAATTAGTCAGATGGGTATAAAACCCATAAGGTCGCTCATACAGAGCATGTATACCAGAGACCTATCATGGCCAATGAGCTTTATAGATCGTACAGACTAGTATTTGAGCAACGGTGATAGCTCCTCCAAGATCAATTGGAGGATGCTCACCAAGAAAGGCAACACATTGAATAAGGGAATATTCAATTGTAGAGGCTCATCAGACAAATACTATATGAGCATTGGCTACAAGAAGAATGCATCCTTGCCAAAATGGAGCACGTAGAGCAGGAGGATAGGCTAGCCAGGGCTGGTCTGTATGTTTGTGTCTAGAATAGAGAGTGCACTCAAAGAAAGGTTTTTTCACAAGATGATGTGCAGTAGGAGCACAAAGATGCTCATACTCATATTAGTGCCCAACAAAGAGAATGACCACCACTGTTTGAACATGAGGGGCAAAAACATTATGAAGAAGAAGAGGGAGTGGAAAACAACTAAGAATGTCCTAAAGAATCCCTAGTCAAGGAGGAGGAGGAGCAATGACCTCCACCTTGATAAAGGAAGAATGTACCTCCAAGAACACCCTCGCATCAGCTTGGGGAGGAGGAATTCTTATCCTCAGAGGTCTATAAAGCCCTAGCTGAGAAGGTAAAATCAATTAAGAGGTAAGGCATGACACTTCAAAAGCTGACATTAATAAATATTCATAATGAGCCCTTAGACCCCTTGATACCTGCTCTAGCTTACCCTGAGCATTTTGTTATGCCTAAGTTAGACAAATTTAAAGGTGACAAAGATGCACAGGAGCATGTCACAGGATTTTTGGATATCTATTTCTAAATTACTAGCAATAATGCCTTGCTTTTGCACACATTTGTTATGATCCTTTTAGGCCTATCCTGAGAGTGGTTCAATAAGAAAAAGAGGTGCACCATTACCATTTTTGAGCAACTAGCTGACGCTTTTCTTGAATGCTTTTTTTTTTGCATCAAGAAAAGGCTAACCTTTCTTACTTGGATGTGCTAGCTCAACGCGATGACGAGCCTATTGAAAAATGCGAAAAGAGGTGGAGAAGATTTATGGTAAAGTTGCCATTACCTATTCTTGTTGCAGAATTAACCCAAATATTCACCAAGAGTTGTGCTAAGCACATCTCGCTACTGTTGCAACTATAGTAATATCCAACATTTGAGGAGGTTTTGGCATAACCCAAGGTGATTGAAGACATCAATTTGTAGGAAGGCAATTTGAAGCTTAAGAAAAATAAAGAGGGGCTTAATAAAAGCTCCACAAAGCAAAATGGCAAGCAGACCCATGTCAACTAGGTAGTGGTAAACCTCTAGAGAGAGGATAAAGGGCAGTAAAAGCAGAATTATCAGGCCCAACCTCCTCCTGCACAGTACAAAAAGTGCAATAACAACTATAAGGGAAAAAACAAAGAACAACGCCCACCTCACCAAATCATGCCCCTAATGGAATCATTGACTTTAATATTCCACCAGTTATGCAAGGCTAAGGCGATCAGACTGCCCAAGGTTAAGTTAGTCGATCCGAATCAGCCCAAGTCGAAGGGATATCAGGATGACTTGTTTTTCATCTACCATCGAATGAAGGGCCACGACATCGAGGTATGTTGGTCCTTCAAGCATATTGTGAAAAACATGATTGAAAAGGGTGATCTTGTAATACCAAGTAATCCGTAGGTGCCTAACAACTAGAAAATGAGGATTTACAAAAATCCACTACCAAACCATGAGGCATTGCATAACAACGTTGGCCAGGTCAACCAAGTGCGCATTGAACTGCCTACCCAAGGGTTCATAGGCATGGTGAATGTTGTTACAAGACATGGGATATATGAGCAACTAAATAAACTATGTGCTCCCATAATAATACAAGCCACACTGAATCAATGGCCAACATAGAATATTCCAAGCCCACCAACAAGATCGGTGGTGACCATACAAAGCAGGTTAGTCCAAAACCTACAGATAGTGCCTACAAAGTTGTCTATATATGAAATGATGCAGCAGTCCCCTAGGCACAAGGAGACTTTACAGATATTCTAAGTTACATCAAAGTAAAATTTTAGGATGCACAAACATTTACCACTTTCATGGGACATGTACAGCAGTGCCAAGAGCCCATGATCCAATTTTATGATCATAAAATTAAGATGGTTCCTATAGATACAATTGACCTGTCATTGCATATCATTGCATGCTTTAATCATGTACCATTTAATATGGTCTTGATCAACACTGGTTCATTGATCAACATAATAACAACCAAGGCATTGAATAATTTTAAGCTACCAAAATCATACATTGTGCCCACCACCTTCACATTGAGAGTGTTTAATGATACCCTATGCTTGACGGTTTGAATAATTGTCCTGCTAGTGTAGGTAGGCATAAATACCATCTTTATGATGTGCCATGTGATTGAGGGGGCCATGTAATACAACATCCTACTAAGGAGTCCTTGGATTCATGAAATGTGTTGTATTCCCTCTATATTTGTGTAAAATATTTGCATGATGGATTGGTTTACATAGTGTCATCAGATGAAGAACCTTTTAAGTTCATGAACCTAGCAAATTTTCTTGGGGATTTTATACTCCCATAAATGCACCTTTACATCTAGCTCATGTTATCAATTAAAAATCTAGGAGGTCAACTAGCATTACATGCTCAATCATCGATATCTGTGTCACACAGATCTGAGCGCACTACTACTACTTTGCTGAAACTGACTACATCAGAGATGCTTCAAGATGACAAGAAGTTAAAGGTGAATATGGGTGAAAAAGAGAAGAAGTAAACATCTGAACCAATTGCTAAGGAGGCTCCTATCCCCATGGAAGTGGACGAAGCCCAAGATATATTCAAGGAGGTACCTCAGCCTACCTTGCCTGCATCATCAGTAGGGTCATCCGCACCATGGGTGATAGTACATCTCACCAACATTGGATTAGGTGAGTATAATTTGTAGGATGTAATATTCGGACTGATTTCGAAGACTGCACAAGATATGGGCCAACCATATGCTCATCGTTATCCAGTTGGATTAGTGGTTCCATTGGGGGAGCCACCTAATAAGACTAATTTCATCTATTATGGGCAAGATCATATTCCAACGTGAGAGCCCATGGATGAAGATAGTGATGACCCTTTCACTGTAAATATTCGTTATTTATCTAACCCAGAGTACTCCATGCATATTTTTGAGTTGTACCACTAGCATGGGTACAAAATTGGTCTATTTGAACAAGGGCATAGAACTATGTTTGAGGCATGTTATTCGCTAGCAGATGATAGGTTTGGATTGGGTTTATAGATACAAGGACAAGATGACTTGCTTGCAGCATCCTTAGATCACTTGTACTTGAGTCTAGGGGACGATGTGGACTTCAATCCATATCATCCTAATATTGCCAACTTTTGGAGGACTCACCCGACAGTATTTGTAATCACTACTAAGCCACTTGAAGAACATCATGAAGGGTTCCTAGAGTAGACTGATATAGATAAAAACCCCATAGGCAATTTGGGTCATCAAAATTATAATGCAACTGATTAAATAGGTGTGCAGGGGCATAACCCCACAGTTTTAGGCGATCTCAATTCAGGAGATCTATACAACAATGATGGAGAAGAGTCCACCTTTGATATAAGTGGCCCAAGTTATGATTCTGATAGTGAATCCTCAAATAGATATCAATATGAGGAGGAAGCTAAGGGGGGCTATTTAAAGGCCTTTTTATATGCATCACATGTTGCCTACAAAGTAGGTACATGTTACCAAAGATATCCTTCCCAAAATTGATCATTCGGAGGAAGAAATAGAGCTATATTTTTTGGTGATGTCACACATGTGATATAATTATCTAGTTTTTCCAAATAGTGATGACAACAATCAACAAGTCAGATTCATGGAGCTGCACTTGCCAGAGTGCCCCACAGGAGTAGGAGTGAATGATAGATTCTAGTTGCATAATAGTGATGAATAAGATGAGTTAGAGAGGGCCTACCTTGGTCCTCCTTATTTACATTACCGTAATCAACCCATTAACATAGATGAGGTCTATCGATAGTTACGTGTTGGTCCTCATATAAGAGCAAAAACGGTTAAACCTGGATCAAATTTATTAGTTGGTTAATCCTCTTCCACCAACGTACATGGAGTTCCATGAGCCAAATGATCCTATTTTGCAGTCAATGCATAGAGAGGATCCAGTTGTTTACAATCCTCACATTGAAGACCCCTTTGTGCCTATGCCATTAGAGCCAGATCATGGGTATGAGGGCTACATTTATTATGTAGAATTTGGTCTGTGTTGTCTTGGAGATCAATTTCATTCAATAAACATGGTCTTCATTTGTTTGACCACTCCACTCTGCAATCCAGTAGATCCTTCCAAACTATTGTATCTTAACAAAGATGCGATCGACTGGGATCACGTTGATTCACCCGTTGAGCCTAAATATTTCTTCCCTAATGAATAAATGTTACAACCATTTCATTTTGTGCCAGGATGTGCATACGATGTCTATCATGCCAAAAATTCTTCTAACACGAAACCTATCAACCTGACTGATGACATCCATTTGATTCCTATGCCTCATCAACTTGAGGAGGGATTGCATATGTTAGTAGAGGAAACCTTTGAGGTTGACAATTTTGATCCCACCAATGCAAAGAAAGTTAAATTAGGAGAGAGTCTCACTCCAGGTGAGCGGGCCACCCCCATACCTCTACTGAAAGAGAGACCAAATTTATTTTCTTGGATGTATAAGGATATGCCATGTCTAGACCTAAAATTGGTTATGCATAACCTTTCATTAGATCTAACGAAGAAATCGATCTAGCAAAATCTTAGAAAGATACATCCGAAAGTAGCCTTAATGGTGAAAGATGAGCTACAAAAGTTGTTGGATGTAGAATTTGTAATTTCTATTTACTATCTAGAATGGGTGTCCAATATGGTACCTATGGGAAAACTTGATGAAAGAATCTATATTTGCATGTATTTTAGAGACCTAAATAAGGCAACACCCAAAGATTCATTTATGTTGCCCAATATTGATGCTCTCGTAGATGCAACTGTCGGTCATGAAATGGTCTCCTTAATGGATGATTTTTTTTGTTATAATCAAATTCAGATTAAACTCGAAGACCAACATAAAACCATGTTCATAATGCCATGGGGAATTTTTTTCTATAAAGTTATCTCATTTGGCTTCGAAAACGCTGGTGCTACATACCAGCGGGCCATGACATACATATTTCATGACTATATGCATAAATTTCTAGCATATTATATCGATGAATTGTTGGCCAAGTCATTGCTACAAGAAGAGCATGCATAGGTCTTAAGGAAGGTCTTTGATCTCCTGATAGAGCACAATGTTAGGTTGAATCCTAAGAAGTGTGCTTTTGGCATAAATTTTGGAAAACTACTAGGACTCATCGTCTCTAAGTGAGGCATCAAAGTTGACCCAACAAAGGTCAAGGCTATCTTGGAGATGCATCCTCCAAAAAACATTAAAGAGTTAAGGAGAATTTAGGGCAAGGTAGCATCGATAAAGTGATTCATCACTCAGTTATTAGATAAATTTTGACCCATTAATCGACTGCTACATAAGGGGGTCCCATTAAACTGGTATGAGGACTATCAAGAAGCCTTCACTGAAATAAAGTAATACCTGACGATGCTACCAGTGCTAGCTCCACCAAGGCCAGAGGTGCCTTTTCTACTATATATATCAGAAACTGACGTTGCATTGGAAACCATGTTAGCCCAAAATAACATGCAAGGAAAAGAACATGTCATATATTACATTAGTTTAACCTTGGTGAGCTACGAGCTCGAGTATGCATATGTGGAAAAATTATGTTTAGCAGTAGTGTTCACTATAAATAAATCATGACACTATATGTTAAGTCATACGACATATGTTATATCCAAACAAAATCCTTTGTAGTACATGATGAGGAAGGTGTATCATAATACATGTACTACGAAGTGGATCATGCTATTGACAGCATTTGATCTGGAATTCATAAGCCAAAATTCCATTAAGGGACAAGTCATAGCAGATCAATTAGCTGAGGCACCACTGTCAAACAATAGGCCTTTGATAGTAGAGCTTCCAAATGATGGAGTATTTGTCATATATGAAGCTCTCGAACCCGAAGAACTAGAGAAAAATGTTGATATGACTTTGTTCTTCGATGGTTCAAAGTGTGAGAAAGGGGGTGGTGTAGGAATAATGTTTTTAATACCGCAAGGAGCTCCTATGCCCTTGTCATTTAAACTAGAATTTCCATGCACCAACAAGAACGTTGAGTATGATGCCCTACTACTGGGCCTCCACACAGCCGTCACCATGAATATTAAAATATTAAACATCTTTGGAAACTCCTTGCTCATAGTAAATCAATTTAAGGGGCTCTTCCAATGTTGATGTCCTGTATTGAAAGCTTACAAGGATATTGTTGCTATATCGTTGGCTAAATTGGAATGGTATGACATCGAGGAAATCCATCGATCGTAAAATAGGTTTGCAAACACCATGGCTTTTTTATGATCCTTAATCCCTCAGAATCTGTCTACTGATTTCACTACCATTTATGTTCAAATGCTTTCACACCCAGCTGAAAAACACAAAGCCTTTGATAATAGAATTTTGGTCAACATGATAAGCGTAGAACCAAAATTCAAATGGTTCTGTAGAGCTAAAGAATTTCTAAAGAAGGAACCCTAGGGGTCATTAACCTCTTAGAGTCTTACGGTAAGTGGTACCACCATTCACCATAAGGTTTTTTTCTAATTTGTATTTGAAAAAATAAATACGTAGGGGGAGCAAGTCATCTTAGCAGTCAAATCTTAGGCTTATCAAAATTGGATGTTGCAAATCCATGACTTCCTAAAGCTTGGTGTAATCCCGGAGGGATTTTTGCATGCCACAAAGTGCACATTTAAATAGAAAGTGGCTAAATATGTCTTAATAGGAGACATCTTGTATCGACGAGATTATGATGGAGTTCTCCTTCATTTCTTAGATCTCCAAGAGGCATCATGGGCAATTTCATAGGATCATGATGGTACGTGTGGTGGCCATTTCAGTGGCATGGCCATCGTCAAGCACATACTTTGAATGGGCTACTATTGGTCCACTATGGAGAAGGAGTACAATATTTATGTCAAGAAATGCATCAAATGGCAACATCATGCTAATATTATGCACTTTCCATCACAGGCCTTACAGCCCACCCAAGCGGCTTGGCCATTTTCTTAGTGGGGACTAGATCTTATAGGCAAGATCTCTCCTCCGTCATCAGGCCAAAATACATTTATAATCATGGCTACTGAGTATTTCACAAAGTGGGTGGAAGTAATACCGTTAACAATGACAACTGGAACTCATATAACAGAGTTTATACTAGAGCATATCATAAGTCATTTTGGGATTCCATGCAAAATAATATCAAATAATGGAACGTCCTTCAAGAAAAAAACTATGAGAGCTTTGAAATCTAAATATAGAATCAAACATAGTTTTGTGACTCCATACTATCCACAAGGCTAAGTTAGGATATTGCGTCAGTGGTTCATCCTTAGCCCACCAGTCATTCCAAAAATTTATCCTCTCACCATTGCCTAAAACCCATCTTAAACCTTTTTTGATGATTTCCTTACAATTAAGAATTGCTTTCCAAAAAGCAGAACCTCTGATTGGAACTGAGTCACTTAGAAATTTCATATTTTGAAGATACTTTCGTTTGATGATAGTTGTCCATTCATTTTCTTGACCAGAAATGAGACGCCACGTCTGCTTAGCTAGTAAAGCTAAATTTATATGAGAAATTCTCCTCAGACCTAAGCCCCCATTTTCCCTGGGTCTGCACACTTTGGTCCATCCTATAAGGTTTTGTAGACACCAAAACAGCACCAATCCGATTATGTGACTACAAACACTGATCGCATTGACACACACAGCCTTCAAGGCAGCCCTCAAAGGTCAAACAGTGGTCCTAGCCACTTACACAGCAGTTTTGGAAGGTACCAATCTGGTTACATGGTAGTGCTCTAGTTATTTCCCGTTTGCTTTCTTCAACCGTTTCGCCTTCCCTGGTGAGAAGGCCCAACTATCGAATGTATCCTCTAAGTCCAAATACTGATTTTAACACTTAAACAAATGCTACACCTAAACAAATGCTACACTTAAACAAATAACTTAGGCAAATGTTGCATTGGTGCCCAAAGGAAAGCCTTGGCCAAAGTGTCGTGATATTGCAACGTCGCGATATCGTGACACTTCGGTGCCCAAAGGAAAGCCTTGGCCGAAGTGTCACGATATCGTGACACTTCGACGCCCAAAGGAAAGCCTTGGCCGAAGTGTCGTGATATCGTGACATCACAATATCGTGACACTTCGGAACCCAAAGGAAATCCTTGGCCGAAGTGTCACGATATCATGACACTTCGGTGCCCAAAGGAAAGCCTTGGCCGAAGTGTCATGATATCACGACGTTGCGATATCGTGACACTTCAACGCCCAAAGGAAAGCCTTGGCCGAAGTGTCGCGATATCACGACGTCGCGATATTGCGACGTCACGATATCGTGACACTTCGACGCCCAAAGGAAAGCCTTGGTTGAAATGTCGCGATATCGCGACACTTCGGCACCCAAAGGAAAGCCTTGGCCGAAGTGTCACGATATCGCGACGTCACGATATCGTGACAAACTTCGCATTTGTGCCTGGGCAAAAATTGACCAAGTCACGATATCGCGACGTCGCGATATCGCGACAAACTTCGCATTTGCGCCTGGGCATAAATTGACCAATTTAAGGTGGATTTTAAGCATTCAAAAGCAAACATTAAACCATCTGAGAGCAGACATTAAACGAGTGGTAGCCGAGGACAGTCAATTACTGCCGCCTGTTGTGCATGCGCGCACAGGTGGGCAAATTGGCAGTTAGGGGACTGTCACAAGGGCAGTCATGTAAGCCAAAGTCAGGGAGGAGTCTCCTCCCTCTTGGGAAGGCATGGCCACCACGTGGCATCCCTGCATACCCCTCCAAAGAAACCCCATGGGTCTATAAAATGGCGGACTTTCCCGCCCAGAAAGACAAGCTGGTAGACATTTCAAGCGACGAAGTGCTGCCAAATTAAACACCCGATTGCACTCCTGTTAGATTCATCTCTTCTACACCCGTAATATCTTTCGCAAGAGAGGTTATTGGGTGGCTTTTAGAAGGTGAATCCAGACCTTAGAACCCGACATTAGACCACAGTAACCCATCAATTTGACGACACCACTTTCTTTGAGATTTTGGGCCCATCCGTAGTGGATTGGCACCGAAATCAAATTCCAACGGTGGGAGGCCTGCTCGGGTGCCCCGCACACTCTTAGCTTCATTTTAATTTATTCCGTTATCACGTGTTTATCCTACGTTATACTTTATGTTGTTTAAATAGTTCATGCTTTACGTTAGAATATATCCTGCACTACGTTGTATGTTCGAATGTATCTTGCATTACGCGATAGCTTATAATTCGGATTTCAGAAGCCGCTTATCAAATATTGTCATGTCTTTGTCAATTTTTGGTTCTTCACTAACTTGCAGGTAACAGCGATCAGATTCATCGACTGTTTTGCTGGCAGCAGCCTGAGTTATTTTATTCACTAGTTTAATCAATCTTTCGCATGTGTTTCTTATTTATTTATAAAGTCAAATGCTCTATCCTTTTGTTACAGGTGCTACTAAACGCTTTTTTGTTTCTTTGATCGCAGGAGAAGCAGCAAGCAAGTATTTATCGGCATAAGCGACGACAACACTTGGGCTCGCCCGTTTCAAATGTGGGCATGCGGATAGAAGAAGTATTAATCACGATTGTAACCAAGACATGCTAACACTCCTAGCCCCTAAAAATGGAGGATATGGATTGTAACTGAGTTTGGAATTAATATAAAAGGGTTGTGCTCCTGCTTTCTCTTTATATTTTGTCTCGATTTGATTACGTTCTTCCTATTTCATGCATCGAGTTAGTTTTTGTTTATAGTGCATCTCAATACTGTTCTTCTTCCGAAATCTCATGCTTTCAGGTTTATATGGATCAAGTGAGGATCCAGAGGAAGGTGGTTAGGCTATGGAAGATTTGGAGGTGGGCATCACATGAGGGCCTGACCCTCCTCAGAAAGACCCCGACAAAAAATATACGAAGGACAATGCGGGGCCCAAGAAGTGGTTGTCTTTTGCTAAGACTCTTAGAGTAAAAAGAAAGGAGGTTCTCTCTCTTCCGCCCCTAGTTCTAGTAAATAAAAAAATTTCAGCCCCGACAAGTTCCATGAGCCCTTTTCTTTTAATGGAAGAATTCTCCCTGGTAGGCAAGTTTTTGGGAGGTAGGCCGGACATGGAGACTATCAGGGCTTGGGCGATGGGTAAATGGTGACTGGTAGGCAACTTGGAGTTGGTAGCTCTAACTCGAGGGTTCTTCATTATTTTTTTTAACAATATGGAGGATGCTAACCATATTTTAATAGGAGGTCCTTGGTTTCTAGGCAAAAGGAGCCTTTTTCTCAGACGATGGGGTGAAGATTTCAACCCTGAAAAGCAAAATATTAACATTGCCCCTATTTGGGTTCGTCTCTCGAGTCTACCTGCCCAGTTAGTCAATGAATATTGGCTGCAGGGCATAGCCAGAACTATAGGGGACTTGATCTCCATTGACCATGTATCCTTGGCCAGGACAAGGATGACTCATGCATGAATCTGCATAAATGCTAATTTGAATAATGAATTACCAAGGTTTGTGGAGCTAGAGTATGGAGAATACTATAGAAAACAACCAGTAGAATACGAGAATAGACCAACATTTTGTGCAGAATGTAAAAATCAAGGACATCTATGCAATAAATGCCCTAACCTGGCAATGAATAAAGAAAATCAGAAGCAGGGAATGCTAGACAGAGGAAATTTGAGGAGTTTCCCTATCAGAGGTGATTTCAATCAGGCAAACTATGTCTACCAAAAAAATAAAATAGAGGGTGCAGGTTCCTAGCAAGACAAAGGAAAACAATAGGTTGTTGGCAACCAAAATACTCAGGTAAGTTCCAATCCTCTAGTTTCAAATAAATTTTCAATTCTATCCAATATGGGAGTAGGAGGATTATCAGAAGACATGGAAGCCCAGCACCTCCTCTATTATATTTAAATGCTTAGTATTTATAGATTTTTTTACCTCTATTCATTTAATATACAAAAGGCAAAATGTCCTTGGATGAGGAACTAACAAGAGGAATCTCCTTAAAAATCCTCAAAAATATTCCTTTTGTGGTGGCAATCCAGATTTTAAGGAAAAATTCCTGGGAAATCAGCAAGTTTGGGTGTCGATGCATAAACAAATTGCAAATATAGTCGTTGAATTGGGACCTCCATTGTGCCTCAGAAATTTATCTTTATTAAGGAAGTCCACCATCCCTGAGTATTGCTTTGAAAAAATGTGAAGTAGATTAGGAATGTCTTCGAGACTTATGAAAATCACCCTGTGGTATTTAATCCTACACCCTTCTAGCATAAAATTCAAGAACATAGCTCCTTTTTCCAAAATCATTAAATTATCACCATTCTCAATATTGGACACTTTCAAAAATCCTTCTTGAACACTTGAAAATAAATTTTCTCAAAATGGAGTGACAGATAAAGCTGAGAGAAAGTGCACTATTCAAAGTTCTCCGCTTTCTTTTATTCATGCTTCCATTTGGGGAGAGTGCGCAACCTTTATAGTTTCACTCATCTTGTGCCTTTGAGTCATGCTTTGCACCATTCCATATAATTTCACCCAAGGGAGAAGAAAAAATATTCTTTTCATTCACCATTAAATCGCATCTTGCAATTCTTACATTATTTCACCCAATGCACAGCCCACAACTTGATTCATTTTATAAACTCTTTGCATCACATTCACCCCATAATCATGACACAATCCTTTCAAAACACCCTATTCCACGCCTTTTTTTCACCTTCAGCACTTCGAACCATCTTCATATAGTTTCACCCCAGGGAGGGGCGAATAGGAGTTTTTCCCCTCACCTGGGGTGAAAGCACTGCTGACTGCCATAACAAAACCCAAATTTTAAAAAATATTTTTGCCTTCGAAATATACATTCACCCCAAGGAGGGTTGGATGGGATTTTTTCCCCTCACTTGGGATGAAATCCTTTTAAAAATTATTTTCCAATACATGCCAATGTGGGACCCGTAATGTGTTCCTTCTCCATATGCTTTCACCCCAAGGAGAGGCAAAATGTAGTTTCACCCCTCTCTTGGGGTGAAAGAGCCTTCACTTTTCAATGTGATAACTCGGTGCCTTACTACCTTTGCTTTATGTTTATCCGAAGTGAGGGTAAAAAAATTATCGCTCCATCATTGTAAATGATACCTTCATGGGACCCATGGTATAACACCTACAAATTCTTTGATGTTGGGCTTTTACTCCAGGAGGGTGAACGGGAGTTTCATCCCTCACTTGGGGTGAAACCCCAGTTGACTTTTCCACATGCTGACTTGGCAACTTGTCACTCATTTTTGATGATGTTCACCCCAAGTTCATGTGGACAGTGTTTTCACCCTTCACTTCGGTGAACATACTCCATTTTATTGCCTTCAAACCTTAACTTCGGGCCCACCACGAACCTCACCTTTAGATGTGGTTTCACCCCAAGGAGAGGTAAAAGGGGTTTTCATCCCTCACTTGGGGTGAAATTCATATTAGCCAAACTTGACATATTTTCCTCATTTAAAACTGCATTCACCCCAAAGTGGGGTGAATGGGATTTTTACCCTTCACTTGGGGCAAAAAGGTTGTTGTGTCTATTTTACCCTTAGTCTTTAGGCACAATTTTTATTGATGTCTTTGGGTGATTTCAACTGATTTTGCACACAATTTTCCACTATCCCCTTTTAGAAATCACAACCATTTTACCTTATAACATCCATTATTTCTAGGTATGAGACCCATGAAAAATAGAAATAAGGTTAACACACAAAAATGAACTGCAACACATTATACTAGCCATAAACACTACAACATCGATTCACTGTATTTGTTGCTTTACAATAACACTTTTAACAAAACTTTATTAAAATTACAATGTGGCAAGATGCAAAACTACCAACAGATAGTTACATTCATAACACCAAGCAATTATATTCATAGTTCTATGACAACAAAGATATTCTATGAAAAACGTTATATACATGGCTATATGACACACACTCTCCTAACTTAATATGTGATCCACTTCTACCTTGATACATGATCCATTTTATATACAATAACATATGCCCCTATGAGTTATAAATGTTGGGTATGTAATAGAAAAATTGCACAACAATTATGGCATATTTCTTTTAGCCCATCTTATCATTTTCTTATCAATTGCATAATCTAATTAATGGGTGGTAATTTATGTTATTTGATTTCTCATTTGTTTATTGATAACACACTTTTCTTACTATGATTTAAACCCATATTTACTTTGAATCACTCACTCTCCTAAATTTTCATGTATTTTTTCCATATTTTTACTTCTCTACACTTTACTTTTTGCATTTTACCTTCAATGTAAGTTAGTGTAGGTGTCTTAACCTGCCGACCAGGAATTTTTTCATACTAGACTATGTGTTGATGAATAACTATTTCATGCCTAGTTTTGGTGCACTTTGAAAAGGTTATGTAGTGATTTTATTTAATTTATCTTTTAAATAATATGGCACTACTAATGTATTGTCTATGTGCGGACTAGATACATCCATAGGTGGAAGAGGTAGAATCAACCATTGATAACGAGGTAATTGAAAATAGAAATGATTATTATAATAGCTCAATGTAACATGAACTGCTACCCTCATATAAATTTCATGCTTTCTTGCTTTTTTCTAGTGATCATCGATAATTCAACCATCTAGAGTTGAAGTTTGCAATCTATAAGTTACTGTAAGTCCTTGGCTAGGATAGGTGATTGGGTTTTTGATAAATCACCACCTTATTTGATGCACTTTATTGTTCACCTATGCTTACATGTGTGTCATAGATAAGAGGATTGGATAAAGAATCCCCTTCAAAAAGGATTAATAGATATAGAGGTTCTACTAATCCTTTGCTCGCTTAAATATCATACTAATGTTTAATATTAGTATAGGTATTTTGATTGAATGAAAATGTTGTACTAATGCTTAATAATAATATTGATATTTTATTTATCAAGCGAGAAAATTATTTAAGGCTTGTATGGTTTGAATTAAATAGTATAAATATTCATGCTTTAAAATTTATATTTAATTCTCTCTTACATTTTTGAATCTACAAAGAAAAGAATGGTTTATCTTTTATAGATTGGAGAAAGAAATTAAAAGCTTCATATTTTATAAATAGATAAAGTAAAAGAATAACTTTATCTTTTATAAACTAGATATATAAACAAATAGCTTTGTATATTTCAAATCAAATAAATAATTGAATAATTTTATAAATTAAATAAATAAATAAACATATTCAATTGAGGTAAAATTTCAAAAGAAGGAAAGAATCATTTTTAAATTCAAATATCTCTCCCTCTTGCCTCCATGGGTAAGCATGAATTTATTTTGGGTAGATGGCATTTATGTGGGGGGATACTTTTATGTTTTGTGGGTAGATGATTTGCCTTTTTAAGAGGGGCAATAGAGAAAAAATAGGCGTATTCAAAGGAGGAAGGATCAAAGTAAATTGAAGGCAAGAAGGAGGATGAAGGCAAAGACCAAGAATTCAAACAACTTTAGATTTAGGTTGGATTATAACCTTGAAATATTATCTCTTAATATTTTATATAAAAGGGTGTTAATGTATTTGCATGCCTCCAAACCCCCCCTATCTGACCCCTTTCTCTCCATCCTTAGCCACCACATGGAATAGCACCACCAAAAGGTGCTCCTACACCTTTTTTCACTTGGGCATGAGGTTTCTCCTGGTGACCAGTTGGTGATTGATTATCTTATGATGCCCTATTATTTTTATAATATAGAAATTTTATCCCATGATGCATGTGGGATTAGTACACCTTAGTTTCAATTAACGTTTATGCAAAATTTAAATTCTAACATCCCCTTTAGACCCCAATGATTACCAAGGAATAATTTTTGTCTACAGCTACCTCAGTCATGGGAAAATCCCCACTTTGCCACCACCTAACCTCCATATGGTGGTTAGAGTCTACTTGGTTCTCCATAGGCCTTAAGGATCTATGAAACCCCCACATGATGCATGTGGGATAAATATTTGCAAGTCTAAAGAGCTTGCACTTTATCCCACATGCATTTTGGGAGGGGTGTGAACCCTGTTTGAAAGGGCTAGAGCACCCCTATGTTAGTATCCAATCTTGAAGGCTTGGTGGAGACTATAAAAATCCCTCATGTTGTGTCTATTGTCCACCATTGAGCTACCCTATTATTAGTTTCCAAGTGGTAGCATATGGTTAGTTCAAGGTTTTGTATGGTTTAGTTATATACTCGAGTAGGTAAGTTTAAGCTTTTTAAAAAAATCTATTAGGTGTTTAATCCCACATGCCCCCTATGGGAGCACCTGAACAATGTTAATAGGGGAATTCTCTATTAGAATTTCCCAAGAATAGACATGCAAAGCATTACAAGAACTATGAAGAGAAGAGTAGAACTGATTGATTATTCCAAGGATCAACTTTGTATAAATAGCAAAGTTGATCATTGAGAGCCGTTGGATTACAACAACTCAACAAATCTGAACTAGTCTAAACTGAGAGTTCACCTGACTCATGGAAGAGTGGTAACTCAAGTAAGTCTATCCTAGTAGAACTTAAGAGAATAAATATTTATTCTAACACCCCCCTTAAGTGATACTAGGGGTGAATGTAACAAATGAGTCCCGACAACAGGGCCTGATGAGGTACTCATGTACAATGATTTTTATTGAAGAGATGGTAAAAAAACCACATGGAAAAAACCATATTTCAAAAAAGAAAAAGAAGAGGCATGTCTTCGGATGGTGAAGATTGTCCTCATTGAACATTAAAAAAAAAGAAATGAGTCCTGGCAACTAGGCCTGATGAGGTACTCATGTACAATTACATATAGGAGAGATGGTGAAAAAACCACATGGGAAAAACCATCTTCCAAGAAGAAAAAAAGAACTATAAGAAGAAAGGAGAGGTGAAGAAGGAAAGGATTTGGTGAAGATGTCTGCAATTTGATTTTCTGTGGGAATATAGTCCAAGTGTATTTCCCCTCTCTGAATATGTTGTCGAATGAAGTGCATGTGAATTTCAATGTGCTTGGTCCGCTGATGCTCAACTGGATTGCGGGCAATATGAATTGTGCTCTGATTATCACACCAAAGAGTGATAGGTTTGTCATGGAAAAAACCAAATTCTCTTAGTATCTGATGAAGCCAAAGAGCTTCCTGACTGGCCAAAATTGTTGCCCTGTATTCTGCCTCTGTAGATGATAATGCTACTACTTGTTTTTTGCATGACCAAGCAATAGGTGAGGAACCAAGACAAAAGACATAGCCAGAAGTTGAACATCTATCTTCTACTAAACTTGCCCAATCAGAATCTGTGTAACCAATGATATCCATGGATTTTCCTTCATATAAGAGCCCAAAGTGAGTTGTTCCTTGCAAGTAGCGTAGGATTATTTTTGTTGCTTGCCAATGGCTGAAATGAGGTTGATGTGAGAATCTAGATATCAAGCCAACAACATATGAAATATCTGGGCGAGTATGAGTGAGGTATAATAGACTCCCTACAAGATGTTGGTATAGAGTAGCATCACATAGAGGGGATTTGCAGGAAGTACTTAGAGTGACTCCAGACTGAAAAGGTGTAGAAGAAGGCTTACAATCAGTCATCTTAAACCATTGAAGAAGGTCTAGAGTGTATTTTTGTTGACATAATGAAATTCCTGCATCTGTTTGATTTATTTGAATCCCAAGGAAGTAATGAGCTAAACCCAGATCAACCATTTCAATTTTTTAGAAAGGGAGTCTTTGATAGTCTGAATGTGAGAAATGGCACTACCAGTGAGTAGTAGATCATCAACATAGAGAACAAGTATGGTGATGTTTTCTTCATCCCTCCAAATGTAGATTGTTGCATCAGACTCACAATGAGAAAAACCTGAGGATAGAAGGAAGGAGTCCATTTTTTCATACCAAGCTCTAGGAGCCTGTTTGAGACCATAGAGAGATTTCCTTAGTCTACAAACAAGGGAGGAGTCTTGAATAAATCCAGTAGGTTGTTCCATGAATATTTCCTCTTTTAAGTCACCATGCAAGAAAGCACTTTTAACATCCATTTGAAAGATCGACCATTTTTGAGAAGCAGCAAGTGCAAGAACCAGCCTTACAGAATCCATTTTTGCAACTGGGGCAAAGGTTTCAGAATAATCAATGCCTTCAATTTGTGAAAAACCTTTAGCTACCAAGCGAGCTTTGTGTTTGTCAAATTTTCCATCAGGTCCATACTTAGTTCTGTAAATCCATTTACAACGAACCAATTTCCTTCCTTTAGGTAGAGGGACTAGATCCCAAGTTTTATTTTTGATTAAGGAAGAAAATTCATTCTCCATGGCATCATCCCATTCTTTTATACCAGTTGCTTCTTTGAAGGATTGAGGATCTATTGAAATGGATTGACAGACAAGACCAGAACCCATGGAGTTGCTCAATCTGGATGATGGAAGATTTTGGATGTAAGGAGTGGCTTCTTGAACTATGGTGCGGGCCCATTTTGGCATTGTGGAAGGAGTCATGGATGTGGGAGGACTTTGAGGAGGAGTTTGAATAATGGGATCCTCATGTTGGTCATCTATCTCAAGGGTGGTATCTTCACTATATTGGGGCTCAAATGTTGGAGATGGCTCGAGATAATTATTGTTGGAAGATGATTGAGAATATTTATAAGGCTCAAATGTTTCATCAAATTGAACATTTCTGTGAAAAAAGACCTCATGAGTTGTGGGATCAAGGAGCCTATAGGCTTTCATTTCCTCACAATAGCCAACAAAGATAAGTTGCTTGCTCTTTTTTTCTAGAGCCTTCCTATTTTTCTTTGGGATGTGTGCCCAAGTAGTACACCCAAAAACTTTAAAAAAGGAGACATCAGGTTTGGAGCCAGTCCATGCTTCTTCGAGAGTCAAATGGCCAAGAGCTTTATGAGGTGTGTGGTTTTGAATATAGTTTGCACAGTTAATAGCTTCAGCCCAAAAAACTGCTAGAAGATCTCTTGAGTGGAGCATACAGTTTGCCATTTCTTTCAAAGATCTATTTTTTCTTTCTGCAATGCCATTTTGTTGAGGATTATGGGAGACTGAATGTTGATGAATTATGCCATGATTTGATAGGAATATGGAGAACTCATTACTGAAGTATTCCCCCCATTATCTGTATGAATTTGCTTGATTTTGCAATTTGCTTGATTTTTAGCTAAGGCTTTGAATATTTTGAAGTGGGATAGCACATCACTTTTGTATTTTAGAAAGTAGACCCAAGTTCTTCTTGAAAAATCATCAATGAAGGTCAAGGTATATTTTGCTCCTTTGAAAGAAGGCTTTGGGAAGACCATCAAGTCACTATGGATTAACTCTAGAGGGGATGAGCCCTTTTGAGAACTACTTGGGTGAAAAGGATCTTGATGTTGTTTTCCAAGAGCACATCCAGGACATACCCCTTCAATAGAAGAGACTTTTGGTAACCCTGTTACCATTTTATGAGTATTCAACTCTTTTAGATAGTTATAATTGAGATGTCCAAACCTTTCATGCCAAATTTTGCTTTCAAGATCTCCATGTGCAACAAAACAGGATGCTCTATCTAAATTTTTGAATCCATTGAAGTGAAATAGGTGAGTGTTATGATCAATATCTCCTTTTGCTATGAGAGAGTGAGGTTCTTGAAATTCTCTTATTTCAACCCCTGTTGGTGAAAATAGAACTGTTTTACCCTTTGAAGAAGTACAAATATGATAGATGGATAGGATATTTGCAGCTATATTTGGGACATAGAGAACATTATTGATATACCCACCATCAATGGATATGTCACCTTTTCCTTTGACAGGGATAAAGGATGAGTCACCAACTTCTATGCTACAAGTTGAGCTTGAGGAGATTGAAGAGAATGACTCATGTGAAGAAGTCATATGATGAGTTGCCCCTGAATCTAGAACCCAATATTTTGATGGAGTTTTTATATTTTTGCCTTGAACATTTAAGGCTTTCCCTATTTCCTTCTTGATGTCTGTTTTGTGATCCTTCATTGTTGCCTCTAGTTGTTGTAGTCTTTTCCAACATTTGTTTACAGAATGTCCATTCTTTTTGCAATGTGTACAAGTTATAGGGCCTCTTTATTTCTTTTTGAATTTTTCTTTAGTGGAGGTGGATGCTACTAATGCTTTTGAGGAAGAGGGAGAGATCTCATATTTTGCAAGTTTCGTTTCCTCTCTAGTTAGCCTATCACAAAACTCCTCTAAAGAGGGCATTTTAAAACTTGTACCAAGTGCATCTTTTGTAGACAAAAAAGTGGTAGCAAAAATTTGAAACACTCCATTTAACTTAGAAAGAATAAGATAGATGCATTCTTCTTCTATTTTATCCTTGCCACTACCTTTTAGTTGAGTGAGGACTTCTTTAAATTTGGTGAGAAAGTCAACAATATTGTTGAAGTCTTCAGGAGATAATGTTGTTAACTCTGCCTCTAGCTGCATTGACCTTATTTGATCCACTTTACCAAACAAGTTCTTTAGTTTTTCCCAACTTTCAAATGGGGTTTTACATTCTGAAATGTGAAACCATAAGCTTTCATTTACATTTGTGCTTATAATACCCATTGTTTCATACATCTTTCCCTTATGAACAAATTTTTCATATTCTTTTTCAAATTCAGGTTGCTTCTCTTCTAGCAAGTGTGTGAGCCCTTTTTGAGAAATGAGATTTGATATTTTGGGCTTCCATGTGTGATAGTTATGAGGGGTGAGTGGATCAATTGTATTCATTTTGCCAAAGAAAATTGAAGTGAACCAATAATCCCCCCTTTAACTTCAAGAACCTTTTAGAGAATACAATGATGCTCTAGCAGAAACACTTGTTTAAGGGAGGCAGTAGAAGCCTGACCTTTATACCAATCTCTTCAATTTACCCACCCTTACATGAGGGAAACTATAAGTAAATGAGGAAAATTGATACGTGGAACATAGGCTTATGAAGCAAGAGTAATCAACCAGACCTCTATACCAAATCTTCTCAATTACCCACCCTTACGTGAGGGAAACTATAAGTCAATGAGAAGAACGATACATGGAACATAGGCTATTACAAGGATATGGGCTTTATTTGATGTGCTCTTTGAAAATATTTCAAGTTTTGCTTGCTTTAGATTTCAAATGTTCATGTGTTTTTAAAAAAATAGTTATGCATGCAGAACATTTATAAGAGGCTGAAATTGAGATGTAAGCTACAATACCAAGTGGCAAAAATTTTACCACATTCAGATCCCACCACCAAACTGTTCTTTATATCTGCTTGCTTAAAGGAATGTAGCAAAAAAGGAATGTGTGAACAAATCCAAGGACCCAAAAAAGATGCAAGGACCAACACTAACAACCCCCTGAAGTATTGACAATAGGTGCAAGAATTAGCACCTCAAAAAACCCCCCAGAAAAGATATTTGTATTAGAGATTACAAATGGACTTGTCACTTTGTTGAGTGCTCAAAATAGGCACAGATCAACAAAAAAAGTGACAGTAGTCCTTGAGGAGGTTACAATATTTTGAATCATTAACTCTCTCAGAGTTATTTGAAATAATTTTGAACTGAAGCAGCAGATTTCTTTTGTACCGACAACAAATGGGCTTCCTTAGCTGATGAAAAAATTTGGAACACAAGTCCTTTTGAAAAGGGTTTATAGCTCTTGGAAACAGTGAACTTGATGATGTTCTGTCGATTCTTGACCTTTTTTACTGCATATCCGAGGGTGATAAGCTTAAAATAAACCAAAAAAAGAAAGAAATTTTACCCTTGGCTTGTTTTGTCCTCCACGTTTGGCGTTCAAGAAGGAATGATATGCTTTGGCTTTGACTTCATTTTGTCACTTCATTTTGGGTGCCAGTGGATGCATAGATCTGCACAGGAAGAACGTGACCTTGGGTGTGATTCGCAAATGTGAACTCTATCAGGCGAGAACAAAACTTGGAGAATCAAGAATATCCAAGAGTATCCCAGGAAGAACGATGGCAAGCTAATATCTCCTTAGGCGATGTAGATGAGCATCTACGTACTATGGGTGCCAACGTACTATGAATGCAGAGGAAGAATGAAGTTTGGAGAATTGAGAATGTCCAAGAGCATCCCAGGAAGAACGATGGCAAGCTTGGAAAGCATAGAGTGATAGATTTTAAAAAATATCTTCTCCTTATAAATATCATCGAATGCACATGCGGAACGTAGGCACCATGAGATGATAGATGCTCGGTGAGAGAGGATTGATAAACCATAGTCAAAATATCTCTGACAATTTTGGTGATCATTTTTTGACTGGAGTGGACACTTAGTTCCACTGATGCAATGCAGATGAAAAAATGAAGCAGCTAGAGATATATCTCGTGACACGACAGTAATCTCTCACTGACTAGAACTGAGTGTTCCCTTAGTTACATGCCATTGATTGCAAGACAAATGGATAGGATAATGCCCCCATGATAGTAGTCCAAGTGGAGTGCAGTGTGATGAACGTGGCACTCATGAAATTTTACAATGGAGGAAGACTCTCGACCAGCACAGAAGGGATTGCGCCAATGTGATCATGAAGGGCTGCGAGGGACGTTTAGGAGGAAGTAGTCCTCTCCAAAAATAATGTAGATGGCAACACCCAAAGGAGAGCTGCGAAGACTTCTTTGAGGCGGCAGACGTCTCGAAAAAAGGGAGACAAAGATGGTAAATTGATTGCTTTTTTGTGTAGTGCACCAAGTAAGAGGTGTAAAGAAATTTTTGAGGCCAATTTGCGAATGCAAAGTGGCCAAAAAATTAATATATACTCTTATAATATTCACTATGAATACATATATCAGGACAAATCAAAGCTCTACAACAGTGAAAAAAGGAACACCCCTTCTTATCATTTGCAGTCTTGGAAGATGAATAAAGCTATCATCCAAAGGAATATTTCTACACAATATTGCAAAATACATATAATTCTATTAGAAAGAACTATAACCAATTTCCAAAAAAAAAATTGTAGACTTGTAGCTAAAGCATAGAGTGGTCTACAAGAGATATGTCAAAAAAAAGATAATGAACCAGTCCTAGAAGAGCCTTCAAGAGAGAATGTTGAACAAAATCTATCCTGCTCTGGTACCATGTTAGAATTTCCCAAGAATAGACATGCAAAGCATTACAAGAACTATGAAGAGAAGAGTAGAACTGATTGATTATTCCAAGGATCAACTTTGTATAAATAGCAAAGTTGATCATTGAGAGTCGTTGGATTACAACAACTCAACAAATCTGAACTAGTCTAAACTGAGAGTTCACCTGACTCATGGAAAAGTGGTAACTCAAGTAAGTCTATCCTAGTAGAACTTAAGAGAATAAATATTTATTCTAACAGTCTCATCTATTAGCTTGACCACCAAGCAATGGTCAAGTAGGCCACCACTTGATGGGGGTTGATGTGCCAATGGTCAACTAGTGTCAGTCAATCTGTTTGTATGTTGTTGACCCACTGACTCCATTATCGATTATGATTGTTTGTTGTTTGTTGTTTGTATATCATTGACCTACCTATGCTTGTTTAGTTGATTGACTGAGTTGGTTGTTCAAATAATGAAAACCCCCTTTTTATTTAGTATGATTAATCGAATGACTAATTTAGTTATGATGGAACATTTCTTTGAAAAGGGGTTTAATGTTTTAAAAATTGAAAGGAATGTTTCTTTTAAAAAAAGTGTTTAATATTTTTAAAAATTGTATGAATATTATTAGTAAGCAGTCTAATTGGTTAAAGGTATGGGATTTTTTAGCTAATTAGCAGAAATGGTTTATGATTAATTTATTTAAAAAATGGAAGAATGATATTTCATGTAAATGGTATTATAAGTATTTAATTAGCTAAGGGTATGGGCTCTTAGTTGATTAAATAAATGGGATTATAATAATTTAATTAGTTAAGGGTATGAGACCTTAATCAAAGAAGTGGTTTATTTAAGTATTTAATTAATTAAGGGTATGAGACCTTAATTGGTTAAATAAATGGGTTATGTGAGTATTTAATTAGTTAAGGGTATGAGACCTTAATTAAAAAAACAGTTTATTTAGGTTTTTAATAATTAAGGGTATGGGACCTTAATTGGTTAAAGAAATGGGTTTTGTAAGTATTTAATTAATTAAGGGTATGGGACCTTAATTGGTTAAAGAAATGGGTTGTGTAAGTATTTTATTAATTAAGGGTATGGGACCTTAATTGATTTAAGGAAAGGGTTTGTATAAGTAAATAATTAGTTAATAGTATGTACTCTTAAGTGATTAAGGAAAAAGGCATAGTATGGTAGTTTAAGAGTATGGGCTCTGATTGATTTAAGGAATGGTTTTGTATGTTAATAGTATGGACCTTGTTTGATTAAGGGTATTTTTGTTGAAATAAACCATGCTTAATAAATGATAAATAAATTTTATTTCCAAAAGGATAAAATTACTCTCCTTTTATGATGATGTATAGAATGGATGTGGAAAATTATGGGGTTTCCTTCTAATGATTGAATAAATGATTTATGGATGAATGCATTAAGTAATTTGTATAGTTGTAATTTGGTATCCAAATTATAAATGTACCTGTTTTCATTAGTCATTTAGTAAAAGCATATAGTTGCATGCTTCA
Organism: Wollemia nobilis; assembly: GCA_028583015.1. NCBI lineage: Eukaryota > Viridiplantae > Streptophyta > Pinopsida > Araucariales > Araucariaceae > Wollemia > Wollemia nobilis. The sequence goes on from JAQPPZ010003395.1 coordinate 2,435,483, forward strand.
TAATATCTATGAGTTTTCCTGATCCCTTACCACCATCAATTAAGCGATGGAAAAATGATAAGGACAAAGGAGGACACTCAGATCAAAGATATTTACCTTTGATATATGTTGTAGTGGAGACCTATTATGGAAAAATTATGGAGTAGACTCTAGTTAAGCAATATTCTATTTGGATAATGTTGTAATGTTTTATTCTTTTAAAGTATGGAAGTATTTTTACCATACTTGGGTTATGTAATTATTTGATAAATGAATGAAATATGTACCTCTTACTTGTTAATTATAAAGCATCTTTGAGTTGTAGTTTCATAAACTATTCTATTTTTTAAAGTTATAGATAGATATTGATGTCTTATTTAAGTACCTTATTTGATATTTTTTGTAGATATTATTCCATGCTTAAGTTAGGTAGATAGACTTAATTATATCCTTCCAAGGAAAGAAGGATTAGAAGATATTATGATTTAATGTAGTTAGGTAATTAGAATTATTATCTAAATGTGATTATGCTTACATGTTAGAATTAGATAAAGAAACCTAAGGGATTATGGGAACCCTTAGGAAGGAACTTCAAATAACCTTGATTTAAATATTTCTTATAGAAATCTAAACTTGATAGATTTACAAAATATCCAGTAGATTTAAAGGAGCTTGGTTATATCTAGGGGTGATGAAAGGAGTAAGCTCATATTAGAAATGAGAATGATAGCTTACTTGGTGTTACACTTAGTGCACCTACATAGACAGGCTTATGTATGGTGTAGTGATGGGCATACCCTTTTAACGAGAAAAAAGGGATAAGTTAGCTCATCCATGGGATGAGAAGGATAGCTTATTTGCATTACACTTAGTATAGATACATAGACAAGATTATATATGGTATAGGGATGGGTGTACCTCTTTGGTAGTGAAGGACGGAGATAAGTTGGCTCATTGTATGTAATACAGACAGTTTAAAACATTATACTAGTTTAGACAACTTCATAGTATGACATATGCTAGTTAGGGATATGTACACCCCTTTTGAGTTTATACTTTTCTTAAAAAAATACTTTAGTTAGATTTTGGGTCATTATAGTAGGTTAGCATAGGAGTATTCTATTATTATCAATGGGAAACTAGCCTATATCTATAGGTTGGGAGACGCCATTAGCAATCCCTTATAACTTTTTTGAAACTAGAACTAAGGTGCAAATGTTAAATTAGAAGTCAAGACAATTCTCTCATTAAACAAGAACCTTACAAGAATGACAAACATAGGCACAACTAGAGTTAGGGTGGGTGTAGGAAATGCTAGTAAGGATTAGGATGTCTACATCACACTAATCCCACTCAATCACAACTTGCATGGATGCATAGGTGCTTGACACCCATTCATAATTTTATATAGGTTGATTTTGCAATTATAACCCCTATATTTTGGTGTATCATAGAGAATTTTTTGTAGCAACCATGGCATCTATATTTATGTACCATATGATTATGTAAACACCTAATTTTAGAACACTTAGCCAATTCATTAGTTCACCAATTCCACTATTTTAAATATTCAAACTAGCCCTCCAATCATCCAAATTAAATCAACCTTCTTCATACCCAAATATAGCACATTTACTATTTCAAAAGTAAGGGAATATTTTAGCATTAATATCTCTTATGAATATTCACAAAACTTTAAAAAACACCACCATTAGAATGGGCTCAAAAAAATATTCCAATGACAAAATATGTACCTATATTCCTATAACAATCAATGCCTCAAAATAAAAAAAAAAAGAGCACCTAGGAAATATTGGTAACAAAATAACCATTATTGGTAATAATTTTGTAGGTAATGAAATCACCACTATTGGTAGTGACTTCAAAATATTTGGTTTTCCCACTTAATTTTAACTTTTCCTACTCATGTTTGACTTATAATTGTCAAATCAACAAAATCCCCAGTGACAAAAATGCTATAGTGATTTTGTCTCGACAAGTATAGAATATTAGAGTCCTAGATTTCTACCATTCTTGAGTTATCCACCATTAATAAATCTAATATTACATCTCATTTATAGTCTTATGTAGCTAAAATCCAAATTCAAAGTTTACCATTTTGAAGATTTTCCTCTTCCCTTCTTTCAACCATTTCAAAATCTCACCTTCCTCCATATTATCCTCATTTATTGAAATTATCCTCTTCCAAGGCCATGAATCTCTATAAATTTAGACATTGGGATGGCCTTCCTAGGAATAACTTCATGTTAGTAAAAATCTATCAATTTTCTCTCTCATTACTCAAGTTCTTATTTCTTTGATTGTATTCATATTTTCATTTAAGGATATCCACACTTGGGGAAAAGAAGAACTAGCACATATTTTTTTGGGTTGTTGCTCTCTTCCCTTATCCTCTCAATAATTTTAATTTTATGCTTCATTTTACTAACACATGTTTAATTAATTCAAGAATTATCATTATTACTTTGGTTATGGTGCTTACCTCCTAGGTTGATCTTTTATTTTGCAAGAGCATAACTACCTATTTTACAACATTTTTGGGTGGATCATTAGGGAAGCTATTTTCTAGACACCATTGAACTCTTGGATTCATTATATTGATTTGCATTCATAGATTACATTTTATAGGATGAGAAATACAAATATGGGCTCAACAAAATTTGGAGCTCCATTATTCTCTCAACCAAAATCAACTAATAAGAGCTTATTCCTAACATAGACAAAGTCCAAACAAAGCCCTATTCTAGAATGACTCCTAAGTTAGCTACGTAGGAAAACATATGCCAACTAAACTATAGGGAGAAATTACACTCATATTTCAACATTCTCCCCCTTAAAGTTGAGAGGGCTGACAAGACAGTCTCTCAACTTTATATATTGAGCTTTAGCAACCCCTTTGGTGAAGATGTCTGCCATGTTGTCCAAAGTGTTGCAATGTCGTAGCTCAACCACCTGTTTCTCCACCATGTCTCGAATGAAGTGATACTTCATGTCAAAGTGCTTGGACCTGCTGTGGTGGATAGGATTATGTGCCAATTGAATGGCACTCATATTGTCACAATACAATCTGGTAGGACCACTTTGTCTCTCTCCTATTTCTTCAAGAACTTTTCTCAACCATAAAGCTTGGGTACTAGCATTTGTGATTGCTATGTACTCGACCTCAAGTAGATGATAATGCTACAATAGTATGCTTTTTGGAACTCCAAGTAATTAGTCCTGACCCAAGACTAAAACAATTCCCTGAAGTAGATTTTCTATCATCTATATTGCTGCCCCAATCACTATCACTAAAGCCAACTAATTTTATAGAATTACATTTGTGGTAATGGATCCCAAAATCCAATGTACCCTTTACATATCTCAAAATTCTTTTAGTTGCTTGTAGATGAAGTTCAGATGGATCAGCCATATACCTTGAAACAAGAGAAACAACATATTGAATATCCGGCCTTGTGTTGGTGAGGAACATTAGACTCCCAACCATGCTCCTGTAAGTGGTCATGTCAACTTTTGGTGCTCCATATTCTTTGCTCAATTGGATCCCATGACCCGTTGGAGTTGCAACAGACTTGCATTGCTCCATAGCAAATTTCTTTATCATATCTTGAGCATATTTATGTTGACATATGAAGATCCCTTTACCTGTTTGATGTACTTCCATGCCTAGGAAATAATGCATCAAGCCTAGATCTTTCATTTCAAATTCTTTCATCATGGAGTTTTTGAACTCCTTATTCATCTTAGCACTACTACCCATGAATATTAGATCATCCACATATAAACATACAATGAGAATATCTTTACCTTGTTTCATGTAGTAGAGAGTAGGTTCACTTTTGCTCCTAGTGAATCCATACTTTTGAAAGTAGCCATCAATGCGTGAGTACCATGCCCTTGGTGCTTGCTTGAGGCCATACAATGCTTTCTTCAATTTGTAGACAAGGTTCTCCTTACCTTGTTCTTCAAATCCTTGAGGTTGTTGCACAAAAACCTCTTCATTCAAGTACCCATTAAGAAAGGCACTCTTAACATCCATGTGTTGAATTTTCCACCCTTTGTGGGCAGCCAAAGAAAGTACTAATCTGATGGTCTCCTGTCTAGCAACAGGAGCAAAGGTCTCCTCATAGTCAATCCCATACTTCTGAGTAAACCCTTTTGCTACTAGCCTTGCCTTGTGTCTTTCAATGCTCCCATCAGCATTGAACTTGGTCTTGTAGACCCATTTACATCCAACACATTTCTTGCCTTTAGGAAGCTCCACTAGCTCCCAAGTATCATTCTTTTTTATAGAGGTCATTTCCTCTTTCATGGCTTGTTGCCATACATCATGAATACATGCTTTTTCATAACTAGATGGCTCTAGCTCTACACTAGTCATTAAAGCATAATTTACAACATCTCCCTTAGGCTCTTGGGAGTCATCATCACCATACATGTGCAAATTTTCAAGTCTTTTCAAAACTGCATTCATTTCACTAGCTTGACTTCTAGTGTATCTTTTTGAAAATTCTTATCCAACATTTGAAAAGAGGGATGGTGCTGAAGTGTTCTCTTACCTCTTGATGGTGAATCTATTTCCATTGGCATTGGAGAAGAACTTACTGATCTTTGTGGAGAAGGACTTGGAGTAGCATCTGTTGTACTTGAAGTAGTACTCATACTTGGGCTTGGAGGAGGACTTCCTTTGCTATTTTTGGGCTGCACTTGCTGCACTTGAGAGGAACTTGCATCATGAGATCCATCATCAACAAAAAGTTTTTGATGACCCCATTCTCCCCCTTCATCAAAAATTACATCCCTGGAGAGTACAATTTTATGTGTTTTGGGATTGTAGAGCCTATATGCTTTGGAAGACTCACAATATCCAACAAAAATACATGCTTGACTTTTGGGGTCAAGTTTCTTTCTTTGCTCATCAGGAATGTGGGCATATGCAAGACAACCAAAAACCTTAAAGTGTTTTACATTTGGCTTTTTGCCATACCATCCTTCATAAGGAGTGATCCCATATAAACTAGAAGTAGGACTCCTATTCAAAATGTAAACACTAGTTCTAACAACATCAACCCAATACATGTTACTTAGATGCTTAGTTTGAAGCATTGATCTAGCCATTTCTACTATAGTGTGGTTCTTTCTTTCAGCCACACCATTTTGTTGTGGGGTATAGGCAGTTGTGAATTGCCTTTTGATCCCACAATATTTACAAAATTTTAGAAATGCATTAGATGAATACTCTCCTCCTCTATCGAGTCCTTAAGACTCTTTACAACAAACTCACTTTGATTCTCTACATTATTTTTGAAATCTATGAAACAATCAAAAGCTTCATCTTTAGTTTTCAAAAAATAAATCCAACACATCCTAGAGAAATCATCAATGAAAGTGAGAAAGTAAGAGTTGTTACCCATGCTTTTGGTTTGCATTGGACCACAAATGTCCGAATGCACCAATTGGAGTGGATGGCTTGCTCTCCATGCTTGTCCTCTTGGAAACTTTGATCTTGAGTGCTTTCCCAAAGCACACCCTTCACACACCTCCTTGTGTTCTTCAACTTTTGGAAGTCCACTCACCATAGCTTGAGAAGTCAACATCTTCAAGCTTACAAAATTGAGATGACCATATCTCAAGTGCCAAAGCACACTTGGATTAGAAATTGCAATACTAGCAAGTTGAGCACCTCCTTGTTCCCCAAACTTAAGAGGAAACAACCTATTCTTTGTCATAGGTACTTGTGTAACAACTCTATTACAATTGTTTTTATCAAAAATTACACATTTTCCTTCATCAAAAACAAGCCTATAGTTCTTCTCCATCATTTGTCCAACACTAAGCAAATTATGTTGGAGTTTGGGGGTGTAATAGATGTCGTTTACCTTCTTGGTGCCTTCTTTTGTTGGAACCTCCATGGCTCCAATACCTTCAACTTGTAGTGCCTTGTCATCTCCCAACTTGATCTTTGATTTGTAGGTGGAATCCATAGTAGCAAATAGCTCTTCTTTGCCACTCATATGATTGGAACAACCAGTATCCAAAATCCAAGTTTCATTAAGATTTTGATCTGATTTTCCATAGGTTAGAAATAAATTTGAAGAACCTTCTTCCTCTCCATAGTTTCCATATTTACCTCTCCCTTCTTGAGAAGTCTTGGACCAACAATATTTTTTAAAGTGACCAAGCTTACCACAATTGTAACAAGCTTTCTTTGATTTGTCACCTCCTCTTCCTTGATTGCCACCTCTTCCTTGATTGCCACCTCTTGAGCTACTTCTTCCTTTGCCTCTCCTTTGTCCTCTTCCTTGTCCTCTTCCTTGGCCTCTTCCTTCACCCTCCTTGGATGAGAAAGCTTTGTCATCACCTCCATAGCTTGTTGATGTAGAACCCTGTAATATTTCTTCATGAGACATCAAAGAACCAATTAGAGCATCAAAAGATAGAGTAGACAAATCTTTAGACTCTTCAATAATGATAGCAATATGGTTCCATTTATGAAGAAGTGTTCTCAACACTTTCTTCACCACTACTTCAGTTTTGATGTCTTCTCCAAGGGTTTGCATTTTGTTTACAATGGATTTCACTCTAATACAATAATCACCTACATTTTCATCATTTTGCATTTTTAGATTTTCAAAATCCCTCTTCAAGGTTTGAAGCCTCACTTGCTTCACTTGATCACTACCTTGATAGCTATCTTTCAAGGCTTTCCATGCTTCTTGGGCTGATAAACAAGAGGCAATCCTTGGAAATATGCTCTTCTCCAAAGCTGCTTGAAGATGATAGAGGGCAGAAGAATTCTTCTTTTGGGCATCCTTCTTGCTGGTTTTATCTGCTGCACTCAAGGTTGTCCAATCTGCAGGTTCTGCATAACCTTCTTCGACTATATCCCATAGTCCTTTTCCAATGAGTAAGGTCCTCATGTATTTTGAGTTGTTCGGAGGTTAATATCTCCTAATGTATTTAGATTTAGGACTTGAAACTTTATTTTTTGTTTGTCTATTGTAAGAGGGATGCGCACCCCAATTTTGGGCCCCATCCGACTCATTTTTAGTTTTAGGGTTTTTTGGCTATATAGCCACAAAATTAGGGTTTGTGATGTAATATTTTCCAAGTTTTTGAATGAGAATTGGTTTGAGCAAGCTTGGATCTCCATAAAAATAGCAATATAAGGTTAACTTATTCATTCAATATTTGCAAAGCCTTCAATCAAAGGTGGTTCAGATTCTGCAAAATACTCAGTAACAACAAAAGCAAGAAATGGATAAGCATCGTATCCCTCATCATTTTTAAGTTGGAGATAAATTTTGGCTTTACTTGGATAAGCAATATTTTTTAGAAAAGGAACATAACAAGATCAAACTACTTTGTTATGGGTCTTATACCATCCTCCAATAGGTTTTTGAGAATACCTTCCACCTTGATCTTTTGGCACATCTTCACATTCATGATGTCATCAATGCGGATGTACTTAATCCATATCATGATTCTATATTGGAATCAACTCCTGCCATCATTCATCTTATTGATGTGGTATCAAATGTTTAGCTTTCGCTCGATGTCGACACAATTTTTGATACAAATACTTGATAAACTTGACAAAGATCTACTACTTCATACCTTATAGTCTATTGAGGCTAGTTTCCACATTAAACCCACTAGATTTTTGTTGATCACATGTCTTGTGACTTCCCTTCTTTGTTAAAAGTATTGGAGTCTAATGCTTATGTTGTTGGGAGATATGATGAGGAATAATTTAAGTAAGCTTAGTCTATTGAAATTAGGACTTAGTCTTATTTTGGGCTATTAAACAATTTATGAAAATTGTAAAACATGGGTTTTATGAGCTCATATTAGATTTTGTCTTTAGGCCTAGTTGTCCCAATATATTCTAGAGGGATATTGAAAAATAGGAAGATAAGAGGCTATCCCACAAATGAGCATTTTGGATAAATTGTATCTCTCCAATTTAGAAATTGGTTGCTCAATCCAAGGAAATGGTTGCTCATTTCAAGGGGAATTAGTTATAATATGAGCCTATTTAAGCCTTGTATTTCAATGTAATTTTTAGCTTCATTTGGATCCATATTAGGTAATTGGTTGGGAGTGATGAGTTCCACATAGTAGGATAAGGATTCAATCCCATAGATGAACCTTAAAGATAAAAAAAAATGAGCTTAACTAGTTAAAATTCTTAAAGGAACCATTATAGAAAGAGCATGGGAATATCTCCTTGATATGGTTTAATGCATGGTTGCTTACTTAGTTTAATGGTATGAATAAAATGCATTACATTTAGAGTTTTTTTATCCTTTAATATTCCTCCAAGTTCATGGTGGTTCCTTTTTTACAAGAAGAATGCAAAATGTAGATGGTAAGGCAACTTTCACGGTGTTATCATAAGCACTCTCTACCATTCTTATCATGTGGTTAGTTAGCTTGATGGTTTTAAAAGTTAAAATGAATGGTTCTCCGATTAATAATATTTTTAGGACTCAAGTCAAAAATCCTAATCCTAGGAGGAGTTACGTGAATACAATAACTAGGTAAACAGGAGTCATAGAAGGAGTTGCAAGAATACAATAGCTAGGGACTCATGAACTTGGAAGGAGTTGTGTGAATACAATAGCGAGAATTCTTATGAATCATTACATCCTGAACAAGTAGAATTGGGTGTATTCCAACTATATAGTTGGAATACTATCATGATAGAAGGGCATAGGAAAGAAGATACTCAAGTTCAAATCTTGTCAAGTGATATATGCATAATTGCCAAGTTGTTATATTGTCACTATATAGTCATGATCTAAAGTGAGTGGAGCTTGTTTCAATCATATATAACTAATTTAAAATTTAAATTTGTAAAATTGTATATCTTTTATACGTTATTAGAAATATCTATTTTCTAGTGTATAAATATTTTAACAAAATTTTAACAAAAACAAAATAAAATTCAAATTTAAAATAAGATGCATGTAATGATCCATAATATCTTTATAAATTTATATTTCTTACTAATATAACTTCTACAATTTTTAATTGTTACCAAAAAAAAAAGATTCCATAATTTTTATTGATTACTATCAAAATAGTTTCCACAATTTTTCTTCTCTTGTATACTATTAAAAATACTTATCTACATATTCTTCACAAAATTAAATAATAATTATAAAAAAACAACACAAAATACATATAGTTTACTTTGATACCACAATCGAAAAGTACAATTATGTTATCAAAAAAAATTATAATTCACATTTTAGGAAAGAATAAACCGACCATAATATATCATTAATAAAAATAAAAGTAAGACATATATGCATATGCCTTATATTGAATTATGCTCCTTTTCTATGTTTGATATTAACTTAAAAGAAAGCTACCTTATTGTTGCAAACTAAAATAATATATATATATATATATATATAATTCACATTTTAGGAAAGAATAAACCCACCATCGTAAATGCATATGACTTATATTGACTTATGCTCCCTTTTCTATATATATATATATATATATATATATATATATATATATATATATATATATATATATTTCATATATGCATATGACTTATATTGACTTATGCTCCCTTTTCTATGCTTTATATTAACTTAAAGAAAGCTACCTTATTGTTGTAAATTAAAACAAAAAATATAATTCACACTTTAGGAAAGAAATATATGCATATGACTTATATTGACTTATGCTCCCTATGCTTTATATCAACTTAAAGAAAGCTATCTTATTGTTGCAAACTAAAAAATAAATAAAAAATTGTAATTCACACTTTAAGAAAGAATAAACCATCATATATATATGCATGACTTATATTGACTTATGTTCCCTTTCCTATGCTTTATATTAACTTAGAAAGCTACCTTACTATTGCAAAACTAAAACACAAAAAAAATTAATTCATATGAAATAATAAACCAACCATCATATATCATTAATCAAAACAAAAGTAAAACATTTATGCATATGACTTATATTGACTTATGCTTCTTTTTTTATGCTTGATATTAACTTAAAGAAAGCTACCTTATTGTTGCAAACTAAAAATAAATAAAAAATTATAATTCACACTTTAGAAAAGAATAAACAGATCATCATATATGTATATGACTTATATTGACTTATGCTCCCTTTTCTATGCTTTATATTAACTTAAATAAAGCTACCTTATTGTTGCAAACTAAAACATATATATATATATATATATATATATATATATATATATATATATATATATATATATATATATATATATATATATATATATATATATATATATATATATATATATATATATATATATATATATATATATATATATATATATATATATATATATAATTCACACTTTAGGAAAGAATATATGCATATGACTTATATTGACTTATGCTCCCTTTTCTATGCTTTATATTAACTTAAAGAAAGCTACCTTATTGTTGTAAATTAAAACAAAAAATATAATTCACACTTTAGGAAAGAAATATATGCATATGACTTATATTGACTTATGCTCCCTATGCTTTATATCAACTTAAAAAAAGCTATCTTATTGTTGCAAACTAAAAACAAAAAAAAAATTGTAATTCACACTTTAAGAAAGAATAAACCATCATATATAT